>JAKJXM020000001.1:11945000-12675974 GCA_022225955.2 Diaporthe eres | reverse complement strand
TAACCCTAACCCTAACCCTAACCCTAACCCTAACCCTAACCCTAACCCTAACCCTAACCCTAACCCTAACCCTAACCCTAACCCTAACCCTAACCCTAACCCTAACCCTAACCCTAACCCTAACCCTAACCCTAACCCTAAGTTTAAATTAAATTAAGGATTTAAAATTATAATTTAATTCTTAATAATTTCCTTATTATATTTAATAAAGCTTTACTTTATTTTTATTTTTTTAATATTTTTATTTAATTTTTTTAACTTAATTATTAACTTTTTTATTTATAATATCTTATATTTAAAGCTATTTTTAATTAATAAAACTTTTTTAAAAAAAGTAATAAGAAATATATCTTAATTTATATAAAAGTATTAATTAAAATTATAAAAAGAAATATCTTTTTTAATTATAATAAATTTAATAAATATATAATAAAGATAATTTAAATCCTTTTTTTTAAGCTTAACTTAATAAGCTTAAATAATATTAACTTTAAAATTATTTATAAATTCTTATAAAATTATAACTTTTATAACTTTAAAAAAATAATATAAATAAATATCCTTAAACTTTTTACTTAAATATATTTTAAGGTATTTAATTATATATTTAATTATATTAAAAGTTTTAAAGTTATAGCTTATATTATATAATAAAATATAATTTTAAATAATAAATTAACCTTTATATAAATATTTTAAAATCTTAATACTTTTAATATTATAAATAAATTTTATTATAAGTTAAATAAATTTAATATAATAAGAATTAAATATAAAGGTAATTAAGCTCTTTTCTTTATAATTTATTATTATTTAATTAATTAAATAAAAGAAAATATATAAAAAAAGAAGGAATAATTAAATTAAACCTTTTATTATATTTAATAATTAATAAATATATTAAATAATAAATAATTATTTATTATTTTTAAAAATTATTATTAATTAAATTAAAGTTAATTAATTATTAATTTTTTATATTTAATATAACTTTAATTTTAATTTTATTTTATTAAAATATATAAAATAATATATTATAATTAAATATATTTAATTATAATAAGACTTTCTTTAAAATATTTATTATTAATATATATTAATTTAAAAATAAAAATCATTTAATATAAATTTTAATAATAATATTAAAACTTAAAAATAAAGATTAATTTAATTTATATTAAATATAACTTAATAAAGAAAATACTTAAAAATATATAAACTTTAGTTTTATAATAATAAAATAAGAAAGAAATAAAAAGAAAATATTAAAAAAATATTTTATTTTTTATATTTATTTAATTTAAATTTAATTTAATATATAAAATATAAATATAATTTAAAAGTTAAAAAAATATAATATTTATAAAAGAATTTATTTTTATTTAATAAAAAAATATATATATTTAATAATTTATTTATAAAAATAAAGTTATTATAAATATATTATAATTATAAATAAATAAATTATTTTAATATTAATAAATTAATTAAGTTATTTATATATAATTATTTTTAAAAGTTTTTTTTAAAAAATATAAAAGTATTTAATAATATATATATAATATATTAATAAATTAAAATATTTAAATATAAATTATTTAACTTTTTTATAACTTTATTATTATTAATATAACTTTAATAAAAGATTTTAATAAACTTTATTATTAAATTATTATTTTTAATTAACTTTTAAAATAATAAATTATATAATATAATTTTTATAATTATAAATAAGTTAATAAAATATATTATTTATATTATTATAATTATATAATTTATAAATAATAACTTTATAAATTTATTAATATATTATATTGTTTTTATATATAATATATTTAATAATATTATTTTTAATTAAAGAAATTTATTTATTAATTATTTTTAAATATTATTTTATTTAAATTTAATTATAATATATTATTTAAATATTATATTTTATTTATAAATAAATAAAAAATAAAATTAAAATTTAAAATATTATTTTTATATATATAAAAATATTATATAATTTAATTAAATATAGCTTTTTTTTAATATATAATTTATATATAATAATATAATATATTTAATAATAAAAATTTTATTATTATTTAGCTTATTTTAATTTTATTTTAAATTATTTATAATTATAATTAATTTAATTTAAAATAATATATTTATAATAAATAAAAAAGATTAAAACTTAAAAAATAAATATATTAAAATTATATAATATTTAAGTTATATTAATAATAAATATATAAAATAATATAATTAATATTATATTAATAAAAGATTTAAAAAAAAGATTTAATAATAATATTAATTAAATACTTATAAATAATATATAAAAGTTATAAACCTATTAATAAATATTTAAAACTTTTTTAAATAATTAAAGTAATTAATTATTATAACTTTATTTATTAATTAAAGTTATTAAAATAATATAAAATATATAATATAATATTTATAATAATATTTAAATTATTTAAATTATATATAAATAAAATATAAAAGTTATATAAAGATATTAAATTATATAAAAATAATATTTATAAAATTAAAAAGATATTTATTTATTAAAAGCTATATAAATATTAATAATATTTAATTTAATAAAAAGAATATAATAATAAATATAATTTTTAAAAATTATATAAAAATATTTATAATAATTTATTAATTTAAAAATATAAGAATATAATTATAATAAATAAAAAATATAAAAAATTAATATAAAAAAAATAAAAAGTTATAAAAAGATAAAAAAATAATATAAATATAATAAAAATATATAAAATATATAATATTTTTAAAATTAAAAAAATTAAAAAAAGAATTATATAAGTTTTTTATTTATAAATATATAAATATAAATTAAATATAATATAAATAATATATAATTATTATTTATTTATTATTATTATTATTTTCTTTATTTTTTTTAATAACTTTTTTTTTAATAATAATAATAATAATAATTTTATAATATTTATATATTATAAATAAATAATATAAAGTTATTAAGCTTATATTAATACTTTTTAAAGCATTAATAATATATTAATTAAATATAAATATTTTATTATTATTATTAATAATAATAATAAATAATATAAATATAATAATAATAATATTTTTATTTTTATTTTTAATAAATAAAGCTTAAATAATAATATTAATAAGCTTTTTTATTTAAATCTTAAAAATAACTTTAAAAATAATAATAATAATAAAAAGAATTTAAAATAATATTAATAATATTTATATATAATATATAAGCTATATATATAATTTAAAAGATAATTTTATAATTTTATATTTATTTTTATTAACTTTATAATAATATTAATAATAATAATTAATATTTATATTATTATTAATTATTATTAAATATTAATTATAATATATAAATATTTTAAATATAAATTACTTTAATTAAAATAAATAAACTTTACTTTATTTTTTAAAATATATATATAATATATATATTACTTTTAAATAAAATAAAGGTTATTTTTTATTATTAAGCCTTTAAGCTTTTTAAAAGTATATTATAAAATTTTATTATTAATTATATTTTTATAATATATATATATTATTTATAAATAATATAAATATTATAAAATATAATATATTTTAAAGCTAAGCTTAAAAAAATTAAGCTTAAAGCTAAAAGGCTAATTATTTAAAAGGTTATATTTATTATTATTAAATTAAGCTTTATTAATTAATAAATATTATTTATATATTATATAAATATTATATAAATAAATAAAATTAATATTTATAAAGAATAAATTTAAGTTATTAAAAATAAAAGTAAAATTAAATATTTAAAATCTTTTTATTAATTAATATTAATAAAAGCATTTTATAATTATTATATAATTATAACGTTATTATATAAAAAAATAACTTATAATATAAGTTTAAATATAAATATAAATTTAAATATAAATATAAATATAAATATTAAGTAATATTAATATTAAGCGCTTATATTTATTATATTAATAAAAATATATTTATAAATTAAGTTATTATATATAAAAGTAAGAAAAGAAAATAAAAAGAAATATAAAAAAAATATAATATAAATAAAATATAAAGGTATTATAAATATATTATTATTATATTATTTATATAATAAAATTAAATAATATTTATTTAAATAATTATAATTAAATAATATTATAATAAAGGGGAAAAGTTTATTTATTATAATATAATATTATAATACTTACTCTTTATATTTATTATATATATATAACTTATTATAATATATTTTATTTTTTATACTTAAAATAAATAGCTTTATTATCCTTTATTATTATTACTTATTATTATTATTAAACCTTTAATTTTTATTAATATATTTTTTATACTTTTTATATTTATTATATATATTTTTACTCTTAAAATAAAAGCTTAAAAGAAAGAATAATTTATTAAGGATTTTTATTATAAAAAGAAAATTAATATAAAAAAAAGGCTTTTAATACTTATTTACTTTAAATATTATATAGCTTTTTTAATATTTAAAAGTATTATAAGAGCTATATAATTTATAAAAAGAGGAAAGAAAAGGAATATAAAAAAAGAAGGAAAAAAGGCTAAGTTTAGCTATTTATACTCTTTAAATATACTACTTTTATATTATATATACATAGCTTATATAATATATATCCCTAGTCACTCTGCTTATATTTAATAACCCTTATACAAACCAGCCGGGCGTGTTCTAAGCGTCCAGCTCTGACCGCTGAGGACGACTATATAATAGCATGTTTACGGAAGATCCTCCGCCGAGCTAGAGGTATGTCAACACAACGGGTCTGGGAGCGGGAGCGGGTGTGGTGTTCGGCTTAGGGGATACCTACAATGCGACCTGCGGGGACGATCAATTCCCTTCCAGCGAGGTAGTGAGACGCGCTGGCCTTGTAGGACCAGGTGTATTTGTCATTTGGGTCGGTGTGCGAAAGCCAAAACGCAGGTACCGTGACCATTGGGTCCCCGAAGTTGTTTGGGCCGCTTTCGATGAGCAGAATCGACAACTTTTTGTTGGCTTCGGCAAGTCTTCCGGCGACAATGCAGCCAGCAGCGCCTCCTGTATCACGGATCAGTCACGGGACTAAAGAGAGACTGCGTGAATTGCCACAAACCTCCGGCGATGATGACATCAACGTCAGTGACGGTGTCAGGGAGAACTTTGTAGAGGCCCATTGTGTCGTTGGAGCTTGAGAAAGAAATGTGAACAAGAATCGTGTAATCAGGGCTGCCAAAATTGTACGATTGAGACTTGTCCTGTGTGAGGATTGGAGAGAAAACTGTTGTTTCTGAAGTCAAGGCAAGGGGACATGAAAAGGAAACGGAGGGGAAGGCTAAATTTGCAGACCACGTTTGAGGGAAGTGGTTCAATCACCCTCTATGTGCGCGTTTGGAGGTGTTGGCGGCATTGCGTGTCATCCGGAGTAGGTACGCGGGTCAACCTAGGTACTGTGTAATGGAACATTGCCTCCTGTTGGTCCTGAATGCGGAGAGCCGCAGTGTCACCCCTCCCCTTAATCCGGGTAGCCGCCGAGCCGCCATCAGTCTTTGGGGGCCTGGGGGCTAGGCAACGGTGGCTCAGCAAATTGATTATGCAAGGGCACAACCAACATGTTAGAATGCATTTGAAGGCAACGTGCCTATTAGTGGAACTACTTTAGGACTTCGTCGCGATGGATTGAGACCCACACTGTGCAAACATATAGAGGGTCTGCAGTAGGTGTCTTGCTAATCGTGTTCCACCAAGCATTGACCCTGTTCGCGCCAACAGACCGAGTTGCATCCTTCATTCTGGTATTTTCTGCAGAAGCTGTGCTTGATAACCCACAAGGCTGCGAGTTCGACCGGACTTTGACAAGGTGCGATGCACCTCTTCGTATTCGCGTGGATACCTGCTTTGGAAATCTGACATCAACGTCACGTTGGAGGCTGTCCTGAAGCCTCGGGTGATTTTCTCGGTGCACTGCAGTTTCTTCGTGGCGTTAGATGTGGTCGCATCAGAGATGAGCCGCAAGCAGTGTTGCAACCAACATGTGCATGTCTGCCTTTGCAGGTGGGCTGTTGGGTGGGGATCGGGGACCTGTGGGGGCCGTCATATCCTTGGCGCCGGCGTTGCCTCAGGGCTGCATTCTTATAAGAGACACAAGGCGCTTGTCCCGAATCTCACTATGCCAATTGAATCCGACAAGCCGCAAGATAAAGACGTGATGCGCGCGACATGTACCAGACATGACTCCACTCACTGTTCCCATATCAACGGACATAACCTTGCAACTCTGACGGGCGGAAAGCATGCCGACGATACGCAGACAGGTGCGACAGACATCGTGATACTGGTACCAGACGGAATGAATTCCTTCCTTCGTATCATGTCAGATCACTTTATGTTTAAGTAGATCACTTTCTGTTTAAGTAGCTAAAGGAACGACACACTCACGTATCTCTAATATTACCGGCAAGTCAGGGTGGTTCATGTCGGAATGAAATCTTGCAATCTTAAGGAGCGGGTTAAGCATCATGTGGGATGTAATAGTTAGGCACCGTACAGTTTTAAATAAGTCTTTGATGGGGATCAAGGCTGTGTGCCTCTCCGGCGCGTACTCAGGGCAAGGCGAGGGCAGGCAACAGTGTTTCTTGCAAACTCACACAAGCAAGCCATAGGCTTCCTTTCCCATGCACACCAACTAAACAAGTGCTAGCGAATATCGGCAAGCGGGAAGAACGAACTTCGTCCTCAGGGGCCGCCCCGCAGAATGCTCTAATTTGCTCTTATTTGTGTCGTTGTGCTCGGCTATGTCGCCGTTCGGGCAGTGCCGCCCTTGGGAGTGTCCTTTGTTGGTCTCTTATGTATATGGATATACTCTTTGTTTCTGTGGATGCAAATCTCTGCATTCAAAACTAATGTGTACCCACTAATATATCCCCTTACTATCTAATAAAGAGACACTAAGAAGAGAATAAATAAGACTCAAACGAAATCAGCAATAATGAAAGATTATATAGCCTGCCCTAAACTATCCTGCAACCCATCACCTTCCCTCTCCTCCCCAGAACATCGCATATGCAGCGTTCTCAATCTGTCATTGCTGCCCGAGAAGGCATGGCTCTGGCTGCAAAGCGCCCACCGCCGACGCCGCAAACTCAACCAATGTGGTCGGTTCTCGGCGATTAGCCACAGTCGGACTTGGCCCAGCAGTTCTCGTCGATGAATCTTTGAGCGGTCTTGAAGGCATCTTCCGTGGGGTTGCAAGTACCCTGGCGAGAGTGAAGAGAGCGCGCACCACTGCCACCGCAGCCGGGGCCGCCCTGGGCAAATGCATTCCAAGGGGACATGGTCCAGGCTCGGTGAGTGGAGGGGAACCCGGCAAGGCGGGGCTCGCCGTTGGTGGGCCTCAGATTGTTATAAATTCTGCCCTCATACTCATTGTTGTCCTGGAGGCCGGCAGAGTCCTCAACCCCGTTGGTGTAGTGCCTCCAACGTATAACCTGGTCCCAGCTGAAGCCGCCGAGCGCCGCATACTCTTGCTCGTTCGGGTACGGGCTGAACTGACCGAGGGTGCCGGAGACCTGGATGAAGTTGGCCGCCGCAGCTATCTCATAGACGTAGCCGTTGCCATTAAACATCTGCCTGAGGAAGTTGACAGCTGTGGTTTCGCTGGCGGTGGTCGAGACATAGCCGTCGTTATCTCGACTTGCGCCATTCTCGGCGCCGACCGCATGGTTGTACATGCTGACGTTTGGCACAATTTGAAGAATCTGGCTAGCTCCCCTGGGAGCAAAGAGGCCAGCGGCGCGCATCTCGGTCGGAGTCCTGGTATCGGCGCGCCACACACTGAACTGCGCGTTGCAGAGAGCAGTCCACAGGTTGAGGACAAGTAGAATGAAAATATTCCCGCGGGCTATCATGTTGACGATAAACCGTGTAAGCGGCAAGACAAGGTGGTAACGAGTGGAAATGAGTGTAAGACAAGGCTTGATAAAGCAGCGAGAAGCAAGGAGCGATAATTAGGGTTGAGGATGACAGCTGGGCTGATAACTGGCAAGGACTTATTCATCTTTATACTTGCCCCGGCGATTCTGGTGCTAAGTGCTTCTCTTTCGTTTACCAACATGCCGTGCCTAAGATCTTCACAGCGAGCTTCATGGCGGCTGAGCATCTCTGACTCGAGAGATAGCATGATGGCCATCCCGAGACTAGCTGTCGACACTATAACACAGTTAAGTTTCTGTCTAAGCCTCTACCTAAGCTTGGCTTCCTTAAGATAAGAAGACTTGATATCAAATTAAAGCTATAGCCACAAAAGACTGTTTACTAATAAGTGGTCTCGTGGGTGTGGTCTCGTTTTTAATCAATTGGATAACTCTTTCTGGGTGTAGTAATACTTGGCTCTTAATGATAAAGATAGCTAAGAAAGAAGCGTAAGGTGTAAGGTGAAACAACGCTATCCTGGGCCCTTGTATCAGACGCCTTAAAATAGAAACAAGGCAAGTCAAAGGCTGTACGAGCATCCCATACTGCCGTAATAATTCTGAACCCTGGACTACCTCCTAGCTTCTTACGGAATGGATAAAAGCGGTGAATGCTATCCCGTTAGGGCTACATTACAACATTGATTGAGATGGATTTGCCGGAACTTCTAAAGTACACGTCCGCCCAAGTCGTCAAAGTCGAGCAATACACCTATCTCGTCATCTCACACAATCAACCATCCAGCCGTTCACTAGACCCTGCTTTTTCCGTTCACAGACTTGTCGCAACGCCGGCTATCAAACTCGATCAGATCACCACCATGAAGAACACCATCACTGCCCCCTGGAACATCGGCATCTCTCGCAGCGACGTCGAAAAACTCCTCATAGGCTTCAAGCCGACAGCAATGGAGGACCGCTGGATGTGCCGCGCGGATGAGCCAGACGCGCGCGGTGACTTCGTGGTGCATGTGCACAGGAGCTGGACTGGGGATGAATCGCTTCGCATAAACGTGGTCTTGGCGGTTCCGGACGGGGACGGCGCATCGGCACATACCGGCAAACGTCACGCCACAATCACCGACATCACTTGGGATAGGGGAGAAGGCTCGTTTCTCACTACCGAGGGAGAGGCCAAGGACCTAGCAACTGGTGTCTGCCGGGGCGTGCTGGGGTGTGACTTGTGAGCCATAAAAGATACTCCGAGGCAAGGGGACATGTATTCGTTTCCAGATATAGAACATATACGTATACGACGTATACCGAGAACGAGGTCGCCGAAGAAGTGCCAAAGTAGAATGCATATATCTCCCAAGCCACTAGAGATGTCAACACTATAATTAATGCACATGTTAGTCTCCCCTGAAATGTACTTAAGGTTTTTAACGTCTTGCTAGATACTGGTTCATGAGTCGGGTGGTCCGATGTGTCTATTCCGGTCTTTCCGACTAGCTGGTTCGCACAGCCAAGAAAATCTGAGCTGGAAGAAAAGCTTCATATTCCGAGGTGTTAATATGCTGTCAGGTTCGCCCGTGACTGACCAGATCAGAGCACTCACCCGCCATCTACCAACTTTTTCTCTTCGCCACCACATACACTTGACCCTCTTTTCAATCATCCACTATCGAAATGCGTGCCGCCACCGTCATCGCTACATGCTTCCTTACAGCGAGGTTCGTTTATATTTGACCCAGCTTTATCATGTCTCAACGTGACTAATCATAGACACTGCTTTACAGCGCTGCAGCCCAGACTATCTACTGCTGCACCTCCAACGAGATCGACCAGGTCGTGCTGGAGAAAGACGAGACAAAGGTCTGCTGCCAGAGTTCTGGAGGCAGGATTGAAGCGGTAAGCCAGCGGAGAGTATGCTTTCAACTTGAACTTTTGACTTACAGTATGTGACTATCAGGACGAGTGCGTGCTAGACGTGGGACTCTTTGGTTTCAGCCAATGCTGCCGCCAGCAGACCACGTCCACCTGCAACTTCTGATCTGTAACGATCGCGATGGTCGGTGGTGCAATGATCAAACTGTCCACACTTGGATAACGGGATGCAGGGGAATATTTCCACAGTTTGAATCATTCCACTTTGTTAGATGCAAATAAATTGTATATTATTTGATTAGTGTATGAACCCATGTCTTTTTTTCGACAATGCCAACCTGTACTTTAACCCTGTTGATTCTGCTCATAAATCACCATTGTGCCGGGGTCCACGGTGTGTCATAATACTTGTCACATCGTATTCCCAGGGGAATCATTACTAAGACCCAAGTGCGCAACGTAACAAAAACTACCAAATTCAATACCGTCTCAGTGACACCATGCTCATCATGCCAATCTGCTTTCAGTTCCTACACATGTTCTATGCTGCCACCCTTTCAGGCTTATCCCTAGCCAGGCGCATGTCTAGTTGCCTCCTATCCTCCTCGCTCATGGCTGACAGATCGACGGCCACATCATCTCCAAATTTCTTCCCGATTTCCTCTAATGTAAGCCCCTTTGTCTCAGGGTATAGAAAGAACATTATAGCTGCTCCAATGAGAGGCAGTACGATAAATATAACGTAGTATTTCCAGCCGATCGTGGTGAAGGCAACAGGTGCGCACATGGTATAGATGAGCGACATGCAAAATAGCGCAGATATGCTGAAACCGGCGCCTTGGGTGCGAATCGAAGTAGGGAAGAGCTCGCTGGCATATACGTAGGAAGTGGCGTCCATAGAGCCAGCGAAGAAAGTGACAACTATTATATTCAACCGTTAATATCCCCGCAGACTGGAAGATAGCAGAACAAACGTTGACTCACATAAATATAAGAAGAACACGCCAAATCCGTTTCCGGTTTTATTATCCGTGTTCCCATACCTCGCCAAACATGCTGCAAACCCAGCAACTGAAACGGCACTGCCGATCTATGCGTCGTCAATTGGTGAATTCCGGAGATAAGCGCAGCAGAAAGAATGTCATGGAATGCGTACCTGCCCGATCACCATAGTAGGAATACGCCCAAACTTGTCAAGCCACAGAGAGTTCATGTAATTCATGAATGCGGCCCAGCTATCCCAGATAGCATACAGAAGCAGAGGCAGAGAGCCATAGAGACCCAGGCCGTTGTATAAAAGAACCTGGTAATTGTTGATCACGAGGCACCCAGTCGATTGCACAAGAGCACTATCATTAAAGCATTAGAGTAGTCTCTGCCGTCAAAAACGTCCTTATAGAACTTACAGAGTGAGGAATCCGTACAGGAGGCGTTTCCGGCACGATTTCCTTTGGAACATCAAGATCCATCCTTTCAGCCAACCTTGTCTCCATCCCTCCCGTTGCTCAAGCTGAAGTTGCTGGCGGATCTGGTAAAATTCTTCTCGTGCCAGAATATCATCCTGTTCACCAGGCACGCGGTGCAGATCTCGCAGAACTTGGAGACCTTCTTCGTCTAGATCTTTGGCCATGAGATATCGCGGAGACTCAGGGAGCCAGATCGACCCGGTGAGCAAGCAAAGAGGTGGAACGACTTGCAGCGCGAGACACAAACGCCATTGTGCGTCCGGTGACGAGAGGTAGAAACACCCGAGCCCCGTCCATCCAGCAAGAGCCTTGGAATATTAATCAGCTGCATGCGTATAGGGCGACTGTTGGCGGGAAACCTGCTCAGAGACAAAAGGTAACTCACATATCCAACGCAAAGTATGAAGCCATGTGTTCCCACCATGCGCCCTCTTAAGTGAGCCGGGGAGATCTCGCTCTGGTAGAGCGGTGTGATGACATTAACCATGCCAACGCCTACACCCATGAGGAATCTGCCGACGAGAAACATTGCAATGTGCACCGAAGCAGCCTGGATGATGCCCGCGATGACGCACAACACAGATGTCACCTGTATCGCCACCTTGCGTCCAAAGGCATCCCCCAGCCAAGTCATCAAGATGCAGCCCAGGAGGCCGCCAGCTGCAAACACGCCATTTGTGGCACCTGTGATGCGCGAGCTTTCGGCCGCGTTGGGACCATACAGGTCAATTCCAAAGTACTTGAAGAACGAGGTCAGCCCAAGCACAGCTCCAATGATCGCCGAGTTGTAGCCATAGGTCAGGGAGCCAAAAGTGACTAAGAAGACTATGAGAAAGTTGTAGCGGTTGGCTGTGGACTTTGTGGTAGACATTGTGGAGTGCGGCCTAAGCTACAAGGCGAGGATGGCGAGTTTCAAACATGGGCTCTCGTCAGGATGTGCTTCACCCTTATACCAACAGTGCTTTGACTTCGTTGGACGACCCTGATGTCGGAAACTGGATCACTAGTTGAAGTAAGTAACCTCGCCCTTCAAATCTGACTACAACCTACACATTTGTGTTACATCTCCGCCCCGCAGACTGGCACGTCAGCACTAACCTTGAGTTGCCCTTGGGAAGCCAGTCGGCAGATGCCACCCCTCACGGGCCCGCGGTATTAAGCTGCGTTGGAACACGAATGAGATGTGGGAATGCCCATGTTGAAAGCTTGGCTCCCGCTGAACCTAATCTGCAATGATAGGAATTACAGGAGTGAGACATACATCGATTTAAATGAAGTCCGCTCTACCTTGCACCGAAATGGAGCCACTTCCGAGGGCGCTATTGAAACTCAGGCTCGGTTGCCTACTCCCTCCATGGCCCAGATGTCTCTCTTACCAGATGCGGCTGTCTCCTTGGGCGAGATCAAGTGCATCGCTGGCAAGATCAATAGCACTCATACTGGTAGTAGCATACCGCCTGAATGGATTCATGCTCAGATATCGCCCGGCCTGGCTGTCTCTTCTCCAAGACCTCCACCAGACGGCCATGTTGCGCAATGATGTACCAAGATGCCTCGAAAAGAGGACCCGCCACGGAATTGATAATGACATCCACTCCCTTGCCGGTTGTTCTCCCCATGGTCGCCGGCGCTGAGCTCGCTGTCACCCGTGCCTTGGCCCAGTCAAACTACGCTACCGATGCACTCTTTGCCCGATAGACTCACCATCGATCTCCTCCAGCATCATCAATGCGTCTCGAAAATTAAGAATGCAGAGATTCGAACAGAATGAAACGGAGGGTACACAGATACATAACACCCGTTGTGCAGACCCGACACCCACACTAAGCACCCACACCCAATACTAAACACCTATACCCAATATATATACTTAATTTATAGGCCTAAAGCTATTTTTTATACCCAGGGCTAATCTATATACCTAAGGCTAATATATATACCAATAGCTATTTTAAATACCTAAACCTAGTTTATATACTTATATATGTAGGGCGAATTAAGTATATAAATTAGGTATATAAATCAGCCCTAAATATGTAAATTGGGTGTATGAGTTGGCTGTATAGATTAGCAGATGAGTGAGGTATCTGTGTACCCTCTGTTTTCGTCTGTACGAATCTCCGTATTCAAAATTAAAGCCAAAGGCTCTCGGCTCGATTTCTACAAAGACAGCCAGAAGTTTCGGTTCGAGCGTGAGTCTCAACGAAATGCACCCCGCTTAGAAAGCCACCTGATTTACAAAGCAGGGTTGAATCTCTTTTTCGTGGAACGGATTTGAAGCTTGTTGCGTCGGCGTGTTGCCAGGTGCTATCCGCTACCATCCTAGGCACGTATGGAATTGGGTTGCTGATGGCGTACTTGAATTCAGTGTTTAGTAGGGCTGTGTGGTCTACATGAAACAGGGATGAAACAAGACTCCGTCTGTCCCGCCTTCAACTTTTCAATAATTACCACTTTTTGCGCCTCCGGACACAACATCTCAAAGGTGCTGTCCAGCACAATATCAAACTATGACACAAGCAGCCATGTTGCCTTCTGGTGAATTTGCTTCGGCATCGTCTGCATCCAAACCATGCTGGACGTGTGCGCGGCGACGTGTCAAATGCGATCTTAGTCTTCCGACCTGTTTCAAATGTAGGAGCAACCATCGCGAGTGCTTGGGTTATAGCTCGAACAAACCCATCGTCTGGACCGGAGTTCCATGCCGCAAGAATGCCAACGGCCGAAGGTTCAATGGGTCATACGTGCTCCCAACATCGTCAATGTCCCCTCGGAGCATTGATGCCGGCAATCAGATTCCCCACACCAACGCAACTGTTTCTGCAAACCCCACAGATCCCGTCTTCCAGGATTTGAGTCTTGGCACCAGGAGGAACATTGAATATTGTGAGTGCCTCTCGTCAAATAAACGGACTGTTGCGATCAAGAAACTGATCCATGGCTCAAGACTTACGAGAGTGCTGCACCGAGTGCACTATCTACGGTGATGACTTTGGCAACCCGTTCAAGCAAATGCTACTGCTAATGCCGCATAATATTGCGGTGCGGGACATCATCGTTGCGATCTCTGTCTATCATCAGGCACGGGCTGGTGTTGTTTCCCCCCCAGCGGCACGAAGCCATGAGAGCTCTCTGGTTACGGCGAAGCCGGAACTAAGCTCTGTCGATTATGCCACTGTCATGGGACACGCCTATAAAGCGACACATAGCCTCCGAACCGCGCTATCCAGCGAAGATTGCTCCGATGCAGTTGTGGCGTCGTCATTTCTTTTCACATGGCTCGATATGTTAGACACGGAACTTCCCACGTGGCATCACCATCTCGCTGGCATGAAAGACCTCATGTGTCTTCGGCAAACCAAGGATGCATCAACATCGACCGGAAGCTCTGTATTCCACGGATTCTTCCGCGAGGCGTATGCCATGTATGTCCAATGACTCTCCGCGCTTACCTCTCTCCATCCGATGTTCGAAGGTTCGTTGCTTTTGTCAAGTCATTCCACTGAGACGGTGCTAGGATATCCATATTCGGCTCAACTCTGAGCAGAACCAAGATAGATCCTGCTCAAGAGCTCCCGCCGTTCGATGTGGGCGCCGTCTTGGAACGGGCCCAGAGCTGGAGTTGGACCGGATGCCCTGCTGAGCTGGTAGGGGTTCTACATGCTTTAAATGGGCTTCAATCTCAATCTCAAGAACTCCGACAGAAGGAAGCAGAATTGACACTAAACCGACTCGAGAAGTTCTCTTGTTCAGACTGGGCGCTCCATTTCCCCGGTAGAGACCTCTATGAGCAGCGACTTCACATGGCTTCTGCCTACAAGGGGGCCATCGTAATCTACGCATCGCAAGCCCTCAGCGCCACCTGCGATAACAGACTATTGGTGGGAGACATTGTCGATCTCACTCTGCACCACCTCCAACAGATTTCACCGAGCGACTCTCATTTCAAGGGTATCCTCTGGCCAGCCTTCATCCTTGGGGCAGAAGCACGTCTTCCGGAGCAGCGAGTGTGGGTTGCGAATGCATTGGAGCAGCTCTACGGCATGATCCATATGTGGAACATCAAAAGGGGACTGTCAGTTCTGCACCGAATTTGGGCGCGCCCACTGCCGGCATATGACAGGAGGTCGTGGCTCGAAGATGTCTATGACATGGACGAGAAGCTGATGCTGATATGATCGCTGCATTATCATGAATCCATTGTGGCCCTTATCTATCCGTTCAGATGAGACGACGGGTCCACTCTTGCTGAATCAAGATTCTGAAAGCTTGTCGACGACTGCCTTACTTTCGTCCCACCACCCGACGATCAGGCTCCAAGGCAGAATCGACGGTAACAGTCCCATCATGCAGGTCGGCCTTCTCATCTGCAGTAAGGCCACTTTTAGCCTTGTCCACCCTGATACCCAATGCGACCAGTGCGATAGCCACACCGGCGCAGCCGGTCCCAAGAAAGAATGCGGTCTTATAGCTTCCTCTGGTCCCTAGATAGGCCGTCTTGGCCACTGCTAAGTCCGCCCACCCGAGGAAAAAGGCTATGCCTAGGAATACGAGACCGTTGACACATGCACCAGCGAGACCCTGCTCATGCTTGGCGACATTCGTGGTGATGAAGATGCTGCTGACATTGTACGAAATGTCGATTCCGAGCGTGGCGCACACCATGGCTGGGAACACCCACGGCCAATAGCTCGGGTGCTCCGGCATGACGGCAAATAGGAGCACGCAGACCAGGAATCCACAGGCTGATAAAAGTAATAATAGCGTCCCAGACAGACGGTGGAACGTCATACCCCCTACCAGAGCGATAATGATACCTCCAGCGGCCAAAGGGGCAAACCACAGGGCAGCGAGGAAGGAAGGAACGTTAAGCACTATCTCGATGCTGTCCTATAAGTCAGTAGATATTCTCCCTCGTACAAGTATATTCACTTACTAGAAGCTGGCATAGAAGAGATAGATTCCGAAGCAACCATAGACGAGGAACAAATACAAGAACAGAACAACCGTGTGCTTTGGAGCAAAGATGCTTGCAGGCAGGAGTGGATGTGTAGCTCGCCTGTTCTCAACATAGACAAAGCCGGCCAAGAACAGAAGGCCAAGGACGAATGTCACAATGATCTGTGGCGAGCCCCAGCCACCTCTCACATGCGAGCTCTCGGTGATGGCATAGACTAGCAGGAAGATGCCTGGTATACTGGTGGCGCAGCCCCACCAGTCCATCGACCCTTGAAGAGCATGCAAATCGCGAGGTATGCAGAAGAGTGATACGGAGCCTGTGACAGCCAACGCCATGCTGACGATCCAGAAGAACCACCCCCAGTGGATGACCTGGCCACTCAGGCCAGCAACAAGGATTCCTGCGAAGAAGCCGAACGGCGCACAGCCCCCGTACAGGCTGAAGACAAAGTTCTTACGAGGGCCTGGGCGATAGACGTTGCCCAGGAGCGCCAGGCCGGCTGGGAGGTTCGCGGCGGATCCCAGCCCTTGGAAAGCCCTGGTGACGAGAAGCATGGCAAGATTCTGGCTGAATCCTCCGACCAGGGTCCACATGGACAGCCAAGCGATACTGGTCAGGAAAACAATACTGGCACCATACATATCGCACAGCCGGCCGAATGGCAGCAGGAAGGCGCCAGCCACAAGGGTGAATATGCTGGCCGGCCATGTCTGACTCTCGGATGGTATGTGTAACTCGCGCACAAGACTCGGAAGAAGGACGTTCATTCCGCTGATGAGAAACTCCTGGTGAGATGGAAAGGTGACACCGCTGTTAGCGAACGCCATTGGCCCGTCCTCCAGCTATGTGAAGCAGCGCCGCACGCCGAAGTATAGGCCGGGGTGGCTTACAGAGACAAGATTGGATGCGAGGATAGATAGGCAGAACCCAATCTCCGTGAAAGCATTCTTGAAGACTGCGGGTCGCTTCCTCCCAAGGATTTCGATATCATCCTCATTGGAGTCCACCAATCTTCCGGAGAGTCGATCACCTTGAGTTGGGCGTCTTGAGTCGGCGGATTGCTCGACGTCTGCCATGGCGAATTGCGGGAGAGCTGTGGAGGTGAACAAGAATGAATTAATGCCCCGGTACTTGTAGTCTGTGATGACAAGATTAAGACGCGGCCAAAATTCGCCATAAGTTAGAAGAGAGTGCCGTACAACACAGCCAGATGGTGCATTCAGATGGACGAGAACGTAGTGCAAATTTCATTATGAAGTAGGAGATTGGCTCGACCACCTAAGAAGCAGTGAGTAGGTCATTGCATCTTGACGATGGCAACTCGACCCATTGCAAATAGTTAGCCCAACAACACGCGGTCCACTCCCTGGCCGTAGCGTCTAAGGCATCCAATAACAGAACAGGTCTTCTCTCGCGGGCTGGACAGGGTCTTTAACCGAATAGGCAGTTAGAATGCATTTCCAAAACATGGGGACGCACCAGCCAGGATAGGGGCTTGAGAAGCGCGGGCTACCTGTGGAGCAGCCACTTTTGGCGGGTGAAACAAGGTTCGTGGACCGACTCGGGACAAACTTGAGTGATCGGCCGGGAGATGTCAGTGCTCCTGATTGATGATCGCACTTTTTTGACTCTTTTCGTTAATCCTGAACTCTGTTGACCCCAGCGACATGTATGTGACCGGCCGGTTGCCATGAAACGCCACACTGAATCAATGCATCGCTTCTGGATATCCCAAGACGTCAAACAGTGCTCGTTTCTCGTCTTTGCCAAGCACACAGTTTCCAAATTCGGAGCTTCGACAACGACAAGATGATCGCCAATGATGAGAGGCATTACCACTGATACCGTCACTAATTCCAGTGGTGTCAACCTCGCCGCAAATCAGATACATTCTGTTGGAAACATGGGTTGTACACCACTCGCAAATGCAAAGATGACCGGAATCTGACACAAGGTTACCTACAAGGTCTTGTTCCTGTTGACGAGGATCAAATAAATCTTCCACGGGTTGCTCATAAACCAGATATTTGTTTCCTGCGGCTCTGTCTTCGTCTAGCTGGCCTAGAAAACATTCTTTCTCTTTCGCCGCCTCTCTTCCTCTTGTTGAATTGAAATCCGCACTTGCTTTCTTTCAAGGCGACCCCTTCTTTAGGTACGAACTTCAAGTTGAACTTTCTCGCGCTGTGATGCTCGTGTACTGACTCACCGTAACTAGCCAGCCATGAATGCAGCAAACTCCCATCGAGCATCCTATTACGATCTTGGCGGCTTGCCTGGTCCCTCTACCCGTCGGCAGTCGACTGCAGTTACAGTTCAGCGAAGACGTACGTTCGTTGCGATTGACCACGCCGAGTATAGGGCCAGGTGCGACCTTGCCAGGGTATCGAACAGCTCATCAGGCGTTTTCGACATTGAGTGGAACAAGGAACTTGAGCAGAACCAATATGGCTCCCCTGGCTTTCGAGAACAGCTGAAGGTCATGGCCACAGTCTACCCTTACCGGGATGCAAACTGGATCATCGCAATTCTCTTCATCGTCGGCAGCATATCCTTCGCTATCAACGGCTTCTTTGGTCTACTGCCACTAGTAGCCCCTCTGACAGCATTTCCAACAGAGGCGACCCTGGCAGCACCTATCACGAACGCGATCGGAGCCGCCTTGTTCGTAACGGCTGGTTTTCTCACCATGCCTGCCATCTGGAATACTGCCAACGGCACCATAGAGCCTGTCTCATCGTCCTCGTCCCCGTCTTCTAAGTTTGAGGGGGACGAGGAGCAGACGAAGACATACCAGCCGGCACTACTGAGCAGTCCGTCCTGGGTATGGCTGCCAAGCTGGGGCATGCTCAAGGATGCGTTGAAGACAACGCCATTCCAGTCGGGGGCGATGCAGCTCGTTGCCGGCTCCGTATTGACCACCAGTGTCGTCTTCGGGTTCCCAGGCGTGCTGGCTCCTGACGATCTTGTCGGCCTGTCGACATTCGTGTTCACACCTTTGCTTATCGGGGGAGGAATATTCACTATATCCAACATCATGCTGCTGCTGTTTGCACAGGAGCGATGGTATAAGCCTCGTTTCGGGTCAGCTGCCTGGCAGGCATCGCTATGGAATGCCATTGCCTCGATTCTCTTCGCCGTCACCGGTGTTCTCTTTCTAAGTGGGGATACCCTGGGAGGATCTGTGGCGTCATTCGTTGGGAGTTGGGCTTTTTTGATTGGGAGCGTAGTACAGTGGTACGACATGATGGCGTTTTATTGCGGTTGATTTCGGAGAGGAGGGAAGAGGGCTATAGCATGGCACGATGGCTTTGTGGGAGGGCCGTGTCTACCGTTCTGGGAATGCGACTACAGCCTCTGATGACATGGAGTCCAGGGCTGCTTAGCATTATCAGGATCTTCCATGCAAACGTCAATCGAAGATGGCAGCGATGGTCTCTGGAGACATCGCGAACAGACAAGTTCGGCTGGGCGGGGACAAACTTTTCCTTTTTCAATGGATGCCTTGATTTGTGCTGATGAGACGGTTTATATATACGCATTGGACTGTCCTTATCCCCTGGTCTGTTGATTTGTTATGATTGGTTTAGCAGATACCGTTACTATTTCTACGTTGTAGAGCGTGGATGAGTGAGTCTGAAAAGGTCCAGAGAGAGGCGGAACCCGTTTCAGTCACTAACAAGCAGCAAATCAAGATTTACCACAGATTTACCATTAGCCCCGGAATTTCGGGACGCGTGACGAGACACCTTGTTAGCTGCTCACCACTTCAGCCAATCAGGTCTGCCGAGGATGTTGAGCGCCGCCTCAATTCTCGGACCAACTCGCACCTCTCTTCCTTTATTCCCGCGAGTCGCGCGGCGTCCCCGTCCCCCAAAGCCCTTGCCGCAATATCCTGCACCATGTGGGCAACGCGCCAAGCGAGGAGAGATTCATGCACATGCACATATTACCTACTATTGTCTGCTTTACACCAATGCTCGATCAGTGTTGGCATCCCAACAGGCCGGGAGGAGGTGGGCAGCCAAGTGCGTGAGACGCTAGGTGCGCATCGCAGCCGGCCGGGGTAGGACCCTTGCCCGCGCCGGGGATCGACATCCCGATTTATATACTGGGGCACTCCACTTTGAACCTCATATCTTGAAGACCTTTATCATCTTGAAGACTTTGTTCCTCTCACTTCCTCCACAGAGCTCTCGCCTTCCCCTTCCAACTGGCTGTCTTCCTCATCTCAAAGCGAGCTGCCCTCAGATCTGCCATATCATGCCTCACGATGAACAGCCTGCAGATCTTGGGCGCAACGGGCACACGAGCAAGAAGCAGCATGTCAAGGTCGACGATGGCTTCCCCACCTACCAGCTTACGATTCTCGCCATCTGCCGCTTCTCCGAGCCCATAGCATTCAACTCGATTCTGGCCTACACGTACATCATGGTGCAGGATCTCAACGGCACCGACGTCAACGCCTCCTTCTACGCTGGTCTCCTCGTCTCTGCTTACGCAGTCGCTGAGGCCCTGACGTCTATGCTATGGGGAGCAGTGTCAGATCGATACGGGCGGAAGCCCGTCGTGCTGTTTGGCCTCTGCGGAGTCGCCATTTCCAGCCTCATTTTTGGCCTGGCCAAGACTTACTGGGTCGCCCTACTGGCACGGTTCGTTGGAGGAAGCCTGAACGGGAACGTATCCGTGATGCAAACTATGGTGGCAGAGATGGTCAAGAAGCCCGAGCATGAACCACGAGCATATGCCGTCCAGCCGTTTGTTTGGTTTCTTGGCAGCATCATTGGGAGTGCCATGGGTGGCTTCCTGGCGCAACCCGCAAAGTTCTATCCCGATGTTTTCTCTGAGGATGGTCTCTTTGGACGATATCCGTATCTCCTGCCCAACCTGGTCTCAGTGGCGGTTATTGTCATTGCTGTCATCCAGGGCATTATCTTCCTAGATGAAACAAACCCTCAGTTCATCAAGGAGAGACTGGAGCAGGCGCATGCTACAGATAGCGAGCAAGACGACGAGAATACTCCTCTGATCCGGACGACCAGCCAGCCACGGTCCATCATGGAAGAGATCCGCCACGGTACGAGACCGTTCATTGCAGAGGAAGGACTGCCGACAGCAGCAGATCAGCGCTTCGACCTCCGACACAACTCTTTCGGGACTATGCACTCAATACAAGTACGGCCCGAACTTCAGGACTTGCAGCAAGGCATCCCACAAGCGACAGGGACGGCGAAAGGCCAAGAGAAGGCCTTTAACTTTGCCGTCGTCATGCTTATTCTCGCCCTTGTCATTGCTGCCTTTCATCAAATGGCATTCGGGGCCATCCTCCCCATCTATCTGCTCGACTCGCCGTCATATAATTCCACCGTCGCCCGCTCACCTCAGCTGGATCTTTCAGGTGGTATGGGCTACAGCCTGCACGACGTCGGTGGCTTCCTCGCAGTCAACGGCTTCATCGCTCTTTTCATACAAGGCGTCATTTTTCCCTTCTTTGTCGAAGGCACAGGCGTCTGGCTATCATTCGTGATCCCGACGATTCTTTATCCCTTGTGCTATGTCATGATGCCGTTCCTCTCCCTGCTCAGGCCCGTGGGAATGACCGAAGAGGCTCCTGACTCTGTAACCCTATCAGCCGGGATCTACGTCACGTTATTTCTGCAGAACTTCTTCGGCATCATTCTCACACCTTGTGCCCTGATATTGCTCAAGAATGCGTGCCCATCACCCTTGGTTCTCGGTCGCGTTAATGGCCTTGCTATGAGTGCTGTGTGCATCGCTCGGACAATCAGCTCGCCTCTGGTGGGCGTTTTCTATGATGTCGGCGGGAGCGCTGCTGCTTGGGGTGGGTGTGCCGTGGTTGCGATCCTGGGCGCAACTCAGCTTTGGTGGGTTCCAAAAGACAAAGTCGTAGGGAGTGGCCCAGAGGCAGTGGAAGTGCATGTAGAAAGTGCATTTGGTGGCCACCACGAGCATGATGGGACTTCCGGGGAGGTTGCTGTTTTCGATGACGAGGATGATGGGGAAAATAACAGGATGTAGATCAACGTTATGTGCTCTTCTTAAATTATAACATTTATTAATACAGGTTGAACCTTCACGGTCGTGGACTCAGGGAAGTACTACACTCCAATGCTTATGACCTACACATCAGTATACGGTCAAACCTCACACACCGTCAAACCTTTTAAACAAGGTGCCGGATAGCTACGGCTCTGCCATCAATCGTCGAGGCCGATCGTATGGGCAACGAATCATCTACTGACCGTTTTTTCTTTCTAACTGGTATGGATGCTCCGCTCCGACCCAGATCACAGGACTCGAGCAAACCAAGGCACCCGGAATTGCAGTCCAGAATCCTTATCCGATTGCAGGCCTTGGATATTCAGATCCACACTTCAACGAGATGATCCTGTCGCATCCTTGCCTGCCGTTCTTCGCAGTCGCCGTGCTGAGGCAAGTACTGGCTGCTATCAAACATAGAGGATTTGCAACGCATACAGAACCCAGACTCGACGCCTTCATTAACTTGGGAGGTCGTTACACCGAAACTGACTGCAGAGCCAACTACATCGGAAAATGCTTACACCTCGAACACTAGAATCGCAGTAAATGGCTGCCCCGTCAACACTGAGAAGATCTCATATTTCGCAGGATTCAGTGCATCATCTTGTCACCGGTATTAGAGTCATCTCTTTGCACAGTAAAGGCAAGGCTAGCTATACAAGCGAGATGCATCTTGGTTAATTCATGCGAGTGGGTAGGCTCTGTGACAAGGACAGCCGGGAGCCGATCAGGATACCTAGGTATGGTTGTGAAGAATGCTGCGCAACGGAAAGCGTCTGGGATCACACACAGCCTCAGAGGGTGTGTACAAGGTAGTAGTGCACTGGAAAACGCAGTTTCTTGCACATCTACCTCTGTGGCCAGGCCCGCCACTGGTGCCAACAAATTGGCCCTACGAAATGCCGTAACTTGAATCGTAGGCCAGATCGACGTTGCATAAAGTCCAAGCACCAGAGAATTGGGGAAGGCGGGCTAAGCAGGCAGATAAGGTACTTGGGCCTGCTTGCTTTATCGTTTTCATCACCTTGCAGCTGCTTGCCGGCTGAGCATTGGACCAAAACGCTCAAGGTGCCATCCAACAAGCTTCGGATTAAGCACCTCAGGAAGCGGGACCAGTGGCCGGCACTGCGCTGCACCACTCACAATTGCAGATCATCGTCATTGTTCAGCTCACCCTGGAAGCTGAATATCTCCGCAAGACCAAGCGTATATACATGAAATCCGCTCGTAAATACAGATTAGCCCTCACATCTCACAGCGAAATAACCGCATTGTCGACTGATGCTTCGTTTGCTGCCCCTCGTTAGTGACAAAGAAGCCCTGTGATAGTTGGCAAGAAAGCATCTCTCGGATCACGACAACAAATGGAGCAGGACGAACTGTTGACAGCTACGGAGGACTCGGCCCTCCTCTCCGTGCCCTCTCCCGGCACTGACCGAGGCAGCTGGCCCCTACACAGAGATCGCATATCTTCGTTCCGACAGCACGTCCAACAATGGCGGACATTTTACTCCTGCCTCCTGCTCCTCTTCCTGGTCGACGCCCCCATGTTCATGAGCGAAGGCCCGAGGATCCGGATGCTCGAGATGGGCCTCTGCCGAGAGTACTACGAAGCCCGGGACCCGGGCGTGATCGGGCCCGGCGAGACGGTGCCGGAGCACCTATGCAAGCTAAGGGACATACAGAGCCCGCTCGCTCGCCTGCGGGGCTTCCTCGGCCTCTTGGAGGGCCTGCCCGGCCTGCTGTTCGCGGTGCCATACGGCATACTCGCCGATGCCCGCGGCCGGAGGCTGGTCGCCGGCGCGTGTCTGCTTGGCTTCATCCTCAGGGACACCTGGACATTTGTTGTGCTCTACTTCCACGAAACTTTCCCCCTGCGGGCCCTCTACGCTGCACCGACTTTTGTGCTACTCGGAGGAGGGACGACGCTCTTCGGGCCGATGATAATGGCAATCGTGGCTGCTACTGTCCCAGATGTATTCAGGTCAGCCGTCCGCGATTAATAAACGGCCCTGCTATCTGCGAGACTAATATTCTTGTTCGCAGGACCCAAGCTTTCTTCTATGTCCACGTGGTGATCCTCGTCTCTGAGATGGTCGCACCGGCGATAGGCGTGCTACTCCTAGATGCAATCGGGCCTCACCTTACCTTCCTCGTGGGCATACCAGTGAAGGCACTTGGCTTCATTGCCCTGTTCTTCATCAAGGAGAAGGCCAAAGAAGCAGATGACGGGAATCACGACTCAGTTGGAGAGGAGGCTGAGCCAGCTACGCAGGGCAAGATACGGCGGCCTCTGACTAATCTGATGCGTTACATACGTAACGACATAGGTTCTATATTAACCAACCGACTTGTATTCATCGGCCTACTTGTCCTGCCAGTCCAGAAGCTGAGCCGTCCGATGTTAGAGCTAATCCTGCAGTACATGTCTTTCAAATTCGAGTGGCCACTCAGCAGGGTAAGTGACGTCCCGCCGTGTTTTTAGATTTGGGCTTTGCAAACAGAGTCTTTATGGAGGTTGACGAAATCGTGAGTGCAGACAAGCTACCTGATATCAATACAAGCCGCCACGCAAATAGTTCTCTTCTTGTTCGTCCTCCCCAGTGCAAACCGTTGGCTACTGGGCAGGAGCTGGCAAGCCTCTATGGCCAGTCTGGAACTCTCTAGAGTATCTGTGCTGTTTTTGGGATCTGGGTGCCTAGGAATGGCATTGGCGCCAACTGCTCCGCTGTTCATCACATGTGAGTGAGCCCGTCATTCCAGACCGACTGAGTATCTGCTCGATCCCTTCCAGATGTAGCCTACTGGGAAAATGATCCTAACTTGGCTGCAATGCTTGCCGCAGTCATGATCATCAACGTGTTCGGCGCCGGATACGCCTCGGCGATGCGGTCGTTTCTAACATCTCTCGTCTCTCGGAGGTCTATCGCCCTACTATACACAACAATGGCCCTCTTTGAAGGCACCGCGGTGCTGGGCGCCGCGCCGCTGCTTGGACTGACGTTCTCTGCCGGTGTGGAGTTGGGCGGTTTTGCGGTGGGGCTTCCATTTTTCGTCTCGGCGGGCGTTTATGGACTGGGCGCAATAGGAGTCTGGTGCTTCAACTTCAAACAGCGCGAAGTAGATTAACCGCGTGCGTCCAGGTATAATTTCGAATGTGCGTGTGCGTACGGAATAGTCAGGCAAAGAGAAGGCACTGGCACTGTGTGTGGATGGGAAGGGGAGAGATGGGGTTGAAAGAGCAGGGAGGGAAGGGAAGATTATGATCGTTGTTTGCTTTTCATTCCAAGGTAAACGCCATGAAGTCCTCTTTTTATCCACAACATATCCGTGGCACAAGTTTCAGAACACCTCCTTCGGTCTAGCCGGTTGAATACACAAGGTTTCTCTTCTAGTCAGTTCTTCGCTAATATTTACATTCTCTGATTATGCCCCTAGAGGGTTGAGGCTGCATAACAAGCAAGAGCTGAGCTCTGAGGAAGGAGTTGCTACAAAAGAAGCGCAAAGGACAGGCAAAGATGACAGGCTCCGCAGGGAGCGGAATGTTCTGAAAGACTACATAGGTCTCCCAAGAGCGACACAAAGCCCTCCGCTAGCTCCTTGGGAGGC
Source organism: Diaporthe eres (assembly GCA_022225955.2). Lineage (NCBI taxonomy): Eukaryota > Fungi > Ascomycota > Sordariomycetes > Diaporthales > Diaporthaceae > Diaporthe > Diaporthe eres. The sequence goes on along the minus strand of JAKJXM020000001.1, from coordinate 12,650,051 downwards.
ACCCACGTTCTTCACCGACATGGCTGCTAATCAGGTTGAATGCAAGTTACCGACTTGTAGCAGTTTTGTTGAACTTAATATAGAAGCAGAGTAGCCCTAAAGCCGGCGATGTCGACATAGAATTGGAGACGGAGAGTCTGGGATAGCGTTGCTATGTTATTTATGTTGTGGTAAAGTTCGCGGTTTATTAGCTTGTTGAGAAGGAACAGGCACGTCGAAACGGCCTTGATCATATTTAGAATAACTGCCATATTCGTTGCTTCGAGAAGATCACCTACTTCACTCAATCTGTCTTTGTCGAGTGGAAGGACACCGGGGACCTCTAATTGGGCCTCATCTTATTGCTCCCCATCGCCGGCCTGTCCGACCTCGTGGGCGGAAATCCGCCAGGAATGTCGCTGGATGAAAACTTGACGGAGGGTTTGATACGAATCAGCAGCCTCGGATCCTGTTCAAAGCCTACCCTGAAGGGAGCAAAAGGATAAAAAGCCATGATGAGCCAGCCACTGACGTAAGCGAATGTCCTTAATCGACCTTAGACTCCAGTTAAGAATATCCGTACTTGATTGACCTTATCGGCTACACTCAAGTTGTGGGCCTTGTGGGTTATCTGGAGGAATACTCGAGAGCGGTTATGTTGATGCCCAAGATTCACCTTGTATACTTACATATATCGTACAGAGCCAGCCACTCGTTGGAAAGAGCAACGGCGAAGAGTCCCACCAAGTGCGTTATGGCAAATCGTGAATCCAATGTGTATATTATTTGAGCAGGGTAGTGTGGACGAGAAGCACAGGAGAGAGTTATCTTGCCCTTTACCAGTGGGCCAGCACGCGAGGTTGGGCACCAAGTGATGTAGCTGCCAGAATATTAACACGACGAGACACTTCTTCCTCCCCAAGTGGGCGGAACAACCCAGCATCTTGATGTTAAAAAAGAAAATGCTGAAGAACCTGGTATCATATAACTACACGTGCTCGCCTGCCCTTGCATTTCCAATTTGGTGCCGTGCTGCCGGCAAATGGAGATGGCCGTTGATCAGTGATCAGCGAGTGTTTCACACAGACAGACACATGGTGCCCATGCAGACTGGTGGTCTCGCTCTGGCTGGCCAGCTGCCAAGGAGACGCCACGCTCTGGGGGCCCCAGATTGTCGGAACCCATTTGAACGCTAATTACGAAATTGGATGCGTCTTGATGCACTATCAGCTACATAGATTGGGCTTGGGATTACCTCGGCGCCATGACTAAGTGCCCTGGGCGTGCAGACACACCCAGACACGGCAGACAAAGACGTGCCTCCTCCGGGAAATGCAGGTTTCTTATCGCCTGGGCCCCTGCCAACAAGTGGGACTGCCTTAACCTGTTCCTGGTCGGGGGCCGGCGTTCGGTCGTCGTCACGCTGCCTATCATGTGCAGTATCTAGCCATCTATCGTCCCCGGAGCCATCAGTTATCGCCCATCATCTCCCGCTGCCCAGTCCCTTATCCGATCCTGGGGCTTCCAGGCTCCTCTGATGATCCCCTTCCATGCATTGATAACCCGGCTAGCCCGCTGCACACGCGCACTTTAGCTCACGCACTGCAACCCCCTTGGCCTTGGCCTCTTGTTCTTTGCCCAGCAACCACAGCAGGAAAAAAAAGACAGCCGCAGCCGCACACGACCTGTAGTATCTCTCTATCCTCGTCTGTGTGCCTCTGCCTGCCTGCCTGTCTGTGTCTCAACCGGCGACAACAGCACACCACCGTCGTCACATCCAACTCAACCATGAGCAGACCCCCGACCTCGACGTCAGCGTCCAGTGCGCGCCGGAACTCGGCCCTCGGCCATGGAGGCGGCGCGGCAGACGATGACCTCGCCCGCATGGGCTACAAGGCCGAGTTGCCCCGCTCGCTGTCGATGTTGTCGGTGCTGGGCCTCAGCTTCGCCATCATGGCCGTGCCGTATGGCCTGTCCACCACATTCCTCTACTCGCTCGCCAACGGCCAGTCCGTCACTGTCTTGTGGGGCTGGGTCATGCTGTCGCTCATCAGCATCTGCATCGCCGCCTCGCTGGCAGAAATCTGCAGTGTCTTCCCGACTGCCGGAGGCGTATACTATTGGGCCGCCTTGCTATCCACTCCCGAATGGGCGCCCATAGCGTCTTGGATCACTGGTGCGTACACTCACTCACTCCTCCTATCATGGTTGCTATCTTATTCGACTCTGCGGAAGGCCTTGCAGGACTCACTGGTCTCGCCGTTCGGGATGTAATCTAATCGATGCACAAACACAGGCTGGCTCACCCTTGTCGGAAACTGGACCGTCACGCTGTCCATCAACTTCGGCGGCGCTCAGCTCATCCTCAGCTGCATCACCCTCTGGCGCGAGGACTTTGTCGCCACCGCCTGGCAGACGGTCCTCATGTTCTGGGCCGTCATGCTGATCACATACCTGGTCAACATCTTCGGCAGCCGCTACCTCGACCAGATCAACACAGCCTGCATATGGTGGACCGGCGCATCGGTCATCATCATCCTCGTCGTGCTGCTGGCCATGGCTCGCGGCGGCCGCCGCAGCGGAGAGTTCGTCTTTGCTCACTTCGACGCCTCGGGTTCTGGCTGGGCCCCGGGCTGGTCCTTCTTCGTCGGCCTGCTGCAGCCCGCCTACGTGCTGACCGGCTACGGCATGGTCGCAGCCATGTGCGAGGAGGTGCAGAGCCCTGAACGCGAGGTCCCCAAGGCCATCGTGCTCTCCGTCGTCGCCGCGGGCGTCACGGGCCTGCTGTACCTCATCCCCGTGCTGTTCGTGCTGCCCGACGTCCAGGAGCTGCTCAGCGTCGCCAACGGCCAGCCCGTGGGCCTCATCTTCAAGACCGCGACCGGCAGCGCGGGTGGCGGGTTTGGCCTCCTGTTCCTCATCCTTGGCATCTGGCTGTTCGCCGGCATCGGGGCCCTGACCGCTTCGAGCAGGTGCACGTACGCCTTCGCGCGGGACGGCGCCATCCCCGGTTCCGGCCTGTGGAGCCGCATTGACAAGCGCTTCGACATCCCGCTGTGGGGCCTGACGCTCTCCTTCCTCGTCGACTGCCTGCTGGGCCTCATCTACTTCGGCTCTGCCGCCGCCTTCAACAGCTTCACCGGCGTGGCCACCATCTGCCTCTGCGCCTCCTACGCGCTGCCCATCCTCGTCTCCGTCGTCAGGGGCCGCAAGGCCGTTGCGTACGCGTCCTACTCGCTCGGCAAGCTCGGATTTGCCATCAACATCATCACGCTGTGCTGGGTCGCGCTGTCCATCGTCATCTTCTGCATGCCCTCGGTGCTCACGGACCTGACCGCCTCCTCGATGAACTACGCCAGTGTTGTGTTTGCCGGGTTTGCGAGCATCAGCATGGTCTGGTACTTCGTCTGGGGTAGGAAGCACTTTGCTGGCCCGCCTATTCTGAAGTCTGAGCTGGCTGGCAATGGCGTGGGTGTTGTTGTACACGGGCGGGATGTGGAGACGGCGGCCAAGGGGGAGCATAGCAAGTTGGACGAGGCTGAGAAGTCAACGTAGATGTCACCACAGTTCTGTGGGCATTTGATATATATATTCCTTCACCTACAGCTTAGAGTATTTGACAGTATATTTGAGACCTCAACTAAGCCTGCAGTGATCATGTTGGACCAGAATCTAGTATTTGGCCCCCGCTCAAAGAAATGCAGTCGCGGAAAGCCGGACGGTCAACCGTGTTCTTGCCCAAAGGATCACATACTCCTCCAACCCATGGTCATCCTGACTGCAAGCCGGGAATATTTAAAAGCCCTGTTTCTGTACCTCGGCCTGAGCCGCAGCGATGGTAGCAGCAGAGTTCGGGTCATCAAAGCCACAGCCTTGCTTGCCGTTCTGGAATTGGGCGCCCTCAGCGGAGCAGATGCCAACGCCACTGGTGTTGATCTCGGCGCAGCATGCACTGCGACAGTCCGCATCGGCGACACACCCGCCGGTGGTGAACTGCTGGCCCTTGCCGTTCCCGACATCCTTTGCACCGGCGTTGTTGGGAGCCAGGGCAAGGGCGGAGACGGCGACTTTCACGTCAAAAGGAGTCAATACTCGTGTGTTCAGGTATGGCATCCGGCCAGTGCGGCTTGGGGGTGATGAAACTCACAAGCCAGAACGGTGGTGAGAGCGATGCGAACCATGTTGGGTAGTGGAATGTAATATCGAAGCGAATTGTTGTGATTATAATTGATTAAGTATAGTATTTGTTAAAGAAGGTGACGACAACCAGGTCGTAAGGGAGCGTGAGTCTTAATGAATGAGATGTGGGAATGAGTTGAGCAAAGGATGGGGAAAAAAACTGAACTGCTCTTGGCATCAGGTGCGTCCTTATATGTCCGATGCCAATGGCACTGGAGGATAGATGGCTGCGTGCCGTCGTGTCCCGAACCGAACTACGAGGGGGTCGTGTTGTGACGTTTGTAAAGTTTTTCGCCATTGCCATTGTGTGCTTGGGTGTCAGCAGGGCAACCACGAGTCCTCAGTGAGTGGTTCGTCGCAGATCCGCGGATCTGGAGGTTATAGGTTCTTAGATGGCGCGTTTCAGGGTATTTATCCAGCCTCAGCTTGGAGCCGACAACCGTTTCGCTGTTGACAGCGCGGGAAGAAGGACCTCGTCGGAATTTCGGGACCGATGCCGGCCACTTTCCACACATCGGCACCTGTGTGTCAGGCAGTGACGCCTTCCTCTGCCGGGATGGCTACGGCGGTAAGATAAGCGATAAGGAGTCGATGCCCCGTGGTCCCTTCCGTGTCCCAATAACCCTCAAGAAATCCTTCCCCCGATTTCTCACACCAGCAGCAGAAACCAATTTTGCTATTGTAGCACGCTTTCAGTCGCCTCGGGTTGTTATGTACAGGGCCAGAAAACATGGAGTATAAACGACCACAGTCCTCGCCCAAGATCAAGCCCCGCCTCATCATCCATGGCGGTGCAGGGAATATCAAGCCGACGAATCTAACCCCGGAACGTTATGAGGCTGTGAGGCGATCGCTTCTTGGCATGGTGCGTACATTGGATGATTTGGTCCCGGCCTGGTTTGTTGGACACCTTTGGACTAAACGGCTCCATGTTAGATCGCCAAAACGCACACCTATACGCAGGCCGCTTGCCCGCCATCCGCACTCCAAGTCGCCACTTACGCAGTCACCCTTCTTGAGAATGACCCCTTGTTCAACGCCGGAAAAGGCGCAGTCTTTACGCGTGATGGCATCCAGCAACTCGAGGCTTCTGTCATGGTGTCGCGGGGACACGCCAAGCGCGCTGCGGGAGCCCTGGGCCTGCAGCATGTGAAGAATCCAAGTAAGCACCGTTAGGATACGATGATTGGCAATCCGGGGTGTTAAACCTGCTGTTATATTGTCATGTCTGCCCTAGTTCTGCCCAGGTGCCTGCCTCAACACCCCGCCCACTTGACACCCTCAAGCCTGCGTATAAAACCACATTCTCCGTGCTATCAAGCCTAACTATCGATTCTGCGCAGTATTGCTCGCCCGAGAGATTTTAGAGCATGGCCAGGAGGACCTGTGGGGAAGAAAAGGTCAAGGCCATCGAGACAGCATGGGTGTGTCCGACGGCAAGACCAACCAAAATGGCAGCTCCGACTCGGTAGATGTCGACGTACCCTCCGCTCAGGGACACACGCTCGTCTTCGGCGCCGCGGCGGAGTCATTGGCCAAAAAGTATGGGCTCGAATTCGCGCCGACGAGCTACTTCTTCACGCAGACGAGATGGGACGAGCATATTCGCGCCCTGGAGCAGGAGAAGTCCGGGAGGCAGTACTCGGCAACCTGGTCACCAGACGAGTACCTACCGCAGGGCACGACTGGCGCCGTGGCCCTTGACTCGGATGGCGTGGTCTGCTGCGCAACCAGCACAGGCGGGCTGACGAACAAGCTGACCGGCCGGATTGGAGACACACCTGTTCCCGGCGCTGGGTACTGGGCGGAGGAATGGGACGAAAAGGCCGGCGCTTCCAAGCCGTCTTGTTCGCCCGTCGCAACCTTCTGGAATCGTGGGTTGGAGGCAGTCCGCCGCTCGGGCTCGGTCCTTGAATTCAGTGGCGCCCTGCGAGGACTCATGGCTGATTGCCTGCCAACCCCCTTTATTTACACCCCGCTCATATCATCCACACCTTCCCAGCTGACTACTACCCGCTCTTTCGCAACATCGAGTACGGGCAACGGGGACTCGTTCCTCCGCGTTAACGCTGGCCGTACTGCAGCTGCTATTGCACGCTGGGGCGGGGTGCCCTCTGCGCAAGCCTTGACTGCTGTCACAGGACCCGGGGGCCAGTTGCAGAAGTCAGCAGGAGATCGTTGGTTGATAACCGGAGAAGGAGAAGGCGGCATGATCGGCATTGAGAGCACCGTGGTGAGAGATGCGCAGGGGAATATCGTCCAAGCTCGGAACATGATTATTCAGGACCACAACTGCCCGGGCATGTTCCGTGCGTGGGTCGATGACAACGAGAAGGCCGTGTTCCGGGTCTGGCATGACAGTGACGAAGCATCCAAGCTGGGCTTTGACGGAGAGGGCCACAGGGAGAACATTTGGGCTTGGAAGGAGGCAAAATTGGATGGCTAAGTGCGGCGTCAGTGTTGAGTGAGCACATGTGGTTACGAGTGCATAAACTTTGTGCATGTTGATAGAGCCAAAGACTAGAAACATTGTCAGAACACAGGACGTCAAGCATGCTGAGCGTATGCTTTTTGCAGAAATGAGAGCCACCAGCTGTTGTGCGTCACAGTAATCAGCCAGTGATTGAGCTGTGCCGCAAAATAACGGCACAGCATCCGAAGATCAGAGACCTCCGTGAAGGATATAGAAGCAGGTTCGAGTCATCACGGAATGGAGGCCTGCAGGTCATGGTTCTAGTGAGATCTCACCTATGATCTGTCGAGGCACGTCAGGTCCTTCACTGTCTTCCGTGGGAGCTTCAGTAGCCAGTAGGGCGGTTTCTTCCAGGCAGTGGGGAAGAGGCCGAGTTTGGTCGTCGGTCCGAAAGAAACTGCATGGCCTATGTCTCATCCAATGGTACAGGAATGAGAGATATTTCAATGATTCCTTCATCCTTTCCCTTAGCCCGTTGCAACCCCTGTCTGTGCTGCAACTTTACAATAGTGTGTCTCCGTGTCTCGTGGCCTGGTGGTCATCAAGACCCAGCCCATCCCTGTCTAAAGCGGCGCTACCCGTACCAAGCTTTCTGTCAAAGCATAATTACAAGACCGACCCCTGAACACCCTGCCGAACAGGCCCCCCTTCATGCACTGCTGCGCATTTTAATTTGCGAGCCACGACGGCTAGCGGCACGGCCACCCAGGTAGATGGTTAGCTGGATTGAGCCATTGCGTTCATGGGACTTGGGGTCAAACTTCTTGAAACTCGAGATTTTGACGAAAGTGAGAATAAGAAAGACTCAAGGGAAGCACAGAGATATCTGGAATATCTTTGAACCTCAAGCCTGCAACTGATTCTCACGCCCCCAACCACCGCCTGCAATGGCTGCCAGCTCGTATCCAACCAGCTGCTCCGCCACTTGCACGCAGGGTCTCCGTTGCGTTGGGGGGACCGCTAGCTGGGGCCGAGCCTCGGGATTAGTTGCATCGTGTTCAGTGGGCGAAGCACGGAGGTCGCAGCTGAATCTATTCGATGTACTCACTCCTACAGCGTGCGTTCGGCCGTGTTTCACCGATCCTAGACCGGACGTTTCCTTTCTAGACCCTGAAAAGTACTAATTCCTTTCCAGATCCTATTACATTCGTCGTACTTCTCAGGCCCTTCTCGGCGCGGTGTATAAATGAGCAGTGCTTCCGGCCCCGCACGCGCGCCATTTCTCATCCATCTATCTCCCGGCCCAGAGCGCTCCTGTGTTGACACGTTGCCTTACAACTTCCCGTTCCGATAATCCATTAAGCACATACAGATGCCAGCCGACTGCTCTACTCTCTGTTTCCACCCGTGTTACTGCTCCATATGGATGACCACAATGTCTTGGCCAGGCGCCATGACGAGCACCTCGACAGAATGCCCCTGACGACAATATCCATCCTAGCACCGTTCAGCGCACTGATAATGAGCATCGTATTCGTGGTGTACTTCGCTATCCGATTCTACATCCTGGAAGGATTCTTGCTCAAGAGGATATATGGCGCAACATACACGACCATGGATGAGACCGTGCGCAGGGGATTCGTAAACCACCACATAGCAGGCGGCACCAAGATTCTAATACTCATTGCGGCCATCTATCCCTTCATCTCTGTTGTTTTTGGGACAGCCACCTTCCACACTCGCTTTTCCGGAACGACGTCGCCAGTCACGATGGGCGACATCCTGATTGTCGTGTCACAGATGCTCATGGCAATGTACATTTTCGAGCTCTTCTACCGGCCCAAGATATCCCCAGTCAGTGTCGGACATCACGTGGGCACCATCATGATCGGGCAGTCGGCAATTGCAATCAGCCTAGATCTCATCAGAGAGCCAGACGCTGATATTGAGTTCTCTCTCTGCCTGGTGTGGGGTGAGTGAGCAAAACCAAACCAAGCCTACCGCCAGCACCGCCTTCACTGGCAATAGCACAGGCACTAACGTGGTGTTTTGGGACAGGTGCGTTTGATATCATCGCCGAGTTCTTGCCACATGTCACCATCATACTGTACAGAGTCTACCCTGACTCGCATAACTTCCTCCGAAGACTTTTCCTTGCAGCCATGGCCACAACCCTGAGCGGAACGATAGCCGAGACAATTGTAACAATGTACATGTTCGGCTCCTTGTGGAACAGATGGACACTGGCGTTCAAGATCACGACTCCCATGCTCCACATCCTCTTCGCGGCGGCGCAGCTCTGGGGCTCGTGGAACTTCTACTGCCTGTACCAGAAGCAATGCAGACTCTTAGTCGCAGGCAGGCACGACAACACCCACGCAGTGGAAGAAGCCAAGACGGAACCTCGGTCTGATCCGGAGAGTCTGTGGCCCGTGGGAGATCCTCAGAGGGTTCAGGCTGATTAGGTCAGGAACCATGTATACTGTACAACTAATAATGGCAAGATAAGCACGGTCTTTTTATTTACAAATTCGTTATAATACAGCTGAAACTCCTGATATCTATGAGTAACTGCAGGTCGCCAGATCCATCTCCGGTCTATTTGATGTAGTCCTCACCCAACATCCACTTCTTCTTGTCGTACTGCTGCGGCCAGACTCCGCTCTTGCCCGGTGCCAAGATACCATTCGGGTCGAGGGCGTTCTTGATCTTCTCATTCAGCTTCATGAGTGCGTGGTCGTTGAAGTCATAGGTCATGGCCACTTGGTCCATCATGCCAATGTGCGTCCTGAACTCGCCCCAGCCGTTTTCTGCCCAGTCCTTGATCATGGTGCGGACAAGCCATTGCACCCGGCGGCGCGCGTCAGGGTCCTTGCGGTCAAAGACAATGCATACGACGTTATCTGTTATTGATGATTAGTGATACTGCAGTCGACAGAGGGAGGCCTGACTTACGCATCTCTCGCATTCCGATGCTGAAAATACCCATGTAATCCAACTTGGCCTCATCGAATCTTTTCTTCGCCATCACGTATTGAGCCCAGGCCGACTCGCCCGAAACTTTCGATATCGGTGCCAGCGACATAAAGGAGCAGTTGGGGATCCATGTTTGGAGCCAGCCCAGCTCATCCATGTTTGCCACGCCCCTCATGGTGTGAGCCCGACACTCCAAGGTACCAAACGTCTCCTTGCGGTCCTGTTCGTTGAAGAAACGGCTTCCCGGCACCTTCAACATTTCCTGCTTGATTATTTTGAGGTGGGCCTCACGGATTATCGGAGGGCCATACACAGCGCCCATGTAGACCCATCGGCCCAGATCGAGCTGTTTCGCTCCGCGGTCCAAGTCCTCGTCAGTCAGAGGCTCGTCCAAGGCTTTATCTGTGTAGTGTGACCGCGAATTGTAATGTGCCAGGTCCAGGCCGACATGCCTCAGCGCAGCAGCATTCTGCAAGATCATGTTGACGCGCAGCGGTCCAATGATGTCGATGATCTGCGGAAGGTCCTCGTCCTTCTCGTACGTGACCATGAACGCCTCCATCCCCGGCGGGCGCGGCATCAACCACATGCCCATCTTGGTGACGATGCCATTTCCAGCCTGTGAGAAGATGCCATCGTTGACAGGGCCGAAGCCGTAAGGGAAGAGCTGCCAGCACTCATTCGGCTTCTGGTCCGCCGGGTGCACGCCTTGCTTGGCCTGCTCCCGTCCCTCGGGACTGGACATGGCGCCCATGCCGGTGCGGACAATCTCACCCGTGGGCAGGACAATCTCGATCCCGCAGTGCATCATCCAGTGGTCTCCATAAGGCGTGAACCCGACCCCGTGGTCAAGAGCATTGCCGATCACGGAGCCGTACCCCAATTCAGGAGCGTCCATCATGACCTTGTCGTCGAGTTTGTGCTCGCGCAGGTACTCTTGCAGCTGGAGATATGACACGCCCGGCTCGAGGAGGCAGTAACAGTCGACAGCATTAACCTCCAGCACCTTGTTCATGTGCTTGCCGAGATCCATCACAAGACTCCCGCTCACGCGAGGCGCCGCCCCGCCGTAGCCCAGGTTGTGTCCCTTGCTGAAGACCCATAGCGGCGCAGCAAAGTCATTGCACAGTTTGACAATGGCCTGGACGTCCTGGACATGGCGTGGGCGCACGAGCGCCGATGCGATAAACTCTTCGTGGTCGTAGAAGTTGTGCATGTCATGTGTCAAGCAGTCAACTGTCTCATAATCGCCATCGTCGAAGATAGTTTCAGAAGTGATGACGGCAAGATTGCTCTTGCCCACGAGCGAATGTATAGCGGAGACAAAATCTGAGAATTTGTTGTCGGTAAACCCGGGGGGAAGGCATCGAGGCTTCGGTACGCCGGCACTTCCATTGGCGGGCTGTCCAGCGGTGTCGTCTGCTACACCCGTTGCACTTGGAGGAGACATGTTGGAGATGGGTGTTGAAACGATGCAAATGAAGTTTGTGAATGCTTTGGTATGAAGAAAGCAATTTCTAGGAATCAGTAGGAAGACCAGTATATATATGTGTAGGTGTGCGTGTCTGTAATTACAATGATTAATGGTCGACACAGCGAGTCTGGCTCAACATCTCCGAGACCCCGTGTTGTGTAATTCACCCCGAACGGTGACTTGTGATGTGGTGGAACGAGATTGTACGATATCCCCATAGCCACCTGTCGATGTGAAACAGCCCTAGAGTCGAGTGTTGGTTGTTGACTTTGACCAAATCCCCATGTTCTGTCACCGGCAAAGTTGAGCCAAGAGTACAGCTCCGGACTCCCCACAGATTACCGGTCGCCAAATATTGACAAGGAATGAATCGATGATACTAGATCAGATGAACATGGCTTTGTGGTGCAACGGCATGATTATCCTTCCCGTCCAAGGTTGATGTCGCACCCTGTCTGAAACGTGGCTGTGATCGCGCACCTCCGCCCTTCGGTGCCTCCCCAATCCATTCGAAGGCCGTCAATTCTCCTGATGCTGCGATATGTGCAGTACAGCCTCATATTTCCTCCCACATGTCTGCTCGATTGCCGCCTCGGGACTCTGTTTCAGGTGCAGAATCTAACTTTACTGGGTTCCGCGAACCGAACATGACTGGGCTCCGTCGCATTCCGGAAGCGACGCGGACTCCGTCTTTCATGGGCAGCCGTGACGTGAATGGAGACCAAAATGAGTTTTACTTGGTGCCAAGGACTATTCTCAAAACCATGTTCGACATCAAACCTATCACTGGCAGCGAAAGCTTCTCGCCGGCATCCGGATGGGTAGTGGTTGGGGGTGGAGGCAGCTTGGGCTCTGCCGTCTTTGTCACAAAGCCATAAATAAAACAGCTTTCTTGCCACAGTAGCCTCCGAACTGTTTCAAAGCTTGGTGAATATTTATGTTTGTTCTTTACGCTCTCTTTTGTGAAGGAGAGCCAACTACAGCTTTCAAGCTCTCATCAAACCAATCCAGTAATGAGCACTCTTACGGCCACCGCAACCGCAGCCGAGTCGGCTTCAATTCAACCGCTACACAGAATGGTCCGACTTGCCGAAGACGATGAGCCCGCTTGGGGTTCCAGAGCTATTGGCGCTTTCGAAGACATCAGCCCCAAGTCAAATGGACTGATGGCCAGCGGCAAGATTGGTGGTCTTGACGCCCCAACAAATCCAGACCACAACTGGTGGTGGCAGCGTAGTGCGCCACTGCTGGCCACCCTCCTCCGCAGCGCTGGCTCTTATACGCACGAGCAGCAGCTTGACCACATGCGCGTGTATCGCGACGCAGTGGTGCCGACCTACGGGCCACCTACACCTCAAGCCACTGTCCGTCCCTTGTTGACAATGGATGGCTCTCCGGTCGAACCGTCATGGAACTTCCAGAACGATGGGACCGTGGTGCGCTATACCTTCGAGCCGCTCCTGGCCAATGACGACCCGGCAAATCCCTTCCCCGGGGACAAGATCGCGACGCTGCTACCACTGCTACGATATGTCGCGCCAGGTGCGGACACGCGGTGGTTCGAGCAGGTCTGGTCTCGCTGGTTTCTGCATGACAAGAACGAGGTGGCTGCCGCGAAGGCCGCTCTCCCACCACACAAGACGCGGGTGCCGCAGATCTTTGTGGCATTTGACATGAAGGGGGCCGAGCGCATCATGAAGGTCTACCTCTTCCCCGTGCTCAAGCACCTTGCCACTGGCGTCAGCACCGAGGACCTGACTTGGGACACCATTCGTAACCTTGAGCCCGGCGGGCAGGGATTCAGCAAGGTAGTAGACAAGCTGTCCAAGTTCCTGGGAGGGTACAAGGAGCGTATGCCTGTGGAGATGATCGCCATCGACTGCATCGACCCGGCCAAGGCGCGCATCAAGGTGTACGCTCGGACAAAGTCGAATTCGAAAAGCACCATCCGCGACGTGTGCACCCTGGGTGGTCTGCAAATGGATGAATCAACCATGCGCGGCGTCGAGAATCTTTCCAAAATATGGCACCTCCTCCTTGACGAGCCAAACGGGATTGCCACAGACCAGTCCAAGCCGCCCCGCTTCCCCAAAGACCACCACGTGGGAACTTGTTTTGTCTTCGAGATGAGGCCAGGCCAGGAGAGGATCGAGGTCAAGTGCCATTTGCCTTGGGCGCAAACAAACTCCAACGACATCCGCACGACTGCGAACTTTACCGAGGCACTCGAGTTGCTGGGCTACGAACGGCATGCCGGCAAGTACGCCAGGGGCGCCTTGGCCGCGGCTATGATGTGAGTAGTAGCTATCGCCTCATGGCTTCCATACATTCGAACAATCAACATGACTGACAAGCATGGATTTGAAAACAGACCCGGTATGGATTTCTCAAAGCCAGGTGCCCTGTCTTACACGTCGTACAATTACGGAAGAGGCCACCTGGGTTACGGTGACTACATATCTTCGTACTTCTCGCCCATGTGCCAGGGCTACGAGTAGCTAAGTTGTGCATACCGAATTTATAGCTGGCCAGGGTACGGGAGTCACTGGATGCTCAGACTGGGGTTACTATAGGTTAAATTGGTCGGGTCTGATTGGAACAAGTACATATGTAAACATTTATTGCCATGACAATTGCACTATATTGCAGCGACTTCTTTTTCACAAGACCGCATCTCCACATGAACTGATCACTTCGGGAATCTCGGAACGGTTGAGGTGGCCATGGCTTACCGCTATCTTGGTAGATATGAACGGCACAAATTTAGGCATGCCCAGGTGAGAACAATCCACACCTTCTCATGTGATAGATCGATGGTGGGATGCTGTCTGAAGCTGTCAGCCAATGTTGTTGAATCTCGCGGTTTTCTTAGCTTCATCCAGCCGATTTTCAGATGCAGTGGGCAGCTAGCACTGAAAATGGAGAATACAACAACGTGAACTCAATTATCTTCTACGATCGGCCACAGACCAATCGCCGAACCGCAGAAATGCCAGCACCAGACTCAGCACTGGTTGCAGCACATGGTACCAAGTATACAGTTCCTCTCAGCTAAGCTTCCGGAATGATCGATCGATCTGCAGCGTCAAGGTCTGGCCCCGCTGCGGAAGCCTCGGGCCGGTTGGAAGAACGTCTCTTCGCATGATTCAACCTCGTTGCCCGCCGCCTGTCCATCTGCCCACTCAACCTTTTCTGCAATATGCGAAACCATTTGACCAACAGATTTCATACCGCAGCAGGCTTTCATGTTGCTTTACAAGGTCCAGTCCGCCCGGCACGGGTGGCGCGTGGGGATGGTTTCATCATGACTTCCAGGCGTTCCATGCGAATTTGGGTTATTAGTAGCCGCAGGCTTTGCCCGTTACCGGGGTCAGAATAGGACGAGACCTTTGGCGATCGAGGCGCAGTTCGAAATGAGCTGCATGACACTGGGTTTCCTGATTGCAGTAATTGTTTCCGCGGGTCGACAAGTCGATCCTATCATGCCTCTTTGAAACACCGTGCCGTCTAGGTTCGCACATCTTTCGGATGAAACATGGCAGACGTCAAGGCTGTCTAGTCAACCTGACCTCCACCTGACAGCCGTATGTCCAGATCGTAGAAGACACCGTCAGAGACAGGGCTGTATGCTGCGCTTCGGACATCCGCTGCATTTAGATGCTGGAGGCAAATCAAGAGTGGGGTTCGTCGGAAAGACGTCCGGAGGAGGACGGCCTCGTCAGTGCTATCAAGCCGCCTTGCATGAAATACCAGGGGACGTAGCATTGCGTTTGGAAGAGTTGTCTTCCGAAGGACCTTCGCCTTAGTCGCGTCGGCGGAAAACAATGGAGCTTTCTAGGGAAGAATCGCAACAAGGCAGCGGTGGTATATCCGGACTCGACAAGTAATGCGATGGTCCGATGAAGGAACTTCTTACCAGTGGCCGTGGAGACATGGAATATTCATTCATGTAGTCACCATGTGTTCAATCCTGAGCCTGTAATATAAAGTTGCGGTCAGCTCAGTTGTTTCCAGCTTTTCGTTCATCGTAACTCTAAGTTTATCATTGAGCAATAATACCGCCCCTGGACAAGAACTCCTGCATTTCTTTATCTCACAGCCTGCCTCAGAAATACAAAATGGCCGCCAGCGGACCCCCTCCCCCAACTGCAATTACTGAACGGGTCATTATCCCGGTGAAGGGCGGCGTTGAGGACTGGAAAGAGCCCTATAAGCAGCTCCTCTTGACCCTCAAAGGGCAGCCTGGTTACATCCGAACAAGATGGGGCCCCCGCAGTGAGGATCCGCAAACTTTGGATTTGATGATTGGTGAGTCCACAGAGCCAATCCTGCACGGCTGAGCACTCATTGACCCACGCAGGCTGGGTGTCCCCCGAAGCCAAGAACGCCTTCGTGTCAAGCGATGCCCACTCCAAGTCCATGGATCAGATGGGCCAGGTCCTCAACGGAAAGCCCTGGGGCTACACTATCAAGTTCAGGCCTTACGCGCCGCGCGAGGCCATCAATTCGCCTATCGTGGAGATGGTCACCATTCGCAACTGCACGGGCAACGAAGATGAGCTCAAGGCCCAGATCGAGAAAGCATTCAGCATGCCTGGCTCTCGTGGCGGCGCCTCTGGCTTTTCTACGGAGGAGGTCGAAGGTCACGGCAAGGTCTTTGTCGGGGCGATCGGTTGGGACAGCATCGATGCTAGCAAGGCGGCTGACAAATCTTCTTACATTCCCAGTGGTGTCGGAGATGTCGAAGTGCACCATGTCAACTACAACTTCCCCATCAAGGGCTTCTCCGTCACTAACTCGAACTAAACACGTTTGACGGCAGTGACTGAGAAAGATGTCTGGGAAGAATCGTTGGCATCGAGCGGAGCCGGGTGCTCCAAGCAGTTGCATGGCTGGGTTAAGGGTAGCTTGGTAGATGTTTAGAATGCAGAATTGAGTACATAAAACAGTACCCCTTAAGCTTCACACATATACATTATATCTGCATTGCATCGTAGAGTGAGCCCCTAGTTGACGACAACACAAGTTTGGCTGAGTAAATGTACCATAGTCTTCGGATATAGACTCATAAATGTACGATTATTTTTCAACTTCACGATTGCCGTTCTATGTCAACATCAGGTTCGAGCCGTGTTTTGATTCATCATCTGCTCTGGCAGTGATTAAATTTCTGTTCAAGAAAAGTCGATACAGATCGGTAAAACGTCTCGTTCACCGAGCCTTGGCATTGTGACGTTTCCAGCAGTTTATTGTCACGTCCTGTACGAAGCTTGAGCGTTCCGCGCTGAAACATCTAAACTTCACATGCATCCTCGTTTCACCTCATCTGTCCCATTTAAGCAAACATAAAACCACAACGCATGGTTTCCCCAACACACCGTCCGGAGGAGGCGCAGGAGCTAGTTCTGGCGCGATACGACTGCATCGAACTATACCTCCGGGACGGTACTCCGTAGCTATGAGGTAGTCCGGATTGACCGTCGTCAGCGGAGTTGGTATGAACACAGTTGGATCACATGGAAAGGAGTCAACACAGAGACTTTCGTACGTCACCTACTCGAATGCCTGCAATCATCCCACATGCAATGTCTCAGAGGATTGTAGCTACCTTGTGTGTTCTTTCGCAAGGGGCCTGACACGCATGGGCTCTCATATTTATACTCCCACGCGCTCCGGCCCTTTGGTGGAATGCAGCAGTCTGTTCAAAGTGGGAGCAACCGCGTACCGGAAGAATAAACTTCGTTGCCAAGCATCTGTCAGATACCCGACCAAAGCATTTCCGAAATGGTGCAAAAGATCCATAACGTCGCCGTTGTCGGTGTAAGGACTCTCGTTTAACCTGCCCCGGGCGGCTTCTTTGAGCATCATGGTAACCTTTGACCGCAGGGCCGAGGAAATGTCGGTACACCCGTAGTGGCAAACCTTCTTGCTCATGGGTTCGAGGTGACAATCCTCGTGCGCAAGTCCAGCGACACCAGCAGCTTGCCAGCTTCAGCCAAGGTCAAGAAGGTCGATTTCGAGTCCACTGACGACCTCACCGCGGCACTGGCTGGACAGGATGCCGTCGTCGACTGCACGCTTGTGCAGGATGACACGCCCAAGCGCCTCATGGACGCCTCGCTTGCCGCAGGAGTTTATCGGTACATCCCTTCGGACTGGAGCCTCGACCCGCTTAATAAGGCTGCCAACTCCCTGCCGGTCTTCTCGAAGCGTGTTGAGCGGGATAACTACCTTTACGAGAAGTGCAAGTCGTCGAAAGGAAGTATGACTTGGACCATTGTCGCAAACGGGCCATTCCTGGACTGGAACCTTCGGACCGGGTTCGCGGGCATCGATCTTGCGAAGAAGCGAGCGGAGCTCATGGACGGGGGCGACAATCGAGTTGTCTGGACGACTCTAGACTCGGTCGGAAAAGCCGTTGCGGGGATCATGGCGCACCCTGAAGAGACGCAGAACAGGCCGGTCTATGTGCAATCTGTCGTCAAGAGTTGCCATGAGATGCTCAAGCATGCCCAGTCGGTGCTGGGGCCAGATGGGTGGCAGGTCATCAACGTGAATGCGGAGGAGGCCAACGGCAAGGCTTTGGCTGACCTGTTCAGCGGCAAGTTTGACATGGCGACTTTTGGGACGTTGATCAGATACTCCAATGCCAAGCCGGAGACTTTTTCTCCGTGGGCAAAGACTGACAACGGACTACTTGGAGTGCCATCCATGACGGATGATGAATTGGAGGGCTTGATTAAAAAGATCTCAGCATCTGCAGCCTAGATCCTGCAGCGGTATTATTTCAGCGAGTCACTTAGATGTATCCTCGATGAAGTACGGAGGCGCCATGGTCAAGGCAGATTTTCAAGGGGTTAGTAACGTGTAAAACCAATTCGAAGATTGTTGTCGCCTCGAAACCGGTCATCGAAGATGGCAACGTCTGTCGCCTAGTCTCGACCTCTCTGGTCTCGGATGAAGGCATGATCTGCATGTGAAGCTAGAGACGGGAACCCCAGGCGTGGTCAGGGGAGTAGCCGGGAAAACGTCTTGGGGATACACAACTCTCATGCTTGCACGAGCAAGAAATATCACATAAGAGAATGTGTTACAGGAGTGGGAGAGTGCGGCTGACGGGTGATGAACAGTGACACCTCCCCGGTGAGACATTGTCTTACCCAGGAGTCCAGATTTATAGAATCAGCATGAAGGTGGTAATTATGAGTCATTCTCTATCGCCCACAAGACATAGACTGTAGTATACACTTTGTCAACACAGCAATATCGACTGTCCCGTAGTCCGACTTAAAAAGGCAAACGCACCGACTTCCGATTTTGCATGCATTGCCGTAGATGCAATCCCAATGAATGACAACACTCTTGGCAGACCGCATCTCATCGTTCCTTTTCCGCCCCCTGGCACCCGTTGCGCCATGCCGAAGCCAATCACATTCTACGATATTGCCTCGGGGCCACCTATACGGCCATACGCACCGAATCCTTGCAAAACGAGGTAGGTGACCGGCTCTCCTGGCAGCTGTTGATGATTAGTTTTCTCATGCGTTGAGCCAGGTATGCACTGAATTTCAAGCGTGTCCATTCCGGCTTGGATTACGAGACTTGCTGGACCGAACTCACCGAGGTTACCGAAGTGCGCAGGGGCCTCGGCGCTGCCCCATGTCGAAAACACTACTTGGACAGTACCGACTTTTACACCCTACCGGTAGTAGTCGACCACGCCACCAGCCAGGTGGTGGGCGACTCGTTCGAGATCGCTCTCTACCTTGACAAGGCATACCCCAGCTCGCCGCAGCTCTTTCCCGACTCTGCAGCTGCTCCACACCGAGACTTTAATGCCCATGTAGACAGGGTCTTCACTAAATATGTGGTGCTAGGTTATCACAACCTACCGTTCAACCCAAAGACTGCTGCAAGGACTAGAGCCGAGTTCTGCAGGCGGGCGGCGAGGCAAGACTGGGATGAGTTCGCAGTCCATGGCCTCGAGAGAGCAGAGATGCTCAAACAATTCGAAAAGGCGCTTGGAGAGCTGGCAGAGTGGTATGTCGAGAAGGGCAGTGGGCCTCTCCTTTCAGGGGCCACGACGCCGACGTACGCAGATTTTATCGTGGGAGGCTGGCTGTGGATGATCAAAGAGACGCTGCCGGAGTGGAGCATGGTTCGCACGTGGCAGGATGGGCTGTGGGGAAGGGTTCATGACACTCTGAGCCAAACATATGGGCAGGCTGATTAAAGCCAGGTGGTGCGTCCTAGCGATAAACTGTCAACACGTCAGTACCAAGTGTGACGAACCAAGCCGTTCTATCACAGCATGCGCAATATGCAGACTCGGCCGAACTCACGTCTTGGCTGGATGGACTACTAGTATCCCTGACATGGAATAGGCCAATCCCAAACATTTTATCTTAGCAGGAGAATGCATCGCGCACGCTGTATGCCGAGCTGGCGGAGCCGGGATGATCATACATAGGCGAGTCAGTGATGGATGCTAACGCAGTTGACGGATTCCAAGACTGGGGGGATCGTAGTTGACGACAAGGAACGGTCCGGTACTAGCCAGGACACAAGCAGGCCGACATCAGGCACGGCATCCACTTGCACTTGCCGAGGTCTATGGATTAGCTTCCAGCAAGGGCTACCCCTGCCCGCTCACCGTGCGCCCCTATCGTGGGCAATCCACTGCAGTGGACCTCGATGTCACTTGGAAACTGCTGATCTCCGAGCCAAAATCAACATCAGCTCATACACACACAAACACACGTACACACATCAAACCACAACGACGTCGCGTGCACCCCTCCTCAGCAACCTGATCAGGATGCCCAACACTATCGTCGATTTCACGAAGCTCTTCAGCAATCTGTCATACGACCGGCTGGTCGACATCAAAGACCAATGGTTCCCGCCACAGCCGGCATTCACAGAGGCGGATGTGCCTCGTCAAGATGGCCGCGTTTTTATCATCACAGGCGGCAACTCGGGCATTGGGCTTGCGCTCGTTAAACTCCTGTACCCAACCGGCGCAAAGATCTATCTGGCATGCCGTTCCGAGGAGCGTGCGAGAGCCGCCATCAAGGAGGTCGTTGACCAAGCAGCCACCACGTCACAACCTGGCTCACTCGAGTACATGCACCTCGACCTTGACGACCTGACGACCATTAAAGCGTCCGCAGCCTCTTTTGCTCAGCGTGAATCCCGGCTTGATATCTTGTGGAATAATGCGGGCATCGCCGGCGCACCGGCTGGCACAAAAACGAAGCAAGGCCTGGAGGGACATATTGGTAATTCACCACACTAACCCCGTTGCCCGCCATCTCTTGCTCTTCTCCATGCCTTCTTCGCTTTCTCTCCTTCCAATCCGCTCCCGCCCCTCTTCTCAACCCTGTCTTGTACTCACACGTCCACAGGTATCAACTGCGTAGGCCCGCTGCTCTTCACACAAGAGCTGCTCCCACAGCTCCGCGAAGCCACAAAGTCATCAGCGCCCGGGGCGACCAGGATCATCTGGGCGTCGTCCATGATCATCGAGCGTTTCGCGCCGCAAGGAGGGCTCGATCTGGCAGAGCTGGACCGCATGAATACCGCAGGGACAGGGTCAGAGAACGCGTCCGTAGACTACGCAGTCAGCAAAGCGGGAAATTGGTTCCTTGCTGTTGACGGCGCACGGAGATGGGGGCCTGAGGGCATCGTGAGTGTGACACAGAACCCTGGCATGATCAACACCACAGTTTGGAAGCATCAACCCAACTGGCTGCTGGCGGTTATGCAGCCGAGCTTCTACCCTGCAGTCATGGGTGCATACACCATGTTGTTCTCTGGGTTCTCCAATGAGGTCGGGCTCGACACAAATGGCGTGTACATACTGCCTTTCGGGAGGTTGCAGAAGAAAAACGTCAGAGATGATATTCTTGAGGCCATTGAGAATGGCAAGGCCAAGGAATTTTGGGACTGGTGTGAGCACCTGCACTCACAGTACTGCTGAAAGTTGACCCCGACCGGTCAAAGTCACCAAATATACAAGGTACCGAAGTCACGGACACGGGTTTGTAGGATTGAGAATTGATCGAAATGAATTGTCTATCGAAGCTATCTGACCGTAATCAACAGAAGTTGCGGGTCTGCGTCCTGGATGACCCCAGCAGCGTTGCCCGTTGTGTCCTGGTCGGACACTGGATTTGTGTCATCGTAAGCAAAGGCATAACCGGTGTGATTTATCAGTCTTTCGTGGATAATCCGGCTATAATGGTTCGTGATTGTGTCATTATAGTATTGGTCAGCCGTGATCTTGCTGTTGGGCTGGATATGGCCCTCTTCAAGTAGCAATGTGCTTCGGTCAAAGGCCGCACAGAGACGAGGCACAATCATCGACTGGTTGCCTCCGGTCACCGTGAACGGGCTCCTATCCTGTGAGCTCTGATCCTCAGAGCCCTGTACGCAGCCCATGATCTCAGACGTGGTCGGCTTCCTGAAAGAATAAGTCTCACTGGGCACATCCTCGCCGCCGCACCAAAGCAGATCATCCTCAGGCTTGACCTTGCAGATGAAGTTGCGGCCTAGTTCAACCTTTCCGCCACTACCGTTATCTTGGGTGTTGATTGTGAGATTTTGATCAGTGTATTTCTCCCACACCTTGTCAACGTACTCGTTGTAATAGGTTGCCATCGTGTCATTAGGGTGCAGGGCGAGATATTGGTTCGGCGAGATTGCTCGTAAATTGTGGCCATCATCGTCCGTAAGACACATCTTCGCCCAACTCTGGTTGTCCCTTTGCGTTTGATTCCTGAGCTCCGAGCAAATCTTGTCCAGCGCGTCGGCCTCGAGTCCTGGGACTCTATACGGATTTGCGTTTGCAGACTCCACGGTGAGGTCCAGCGAAATTGCCGCAAAATCGACATACGATGGGTTCAATATGAAGTTCCCCTCCCGTAGGTGAACTCAATGAATTGCCAAATGACGTTGTACTCGGGAAGGTCTTGGTTGGTTGACGACGGTTCAACAAAGCCATCGCTTGAGCTCCCAACATTGGTGCCGAACCGGAGCTTGTTTTGAGCGACGTACAGACGGGCGCTGTTGGCGTAGCTGGGGAGCCAAAACGAAATGCTCCCATTTACCGGTATTTCGCTGTGAAAGTGGCTGCTCCCATCCGTCGCGTTGACGAAGTAGTAGGGCATCATAGAGCTATCCGTGTATGCAGGCTTCGTGGACCACGAGTAGCAATCATCCTGTCTCTGAAGGATGATGAAATTGTCATTGGCGTCGGGGTCCTTTCCAGTGACATAAAAGAATAAAGGTTTATCTTGGTTGTTTTGAATGGTGATGTTCAAATTACTGTGTCCCCCGGGACATGCTCCAGAGTTATTTCGTGGCTGCATGTTTGGGTTATGTGGTGGCCGGGTGGGCGCATGTTGATCAGTTTTGGTGGCCGCTGCCAGCGAAAGGCATAGACATATGGCTTCCAGGGCCGACGTGGAGATTAAGGAAAATCGCATCTTTCAAAGAGCGCGATGAAGAAATATTGGTTACCTGAAAGAGCAACAGAGGTGAGTCGCTTTTCTTTCCATGACAGTAAGATTGCTTGAAAGGGCTGGAGACGCGTAAATACTTCACAGTATGGAGTATGGAGATCGATGCAAGATTTACCCAGGTAACTTACAGCAGTGTGGTGAGTTGTTGGTTGATGCTGTCGAGAGAGTCGAACGGGGCGTGATGCACAAAGAAAGCCATAAGAGGTTCATGGTGCGTTTTTGCTGGACAAAGGCAGGGAGAAACCTTATATGTTGGAACTCTAGGAGGTCATGACAATAATCATGGGCCATGTCACACTCCATTGAGTGATTAGACACTTGAATTCTTCGAGTGTAAAGCAGTACCAGTGACGCGCCAATCTTCAACGGAAAGAGTCATTTGCACAAGTACAAACATTTCAGATACTAATAATTACAGTGGTGACTGGCTGACGACGCTGAATTGGAAACGACAGACGATTGACGTACGACGCCCCCCAGTGAGTCAGATGACTGTTCACTTGTACACCACCAACCCATGTCTGAAGTATTGCTTGTCCAAACATCATCACCACGGGGCAATGGCTCTCCCCGTCAGCCGATCAAGGAGCCAGCTCACAATAATCAAGACTCTTTGCCTCCACTGTCTTGTCCATAGGAAGTTCTTGGATCGCCAGGCGATCCAGGCCTCGGCGCCCGTATAATCGCTCTTTCCTGCGATGACACCGTCACTGTGTCCCAAATACGCCACCACAGCCGCCTGGCGATATTGGAAATTGCTCACTTTGCCCTCTTCAAACTCCTTGTTCAAGGCAGATCCCAGCCACTTCGCCTTTTGGCATGCAACCTCAGCCGTGGTGGGAAGGCTGGCGCCCTCGACATCTGCAGCATCACCGAGGGCATAGACGTCAGGGACAGGCTCTCCATTTGTGCCCTTGAGTCGCAGGAAGTCATCCGTCAGCAAGCGAGCAAGACCCTTCCCTGTCTTCTGGCATCGTAGCCCGTCAACCAACGCTGTCGAGCCGTTGCCCGTCGCCCAGATGACTGTGTTGCAAGGGATTCTGCCGAGTTCTTGAGTGTAAATAGCACCCTCGTCAACCTTTTCTATGTGGCTCTCGGTGAGCACCTCAACATCACGCTTGTCAAAGCTGTTCATCGCATACTCCTGCAGGTGTTGGTCGAAGCCGCCCAAGACATTGGGAGCAACATCGTGGATCGAGATCCGGACATGTTTTTTGACGTGAGGATACAGCCGTGCAAAGTCATTATGGAAGAGATCGGATAATTCACTGGAGATCTCCACGCCTGTCGGTCCTGCACCCACGATGACGAAGTGCAAGATGTTGCGAACTAGATGGCAGTAAGTGTTAAGAGGTTTCCCGTCGGGAAGAGGGGGCAAGAACCCGACAATCGACCTACTCTCTTCGCCTGTGAGGCCGGGCATCGATGCCCTCTCAAAGCAATCTCGAATGTGGCCTTGGATGGCTTTTGCGTCTCGCACAGCACGAACAAACATGGCATGTTCCTTCACGCCCGGCGTACCAAAAGTGTTGTTTGTGCAGCCAGGTGCTAATATCAGGTAGTCATAGGGCAGAGAGAACTGCCCCTCGCTCGGAAGGTCGTCAAAGGCGGATCTGCAACGGCAAACCTTCTTCTCGAAATCGACGTCGTCAACAGTGGCCTTGATGTACCTGATTTCCCTCCTTTGATGGCGGACCGGTGCTTCGACAAGACTGCGGGAACGTCAGTTAACTATGAAATGTATCTTTGATCAGGATACTTCCAGGATGACGAAGAAAAGGCGCATACCTGAAGTCGTAGAGGCCACACGCAGCGCTGGCCAAAAGAGGCGTGTAAGGGGTTGTTTCTTCGGGTGAGACTACAGTAATCTTGTACTTTCGTTCATCGAGGGCGGTAGAACTAGTACGTGTTACTCATCTGCTACAGGTTTTGAGGTGATGCATTCTGGAACACTCTAAAAAATCACAGATGCGGAACTGTCAAAGGGGAAGAATGGTGCTTACATCGTGGCCCCAGCCCAGCCCGACCCTACAATGACCACCCTCTTCCTGTTAGCTTGTTTGGCGACAAACGGCATGGTAGCTACGACTCCGTTTGAGAAGGCACGAGGGACAGTCAATTATACACTAGGCTCCTTGACAAAGAGCCCTATTCATGGTGATGCGGGCGGACAAGCCTTGGAGATTTGGGGCGAGGGGGTCACCGCAAATATATACTGCGTGCACAGCTGAACATTTGACAGAGAGGCTAAGGTGAAAAGGCGTCATCAGAGCTTTAGCAGCAACTGTTCAAGCTGCTAGCATGAGTACACGAAACAGGATGCATAAGTCCAAGGCCTCGGTGCTGCCTCGGTATGCTTAATGTACGCCCAGCCGTGGCTATAGTGAAGCTCATTCGGCATGCGGACCTTCGGAGATCGGTCTCTGATTTCGCTGGGATTAGAACATCCCAGCTTCTCTTTCGAGAGATCTCGCATACCCATCATGACAAAACCGTAACAATCTGTCTGGCATATTAAAACATATCTCAGCTCGAACTGTCTTCGTACTGTGAAAGCGCGACTCTATCCTCTTGCCATCTATGACGTCTCCCTGTCTGATCCAGCGTGACCAATGACCTGGACTTGACCCCCTGGCTCTTGTCCTGTCCTCCCGCTGGTTCCTGTTTCCCGGCAGATTGCAAGCCTGCGGCGCATCAGTACGGGAGATAGACGTGAGCGCGGTCGATTGCATTGGCACCGTGTTTGTGCCCCGCGGCGCAGCCAAGAAAGTATAGCAATAAGCCTTTCTTCCCCCTCACTCTGTCTTTCAACTGTGTGCAAAGCAGATCCCTGTCGCACATGGAAACGAGATCGACGAGAGTGGGCGACGCAGGTCAGGACCGTGCACAAAGGGGGGGGGGTACAGGAATCTTTACTTGCCCGTAGGTAATTCATGCGAATGTGTACCCTTCAAGTTATTGAATTGCCTCGAGATGATACTAAGCCCCTGGAGCCAGTTTCTCGCATCGCATATTGATTAGGCTCCGGTCCCTGATTGGGGATGAATACTCCGATATCACGTTTCCACGGGTCATGCAACATTGCTTGAGTACCCTAGAGTCAAATAAACAGATACTTGAAGCTGCTATTGACTAGTAGTGACCTGGAATACGCCCATCCATGCATGACAAGCTCGCTTGATGACCACCCCCCCCCCCCCCCCCCCGCCCCCCCCAAGAGTCTTTGGATGCCACTACGTCGCGATCTAGCAACACCCAACCACCGACCGAGGCGCGTAGGCCTTGGGTTGGCCCAATACCATCCGCGATTCTGGAACATCTGAAAAAGTAGCTGACACGTTGCATTTGCCTTGAAAGATCTTTCTGATGCTGACGGCTTCCTCCACTATCGGGCTCGCATGGGACTCTACTTCTCAGACCCGAAGACGATGCGATTCTGCTTTCTCATGCTCTCCATGGCCGTCAAAACATCGGTTGTAAGCTCTCTCAGCGTGCCTTCGGCTTTCCTGTCGCCTTCTTGTATTATGCGCCCTAGCTCCTTCGCCTCCCACGTCAGATTCAGCAAGCCTTGGTATTCGGGCTTGGTGTCTGCCAGCTGCTCGCCTTCCTTTGAACCCCGAGGTACAAACTCTATGGTGTTGATATCAGTGACGCCAGTGGCACCGTTGACCCTGATAGTGCCTTTCTCGCAGTATATCTCTGTGGGCGCGGTCGACGTGTAAATCTTGCTTGTGTGTGCATGAACGGTGAACTTGGCCTTGTGCTTGGATGTCTCCGTGCTGTACTGGAGGATGATGTGGCCGCCACCGTCGACACCAGTGCGGATGATGACGGGGTGATAAGTCTGCGCTGCAGGCTTTCCGAACAGAGCGACTGAGAACATTACAGGGTAGCACCCCATGTCCCAAAGCGCACCCCCTGAGAACTTGGGCGAGAGCACATTTGGCTCTTCACCTTCGAGTACTTTGGCATAACGAGACGAGTAGACGGCCATTGTGACACTGGCGCCGTAGATGGGGCCGAATTTCCCAGCCTCAGTGGTCTCGCTGCCCAGAAGCTTCTGCAGCTTGAGGAAGTTGGGCTCCTGGATATGCCTGAAAGCCTCGAGCAAAAAGAGGCCCTTCGAGTCGGCGAGGCTGTATAGAGCCGCCATTTCCTCGCCGTTCGAAGCAATCGGCTTCTCGATGATGACGTGCTTTCCTGCGTTCAAAGCCAGCAATCCTTGCTCATGGTGAAGGGAGTTTGGTGAGGCGATGTACACCACGTCAACTCCGACGGAGCCGTCCGAAAGCAACGAGCCCAGATCATCATAGGGCTTGACGGAAGAAGCATCAGTGATGGACGGCGTCTCTGCGAGAAACTTGCGTGCGGTCTCGAGGCTGCGGGAATAGACGGCCACGAGCTGGAACCTCTTGCTTTCGTGAGCCGACTGCACGAACGAGTTGGTGATCCAGTTGGTGCCGATGACGGCCAGCTTTAGTGGGGCTGACATCCTGGGGGGGGGTTCAAAGACTGTGTCCACGCTGTGTTTCTGTGACCGCTTTGAGAGGAGGATGTTTGGCAGATGGCCGGCAGCTTTCGAGATAATAGCTTGACGTGTGGTTGGTCGGTGGAACCAATATTCCGAGAAACATGACACAAATAGCACGTACTAGACTACAAGTACTGTAGTACGTGCAGATCCGATGCGGGGGATAGGCCGAGCCAATCGAGCTCTGTTGCTGTCAAAATCGTGTCTTGTGGGGCTTTCTGATCCTTGATCCCTTGTCAATCTCGCCTGCGAGTCAAGCCGCGCGCTTGTAGGTACCGCCCGAATAGTGGATATGGCTCATACGTGCTTCTGAGATGAGCAGCCCGTAAACAGTCTAGACGTAGAATTTCACGAGATCAGCTTGTTTTGCCCCTGGAGGAGCCCCCTGCCTCGCCAAGGCCAGGATAAACTATTAAACATCGCCCTCATCCCGACCATGAGCATGGAGGCGTCCCTGCTGAGTAGATCCCTTCTCTCTCTATCATCTTGAATTTCTCTACCCCGGCCCCTGCGCCGATCACATTCCTTTATCTTTAAGAACCAGTCACTCCTTTTGCTATTTTCATCATCACTTTCACCATGGTCAGATCTATTCGTGGTGCCTCCCAGGCGGCCGCTGCGGTGGTTTTGGGCGCCGCCGGTCTTGCTCAGGGGCTGAGCACGGAAGAATGGCAGGCCCAGTCCATCTACCAGGTCCTGACCGACCGCTTCGCGTTGCCCGATGGCGACTCTAACGCCGCCTGCAATGACCTCGGCACCTTCTGTGGTGGCACCTGGACAGGTATCAAGAACCAGCTGGACTACATCCAGAACATGGGCTTTACTGCCGTGTGGATCTCCCCCATTGTCAAGAATATCGAGGGGGGCACGAGCCTCGGCGACGCCTACCACGGATTCTGGGCTCAGGACATCTACTCCCTGAACGAGCATTTCGGCACCGAGGACGACCTGCTTGCGCTGTCCGACGAAATCCACAAGCGCGGCATGTACCTGATGATCGACGTGGTGACCAACCACATGGCCTTCCCTGCAGACATGTCATCGTGCGACTACACGCAGGCAACCCCCTTCAACTCTGCTTCGTACTACCATGACCCTTGCGTCATCAACGATGACGACCCAGAGACCGTGATCAAGTGCTGGGAGGGCACCTCGGGTGTCTCCTTGGCCGATCTTCGAACCGAGGACGCCAACGTCCGTGACATTTGGAAGAGCTGGATCGCCGATCTCGTCACCAAGTACAACATCGATGGACTCCGGCTTGACACAACCAAGCACGTCGAGAAGGACTTCTGGGAGGAGTTCCTGGCCTCCGCTGGTGTGTTCGGTACCGGTGAGATCCTCAACGGCGATCCATCCACTTTCCCGTCCTGGGTCGGCGATGTTCCAGGCTTCGTCAACTACCCTGCGTGAGTTCCTGTTCCTATATCCCATGTATCGCCCATGTGACATGAGACTCTAATTTAACGCGACAACAGGTATTTCTGGCTCACCCGCGCGTTCGGATCCAGCTCGGCCACCCTGTCCGAGCTCGTCACCGGCATCAACGAGATGAAGTCGCTTCTGAAGACCAGCACCTTCTCTTCTTTCCTCGAGAACCACGACAACCCCCGCTTCTCTTCCATCACCCAAGACATCTCTCTCGCCAAGAACGCTCTGGCCTTCTCTGTGCTGATGGACGGTATCCCAATCATCTACCAGGGACAAGAGCAGTGGCAGGAGTTCACCGGCACGGAGGCCCCCTACAACCGTGAGCCCATGTGGACCTCGAGCTACAACACCACTTCTGAGCTGTATGGGTGGATCTCAACACTCAACAGTGTCCGCACGCTGGCCATCAACCAAGACCCAACTGCATACATCGCCTTCCAGGCTAACCCGATCTGGAGTGATGACCACACCGTTGCAATGAAGAAGGCTGACGTCGTGACTATTACCACTAACGTCGGAGAGGCTGGCAACGTTGGCGCTATCTCGCTTCCTGCTAGCTCCACTGGCTACATTGCCGACCAGGTCTATGTCGATCTCGTGAGCTGTGCGCGCTACACGGCGGGCACCGACGGTGCTGTCTCTGTCACGATGAAGGCTGACCCGATCGTGCTATACCCTCAGTCGAAGCTGAGCGCCAGCAACAGCACCCTGTGTGCCTAAGCTGACTCGAGGACCTGAGCACCGCTTGTAGTATGGATATAGATAGTGTATATAACTAACCACCCTTGAATAGACAACATATGATCAACTACAGATTTCATACATGCCTTCGTTTCATTCGTTACCCCACGTACATCTTGATGCCAGTGAAAGGAGTATGAAACCAACGTGGGAGGTCCGAAGTTGCAACTCAGGCCCTTGAGAATCCATCCCACGCCGGTCAAACACGTTATCTCGGCTTCAGGCAGACAGTGATTAATAAAAGTGTAAAGATTTAATAGCAAAATGGAAATTGTGGTGGCTCAAGTGCTGTCTTTTTGTAACTCAAACAAAACTGCCGTTCATATCAAGACTGGTTCGTTCACAAGTCCCGTTTGAGCCCTCGTGACTTGGCATGGTGTGGATCGAGTAAATACCATTTATTGGTGCTTGCCAGCTGAGGGTCCATGCATGGGCTATGTGCAGTTATGGTCATTCATCCCTGCAAGTTTCCGGAAACACTGGAAAGCACCTCCATCACTTCCCACAGGACGTCGCCGCTATCCGAGAGGTTGTCTAAGATCAGGCATTCCATGGAGTAGAGGTCCTCTTTCTGAATTCGATTTAGGTACTCCTCACCTGGCTGTCCGCATCCGTAGAAGCGCGTATATATTCGGCCAACTGTATAGAATGTGAACTCCGGGTAATCTAGGCGTACGGCCTCACTCTTCGCTCCCCAGTGAACATATCCTCGGATCTTAGATAGCTGTCTCCATGTGAATATCGAATCACAGGAGCTATAGGCAGACCTCCTCCTGCCTGTGCTTGATTTCGGGTTGGCGTTTATCTTACTGTTCAAGTTCTTAGTATACTCTAGTGGTCTGTCTCTCCGGAAGAATGCTGGTTGATAAATGCATCGCCATGAACACTACGTGCAAACATGCAGTGAAATCATTATTATATCACCCGTACCAGAAAAGCCGCTGAAGCCTGACCTCTTCCACCTGGGCCTAGAAGCCGCCCGTTCTCGTCTGGGCTTAGGGGCACATCGTAGATACTTCAGGGATCCGTGTGGTGGCATCTGCTAAAGCCACACGCACTCCGAAAGGGGAGCTTGGAGTGGGAGTGACAGACGCCGATATCTCTAATGTGGATGATGGCCACGGAGAGCGTTGCCGTCTGTGCGGCATCGGTGAGGCGTCCGAAAGTCCCGGCGTAGTTACTGCGGGTCTCGCAAGGCCGGCAAGCCACCTTCAGTACCTACCCGACCTCCAGCTGAGACCGTAAAAGATGTCGATTTCGCCCCCAGAATGAGCATGCAGACAGCCATGTGGGTTGCACGACGTGAGATGGTAAAATGCGGCGCAGATAGCAAGGAAGGAATGTTTACCCGCTTCAAAGGTCAATCACCGCCTGAGTGCTGGAGGTGAGAACACGTGATGATGTTCTCCCGACATTATCGTGCATCGTACTAGCATAACTGATAGTATGATGATGTCCAGTGGGTTAAACTTCAGTTGATAGCTTCCAGTGAGATAGCCTCCAGCGGGAGACTTTCAGTGGGACCACCTCTAGCGTCCTCGGGTTGCCATCGTCCCATGGGTATGCCTGTGACGCAAGGATGCTTGCAACTCCGCCCCCACCATCCCCACCCCGCCATCTAGGCAACTAGGTACCTAGGTACGTACCGAAGTGCTTGTGTGTAGGTCCTGCTGGTGGCCTAATCCGAGTGATGTCAGGCTCTCATAGTGCAACTCCCACCATTTGTGCTGCCATTTGCATCCAGTACAAATTCAATCCATCAGCCCTCCCGGTCATCCACACTCCCTCTCCCACTCGGCCTACTGTCTCATCGGGTGCTTTGTGCACTTTTGGGCAAGGCTATGAGGTCAAGGACCAACAAGGCGGACGACGGCGTGGGGAGAGCCAAACGTCGACCTCTGTCGCGTCAACAACGCGAGACGGTATTCTGGCCTGTCGTATCTTTCGCTGCTCTTTGGGCTGCCACCTCTCAACCTCACCAACGAACATCCTCACATCCCCGTGGCCCGGACCTGTTGCCGCCACCCAGACAGCTCGGGCACGACCTTCTCGAGCTTCAAGATGGCTCCGTCCAATGAAACGCTCGGCGACAAGCAGCTGCCAAACGCCCGGCACTACCCTCTTGACATCGACCTCCCCTTCGACCATTACGAGCACCGCCTCGTTGCCCGCGACATCCTCGTCAACCGTGTCATGTCCAAGCTCTTGTTCCCAGGCAGCAAGGGCCTCGCCCAGGCCTATGATATGCATCGCAGCTACGAGAACGGCCTCCACAACTTCGCGCCTATCAGACGTCACGACGAATCTCTTGCGAGGGACCTCGAGCTGTTGCGGAAGATGCTGACCACCTGCAGCAGCGCCGACGACCGCTTCGGGCTTTTCTATCCCTCTGCGTACGCCAAAGTCCTCACTTCGACCGCACTCTTACAAGCTGGCGCCCCGCGCAAGACCTGGCATGTCCCAGGGGAAGAGTTGGGAAAGGTCCGCGTGACTGTTGGCGAAGAGATAAAGGATTTGGTGAGGAGACACTATCTCGAGACAGACGACGCCTGCTTGAGGTTATGGCTGCAGACAATCCAGCCGCCCAGCCTGTCCTCGTACAACACCTTGCCCAGCGGCTCACGCGCCGAGAACACTCATGCTGCAATGGCCCAGAGGCGCAAAAGGCATGATGCCGAAGAACTTGCGGGTGATGGAAAGAAGTGGTACAAGGAAGATGCTCAGCGCCTGGCAGACATCCGAAAAAAGATGCGAGAAGCACGTCTGACGCCCTTGCACGACGGAGGTGCGTCCCTTCCCCAGCTGCGACTACGAATCTTGTCTTCCAAAGCTGGGAGGGTGCAGTTCCTGGCGAGTAGCTCGGATTTAGGGAAGAACGACGTACTTCTCCACCATGAAAGCGCCCGGGATCGCATGATGGACATGGCGTTCCCCTGGCCCGAGGGACCGGCGCCCAGACGAGTCTTACATGTCCCGTCATGCGGCTCGCGGTCCAAGAGGCAGTGGCTGCAGGCCATGGAATCATCGCCCCCGGTTGACTTCTCCAGCGGAGTGACGGGACGAGGACTGCAGCGGAGCGGGGTCTGGTCGACAGCCGCGTGCGGCGATGGCGTCGTCGAGAGGGGCAGGTCAGCTAGGCGCACGCGTCGACGTGCAACGAGTGAGCCACCGCATGGCATGTTCACTTCCGCCCGCCTTCCGCGGTCGGTCAACCTACTGAGGGGCACCTTGATATTTCCGCAGATGAAGCTCGGCACAATGTACCAACGCAGCCGACGGCGAAGCCTAAGCAGGACGCGAATCGCCGAGATGTTTGACTGGAAGGCCCGGTCCAGACAGGTATACGAACAAGAGAGGCGCCAGCAAGAGGCTCAATACGAGGCCCAACACAGCTCTTGGCAGCCACCGTGGACCCCCGAATACGCAACACGCCTGGATGCCCTCAATAGATGCCGACCACACACCTTGCTCCTCTACGACATAGAGGTCGAAAAGGTCGAGGGGGCGCGGCTCAACAGAATGCTTCACAGGGTCTTGGACGAGGCAGCGGGGTACAAATCTAGCGAGCGCCCATGCCCAAACTGCGCAGCGCAGCACTTGACTTGCCCAGAGCCATGCGGGTTCTGCGGCGCACCGAGCTCTGATAGTAGCTGCCTTGCTAATGCACTGAGCCTCTCCCAACTTAGGCTATCCACCGGATTTCCAGGCCAAGAGTATGGGAACCTCCACAAAGCGACAGACTGTCCCGTGGCGAAGCAAAACAGGTGTAAATGCGGGTCCTTCCCGCAGTACCACGTCGCGGCGAAGTGTGCTGTTCTCTGCTCGCGGCATTGTGGCAATATACACCCAGCGGGCCACTTCAAGCACAAGAACGCCATGACTTGCAAGTCCCGTTGTTGCATGTGCGGGATCAAGGGACACAGCGGCTCGCAGTGTAAGTTGAAGCGCTGTCGCTGTGGCGGTGCGCACCTGGGCCAGGACTGCACGTGGAAGGTTGAATGTCGCGTTGAGGGCTGCTATAGGTTTCTCTGTGGGCTTCACTGTTCGGAATGCGGCATGTCAAGAGAGCAGCTGGAGGAGGGTTC
Organism: Diaporthe eres; assembly: GCA_022225955.2. Taxonomy (NCBI): domain Eukaryota; kingdom Fungi; phylum Ascomycota; class Sordariomycetes; order Diaporthales; family Diaporthaceae; genus Diaporthe; species Diaporthe eres. The sequence continues at coordinate 12,616,717 of JAKJXM020000001.1, read as the reverse complement.
GAGGTTCGAAGGACGAAAATGCCCTGTCTGTCTGGGTACGGCAAGCCGGGCCCATGGTGTGATTGTTCAGAGTACAAAGGGCGGCGAACGCGAGGCAGAGGCGATGCTGATCGCTAGTGCAGCACGGGATGGGACTCAGCGACGGAAGAATCCTAGGAAGAAGAGAGGAACGGACCCCAAGCACAAGGAGAAGGAGAAAGATGAAGCAGACCTCCCTTGGTACACCCCACTGCAACCGCGCACCCGGCCCATCGTTGTGTCCAAGTCTGGCAAGAGGAATACCTGGAGAGGCCCAGCCACCAAGTGATAAGTCAAGCAGCGTGTGGGTCGTGGGTGAATGCTTTGTCGGACATACAAAATGACGACCAGGCCTTGTGGGCAGGAGGCAGCTATATTGCTCGTTGGAAGAGCGCTGACCAGGCAGTCTTGGAAGGGGGCTTTCACGCACGGGAACCTTGATGGGTACTGTTTCACTCAAGTACCATTCGGAAAGTCCGGCGCGACGGCGATATGGTTCTTAGGATGCTGATAGAAACGGGCTTTGCGTTCAGAGGTTTGCCGGACGCAATGTTCTATTTTAAGGAACAGTTAGAGATACCAAGATACCCAATGACATTTCACATCACATTCCAACTGCTCAACCCCGCCCTGCCACTGAATGGCACAAAATCTGCGGGGTAGAAAAGAAGAGAGCGGATATTCGCACTGGTCAAAACGGATGATACACCAGTATATCACGAACACCCACACCCAACACCCACACACCCACACACCCAGCACCTACACACCAGATACTCACATACCAAACACCCATATACCAAACACCTACACACTAGACACTCAAATACTAAACACCCAAACACCTAAAACACCCACATACTAAACACCTACACGCTTTATACTTATATACTTAATACTTATATATTTAATATAAATTAAGTATATATTATATATTAAGTTATATATTAATTAGTTGCATAATTAGCTTATAGCCTCTGGACCCCTTAGACTAGCTAATGAAGTTTATTTATTCATTACCTCTTTTAATATGTAGTGCAGTGGCCAGCAGATTGAGCTCCACCTGTAGCTCCGCGCTAGTCTGAATTGGGATTAGCCCGACTCAGCCCTGCCTCTGGTGTCAAAACACCAAAGCTGCAGCATTTCTGTTTCTGTTTTTTCTTCTTTCCTTCTTCATCCGGCGACTTGTGCATATTTGTCTCTGTTTACAGAGACCGATTCTCTTGTCGTTTTGGCCGAGATAGACTTCGGGTCTATCATTTTTTATTTATTTACAGTAGGTAGGAGCTGTTCGGAAGCCCTACTGACTTGGAGGAGTTCACAACTCACTGCGCGCCGAAAGCTGACTTCTCGACCGCCACCGATTCTCCTAGGAGGTCGGTACTTTTGCTTCGGCAATTTGGTTTGGGGACGACGCCTAGGTGCTAGGCGATTGTGGACGAATCCACCGAGGTGGGTGGAAGACTGCTCGTGGCGAGCGGTTAGGTGAGTTGCTAACGGACTTTGGATCCCACCACCAGTTCTCTTAGGAGGCTGGTACTTTTGCTCGGCCTCGCCGTTGCAATCGGGTTCCTTTGTCCTTTTCTCTCCCCTTCACCCTCACTACATCATCCGTCATGTCTCAGCAGAGCATCGACAACACCAAAATGGCTGGCAACACCCCCCAGTCAACTCCTGGCGACGCAGGCAGCAGCAGCAAGTCAGCGAAGCCAACCCCGGCCACCCCAGCAGCACCCAAGACGTGGGCCAAAGATTGCGCTGTTCTGGTCGACAACCTCGATGGCCACGTCATCGCGAGCGGCAAGGCACTCGGCAAGGCCTCCAAGATTGGCGCGCGTCTGGTCGCCTCCAGGGTCGTCGACACCAATCACTGGATGGGCTTCCAGCTCGATTTCCCTCTCGATCAAGCCGCCAACGAGGCTTCTGGGTTCGGCGTCCGCCATCAACGTAAGTCTCCCGCGTGCAATTCACTGTTTATGAGCTGACATTGAGTGCCAGTGGATCGCACTGTGGCTGGGGGCAAGGTACTGCCCTACGACCAGCACCGCGTCACCGTCAAGTTCCCTCGCGGTGCAATTCACAAGGTAGAGGACGCCCCGCCGATGCTTCTCGCGCGTTTCCCCAACGCCCACGGCAAGGAGAAGGGCCTCGCGCTTGTCACAGTCCAGCTCCAGGACAATGCCGACGTGGTCGTTGACGGATTCGGCCTGCCCTTCGCCAACCCAGCTGACCCCGAGCTCGAGTCATGGGTCGACAACACCAGGGCTATCGCGGGCAACTACACCCTTGTCGACGTCCTCCAGCAGCGCAAGTTCTACTTCCTCGTGGCCTATGTCACGCGTGAGGTCCAGAAGAACTGGGACGCAGGCCTGCTCCTCGCGCCGTTCAGCTACCCATACGGCACGGACCACGATTGGGACATGCTCAGGTACCGTGTGCTCATCGAGCAGACCAAGAGCCCGCGTGCCTTCCAGCCGGCCTACAGGTAAGTACCAGCATTCTCATTTGGACACTGCCTGTTTGCGGTGGTCGTTAAGTTTGGGACACCTGGGGGGACGGTCTCTGCTTCCCCTCTCTCGTCTTTTGGGCGCTGTGCACCCAGCAATTGTCCACACTCGCACGACAACACACCTGTCTCATCACATACCTGTCTCATCACATTTCTGTATTACTTGAGGAGTGTACGCTAACTTTACCCATGTAGGTTCGATGACGACAATTCACATGTCGCTGTAGTGACCCAGACCGTCGCCCAGGACGTGGTGTGGCTAGACGATGCTGCTAGTGAGATCGCCACCGTCATGTTCCCGGCGTACTTCGTCAACAGCGGGCAGCTCGCCGATGACGACACCACGCGCTTCTACGTCGTTATGCCTCTGACAACCGAGTTCCGCGAGCGTTTCGACAGTTCCTGGCGACGCCTGACCAAGGTCGAGTCCTTCGAGCTTCTGCTGTGGGATGACGCGAGCGACGACGAGCCAAAGGCCCACTGGTATGTTTGAAATACTCGAGCCAATATGTTTCAACACTGGGCATGAATCGTCACTAACCTTTACGCAGGGAGTGCAAGATCGTCGACCACCCCGACGGCGTCGACGCCCTCGCAGCGCATCCAACCGAGAAGTACGAACTCGTGCTCTACGTCCGTCGTCCCCTGCCTGGCCCGGGTAAGCGTGGACATAAGTTCGCTGTCAAGACTTTCGGTGACCGCGCCTCGGCCAACCTCGCGTTGAAGAAGGGGAAGGAGCAATAGAACTGCGCTTCTCTCGGTTTCGACGCGCAGCTCGAGGACTTCCATCGGAAGGTGAATGCTGCGTGCCTTTTCGTCCCTGGCGCCCCCACCCCAGCCGGTACTCCTGCCGAGGACGACGACACCAAGGTCAAGATGGAGCTGCATCGAAGTCTCCTGCGCGGAACCGGCTTCTATCAATTCATGGCCGCCAAGCCCGCTGTCGCTGGTCCCGATGATGCATCGACCGCTATGGACAATCTTTGCCTGGGCGACAAGGCTCCTGCCAAGCTGCGACAGCTCCCCGTCGTCGATCTCCTGGGCTCGGACACGTACGCCGACGCCATCGTGGAAGAGGCCCTGCCCGCGGACCGTCAACGATTCCGCGCCTACATGACGGAACGCTTGTTGGGACTCGGCATCATGACCGCAGTGAGTGGTCCAGAATTTCCATCCATTCTTGCTCGTAATCAACCTACTGACTGCTGTTAATCATAGGGCCCCGGCTTTGGCAAGACGACCGCTGTTTCCGCCGCTGCTGTCGCCATGTGCAACAAGGTTGGCAAGGTCCTCTGCTCCGGGCCCACCAATGTGTCGGTTGACAATCTGGCTTCCCGCGTCGACAAGGTCACCACAAGAGTCGTCGAGCGCTTCAATAAGGGTAAGCAGCCGGAGGACCCAGCCCGCGCCAAGTACAATGTCGTCCTTCGCGGTTTCAAGCCTTCCGACGAGGTCCAGGCCTTCGAGAACCTCCTGCGCAACCCGCACGACAGGGAGAAGGCCGTGCCTCATCGTGGCTGGAAGGCGACATCGAAGTGGACGTTCCCGCTGTCGGGGGCCTTCTGGCTGCTTGCGCTGTTCCACGCCGAAGTCCCGGGCGTCCGACAACTGCGCCCTGACGACAGCCCTGCCTTGTTCGAGCTTCAGAAGTGGATCGACGAGCAGGAAGCCTTCGACACGCTCCGCAACCTGGCCACCGGCAAGACGTCTTGGGAAGAGTACTCGAAGGGCACCATGGCTTCCCCGACCACCCTTGAGAAGCTCCTCAAAGCCCTCGTCTCCAGGGTCGACATCTTGTGCACCACCCCGGCCATGACCGAGAACCACGAGATCTACTCGAAGTGGAAGACATCCAAGGCCCGCGCTGTTGTGGTAGACGAGGCCGCCTGCATTCACCGGGCCGATCTCTACTGCGTCTGGGGAAACACGTTGCTGCCTTGCGTCCTCGGCGGTGATCCAAGACAATTGCGGCCAGTGGTCATGACGGGGTCAGAGGAAGACACCGAGGGCAACCTCCTACACCGTCTCGTGGAGGATGGCAAGATCTCGCCTTTGGAGGCCCTCCAAGCGTCCGGCATCCCCGTCTACCGCCTCTTGACGCAGCTCCGCATGGCAGACGGCATGTACGACTGGCTTTCCGAGCTGATCTACTCGGACGTCCCCTTCGAGTATGCCCCGAGCTGCCGCGTCGACCAGCCACAGTTCTCCCTCGGTCGCGCTCTTGAGGAGTACGTGCAGGCCAAGTATCCCGAGGTCAAGCCGGTGCCCAAAGACAAGCTGCTCCCGGTCTTCCTCCACTGCGAGGGTTCCCGAGTGTTCGTCGACGAGCTCACCAAGTCGAAGCGAAGCCCCGACCAGGTCAAGATTGCGCTGAACTTCCTCGTCGACTTCGTCAAGACCAAGCAGGTAGACCCGGCCCGCCTGGCTCTCATCGCGCCCTACGCAGCCAATGTCGACCTCATCAACCGGATGCGCAAGAGGCCTGAGTACTCCGCCCTTGCCACGATGCAGCCGGCGTCGACGGTGTACTCGTTCCAGGGCCAAGAAGGCGACATTGCCGTGGTCGTAATGGGCACAGCGTACCCAAGGCCTGGGCCGGGGTTCACCTCGGATGAGAACCGTCTGACGGTGTCAATTTCCCGCCAGAAATGCGGGCTCCTGGTCGTGGGCGACATCAATGTCACGGGGCCCTTCGGGGAGGAGGACGATGGCAAGGGAAAGGGCAAGGGCAAGGGAGGCAAGGGAGGCAAGGGAGGCAAGGGCAAGGCACCGGCCCAGGAGCGGTTCATGGTCGAAGGGGACAACGGGGAGACATACTGGACCAAGGCCACGGTTTTGCGCAACTTGTACACCAAGTGGTACAAGCTTGGCCGTGTAATTCGCGTCCCTATAGCGCCTAAGGCTACCTCCTAAAGGCTTAGTAAATGCGCCGGGGAGTTATGGTGGGGAGATGTCTCGACAACCACCCAAGATACCCAATGACATTTCACATCGCATTCCATCTGCTTAACTCCGCCCTGCCGCTCTTGTCTACGAGAAGCCCCGCGCCTTGACTCTCACTGTTTTGTTACAACTTAGGACGGAAAATGACCCTTCTCTGGGCCAAAGTATCCTCGCTCGGGAATGGGCAATATACCGACACTGCTGCCATCCACCCCTGCCGAGCTGACCGTGTTCCCCCACCACTTGACGCTGACTGGACGGTAGGAAACGGCAAAGAACATGACCAGCGCGCTGATGGCGACACCAGCTGTTAGCGCGGCGGACAGCACGTAGTTGTACTTTTCCCACCATGCCAGGTGCCGCCGTGGCAGCCAGTACATGAAGATGAAAGACCTAGACAGCATTGTTAGCCCATGCCAGGTCACGAGGGCTAGCGAGGACAATACATACAGAATCATGCCCGGAGTCTTGTACGACAGGTTGGACGGCGCCCAGTGCTGGATCCCCTGGATGATGAGGATGGGGTTCAACCACAGCAGAGACGCCACAAATGGGAACAAGGAGCGGTCCAGCAGCTCGAACGTCCGCGGCCTGAGCTTGGCCCTCAGCCGCTCCTTGACGCCAGGCAGGTAGATGGGGCCGTAGTACTGCGGGACGAGAAACAGAACTGAGATGGCCAGTCCGATGAGGAAGCACCACTTGAAGAGCGGGTACATGGAGTTAAACATGATGTTGGAGCCCAGCACCCCCCACATCAAGCTGTTCGCGTACATCGGGGCGCCGTCGTTGGCGCATGTGAACTTTTGAGGCTGCGAGGGCGTGCAGATGCCCTCGACGTGGCTCATGATGAAGTCCTGCGTGCCCACCGCGACGAAGCAGGTGATGATAATGGTGCCGATCTGGCTGCGGAAGACAGCGCGCGGGGGTATCTTGCAGTAGTGTGCCATCTTTTGGTCCTGTTTAGATGATTCTTTTGGTCAGTGACATGTGTGGAACTATACGACTGCCATAAGATGAAGCCAGCAGATGGCGAGAGGCGAACTCTAGGACGTCGCAGTGAGACCCAAGGAGGGAGGAAGGCCCAAGAAAAGAAGGCGGATATTCGCACCGGTCGAAACGGACGGTACACCGGTACTTATAGCCCACCTTCACTACACCTGTATTTGTATATAAACTGGGTGTATAGGCATTGGGTATATATCTTGGGTGTATAAGTGTTAGGTGTATGGGTGTTAGGTGTATGGGTGTTTGGTGTAGGGTGTTAGGTGTATGGGTGTTGGGTGTATGGGTGTTAGGTGTATGGGTGTTTGGTATATGGGTATTGGGTATTGGGTATGTAAATTGGGTGTGGATTGAGTAATTATGCGAATTGGGCGTGGGCGTTGGTTTTCTGCTGATGATGTACCGGTGTACTATCCGTATTGACCGGTGCGAATATTCGCTCTCCAAGAAAAAGCACTGACCTGCACATAATTGTCACTTATCCAGCCAGAGTTAGCGAAGGGACTGCTTAAGAAGCATATGTGTACAGAATAAAAACGAGACCACCCACCTATATCCAGCTAGAGCCCACGAACCAAGCGTCTGGGCGTACAAGTATGCGTTATAATTCCCCGGCAGCAAGAACCCGGTGATAACTTGAATCAGCGAGCCGAGCCCAAGATTCGTACCCGTGGTTGCGGAGAGGAAAGACAAAGGCACGGCGAAGATCAGGTTGATGCCAATCACGAGGAAAGTCAGCCACACGGGCGTGGCGAGGTCGTAAATCTCGAGGAAGACGACGGACAGCACGATTGCCAGCACGAGAATGAGCAGGAACCACCAGTCGGGGACCTCGGGATAGCGCGCCATCAGCCTGGCTTCTATCAGCGGATTGTTCGGTCTACTGCCAATGCAGTAGGTACATAGCAGTGGGATAGCCTTTTGGTGTTTCACCAATGAGATGCAACAATGAGAATGCAAGTCGTCTGAGCACTCACCGGCTGTGGATGTCCATAGCACCCTCATAGTTTCCCTTGCCGTGACGTATCCCGGCCCAAAAGTCCTTGTACGCATTGGAGACAGTCTTCCACTGGTTGAAGGTGATGTATAGGAAGTAGACTGGGTAGAAGGCGAAGTTTGCGCCGACAGTGAGGATATAACCAGCAGTGTAAAAGGGTGGCGAGTATTGCTGATATTTGACCGGGTCCAGCCGGTTATTTGTGATGACCTCTTGGACCTTGTACGCAGTGCCATTGTTGGTGAAAGCTGACGACGAATTGATGGGCAGGTAGGCAGTGTTATACATGTTAGTATAGTAGATTCCCAGGATTATGAAGCCGCCCAGGATGGCACTGATGTACATGGTACAGGTGGCAAAGAAGGGCTGGGCCAGGGCGGCATAAGACGAGGTTGCAACGTTCCAGTCGAAGGTGGTGATGGGGTTCAACAGCCCCAGCCCGAGGCTCGAACCCGTGAGGATGGCCAGCGTGATGCTCTGAGGCGCGATCCAGGTCATCCAGTTGAAGGTGCTCAACGCTGTGAATAGGTAGCCGGGGAACCAATAGTAGAAGAACATGGAGATGGTGCAGATGTAGAAGAACTTGTACCGGGACGCCGTCCAGTTCTTCCCGAACGCCGGAATGGTCTCCCTGGGCTCAGTCCTTGTCAGCGCCCTATTGACAGCGATGGTGGGCAGTATAGAAGGCCACAGGGCCTTGACGGGATAGACGCTGAAGCGGCGGAGGTAGCCGGCCAGGCCCATGCCCATGGTCTGGACGAACAGAGTCAACATGAACTGGTAGCCAAAGTTCACAAACTTCTCGCCGTAGAACATTGGCATCTTCTGGACCAGGATCATGGAGTAGCTGTTTGTGGTGTAGATGGCTATGTTGAATGTGATGTTTGAAAACATCTGCTCCTTGAACGTCCACGGGCCTGGGTTGAGGGAGTGGCGAGTCCCGAATACTGTGATGCCCCAGTCGGGCAGGGCATACTCGAGGACCTTTGCGCACGGGAAGAGCAGGATCTGGATCACAGCCCCGCCGAGGGTGATGGAGGGGAACCGCGAGTTAAAGAATGTCGACATGAATGTACCGATCACGGCCTTCACACAGTTGTCAGCACCGATATCTGGCCACACAAGGCGGTCATGTGTTTATTTACATACCCATCCTATGCCGAGGAAGTAGGCGCGGAACGTCTCAATCGGGATGTTGTCGTTCATCTCGAGCTCCTGCACCGCGCGAACCCCGGGGTAAGGCGACGACCACTTCATCATGGTGGCGTCGATCCTGAGGTCGCGGTCGTAGAAGTCCCCGTAGAGCTTCCTGCCCTGCAGCAGGCGGGCCATGCGCTCTCTCATGTCGCTGGGGAAGTTCCAGTCGTCCGAGTGGAAGCGCAGGCTCTCAGTGACGATTTCGACCGCCTCCTCCTCGCTCATGTTGTTGATCTTGTCGAGGATGTACTCGGCCTCACCGTTGGGCGCCAGGATCTCGAGCATCTCATGGGGAATCTGGTCGCCCCAGTTCTCCTCCTCGCCTACATGGTGCGGTGCCTTCTCTGGGTCGGCGGGCGAGACGCCCTCGTTTGCGACCTCGACCTTCTCAGCCATGTTGACAGACGGGCCCTACGAGGCAGTGAAAAGACAGTCTTCTTACGGACCAGGCCCTTGATAGGAAAAGAAGATGCCTTGCGTATGGATAGCCCGGAGGACAAATAGCCTGAGGTTTCGCGCACCAAGTCGGTTGGAAGACTCAATTGACTATCGCAAGAGGGGACCAGGAGGATATCAATGTTTGTGGTTGGTACAGTACGCCCAATGAACCAGGTCCCACCCGTATCACCGGGTCCTGTGTAGTACTGCCTGCCCATCAATTCCACTTCCATCGTGCCATTGACACCTCAGATCAGCGGTTGATTGGGTGTCTGAGAAGAACACTGATAGCCCATGCAGCATCGTGCATGGGCATGGGCATGGGCATGGGCATGGGCATGGGCATGGGATGGTGAATTCTGGTCCGGAGGTAGTATCAGTCCCTCTCGGGTGGCCACGGTACCCCACACTCACCCTCCAGAGACCAGCAGAACACAGAACTTCCATATCAGACGTCCCTGGCTATTAGAACCCGTTGGTTGCGCCGAATGTTTTATCGGTCCAGTCTAGACCGAATCACTCTGGGGCTGTTGGGCAACGATCACCCCCTCCTCTTGGTCCCTGCATCACGAGGGCGAAGTTCCTACGAGAAGATTTCCCCGCTTTATGCCCTGCGTTGGTCTTGACAATGTAACGTAGCACAGCACCGCCGACGCACATTCAGAACTAGATAGCTAGCTGTTGCTTCTCCAGTACTCAATTGCACCGTGCTATTATTCGCTTACAGATGTTCTCCCGCGCCATCGGCCTAGAACTGTGAGTTCGGCTCTGCCAAGCGCACTCGTGTTTGTTTTTTTGGTTCGCTGGGGTTACATTGCAATCGCGGACGCGTTATTTCTGAATCAGCCTCGGTCCAGCCACTCGGGCTACCGTGAAGGCTAGCTTATTTCCCGACGGATGCGGCTCTAAATGGAGTCAATATGTCAGCAAAGTAGAAATGTTCACCGCAGCATGGATTTGATAACAATCAAGGCAAGGCTATAGGGCATATTATAGTCGAGTTGTTTGTAGTCACAACCCTTCCACAATAATCCTCCTTGCGCCGACACCAAGTCTGTATGGTTTCGAATCGGAAGGTCCCTGTCCTGTGAGACAGCAACGAGTCCAGGATGTGAGTATGTGTGTAGTAGGGTTCAAGCTCACACTAGGGAAACACAGGTAAAGTGGCCATGACATGTTCGATATATAAGCTTCTCGCCTTCTTATGGAGGCACGAGTGCCTTGTTACGAGTTTATCGTGTAACGCTGTACAATTAGTGCCGATAGTTTGGCCAGTCATGTACACGCTTAACCTTTACATAACATCCCTCTCCTATAATGGCTCAACAGTGGCTCGATAAAATACACATGCTAGAGGACATGCTGTACTACTTATCAGCTATACAAACTACCTGCCCAATGTGCAACTGCAATTCTAATACACCCAATTAGGAGGCTTGCCCTCGCATTGTCCCTCTGAGTACGACCTAGGCTTACTATATGAGGGTATCCTACCATATATTATCCAACAGGAGGCATCCTACGAGGTTGTCCCATGGGAGATTACTCTACTGGAGATTATCTTGAGGAGTGTACTAGTAGTCTATAGAAGATTGACCAGTGGTAGATTATCCCATGGTAGGTGATCCCATAGGAAACTGTCCTACAGGATACTGTCCCACGGGATACTGTCCCAGTTGCAAGGACGACACTCCAGCAAATCTGGCTAGTCCGGGCTTGGCAAACTGTCTCGAATTGCGAGGCTAGTAATACCTAGGCAGGAAGGCCATCAACGACGACCACAAGGCGTGTGTGCTGCATCCCAACTCATATCGTCACAACGTCTCGCTCAATAGGTACAAGGTCTCCTGCACCCTTGAAAACCTCCTTAATGTCGGCCTGCTCAGACAACATGAACCTCTCCGATTGGTGGCCAAGTTTCGCAAGACCCCTCCAGCGTTCAAAGTCCTCCGGCTTCCTCTTGTCGCCGTGCGCCTCCTGAGGATGCTCCCAGTGACCCTTTGAGAAGGAAATTAGAGTCGAAATCTTCCTGTTCGGGATATCGTACACCAGAGAGCACACCGTCCCGGTTTCCCTGCCAACACGCTCACGGGTCAGCTTTGATATGATCTTGAGGGCCGTGACGTGTGTGTCCACAGGGGCACATGGACGAGAAGAGCCGAGGGTTACCTACTCCAGCCATGAGCATTGCCAAAGCTCACCCGGGCGGATGCACTGGTATTGGCACGTCTGGTAGTTTATCCTCCCGGCCATGGGCCCGCCGTGGATGGCATAGTTGATCTTGTCCTCGGAGAAGAACCACACTGCAGCAAAAGGAGTCAGCTATCAAAGCACCGAGGAAGAAGTTTCTTTTAGATATGGAGAGGACTAGGCCACAGTATGGCCATAGCTTGTTTCGAAGCCTGCAGCCTGACAATGTCTTCGAGTTACAGGCTACAGATAGGAAATCGTTGTTCTTAAGAGGGTTAAAATTGTCTCCGGAAGCTGCTTACTCTCATACCGCCACTTTTCCGGGTTGCCGTTCGCGTCCTGTGCGTCATAGTCATAGATCAGATGCGTGTCCCGGATGTCCCGATCAAATGATGGGTGAAGGGGTGTGTTTGTCAGAAATTCGGGCAGGGGCATCGTAACGAGGTTGCTGTAAACTTCAAGTTCTTTTCGAGAGCGATGTGATTGCAAGAGGCCGGATTTTGCTTTTCGTGGTTTGGCTGGAGGCCTTCTGACTTCTCTGTCCTGGACAGGTTTTCGCTTTGTTGAAACCACCGTGGCGTAGTCCGCGAGTCGTGACGTAGTGATAATTAGTGCTCAACGCAATGGGCTCGTGCTATCAGGTTAGTTTCCCTTCCGTACCGCTGGGAGCACGACGTCTTATATATAATTTTCAAGATAATCATTTCGCTTTCTTGACATTCAATCAGCCTGGCAAAAAACCTGTATCTGGTGGGAAGTACTGATCCACAAGTGCACGTCGCCTTCCCGTATCCACCACGACATCACGCCATGGTCAGGAGAAGTCTCGAGTAATGGTCCACAGCGGAGGATTCTTATCGGCCAGGCAAGGTCTTTTCTATACCCTAGGGTACAATTGCGGCAAAACTTAATCCCACAGAATACCCGACCACGCGCGTGAGGATATCACGCTACGAATCACGAGACTAGGAATGATATGCAGGGGACCCATTGTTGAGGACTCCAGTTGAAGTAGAGGCTGCGAATCAGCCTCGGGCATAGATCATAACTGTAGGCATCAGTTGCTATACTAATGTAGCCCACCACTTTCGGGAGGAGAGATACAATGATATATATCCATCCCTGATTCCAGCCAATATACATGGACGCCGTGTGAACCCCCCGCTAAACGCCAATCTAAGCCAATGCTCTATATAGTACTTACGGTTGTCAAAACCACACAACGCCAGCCTCAAAAGACTTAGCATCATTCAGCGGCCGCATGCATCCTGACTTTGACGCCGTTCGCGCTGCAGCTCGTCAACGTAAGGTTTTGCCTGCGCACGGGGTCCCTTTCCAGGTTCTCAATGGCATCAAACCGCTGCAGCAACCGCACGGTCACATAGCTCGACTCGGTCAGGGCGAATTGCTGGCCTAGACAGATTCCTGCAGCAATAGTAGTCAGCCATCAAGAAAGTACCGAGGAAGAAATCTTGTTCAAGTAGAAGGGAAGATCAGGCCACAACATGCCCGCAGCTTGTCTCAAAACCTGCATCCTGGTTTAAGACTGGGAGAGGTAGGCTGGAGATGGGACGTTTTTTTTCTCAAGGGGGTCAATATTGTATGCGGAAGCTGCTTACTAGGTCCTCCATTGAAGGGAAGATACTCCCAGCCGACCTTGCGGCCCTCCCACCGCTCCGGTCTGAACTCGTCCGCATCAGGGCCCCAGATGTCCTTGCGGCGCTGCGTGACGTAGACACAGTAGTCGACAGCCGAGTTCTTGGGCACAAAGACCGGGTCTGTGCCGTTGGGCCCGCCCCCCGTGGGCAACACGGTGTCCTTGTAGGCCCAGCGGCTGTTGATAGGTACAACAGGGTACAGGCGCAGGGTCTCGTTGTTGCAGTGCTGCAGGTACTGGCAAGCCTTCAGGCGAGCGAAGGTGATCTCCTTGGGGCGGGCAAAGGTTCCGAACTCCTCAATGACGATGTTTCGCAGCTTCTTGTAGCGGGCTGGGTCGCGCGCGAGCAGGAAAAACAGCCAGCCCAGCATCGACGCGGTGGTGTCGCGGCCCGCGAGCAGGATGTGCATCAGCTGCGAGCGCAGCTCGATGGGGTCCTGCGTCTGCTCCGCCAGGGCGTCCAGGAAGACGTACTTGGGCTTGCCGTGCTGCTCGACGGGCTTCTCGCGCAGGTCCTTGTTGAGCGCGCGCTTGACGTAGTGATCCATAAACATGTTGCACTGCCTGACCGACTCACGGAACGCGGCCGAGCTGTAGATCCAGTACAGCGGCCCAAAGTGAACGCGCGTGGCAAGTCCGGCTTGGCCCCTGTCGAAGTGGAAGGCAAAGTCGATGTTGTGGATGTCCTCTGCCGAGTTAAGCTTCTTGCTGTACCCGGGAATATTCTGCAGCTGCGAGTCGGCGGACTCGCCGAGCAGGAACTCGGTCGCAGAGTCGAGTGTAAGGCGGAAGAACAGGACTTGCAAGTCGACCAGGTTCGTCCAGCCATCGGGCTGTATCCTGTCATCCAGCGCGCTCATCATGTTCTGCAAATGCTGCTCCTCAAGCTCCAGGTCGCTCACTTGGTCCCGGGTGAACTGCGGCCGCATGAGCTCCCGAGAGTGTTTCCAGTCCTTTGCGCTCTGCGTGAAGATTCCATTCCCGAGCATCGGCCAAAACATGCCTGCTCTCTGCGGGCCGAGGTCAAAGGTCCCGAAGTTGTTTGCCAGGATCGCCTGGACGTTTTTCGGGTCCATGGTGACGACGTTGGTCTGTCCAAGTGTAGAATACCTCCCTGCCAGGCAGCTCAAGTCAGCATTGAAGTAGGCAGCTTGGATTGAGAAGAGAGACACGGTCATCATTGAGGCACGGGGAGGCAGGTAGGCGACAGGTGCGCCCTGGGAGCTTACAGGTATAGACGCCCATTGCGTCAGTACGCTCCTGGATCCATTCTAGGAACAGTTTTGTCTTTTCAGCACGCAGGGCGTCTTTTATCATGTCTGCTCCAAATGGCCATCGAAAATGCTCCATCGGCGGTTCCTTGCAACCCAACTCGAGGGCTTTGGCACTTCTCCGGCGCGATTCGACAATGCTGTTGAGCATTCGAAAGACGACATAGGACACGCTGACCAGCAGTGCTGCGACAACAGAGATGTGTGCCATGATTGCGTTCGCCGAGGCGGGCTCAAAAGTGGAGACTGAGGGACTGTTTGTGTGTGTGTGTGTGTGTTGTGCAGGATGCCAAGCTAGAGGAAATCGAGAGGTATGAGAGATGCCGGCCTTTTAGCTCGTGATAAAGGGCCTAGTGGTCAATACAATCGACCATGAGTGAGTGCAAGACACGGATGAAGTCCAGCTTATATCAAGTAGACTAGCACAGACGATCAGGGCGGGGCGGCAGGACGTCGGCCGTGAGGTTGCGTTGCAGCATGGTGGAGCGGAGTGGCGGCGGAACATTCAGACCGATCCATGCCAAATGTCTGTCTAGTGTTTGAAGAGGACAAGAGGAACGACCAGGATGAGCGCCGTCATTGGCCCTATCCCTGAAATTCTCAAGCAAACCTACCGTAGCGGGAAGACGTAGTAGTCTGTTTGGAAACGAGACCCTAACCGTGCCATCCACTGGCAATGCGTGACTCGATGGACGCATGTCTGATCCTGGATCGTATTAGCAGCGAGGTTATCGAGCCTGGAAGGAAGAGGACAGTGCCTAGGTACGTCATGGCCAGCCCCAACTAAGGAGAGGGTAGATGTACAAATACCCTGAAAGTGCCACGCAGTAGGCTCGAAAATATGCTTCTTACTGCACATACAGTAGGACAGACCCAGCCAACCACAGCCCCAACAGCCATGCATCGCCGTGTCCGAGCCTCAACCGACAAATCACACGGCTCGTACGTACACGTTACACAACGCGCTGTGCACGATCTAGATATGCACTGGGTAAGGGCACTCGAGGTGCGCTTACACATTGTGTAATTAGGTGCCTGCACATTCCCGCGGTGCATGCACCGACCGTGCAGGCATTGCTCGTTCTCAGCCATTGCATAACTACTCTATGTGCACTGTGCATCAGGACACGACTGTGCCCAGCACATGGTATCGTGGGGCGTAGGAGGATTGGGGAAGGATCCTTTCTTTTTCCCACAATCTGCCCTAGGAACCCGGAGCTAACATGCACCATTACCCGCGGCCACCGAGCTCTCCCAATTGGCCAGCGAAGCATGCATTCGCGTACTGTGGAGACAATATGCCAGCTTGTGTTCCTCCGAATGTACGTATAGTAATCCTTTGGTGGGGTTCGTCCGGCGCCGAAGGGTTAAGTGACAACAAGGTTATGGCCGCAGACTACTAAATGTCGCGACGGCCCGCAGGCATGTTTGAAAACTCCGTTCCCTTTGGTACTACCATCTCAACTGTTTTGCCCCCTCCCACCTCGTCTCTCACGACGAGCCGACAACACCGGCCGAGAGCGAGATAGACTTTTCGGGCTGATTAATAACCAGTGTTTCCATTGCTGCAACTCTGTCGCTTCCATAGTCGTTTCCGGGGTGTAGTCTGGTGCTCCTAACGGGGACTTGAAGAATCACTGCAGGAACCTCGGTGCAGATGATGGGGCGGCTATAATAGACAGAGTCTTCATATGTATTCTCCAAAAGTCCATTCAAAGCTCTCGGTTTGCTTCTTGCAGGCTTTGCCGATGAGGCTGGATGCGAACGCATGCACTGTTCCCCAGCTTGGATCGTCACAATTATCCCCCTCCCGGATGAATTGAGTACTGATCATAGTGCCTATTAAATCACTGAGGTGATTCTTATCCACCTCTTTGAGACAATTTCGATTAGAAAGTAACTTGCACTTTTCAAGGCAAGTAGTTAGTATAATGCGGACAGGCGCGCAAAACCGGTCAAGGAGCCGGTCGATTGCATCCGGCTCTTGTCACTAACGTCGCGCCTGGTGGATCCTACTGATCAGTGAAAATATGAAGTGGAGTCGTTGGTCCTGGCTACAACAATCAATCCACGCTCAGGGGGTGTGGGTGTGTTCATGTTCCCTGATGCGGCATGAGGCCTAAACCGTCATCATCTCACCTGCATTGAGTATAATACTTGTCACCTTTTCCCGTCTGATGACAGCCCTAACATTATTCCGCTGGACAGAAGTGTTCTTGGTCACAAAGTCTTCTTAGAGTCTTAACTAGCAATGCTGTCAAGGAAGCTCCAGTCTCAAGTGCTATGCAAGCCAATGCAGCCAATTCAGCTGGGCTTCTTTTTCTGTTCAAGTATGGCGAGAAAAGCACAGCAAGAATCGCCCAATCAATGAACAAGACTTTGAAAGTGGAGATAAGCGAAGTAGCACAGCATGAGGTGCTCTTGAGTATCTAGATGCTGCCCCACAGTCAGCAGCGTCGTGGTGGGATGACTGCACCGCAACTTTTCCACCGGCCACAGGAGTACAAGTACGGCCCGGACCGATGTAACAGAGGGAGAGTTGTACTTGAGCGGGACACTTCGTTTCAACATGCCAGTGGACCCAACCCTTACACAAATGTCACAAGCAGGGCCGGATTGACCACATGGGTTTGTATGAGGGCGTGATACATCTTTACGAACAGACAATGATTATTCAATAACAATCTTCCCACTGGGATCGTGTCTCTACGCAGAAAACACCTGGCAGCATGCGATCTTATTGGCTGCCTTGGAGCTGGGCTAGGGTGGGGATATTTCTGCTTACTACACGGCGGCAAGGCACAGACGAACCGACACGAGCTCGGTTTCGCAAGCATCCTCAAGATCACAAGACAACTTCGACGTTTTGAAAGAATCACAGCAACGGCTGCTTCTTCAATGACGTTGCCCGTATACGTGTCATCGCCGCAGCCTCGGGTCGATATTGGCAGTTCGATATATCCAAGACTGCATTACGCCTCGCTATGGGCATTCCGTGAGGTTGACTTTCACATGCACTCCAAGATGGGGTTCATGCTCAGATGAATAGCCGCCGTCCTGGGGCCGCATGTGGTAATTCCGCACGAGCTTTGTGCTGTGGACTGGCGTCGTCCGGGGTCCTCCTTGCTGTGGGCTCGGCGGGCAGCAGCTTCAGCGTCCATTCAGATGTTTCAGCAATCTGCCGAGGCACACTGACCCCAACTGGGCCAACTTGTGATGGCATCGAGCTCGCATGGTTTCAGGCTGCATCTCAGCTCTACGATTCAATAAAGATGTCTCTGCGTGCCCTCGACAATAATGTTGGGGACCGTCACGTAACTGCCACATGTTAGGCTAGTGAAGTAATACTGCAGAAACATGAATCCCGCACGTGCACTCGAGCTACTCCTGCTCAAAATACTAGCACTTGGAGGGGTGCTGGGCTATCTCCTATCCGTTTTTCGGCCTCCTATAGCACCAGACTTTGTACTAGCTCGACCGTACGCAAGCTCCATCGCCGTATCTTTCGCCGCTCTTATTGTCGACAAGTTCATCATATATCCACGCTTCCGAGACCCGCTCAGGAATGTTCCCACCATTACAGGAGTGAGTCTTCTCTGGGATTTTACAATCTGCAGGGGGGTGCATGTCTAACTTGATTCATTCACAGGAGCGCAATCGTGGCCAGATACTCTATGAGTCCCCACGTGGAAAGTCCGCCTTGCGATGGATGGAGATGGAACCAGATGCTCAGCTCCTCAAGATGCCTGGGGTAATCGGCCTCTCGCCAATCCTGGTAGCAGGGCCAGACGCTCTTCGCGACATACTGAACACCAACTCCTACGACTTCCAGAAGCCATGGGGTGTGCGCGCATTCTTGGGACGAGCGATCGGCTGGGGTCTCATCATGAGCGAGGGGGCCGAGCACAAGCATCAGAAGAAGATCTTGACTCCCGCATTCCATGTTCGTAGGATACGAGAACTGTACAACCTGATGTGGGAGAAGACAGATATCTTGCTGGAAGAGCTGGAGAAGGACCTAGCCAAGAATCCCGATGGAGACGATGGGTTTGGCGTCATCGAGCTGAGCGAGTGGGCAAGGTAGGCCAGCGCAATATCTATCAGGGACCAACAACAGCGTGCTGACACGTGAGGACCAGTAAACTCACACTAGACATCATCGGCCCTACCGCCATGGGACGGGACTTCAAGTCGTTGACAGCAGAACGGAACGATGTATCAGATGCTTTCATTGAGTTGCTTCGGCCCGAGTTCAGCCGTCTTGTCTTCTTGAGCATGCATTTCATGATCCCCGAATGGCTGATCCGAGTGCTGCCGTTCAAGGAGAACAAGGTCCTGAACGAGATCGGCACCTTCCTTCGCGGCGTCTGCAGGGACATCATTAAGCAGAAAAAGTTTGAGCTGCAAGAGGGCGGTGACCTGTCCGAGCACGATATTCTGTCTAGGATTATTCAGACCGGTGACTTCACCGACGCTGAGATTGGCGACCAAATGCTCACGTTCTTGGCTGCCGGGGTGAGTTCACAGAATCCATGAGAGATGAGGGAAGACGTCCGAGCCGCACATAAACTGACATCGTGCACCTGCATCAGCATGAGACAACAGCCAGCGCCCTTACGTGGACCTGTTACCTCTGTGCCAAATACCCTGAGGTCCAGAGGAAGCTCCGGGCCGAGATCCACGAGGCTATTCCGGGCCACGACGCGGCAATCACCTCGGATCTACTAGAAAGCATGCCGTATCTGAATGGTGTATGCGAGGAGACGCTTCGCCTTTATCCGACAGTCCCTGCCACAGTGCGGGAGAGCATCAATGATACCACCGTGGCGGGCTACCATGTCCCCAAGGGCACCGACTTCTTGCTCGTCCCCTATGCCATCAACAGGCACTCCAACTTCTGGGAAAACCCACACATGATCGTCCCGGAGCGGTGGATCGACAAGGCTGACGACGGCACGCTTCGGCCCAACAAGACGGGCGGCACGTCTACCAACTTCGCCGAGCTAACTTTTCTCCACGGTCCAAGGGCCTGCATAGGCCGTGACTTTGCCAAGGCCGAGCTGAGATGTGCCGTCGCAGGTGTTATTGGCAAGTTTGAGATTGAGCTGCATACCAAGGAGGAGCCGCGTGTGCAGGGCGTCATCACGATGAAGCCCGAGGGGGGCATGTATCTCCGATTCAAGCCTATTGCCGGCTGGTAAATCTTCCTTTCCGTCTTGTATTCTGGGGCGGCGCTTCATGTGTCCTGCGGCTATTCCTAGTATCGATTGCGGACGTATGTATTTTGCAGATAAACTGTTCCGTGATTGTCTCCTCTTGTGGTGCTTGTTAGATACCATGCACGTTGAGTTGTTTGAGCTACCTCAGCAAACCAGCTTCTGAAATCAATTATTGTGATTAGATGTAGTTCCAGATGAACTAACAGCATGTCTTTGCGCAACGTGTACTGAAGCTTGAAGGTTAACCTTTTCAGGAAAACCTGACTGACATGTCCCGTAAACTTGAGCGTAAAAGTACCAGACTAGACATATCTCTCAGCCACAATATGACTAGAATCCCGCGTTATACCCAGTTGTTTGCTCGTGGCTCGACTGAAATCGATTCACTTTTCTGCTTCTTCATTGTGTACTCAACGGCACCAGACCAACCAGATTCGGTTTCTTTTCGACAACGTCTTGTGTAGCTGCACCTAGACATAAGCCTTGTCAATCTTGTCGATGTCCTGTCCCATCACAACGGCCACTTCTTCCCACATCCCATTCAGCGTCATCTGGGGATTCATGAAATGTATAGCGTGTGGCAGATGATCAAATTTCAAGTCCTTCGTCGTGTACTCCTCCCCTTCCTCAACCACCCTCGGCCCACAAGGGTCGATGATCTGCCACTTGGCCCGCTCGAACCTCTTCGAAACATGCGCATTCAGCCCCACGAACCGAAACTCCACGCTGTCCCCTGCCCACTCTCGCAACTGCCTCTTCATCATCTCCAGGTTCAGAATCGCGGACGAGTCAATGAACGAGGTCGAGGTCATATCCAGGACAACAACGCGCAGGCGGGGGCGGCGCGGGATGAGGGACTCGGAGTCGTCGTCGTCGGCCATAACGTTGTGCTTTCGTCTCAGCGCTGCCACGTGCTCATGGATCCGGAAGTTCCACGGCCGCTCAGGCTTGTCGAGGCTATCGACCGCCACGCCCGAGTTGTTTATCATGCAGGTATCGACGACATGCCTCCTGATACGGTCGGCGTTCGTCCACACCATGTCCGTCTCCAGCTTCAGCACTTGAGTCCCCAGAGGGATCATGTCACCCTGCTGCCACGGCCTGAACTCCCTCTCCTTGAACATGTACTCGAGATCGGGGGCGTATATGGCCTTGGGCCGCGAGAACATGGCCCTGAACAGGGTGTACAGGACCAGGATCCCCACACCCACCGCTGTGCCGATTGCCACTCCAACGGCCGGAAGGACGATCGCGATGTTGAAGGCCATGAAGAAAGCCAAGAAGTCGGCGAACGACAGCCGAAAGTAGTCGCCCAGCAGCTTCTGCGGCGGCTGCTGGTCGACTACGGCGACCACGATGATTGCGGAGAGGGCGGCCTGAGGCAGGAACCTCAAGGCACCGCTGAGTGGCATCATCACAACTAGGACAGTAACAGCTGTGAATATCTGGTTGAGCGGGCTCTTGGCCCCTGTCACGGCGAGCAGCGACGACCTGGCCATGTCTCCGCCTCCGACGGGGACGCCACCAAAGAATGCTCCGGCCAGGTTCGACAGGCCAGCGGCGAACATCTCGGAGTTCTGAGAAACGGTGTAAGTGTGGTAGTGACCGAATGTCTTGGCGACGACAAGGTGTTCGATGTTGAGCACGATGAAGACGAGCAGGCTGGGAAGCAACAGGGCCTTGATGAGGTCCGTGATGGGCGGAAGTGGCGAGACTATCGACGCCTTGAAGCCAGGGAATGCAGCCCAGAACGGCAGCTTTGGCAGTGGTGGAGGAGCGCCGGCCGCAGAAGCCGTCGACGCTGCAGCGACCGAGACGTTGGAGGGCTGGCCGTTGGGCAGTAGTTCACTTCGACGCTGCACTCCTGAGCCGATACTTCCAGAAGGGAACTCAGCTCCAGGGGCAAACCGGGGCTCTTCCCGCTTGGCCGGGATGATGATCTGCGCCGCCCCGGTGCTGGTGGTGTTGACTGACGCCTGCGGCAGAGAAGTAGCTGCCGCAGCAGAAGCTGGCGCTGCTGCTGCACCTCCCATCGTTGGGGGGATGGATGGTGCGACTTGCTGGGCGATGGGAACATTCTGCAGGAACAGGAAGCTGACAATGGTGAAGATCAAAATAACCAACAGGCCGCCCATGTTGAATCCTACCCGAGCTGCCCTTCCCGCAACAGTCTTCTTCTTGCCGAATTTCTGAGAGACTATTTGTAGAGCTGCCAGGAAGACGATGGCCGAAATGCTGATGGCCAGTGTCCTCAGGCTGATGTTGGTCAAGTTTTGGATTATCGCTGGCGGGATTGCAGGCACAATGGGAGGAATCCCATTCAGGCCGAGTAACGTGGGGACTTGCACGATTATGAGATTGAGTGCAAGAGTACTCACCACTCCCAGGCTTATGGAAATGGGAATGAGGTCGAACAAAAAGCCGAGCCCCAACACGCCGAACAGCAAGAACCATATTCCAACACAGAAAGTCAACGCTGGCAATATGATGAAAGGAGGGATCCGGGCTGCTGCGGCGAAGGGTCCGATGATTTGAAGAGATAGTAATGTGCCTGCTGAGGTCGGCCCGATGCTGATGTCTGCGGTGGAAGTTCACAGTCAGTAACCCAGACTGAGTCCAGAGTCCAAGTAAAGAGATGGGTCGCATGAGTGCCCTCACTTTTGGAAGAGCCCGTCAAGGCATAGATGAACCCGGGAAGCCAACTAGCGATCAGTGTCTGTTGAGTTGATATCGCTCCTCCGGCTGACGACGGCAGGTTCACGGCTTGAAGTGCCAGCACGACCCCGACGGTCACACCCGAGAGCACATCGCCAAACAACCACTTTGGACTGTACGATGCAATCCACTGAACGATGGGAAACTTGTTCGCGAGGTAGCGTCCGGCACCATATCGTATTTCCCTCCCGCTTCGCCGAGCATATCTCCTCGCCCGGACGATGTTCCAGTCTGTCTTGAAGAAGAGCTTGATGTCCTGCCCCTTCTTCCTTAACTTGTCCATGGTGAATGAGTGTCGCCGTGGCCCAGCACGGCTGAGCAGCTACAGAAAGGAAAGTTTTAAAAAAAAAAATGATCAATAATAAAACGACAGATGCGAATTGAAGTTGGTGCGTCGAGCAGCCATAGTGATGCATCTGATGTCCAGGTGTCGATCCCAATATGATCAGCTAGTGCATCTTATTTGGGCAGACGAGGGCCTTTGTACAGCGCCGGGGAGGCTGAAGAGTCCGTCAAGGTGGCCCTGTCTGCGTTCGTCTCCAGAACGAATACGACGACGACGACTCCTCCCCTCCAAGAAGACTGCATGACACTTCAGATGAGACTCGTGTCGGCGCGTTTTCCATCTGGTGAGCACCAGTGTGGCCCACCCGCCTATCACGCCTGTCCAGGGGCGGGCGGCACTTGGGGCTGAAACAGCCCTATCGGTGGAGGAGGTGTGGAGCTAACACGGGCGCATATGCCTTGGACCATCATCGGGCTTAGGCTGGGCGAGCCGAAACAGGCTTGTTTGAATCTTGAGCCCTCGTGCCCAGAACGGCGGCCGGCCCTCCACTTTCCGGCACTTTGGACCGGCTCCCAGAGGTCGGGACCTCTGCGCCCCGTGGATCATCATCGATCTTGGTCCATTGCCTGGGCCAGATTGGACCAGATGAGATTATTTTCGTCTAATGTCTGGAAACGGGGAATTAGAGTTGTCATATCAAACGAGCCGCGAACCGGGTGGA
Source organism: Diaporthe eres (assembly GCA_022225955.2). Lineage (NCBI taxonomy): Eukaryota > Fungi > Ascomycota > Sordariomycetes > Diaporthales > Diaporthaceae > Diaporthe > Diaporthe eres. The sequence continues at coordinate 12,593,554 of JAKJXM020000001.1, read as the reverse complement.
TCTTTGGACCAGATTCTGGCAATGGGTTGTCCGTGCTTCACGGACAGAAGCAAGAATGCGAGCCCCCGAGACATACGTATGCAGACATGGGCAGCGTTTCGTTTACACACTCAATGTATGGCAAGATGGCGTCTAAATAGAAGAGTAATAAAGTCCCCGGTGTCTGTCGATTCAGATTATTTATAGCCCTTGTTCGAACGCCTCCCAGCGGCTGTGGGGTGGAATTGGGACAACCTTAACGCGACCTCCTCCGCGTATTTCAAATTGATACCAGTGGGCTCAAGATGGCGGGGACAGCACAAGTGCATCCGGTGCTACCAGGGACAGGGGGATGCCCATACCCAGGTACCTTAGTCAAGACATGCAGACAACTGCGCCCAGTCGGTTTCAAGGAGCGCAGAATTGTCTTGAACTCCTGCTGGCTGAGGTCACGGCAAGTGGCGGGAATATATAAGTCCTCAGGTTTATGAACAAGTGGAGCCAGCATTCACTGATAATCGACCGCAGTGCAGAGGTTTTAAAATAAGAGAACGGATATTCTCACGCGCAGAAGTGGAGGGTACATCATACATCGCCGGCGCTAACCCAATTCACATACCTAATTTACACGCCCAATTTGCACACCCAATTCACACACCCAATGTATATTTATAATATCTATACGCCTCATTTACATAGTTGGGTTATATGCCTAGGGCTCATTAATTATGTTAATTGGGTGTGTAAATTGCGTGTCTAGGCGTGTGGGTGTTGGGTGTGTAGGTGTCGGGTGTGTAGGTGATGTGCTCTGATTAGCGGCAGCTATGGCGCGAGTGATGTATGGGTGTACCCTCCATTTTTGCGGGTGCGAATATCCGTTCTCTTGAATAAAGCTGGCCTAGCCAGGGGCTACAGTCTCGATGACGAGTTGGGCTGGACGAGGTGGCAAAAGATGAGACAGTCCATGAAAATGACGGGTTATCATGTGAGTAAAGCAGTCCCTAGACATGGTTTGATGACTGCATCGACAACGAAATCATCTCAACAAGGCGGTCATCAGTAGTTCAATTTTGCAAGCCCCTCAAGCGCATCTGTGTTTGATCTTGGACTGACGAGTGTGCATACAAAAGGAAAGTTTCAACTACTCGTACGCATCACAACTTCTGGGTACAAATGTCAAAATACCCTCAGCATGGCATCATCAATTCATAGTGTTCTGTCCGGCTGCTGTGTCATCCAAGGTTCCGATCATTATGCAAACGTCTATCTTGTTACTAATTTTGCTTGCACTGCACTGTTTGACCGTTGAGACCACAACCTGGTGTATGATTTATCTCGTTTCGTACTCAAGCTGGCACGGAGAAGAACAATAGCAGCCAATGCCATGACAGCACCTTCCATGCCCTCGAAGACTCCGTACTTCACACAATCCCGTGATTGCGTTGTGCCCCTCGTAGCATTCGCCACTTCAGGCTGTCTGTTGCTTTGAAGACTGATCAGTCAGCCAGTGTCATAATACGCAACGCGTCAAAGAGCAAGCCACAATTCCAGTCACCAGGTTGTCATTCAGTGAGGTGGTTAGGCGCGAGGCACGTAGATTATCTGCCACCATCCCCGAAGCGGGAAAACAGCCAGGAGAGCTGAGGAATGTATCATCCCAATTCCGTGCGGGAGGCAGAGCCCCAGGGTGGGCAGGCGCCAAGTAAACAAGGCTTTATCAAACACAATCAACAAAGAGTGATTCCACGAATGCATCTTCCTGCAGCCACAGCCGCAAACGGCCCGCGGCGCTGAATGCATTCAACAAAGGAACTTTTTACTACATCTCACCACCAGGACAGAAAACTTGAGCGCCCCTGTGCCCGTGGTTCTCAAGCGCATGAATGCTGATTTTACCGACGCCGGCAGGTCGATCCAGGTCTATGAACGTCGTGCACGGGTCATCGCCAAGCAGTCGATATGGCAGCCGGAACAGACCCCACGCGGATTCAGGCCCCAGGCCTGCTCAAGGAGGATGGCCACGATCTGCCCATCTCCCCAGCCAGGGCAGCTGTCCACGACACTCTTCAAGCGGTCTTGGACTCGGCGCCTGTGGGCCCTGGCCATTCCTTGGTCAGGGAGCGCGTTGACGAGGATGACAGGCTCTGTCCCATGTACTCGGATTACGTGGACCGGACCTTCTTTGGCGCGACTCTGATGGCCTTGTTCAATGTCTCTCCCTTCCTCAACTTCCTTGAAGAGGCCGTCGAAAAGAATGCTTTTAACGACCCTCTCCTCAATGGACTGTATCGGTTGGCTCGCAGCTTCCGTGGGTGGGAAGAAGGAGAAGATACAGAAAACAAGCAGCAGTATGCGGTCAAGAGCCTGATGGGGACCGTCTGGGAATACATAAAAAACAAGAGAACGGGACAGCCACCACCATTCAACTTCGGACCCTCCGACAACATCGTCCACAACTTCATCTACTACCTTTTCGACAGGATCGAAAATGCTGAATTGCAGCAGGGCCAGGCTGGTGGTGACGACGTGTGAGTGCCGAGAACCAAGCAACAACAGTGAACGGGGCCACTAATCCAATGTCCTTGTAGCAATCTGTCCATCAGATTCAAGCAGCTGTTCAAGTTCTTCACCGTCCGTTACGCACCGATGCGCTGCGGGTGCACCCAACCAGTGTTGCGACGGCAACCCACCAACGATGGCCAACCCACTGGCTATTATTTAAATGCTGAGGTCTCGAAGTCAATGAATTTGGAGCAGGCAATTTCAGGAGCCATGTGGGAGAAACTGGCCCGTCCGAGGACCTGTCCCGAGTGTAATAACATGCAGGATCCCGTCCACGACTTCGACAAATTTGCATATCTCCCAGAGGTGTTGCTCGTTTATCCTAATTTCATAGACAAATCCGGCGGTCCTGGCCAATTTGTACACCTGAAGGACGCCAAACTCACCTACCCCGAACGACTGGATATGTCCGCATTTAGGGACGATCCAACACGACCGGGGGACCGAGCCGACTGTACATACAGGCTTCAGTCAATCATCAACACGAACCCCGGAGGTTCCGGAGTGACAAATATAAAACAGTACAAGGCTGCTCTGCGCGTGAGCGACATCGAATTTGCACAGTTTGACTTCAGCGGTCCCTCTGATTCATACGCGGACTTTGTAACGTTCGAAATCGTCAATGAAACAAGCAACGGCCTGCCGAATATGCTCATGTACGTGCGAGAACGTCACGCCGGGGCTGCGGGTAATCCTCCAGAGGTAGTCGAATCCAAGTCAACCAAGCCTCCAGGTGGTGCGACAAAAGCCGTGACGCCCACGCCAGACAAGTACAACTTGCAGAGATTCGTTGCGGCTCAAGACGAAAAGACAAACATAAGTCTTTCAACCTTTCAAGGTGCAATGCTCGATCTGCAAAACGGCCGCAAGACGCAACACTGGATGTGGTTCATGTTTCCTGTGACCACAGGCATCAGTAACACCCCGAGGGGCAGGCTTTACAGCATCAAGAGTCTCGACGAGGCGAGAGCCTTCTGGAACCACCCACTGTTGAAGAATCGCTACGTCGAACTCGTGCACACCGTACGAAACGGCCCCGAAGCCGACCTCGAACGGCTGTTTGGAAACAAGGTTGATGTCGAAAAGTTCTTCGCATCCCTGAGCCTCTTTACTCTCATCTGCGTCGGCCTGGACGACCAAGAAGCACTCGACACTTTTGAAGAGGTGTTTAGGCACTTCAACGCCTTCTACCACGAGAAGGCGGCGCTTCAAGTTGGTAGTTGGTTTGTAAAGTCAGGCGAGGCGGAAGCGATGGATGAGGTTCTGGGCTATTTGGGTGTCTCTGCTGAGGAACTATCCGACGCTGGCAGTGGAGGTAATGGAAAACAAGAGACTACTGAGCACGTTACGAAGGTCTCGCCTACCGTGACGACCAGCACCGGCACCGGGCCCTCCACTCTCTCCACTCACAACAACAACAACAAGGCCGGTACGAAAACTGAGCACCCTGACACGACCCGACAGTCTGGATCTGCCGACAAAGGTGGCCATGATAACGGCCATGGAGCCAGTACCAACCATGACTCTGCTCGGAGGATAGGTTCCAAGCTGTTGAGCCTTGCTGACAAAGACTTTGCTGTTGACGATTCTCCGTTCGAGCCCGAAGACGTGCTTGCGCAGAACAATTATGCTCGTGAGTTAGGCAGAGTGATCCTGGGCTTTGGTGTACCGGAAGGTACGGCCGCGCCGGTGGCCACGCCCGAATCAGAGGAGAGGGCTCGTCGTCTGGGCAGACACTTGATGGCACTTGCTACCACTGGCTACGATGCCCCACCTGACAACGTTCCGGGGGCTTCGGGTTCTGGCGCAGCTCTCGGCAGCTTCGGGCTTGATGGCAGTGCTGATGGTGCCGACCTTGACGAAGAAGACATCTACCAGGCTGTAGCGATCCCCACAGACCCAAGGGACCCGAGGATCCAGGCGTGCGAGTTCTGGACGCTTGACGAGCTGAAGCGGGAGTTCCAGAAGGAACAGCTCGACTGGCGAGGGTTGAGAATTGACCCCGACAAGCACCGGATGAAGTTCCGGAAGCACTTCGAACTCGAAAGGGACTACAGCATCTACCACGAGGGCAGGCTGAGGCAAGCCATCAGGGATAGGGGCATACGCATGAGGCACGGTGCCGACAGGGTTGACAAGGCCGACAAGGCTGAACTTGTCGATGCGCTGACCGAGTACGACTTGCAGAAACTGCAAGCGGCGGCATACGTCGAGGGGGATGAATCGCAGACCGAGTCAATGGGGTATGAGTCGGAGCCGTACGAAAGCAGCGAGGCATCAGGGAACGAGAAATGGTACATCGAGAGGGAACGGGCCGCCGCCAGGGCGGCGAAGGCAAAGGAGGGGGCAACACCAGTACAGCCTCGACTTGCTGGGGCTGCAGCGAGGGTACAGAAGAGATCTCGCGATGAGGATGAGGATTATGAGGATGACGGCGGAGAGATCACGTCATGCTGTCGGGCCAAGGGCCCGGTGCGGATGCGTACGAGGTATTAGGCTGGCCCGGGTGGGTTACGAAAGGGGTGGTCACGTGCCTCACCCTTCCTGGAGCAACTTGCTATCCGAGACCGAGAGAAGCAGTCTGGCGGGTCATCACTCTTTGATAAGAGATCATTAGTGTGGCTGTGACAAGCATTGTAGTCAACGTTATTCCTTCTCTTTTTTCTATGTCCATCGGCAGAGGCGAATCAACGAACATTATGGAAATTGCGGTCAGTCAAGAAAAAAAAGGGGCGTAATGCTGTATCACATGACTGGCGGGATGTTTCGATGGCTTGGCTTGTAGGCAGGCCTCTAATCGAATCATGTACTGCATATGCATGCGAGATCGAATCGTTCTAGCGTACACCAGATTGAGTCTCCCTCGCACTAGATCATTTCTCACCGACATACTATACTATAAGTAATAATATTCCCCGAGGGCGAGGTCTGGGTGGACACGCCTCGGGGACTCCGACACGGCATAGAAAGCCAATTGACACCAGCGAATGCTGAATATCCAGGGCGAGTTGCGTTGAAACAGTCCATGGCCCCCATCAGGCCGCAACGTCATGGCGACCTCTGCGCTTGCTGGTCGGCTAGGCGGCTGCACTCATCTCGTCCGGTCTTGCAGCGTCGGGACTTGGAGACAGGGGCTGACGGTTATTCTGGTCGCTTGGGTCTCCACGTGGCACCATTAATGCCATTGCAGCAACAATTACGGCCTGGTGGTGCTAGTTGAGCATATACATGGAGGAGCTGTCGGCGGTATGCTGTTGATAAGAATCTAGCGCCAACCATGCCTCGTCCTCCGCAGAGAGGAGCAAGGAAATTGCCTTTATGGAATGCGCATGCACGCCCTATTTCATAGAAATCGAGGCGACAAGTGTCGGCATGACTAGCAAGCGTGTGGTACGTACATTCATGCATTACGTTGGCTAAGACCAAGGGATGGGCATAGTGAAACAACCGGGCGCTGAACCTCCAGGCGCACACCCCGATCTTTCCATGTGACACGGCGAACCTCTGCCCGATCCACCAACTTTTCTCTTTGCTCCGCTCACAATAGATTTATGCGCTGGCATTGCTGGATGGTGTAAGCGCCCAACCCACCAAGCTTAGTCCCGGAAGGCCTTTCCTGGTGATGCCGCCCTGTCGCCCTGAGTTGTCATATAATCCGCGACCATGCTAAGCTTTCACTCAATTGCGCCTGTTCGTCTCACCCAGGCCACCGAGAAGAGGCCACCACCAAAGCCGAAGCCGCACCCGCCCGTGGCCATGACAGACACTCACATCGCTTCGCACAGCGCTGTCCCGGGAGATATCGACGGCAATGGGCCGCCCCACATGAAAGACCTCAAGACGGAGCGCGAGCCGGGGGCTGTGGTACCAGAAGGACAGCGGGACTCTGGTATCGACTTATCACATGACGAAACGACTCAGGACGCTGAAAAACATGAGAACCTACCTACAAGCACCCTGAATCCTCCGGAACAGCCATCACATGCGATGACGGACGCCCAGGAGGGCCATCACGAGGCCTCGCAGCCAGTACCTTCGAGCCAGGAGGTGACAGCCGCAGCCGACGACGAGACAGAGGCCGGTCCATCGCGTACTCAGGCCTCAGCCAACAATTCCCCCCCTGGAGACAATTCAATCATCAGGCCAGTGCCTCATCGCGGAGAAAGCACGATCAACGCAGTGGGATATCGCCGCGACCCGGAGACGGTGATCGCATTTCTCGTTCCTCTCCCCAAGCCCACCATCCAGGGCTCAACTCTGGACATACCCCCAAAATACTTCCTCTATGCGCCACCCCCGCCGCACCTGGTCAAGCCAAAAAGGGGAAAGGAGCCATATGCCAGGAGAGCCCACCGAGTCTGGCAGCAGAATGTTCGCAAGGCCAAGGTCAACGCCCACAACGGCAAGCGCGTCTCGCTAAGCGCTCTACACAGCGCGACGATCCGAGGATGCATCTGGGCGTCGGAGAAACGAAAGGGCGACGATGATGGCGCAGTCTTCCTTGGTCGCATACAGCCCGAGACCGTGGCTCATTTGGTCATGATCCACCCGTGGGCGCTCTCCGCGGATCAGACACCCGAAGAGATCCTCAAGACGTTCCGGGCGCAGATCACGGCGAACAAGGCGAGCTCGATTGTGAAGATCATCACCAAGAAGATGGGCCCGGAGCCAAAGACTCTGCAGATCAGCCCGAAAGCGATCATTGATGGCACCCGTGGCCCCCGAGGACGTGAGAGTGAGGAGGAGGAGGAGGAGGTCGTGGTAGGCGTAACGGAGGGGGGCCAGCCACAAGCAAATCGAAAGGATAGGATCAGAGCGTCATTTGATTCCGCCAAGCTGCGGAATTCAATGGCAACCATCAGGAGCCAGATCAACCAGCGAGGGCGCAAGAGGCATAGGGATGGTAGCCCAAGCGCTGCCAGCCCAGACGCAGCTGAGAATGCCGAGCCCAGCACCGACCTCACGGAGGGCGAGCTCGAACATTACTCCGAGGAAGAGGCCCCCGAGGGCGCAGGGCTTGTCAACGCAGAAGGAGAGCCTTTCACAGGCCACCAGCTGGGAGAGATCCCAGAGGAAGGCTTCCTCGATCACTTCGAGGAGGACACAGTCGAAGAGACCCCTGAAGTAGCACCAGGCATCGCCGATCAGACCGGCGGGGGATTATTTACTGGCAGCACCGACGGGGCTCACGGCGCTGGACACGACTCGCAAGGCGCCGGGAATGCTAAGAAAGGCTCACGGTTCCAGTTGACATTCTACCCTTCGCCGGCGATGGACATCATGTCACGGTATGTACAGGAGAGCTGCCACTCTGCAAACGGACACGCCTTCCCAAGCCCGACAGCAGCGCCTACTGCAGCCGGAGTCCTGGCGAGCATCGGGTGGGAGCCGGAGAAGAGGTCGTTCCCTGACGCAGAAGAGCAACTGGAAGATGAAAACGTGAGTAAAAATGCCCGTCTGAGGCCGAGCAGATATCCGTGACCCAAGCCTCGTCGCTGACAATCTGTAAACAGTGGCAAGCACGCGAGATTGAGGAGGACCTTTCGGCCATCACCGCCAAGGCAGCCAGGGCCTGGGAGAAGCAGTGCCGTAAGCACGTCAGGCAGTCTAAGGGAGGGCGTTTGAGCGGGGAGAAGAAGCCTGGCAGGTTCGCCGTCCTCGTGGCCCGAGTCCAAACTCGAAAGCCAGCCAAAGGCAAGACGAAGGAAGGCCAGCCTGAGGAGGAGCCATCAGAGAAGAAGGGCAAGGCCGCGGTACTCAAGCAGCGCTTTGCTGCGATCAAGGAGAAGCGCAGCAAGAAGCAGCGGACCGAGGACACCACCGACCCAGCTGAGAAACAGAGCAAGAAGGAGAAGGCACAGAAGGCTGCCGGTGTCATTTTCTTCCCAGTCATCCTCATCCTCGGCATCCCGATACTGATCGGCAAGGGCATCGCGAGCGGCTTCAAGAAGATCAGAGACCGCAAGACCAAGACAGATGGTAATGCCGAGGACACGGAGCAGCAGCAACAGCAGCAGGCGAAGACGGGTAGGCGCGTCGCTATGAAACATCGTTTGAGTGAGCGAAGCGGGAGCGTGAAACAGGGCCTGAGCACCCGAAGCGACGCCATCAAGAAACGCCTAGCAGAGCGCAAAGCAAAGAAAGCAGACGCTGACGGCGCAGCAACCACGGCCGCTTCTTCGGATGACCAGACGGATGCCGCAGGCCAGACTGTTGCTGGAGACACGACCACGCAGACGCGCAAGACAAAGAAGCAGCGTCTCACGGGTGTGCTGGTTGCTGGACCTCTGGCGGTTAAGCAAAGACTCGAGAAGAGGCGACAGGGTAGGGACAAGCCGACAACGGCAACCGCAGAAGACGCCACGTCAAAGGAGAAGAAGGCCAGCAAGTTCGCAGGGGCGAAAGAGCGAGTAAAGGCCCTCCGCACCAAGGTCAACAAGGAAGCAAGGTTTGCCAAGGTCAAGGCGCGCCTCAGAGTGCTTCAGGAACGGAGAAAGACCAGAAAGAATGTAAAGAAGAACGCCACCGACAACGACAACGACACAGCGGCAGTGGCCGAGGTAGACGACAGAAACAATACGAGCAGCGTCAAGAAGCACGGTGCCATAGCGGGCCTTGTCGCCGGCTGTGTGGCACTGCCGGCCGCCAAGGTCAAGCAGGCGCGCGACAAGCGCCGCAAGGGCAAGGCCGCCGACGGTGTGGAGGGCGCGGCTGCTGCGGCGCGGGAAGAGCACATCGCGGCTAACAACTCGTCTGTTGCTCCCGCCGCCACTGGTACCGTCGCCGAGGAGCGGGAGTCTGCATCGTCAGCGTCACAGCCGAGCGGAGTTCGGCTGGTGCCCTCGGAGCCCGAGATCCTGCAGCCTGCCGAGGACCATTTCAGCCCGCCCGAGAACGGACAGAGCGAGGTCCCCGTCCAGCAGGCAGCGCGAACTGAGCCTGAATTACGGTCGGGGGGCATCGATGGCGACGTTGATGTGGCTGCTGCTGCCGCTGCTGCTCCTGGGAGTGGCGACGACCGCGCTGAGAGGCCCGCGGCGGCAGTAAGGTTCAAGTCCATCCGGGATGGGCTCGGCAACGTCAAGGGAGGCATCGGGAGTGGGATCACGAACTTGAAAGCCAGGAGACGTGGAACTGAACAGGGCGAGGTCCCCGCCACCGAGGAGGCTCAGAGGCCGCAAGCAGAGACGATGGACAGCGCTGAGACCCACGTCGAAGCCAATCCTTCCACTGTTGAGCCGATCCCGCAGTCTACTGCTGCCCAGCAGGACCCGGCTTCCTCCGGCGGAAGGTTCAAGTCCATCAAAGGCGGGATCGGCAGCGGCATCGAGGGCCTCAAAGCAAGGAGACAGCGCGAGAAGAAGGAGGTGCCGCCGCAGGAGGAAGGGACAGCAGCAGCAGCAACTGGGCACGAGAAGCGGGCCGCCGCCACCGACAAGGACACTGCGTCGTCCGGAGGGAGGCTGAAGGCGCTCAAGGATGGCATCGGGAGCCGCAGAGCAAAGTCGGGCGAGAATGGCACGGACGCACCCGTCAAGACCGAGAAGAGCAAGCAGCACAAGCAACAAGCACACAAGGATTGGAATTCGGGGCTCGTGGATCGGATGAAGTGGTTCCTGTACGCGGCTTGAGGCATGATTGGGTGTCGGATAAAACAATACCCCTGAGATTAAAAACGTATGTAATCGTAGACACGCTTCATTTTCTGCACGGTTGCGTCAGTCACAGCATCGCAATAATAAACGCCGCCGATGACTGTCTTTTCCTCTTCGGAGCTTTCTCGCTCCAACATTGCGGGTGCCGTGATCTTAATGCAATAGGCAAATGATCGCCCCAGATGTCTAGTCCAACGCGAGCATCATGGCTTGGGTGGCCTCCTTCAGCTTGCGCTTGGCAGAGTCGACCTCCTTCGCCGAGGGCGGCATGCCGGTCAAGCTGCCAGGAAGCGGCTTGTTGTTGTTCCTTGCTTCCAACAGCTCCTTATATACTCGAGCGGCGTCATTGTAATGGTCGAGCGTACTGAGCGTCGACTTGTTGGCCTCTGCCTCTTCAGGGGGAAGCACCAGACCAGACGTGACTGAGGCCGTAGGCTTGGACGCAGATGTAACGCTCGCGTCGACTTGTGTCGGATGTTTCTCTCCGTACCCTGGAATCATGGCAATAGTGGTTGTGGGAGCTGTCTGTGTCGATCGGGCCTCAGGGGGCTGCGACGACACAGAAGAGCCAAGAGGATTTGGGTATGGAGGAGCCGAGGCCATTATCTCATTCGAAGACGGTGGATGTTGGACCATGGGCAAGTGCGGGCCAGACGTGGATTGGGCCATGGGGTCGACCATATGTGGGGACACGCGAGATGCGACACTTGCCATGCCGTGCTGGTCGTCTTCGGAGCCGTACATTGTATCATCCGGCTGGTCGAGCAGCGGCGGGAAGTCGTGATACTCACAAGCCTCAACGCCTCCACCGACACCGGATGAATCGTTGGTAGTAGAAGCTGCTGCATAACTGACAGGCTGCTCCCCGTTATGAAGGTCGTGCGGCGACGGCAAAGGTCCGTCGCTCCCGGGGATTTGGTCAGCTTGACGAGCTGATTCGACCAACCCAAACCTCAAGTCTGTGACTGGGCCCGGAAAGTCTGACCCCGATTCTGGCTCATCTTCGGAGCTCCCAATGTCAGAACTCCCCTCGTCGTCGTTCGCCTGTGCCTGCTTGACGAAAGGACCATTGGCCCTTCGAGGCTTCTGCAACTTCCTCCGCTCTGGATTCGTCGGCGCGTGCTCCCCCATGAGCTTCAACGCCAGCTCGTGCCTTGCCTGCCTGGCAGCCTGCTCCTTCATCTTCTCTTGGGCCCAACCTTTGATATCCTGCACGCCCAGCTCTTTTGCGATGTCGGTGAAGGCATCTTCCTGCTGTGCCTTTGCCTTTTTGTGGCATTGGTGTCGGAAATTGCCGAGCCACCGCTTCTCGTCGCGCGCAACACCCCACGCACTCTGCAGACGCAGCACCGTGGCGACGCCCTTCTTGAGCTCCATGCCGCGAGAGGTCAGGCTCTGATAGATTTCCTCTGGGGACATTCCCTCCTTTGTCATGCGGATCAGCTCGGCCTTCCTCATCGCCTGAACCTTGGACTTGGCACTGAGCCGCGCGGTGTCGGCGTCGGGCGGAGGCGTCTTGACCTTCCGCTGGGCCTGAGAACTGTCAGTGAGCTCGTGGTGTTCCAGAGCATGCGGCTGGCTGAAGGGGTCATTTTTACCCTCTTCCTCATCCCCCATCTGATGCGCACACGACTGACAGCACGGTCGCTCGTCTGGACACCCATGGCGTTCAGTGCGGCGGCGATGGCCTTGCAGTTCTCGCCTCGTTGGGTGCGAGCCTCGATTTCGGCCTTGAAGGGCTCCAGATTAGAGCCTGTGCCGATGCCCTTCTTGTGAGGGTAGAGCCACCCGTTTGGCGGCGGGTTGTTGAAGCTGTTGCCACGCGTGTTGGGCTTGTAGGCGAGGTCGTCGCCGGCCGGGTCTGCGACGGCGGGGTTCGATACGGGACCATGTTGCAGCTGGGACATGTCGGCGCTGGGCCAGTCGTCTGCCACCTGTGGGCTGTAGCCGTCGTACTGTTGTTCTGTTGCCATCGCGGGTGCTTGGCCTCCTTATCTCAGCGGGGTGAGAAGGCACGTTGCGGGTGCGAGGTGGACTGGTGGTTGAGATGAGATACGACGCGCTGCCTGTCGTCTGAGCTGCACCGCGTCTTTCTGCCGGGCGGTGGAGGTCCTGCCGTGCACTAATATTTACCCTGCCAGATTCTGCCGTGGGTCTGATAGTGCTGCAGCCAGTGCGACAGCCTTCCTTCGGCAAACTTCGGCTTATCTCGGATGCTCAGAACGGTCGGCTGAGTTAACCAGAGCACCACTGTCCAAGACGTGCACTCTCCATCTCTGAACACGGCGTTCGGCCTGTTCACTGCTGGTGACCAGCAGCCTCTTTGAAATGTTATCAGTATAACTTTGGATTTATGGGGAAATGGCCAAAGCACAAAATGCTCAATGATCAATCATGGAGTCTGGTTGTGCTCTCGCATGTGAAGCATTGGGCTGAATTGGGAAGTATTCTGATTTCCGCTCGGTGTTGGCACACGTCGAGTTCACATAACCAGATAATAACATGCCAGTGATGTTGTAGCTGTGCTCCCATCAGATAGTCCATATAGAAAATACATGAAAATACCTCTTCTTGTTCCCACCAGAGGCTCCCTGGCTGTTATCACTAGGAAATTTGCATCTCTACCCAGACTCATGTAGGCCACCTGTACAGCCTCCACTCAAAACTGTCAACAATTAGGGCACATGAGCGGTGACAGCGACCAGGAATCGTAATCTTGTGTCCGACCAGGGGTATTATTGGGGATGGGAGATCCGTTTTGAACTCGTCGTTTATTGCATAACTTTGCCTTCGGCTCCTCCATTATACAATTTACGACACAAGAATACGGTTCCCGTCAGATATTGCTAAATATTCTGAGAAACATCATTCAAAGATATGTCCATGGGTCATGTGAAGTGTATGCTTGCGTGTAATATTGAGCCTCTCACAACAGCTCTTGGAACAAGACTTTGTGACTGTATTTTAAATAGCTGACGGAGCGACTCTAGCTTTCATACACTTGACAATGATAATTCCAATCGCGATTTAAATGCCACATACAGCTCTACGAACTTTCGTGTGGTGGTAAGGTGGGCCGATTTTGTATCTGGTACGGGAAGAAGATGGCACGCATCGAAATAGAGTGGTCTGCTCAAAAATCATGTTACCGGCTCGGCGACAAGAAAGGGCACGAAGGCTTCTGCTGGCCGTCAAAATGTATGTGACATTGTGTTCCGGGTGATGTCACTACGTCTCCATAATCGGTCTAGATCACCAGTCTTTACGTCTGGAGCCAGCTTGTGGCTGGATCGGTCTATTGGATCCATAGGTAAGTCTCTATGCAGGCCCGATTCATAACGCCGTGCTGGGTAGGGGCACCAAGAACTGTTCTCGGCAACTTCAGAAAACTGCCTAGGTAATGTAGAAGCGATGGTATTCGACTGCGAAAGCTAGCCATTATCATACACTTAACGTATGCCGCTGAATTTCGGCCTTTTCTTACGGAGAACGGATATTCGCATCTGTAAAAATGGAGAGTACACCCATACATATTATACATACCATACATAGTAATACCCACATACTTGAATCCATATACCCAATACCTATATAAGTTAGGGGTTAGGTGTGTGGGTTGTTGGGTGTTGGGTGCGTATGCAAATAGGCCTTGGATATGCTCTAATGGGCTGCAGCTGTGGTGTGAGTGATGTACGGGTGTACCATCCGCTTTGGCGGGTGTGAATATCCGTTCTCTTCTTTTCGACGGGTGATCAGAAGCTTGCGCAATATACAGTTTGTGCACGTCTTAGAAGGTATACAAAGGAGTAAAGCCGAATTGGTGATTCTATGGCTACAAATGCTCGCACTACTTCGGTTTATCAAGCTTTGTACGATCAGCGAGACCCGGCGGCCAGACTCCGACTTGAAAATACAAGGCTACTATAATCTTATGATGCTGGCCTCAACTCATGATCCTAAACAAGCGCATATCTCGCATCTCTTTTGGAAGGAAGCGAGGCTTAAGCCTGGTAATGTGCCACTTTTCAGATCGACAACAATCGGGCCTATTGGCATTCGACCATTGGCTCAACGACGTCCAATGCTACTTCAAGTTGGCTTCCCGGCGTAGGAGCTCGGTGCTCGGTCAGGAAGTGTCTCCATAGCCTGCGAACATGTCACACAATCAACGCCTGGCCCAAGACAAGATACATGGGGACAGAGGGACATATTGCGGCTTAGGCTCCGCCAATATGGAGTTTGTACTACCCAACGTGTGTGACTGTTGACTCCTCTAGCCTTGTGCTACTTTTTTCGGTCTACACCACCTCCTGGCTTGTATCACCGCAGCAAATCTGGACCAGACCTTTCGGAGGAAAGGATCAGGTTGGATCGGCGTGATTACACCGGCCACGTGTACGACAGACTGACAAATCGCTTAACCTCGATACAATGCCGCGGGCTGCTGGGCCTCTCCGAACTTGTGATGACTATCAAGAGCACTAACTTGGAGCACTCGGGCCTCGGTACTCAGGCTCTACTTTGGGGATTTGATGCGAAATTTGCCATGGAAGGTTTGTTGAGCATGAATCTAACATCATCAAGGAATAGGATCGAGCAAGGAGAAATGCGTACGGGAGTACGTTGTGCCGCCATCCTATACCCTAAAGGGGCAATGCCCGAGTTACTTTTCTACAAGCCTGTCAAACTTTGGAAGTTTGCTTGGAGCAGTGAAGCAGCTCGTGCGTGGTTCCCCTAGCTCCGGCGAGGTCGGCTTTGATCTTCGGCGAGGTTGGTTTGCATCGAAACACAGGAGCAACCTGGGCTGACGTGTCCGTGGGTCGTAAGATTACATTCAGGCGGGCGATAGCGTGGTATCTTTGATCCTGTAGAGAAGGCGGAGAGGCCCTGCGTAAGAGGACATGATGGAGAACGATGTAGAGGCGCCGGGTCGGCGCTTCACCCGCAAATAGGTAGGCATGGCCTGCCTTGGCCCGGAAACTGCCCAGTATTCAGTAAGTACATGAATGCTACCGTAATGAAAGTAATCTCACGTGTCGATAAGCGAGAGGGTGTTTCGACCTCCTGACCCCTAACTGCCTTTGAAGTTGGTCATTATGTGGTCCGTTAGGTACTGTGAGTAAGGTGTAGCCACTTGGTAATCTGTTTGTCAGGCCAGGACATGACACAAGATAGAGTTCAAGCTCGCCGGGCTCGTTAGCGTTCTGATCTACGAGAACCTTGGGATCAACATCTACTCTAAAGGCAATAGGCTCCAGCCAACCAGAAGTTTTGTATTCTAAGCGGCGGGTCTAAAGCTTGAATGAGGGCATTTGCATCCAGCATTGCATTGTAGTCTTCAACTATGGGGGCTAAGAAGGAGGCAAGTCCCTGGCAAAGCCAATTGACCTGATCGGGCGCTTTTAGTCGAGCTTCTTGAACTATGCAGTGATGCAGGAGTAATATTGTATGCTCCTGCCGTCGTTCCTGGAGATGCCCATGGGTCCGTTGGGACAGGGCCCCTTGTCAACACATGACATTGTCTCAGCCGTACTGTGCAGCTTCTCATTTGAGGTGTTCGTCCGAGTCTCCACCATGCGCAAGGCCTTTGGACATGCCAGTTTCATCGTGGCAGCAGCCCACAATGCGATTCAGTTGGTCCAGCTGCGGGCAAGTGATGGGTCGCCCGCCTGGCGTCACATCGTCAGCAGCATCTTCAATCACATCGTCTGTCGAAATAGGTGTAGGGCGGTTGGTCGGGACAGTGCACATCTCAGCCCCGGATATGGCTCAGAGACAGGACGCCTTTCGCCACCTCTGTCCGGTGCAGAAGTGAACATCATGTGCCACTATATCCGCCAAGAGGTCTAACAATAAACCAGGCGTGCAGCACATCTTGCGACTCACCGCAGTACGCGCGTTCCTCAACATCACCATTGGGAGACATTGTTCTCCAGGAGAAAGGGGGGAAAAGTCTAGGCATACCAAGCCGTGTGCATTTCCAACGTCTTGGCGAGGCGCCTCAGCTAGCCCATAGGGCTCTCTTCTCCCTGACAGCGGGGATGGTGCTACTGTTACCTCGATCATGGGACGATCTAAATTTCGATATCGGACACCAACCCGCTTTCCGCTCCACATCCCGCGTCAGGCACCGCGCGCTCTTGACTGCTGTCTGGTATGAGCCACGAGGAGGGAGGAAACGCTCCTACACAATAATAATAAGTGCAGTATGATATAGTTGCAGCATACCTCCCGCGGAAATCCCTGCGGAATATGACAGATGCAGTAGAAGCCAGCGGTTACACATCTTGGCGGAAGGGAGAGGTTGCACAGAGTGTGCAATGAGAATCGATGTTTGATACAGGGGACCCCCCTTCGCCACATGTGTGGGTGTGAGTGTGTGTGTGGCGGGAAAAGTCGCCGATGATGGAAGAGAATCATGCTGCAGATCGGACCCTACTCGCAGCAGGGTCATGATAGTTGTACTGTAGTGTAGAGCATGGGTCAGTCATAATCTACAGTACCCATACCATGGCGTAAATCACTGTATGTATGGCTAGATGGCGTGTGCAGTGATTTGCCTTAGATGCAGGCCGGGACCGACCATGGCACCTCGAAGCAAAAAGGCTCGCGTGCTAAGCCCGATGGGGGCGGCTGCAGCTGAAAGTGGTGTGAGAGTGAGTTGCCGCATGGTGCAGTGACTGCTCCTACTGCACCACAAGGGAAAATCCTCGGCTTGGCCCTCGCTAGCAGCTGCAAACCACGCATCACAACGGCTGCACGATGTGATGAGAATGCTATTTTTACGACACTACATGTTGACTGGTCGAGAGACAAGATACTGTGTGTATGTATGTACATGTATGTAGATGGGGTCCTTTGGCGACAGCATCAATCACAAGTAACAGGAGCAAGAGTGACGGAGTGGGTGAGGTCTAAATGGCTGGATGGCAGGGCTCAGTGTCCACAGACGCCGAGCTATACCCGCTGTGGCAGGTGTGGCCGGTGGAATGCTCTGTGATGCCGTTCCGTCCCGGCGATCACCGCGATCAACAGCTCCCCCGCCTGCCGTTGAGCAGGTGCCGGCTCCCGGCGTTCGAACAGGCGCCGAGAGAGAGGAGGAGTTTGACTTTGAACTGCCTGCCAGCCTCCAGTACAACCGCACGTGTGCTGCTGCGCAGTTAGACAGAAGATGAAACCGCCAGCATACTGCATAGCACGACCACTGAAGTCATTCCTGCAACGTCGGCCGGGATAGGCTGTCAATATCCGGAATATCTTTCCAAGTTTGGGCCCTGAGAACCCTCTGAAGCCCCAGTGCCCTCGGGACGGCAGACGGGACGGCTTGCGATGGCCCAAGGGTCATCTCGTTCATCCCATGCCTCGCCCTAATCCGGCGTCCAGTGCGCGCTTCGCCTGTGTATTTTTCCGCAAGCCCAACCAGGGCCAGGGCCATGGCCGGGGATAGGGCAGGGGACAGGGACAGGGGGGCCGGCCGTGACAGCAGACAGGGCTGGAGAGGAGGTGGGACGGGAGAGGAGAGGGGAGGGAGGGGGTAGGGGGCGAGGGATGTTTCGAAACGGCCCTGGGCGCGGGATCTTGATGATTTGTTTATTGCACATATTGCGCCCTGCGGAGAGAAAGTCATGGGCGCGCGGCGCGGCATGGAGGTCCGGAAACGGAATCCAACGGCGGGCGCTGCCAGGCCCAGATTGCCTCCTATTTTCCGAGTTCAGGTAGATGAAGGTTGGTACTCGATGTAGTGTAGTGCAATGATGCACACACTCCTGGATCAAACTCTGTCTGGGAGGATCCGACTACTTGTCGAGTTTTGAGCGATGGTACGCCCCTGAAATGGGTCAAGGGAACCTTCTCCTCTAGGCTGGCGGCCGATGCCAGCTCCAGCTCCAGCCTTGCACTCTCTGTCTCGATGCGGTCGATACTCCTTCGTCTGCCCTGTCTGCCCTGTCTGCTCATCAGTGAGCTTTTGTTATGTCTCTTGGGCCAAACCCGGCACCCATGGCCGGCCAGTCCAGGGGGGCTAGGCGTTAGCATGTCTGGCGTGTCAGGGCGGGGGCCAGCCAGCCGGCCAGCGTGGGGTTGGTGGCGTCGGAAAAAATGGAGGGCCCAGCCGGAGTGCTGGTGAGGGCCAAAAGGGGGCCAAAAGGTGAGCAGCCGATTGGCACGGGCTTGGCTTCGGGACACCAACTCACACACCCAACATCGAATGCGGTCTGCACCTGCTGTGCGCCTGCACCTGCACCCAAACAGTACAAACAATACACAGTAATCATATCGACGACAATGGCCGACCGGTGTGCGTCACGTCACATTGGACCACCCGCGGCCGCTCGCCCAACTTTACTTTCCCAACTGCCAAATGGGCTCCCACACTATCGACTTGAGCATGTCGAGATTTCTGGGTGGGCTGATATCGCTTCCATGCAGGAACAGGCCGCACACCTTCCTGATGCTGTGCGCCGAGATCGATGGTCGCGAGGATACTGGACGACGGCGCCGTCATATCTCGAGATATCGGACCATCTCCCAACTCACTTTATTACCAGACGATCTGACAGCAGTCACATCACATTCCTGGGCGGCCAGAATCGCTCCATAATTAGAGTCTGGGATATCACTCTCTCACACCCACCCATTTGACTCGTTGCAGAGCCAACCTCGTGCCTGCCTACCTACACCGACTTCGTCAGCCCAACACAAACCAACATGCGTCAACTTGCAGTTGGCAGCCCACTTGGCAGTACAGTGCATCCATGCATTTGTCTGTATTACCAAGCCTGTGTGGGTCGACCAAAGCCCGAAGGACAGTGTGCATACTGGGGGCGCCCAAGGCCCCATCTCCCACGCGAAAGACTTGCCCGAATGAGGAGAGACCCGTGACCAGTAGCCACAAGTACAACGTCATCTCTGCCCTTCCTCGACACAGGACAGACAGGCAAACCAACAACAAGCCGGCCAGCCTGCAAGCAAGCAGGCAAGCAGGCAAGTCAGTCAGTCAGAATAGACTCCAGATCTGGCCCCTCCAAGTCTCTCAGCCTCCGCCCGCGAGTCGTGGCACCGTTGCAGTGGGAGGCAGATCCTGGTAGCGAAATAAGCATAACCCTGGGCACAGACTGTACTGCTACCACGGTACCATACCACACGGGCTCGCGAGAGATCTTGCCTTTCCGCACCCGCGCTGCAGTGTGCCACCTCTACACTGACACTGCACTGCACTGCACTGCACTACCGCCATGCAAGCAGGCAAGCATGCAAGCATGCAAGCATGCAAAGCAGGACGCGCCAAGGCTCGGGCCACCAGGCAGGCCAGGCCACACCTGCCAGGGCAGCGCAGGGCATCGCAGGGCAGCACAGGCAGGCAGGCCTGGCAGGCTGGCAAAGGTGAGCCACCCGTCACGGCCACGGATCACTCACGGCAACGGTCACGCTGCACGCACCGCCTCCTCTCGGTGGCCTCGGTCGCCGGGCATGGAGCTTCGTGATTCGTGGGCGCGCGGAATGGCCGTCTCTACCACTCCGTGCATGGCCACACTTAACACCCATTTCCCCGGGACGGATTGTGCTGTGCATCCCTCCAGAAGAACCAAGAACCAACCGCAGAGACTGGAAAGCATGCACGGGGCCTCCTTATTACCACGTACACTGATCGGGATTACAGTGGCAGGTGTAAAGGGGGAATGGGGGCGGCCACGTCTCCTATCTAGTGTACGAGCTGACTACACTACATCGTCTCCAACATCGTGTCCCCAGATGCCACAGGACGACTCACCGTTCTTGACGGAAACAAATCGTCGGGGACTTGTGTCGGGGACTTCGCAGATCGTGGTCCTGCTCACCCCAACCGATCCAGAAGTTATCTTCCTAGTGCACTGTTAGGAAGCCAAGTGACGTCGCCGGCCCTCCTAGTCCCTTTTCTCCAGATCCACCCGGGTGGGTTCAGGCGTTTCCCGCCCGTCTTGCAGCATCTATCAGATTGTCCCGCCCGGGGACACCGTGACGTAAGGAAACAAATGTGAGTCAGGACGTTTGTCTGGGCGGGACGGCGAAGCCCACTGAAATCTCCTGGACACGAGAGCTGTGTCGTCGAGCTGTTGGGCATGGTTCTCGTCGTCTCTGTGCAGGTGTGCAGTGCAGTGTGCAGTGTGCGGTCCCATAAGGTTCGCGATATAAGCACCAGAACTGCTGTTTACGGCAACCCTAGGCGGGCTGGCGGGGGACGATCGGTGCGTGTACATAGACGGTGAGCGACAAAAGGACGGCCAGTGTCATCTGTTGTGTGATTGGTGAGCCTCGTTACCGCATGGCCGGAAATACTCAAGCGTTTCTATGTCACACGTTGTAGAGTTTCCTGCACGAAATCCAATATAGAAACGCCAAGTTCTCGCCACGGATCCCGAGTACCGACCCCGAAGCACTGGCATTGCTGTGTGCACTGGCAAAACCTTCTCGACCATTACCCCGGGCGCTTACATGGAGCATGATCATCTTTCGATGTCGAAGATAAATGCAACCGTTAGTATCTGGGCAGAGCGTCTGTCGGAATATCGTTAGCGGCATAGCTACCATAAAAAAAAAGCCCAACCGGGGCCGACAAAAGAAGGAA
This sequence comes from Diaporthe eres, assembly GCA_022225955.2. Lineage (NCBI taxonomy): Eukaryota > Fungi > Ascomycota > Sordariomycetes > Diaporthales > Diaporthaceae > Diaporthe > Diaporthe eres. The sequence goes on along the minus strand of JAKJXM020000001.1, from coordinate 12,572,755 downwards.
CACACCTCGGCACTTGGTGAGGGATCAACACCCAGCCGGATTGTAACCGCGGGCGCCACCAGGGACCCCAGCGTCTCCTTGTCACATGGAAAGTGTTACCCCTGATTGGCCTAATTTGAGGTCTTGGACATGCATGCAGTGTGGTCTCGGCTCCCTGCGAGCCGGGCAACGTGCAGCCACCCCCGTCCACGTTGTTTGCCGGCCTCTGGGCCTGCTAGTGCGTTGCTTGTGGTGGTGTGTGTAGAGCCGGCCGCTGGGAAGTGTTGCGATTGTGAGCATCCAGAAGTTTCTGATGATCGCCCTGCCACTCATCACTCACTCACTTTTTGCCTGTCGACTCGTCGACCCTCCATTTCCCATCCTCCCCCCCCCCCGTGCCACTTAAGCCTGGGACCCCCCCCATCATAGCGAATCAGCTTCCGCTTATTGCCCATTTGACTCGTTTGAGTTCGTCGACCTGGACCGTGCCAAGGCAATAGACCTCGACAGCCAGCATGGCGAGCTTCATTATCAGGTGGTTTCTATCGACCGTCTCCACCGCACTACGGTCCTGGTTGGGATCGTCATAGACAGTCCTCCCTTGTCGTTTTCCTTGCCCCAGGGGATGCCACAACAAGTAAGGAAAACAGAAGTCTAGCGTCGGAGATTGAGCATCGATTTGTAAGGAGCGCAACATGACAGAGGTACAGTACAGTGCCCTGGCCATGTCGTGCCCTGCCATGTCACAAATCACCTGGGCTGCCTGGCCATGGAGCACACGCTCGCCTATTTCGTGCGAATTCCAAATGTGTCAAGCCAACCTTAAAGTTCACGTTGTATTACGTGCGTGCGACCGGCCGACCGCCTTGTACCCTGTGTTCCACCAGCCCGAGTAATACTACGCAGTACACGTCCATCTCTGGGGGCAGGGTTCGTCTGAACAATCCCGCTAGCATATATATATACCCAGTGCTGGATCCATCTTCCACCGCCTCAGTGTCCACCTCTCCTTTGGCACCAACCTCTCGAGTTGTGTTACAATCGTTTTTCCCACTGCCATCATGTCTGGTTCACCATCTGTACCGGATATCCTCCGGGCTCTCCTCCTGGCTTCGCCCCTGGTCTCGGCTGCCTCCTGCCCGTTTGCTCAGCAACAGCAGAAGAGGGACTCATCATCTGAATTCCTCGACCGTCGTCAGGACTCAGCCGCCACACCGTTTGGCACGTGTGCCGAGAAGGCCAACGTCGCCGGCGGTGGCACCCGTAGCAGAGACTGGTTCCCCTGTCAACTACGACTCGATGTCCTCCGCCAGAACGCCGCCGAGTCCAATCCGTACGGCGCCGACTTCGACTATGCCGAGGCCTTCAACTCCCTGGACCGTAAGTCACATGTGCCCTGGCCAGACAGATGACAAACAGACCCCTTTCAGACCTCCAACTAACCCTGCTCCAGTCGATGCTGTCAAGGCTGACCTCAAGTCCCTGCTGAGGGACTCACAAGCCTTCTGGCCGGCCGACTTCGGCCACTATGGCGGTCTGTTCATCCGTATGGCATGGCACAGCGCGGGCACATACCGAGCCTTCGACGGCCGCGGAGGGTCTGGCATGGGCCAGCAGCGCTTCGCACCGCTCAACAGCTGGCCCGACAACGCCAGCCTGGACAAGGCCCGGCGGCTGGTCTGGCCCATCAAGCAGAAGTACGGCCGTAAGATCTCGTGGGGCGACCTGATCATCCTCGCCGGCAACGTCGCCCTCGAGGACATGGGCTTCCCAACCTTTGGCTACGGCGGTGGCCGCGTCGACACGTGGCAGGCGGACGAGGCCATCTACTGGGGCTCCGAGGAGACCTTCTTCCCCAAGGGCAACTCGGACCGCTACAACGGCAGCACCGACTTCAGCGCCCGCGCCGAGAACCTCGAGGTGCCCCTGGCCGCCACTCACATGGGTCTCATCTATGTGAACCCCGAGGGCCCAGACGCCAGCTCTGACCCTGCCGCCTCGGCCCTCGATATCCGGACCACATTCGGACGGATGGGCATGAACGACGAGGAGACTGTCGCCCTGATCGCCGGTGGCCATGCCTTCGGTACGTCTTCCGCAGCACAGTGTGACACCCGCGGATATATTCGCAGGGCTGCTACCCCTTCCGGTATAGATCTGAGCACAACCCACTGACGTTGTACCCTTTTGCAGGCAAGACACACGGAGCCTTCGACGGCAGCGAGGTGGGAGGCGCCCCCGAGGCTGCTGACCTCGGTGAGCAACAGCTCGGATGGGCTGGCAGCTTCAAGGAGGGCACCGGATCCTTCACGTCGGGCCTCGAGGTCACCTGGAGCAAGACGCCCACCAAGTGGTCCAACAACTTCCTCGAGTCTCTGTTCCACAACGAGTGGTCCCTCGTCGAGAGCCCCGGCGGCGCCCACCAGTGGGAGGCCCTCAACGCCACCGCCAACTACCCTCTGCCCTTTGATAACAGCAGCTTCCAGAAGCCGAGGATGCTGACCAGCGATCTGGCTCTGCTGCACGACCCCATCTACTCCAACATCTCCCAGGTCTACCTCGCCAACTTCACCAAGCTCACTGACGACTTCTCCCGTGCCTGTAAGTCATGCCATGCCATGTGATGCCACCATCGACGCCTTCATGAGAGCCGAAGCTAATCATGACATGTATCCAGGGTACAAGCTCACCCACCGTGACATGGGCCCCTTGGCCCGCTATCTTGGCCCAGAGGTCGCCACCGAGAAGCTCATCTGGCAAGACCCCCTCCCCGACTCGAACGGAACCACCATCGACGACTCCGACGTCACGACCCTGAAGCAGCAGATCCTCGACTCGGGCGTCAGCGCCTCGGCCTTCATCTCCACGGCCTGGGCCTCGGCCAGCACCTTCCGAAACACCGACAAGCGGGGCGGCGCCAACGGAGCCCGCATCCGCCTCGAGCCCCAGATCAGCTGGGCCGTCAACACCGGCGCCGGCACGAACCTGTCCGACGTCATCAGCGCCCTCGAGGGCATCCAGTCCGCATACTCCAAGCCCGTCTCCCTGGCCGACCTGATCGTCCTGGGCGGCTCCGCGGCCGTCGAGAAGGCAGTCCAGGACGCCGGCTTCGCCAACGCCTCGGTGCCCTTCACCCCTGGCCGGGTCGACGCCACGCAGGACCAGACCGACGTCGCCAACTTCGGCTACCTGGAGCCCAAGGCCGACGGCTTCCGCAACTTCGGGCGGGGCAACGCGCGCGCCCGCACCGAGGAGATCCTCATCGACCGGGCCAACCTGCTCGGCCTGACGCCGCCCGAGCTCACCGTCCTGGTGGGCGGCCTCCGCGTGCTCAACACCAACGCCGACGGGTCCTCCCACGGCGTGCTGACCGAGACGCCCGGCCAGCTGACCAACGACTACTTCGTCAACCTGCTCGACATCCAGACCAAGTGGGCCGACTCGGACGGCGGCGAGGTCTGGCAGGGCACCGACCGGGCCACCGGCGCCGACAAGTGGACCGCCACGCGCGCCGACCTCGTCTTTGGCTCGCAGTCGGAGCTGCGTGCCATCGCCGAGGTGTACGCCATGTCCGACTCGGGCGAGAAGTTCGTCACTGACTTCGTGGCCGCCTGGAACAAGGTCATGAACGCGGATAGGTTTGATGTCAACTGATTTATGATGATGACGGCTCGTCTTGGTGATTCACACAAGGGAGGGAAATAATACCAGAAAGAAAGGAGATCAAAAAAAATGATAAAATCACTGCCCTGAAATGGTTAACCGGGGCCTTCATGAAGCGTTCTCTATTCTTGTACATATTACAAGCATGTTTGTATTTAGTTAGATACCTCGCAGAACGACGCATTCCGCACGCACTTGATCTCACTCACTCTCGTGCCATCTCCTCCAGCCGGATCTTACACCCACGATCCCGCTCGATCTCCTTCCAGAGCCGCGTGTCCCACGCCCTCACGTTGTCCCGGCCTTCGCTGGTCCTCCAGACCTGGTTCAGGGAGCCCGCAAATCGCTGCCTCAGCGCGGCCACCGACAGTTCCACAGTAAAGAGCCCACCCAGTACGAGGGCTAGCGTAGCCCACCAGGCAGCATCCCCACCAAAGTTCCGGATGAAGCCGTCGACCACGGAATAGGGGCTGATGACCAGGGAGGTGAAGACGTAGCCCACCACGATGTGGAAGAGCCAGATCAGGGCGATCTCGGCGCAGAATATAAGGAGCACCAGTATGGTCTTGTACTGCATCTCCAGGATCCTATCCGCCATGCATCAGTACGCATTATCCAGCATTAAAAAAAGAGAGAAATGCTTGTAGTTAGGCACAGTGTAACTCACAGTATCTTGACGTTTGTCCAGATCATGCATGCAATAAACACCAGTGTGCCGATTGCATAAAGCCCGTTGTCATCAGGCGTGGTCGTGTACGCGCCGCCATAGCCCAGCCACGTCAGGAAGGAGATGGCCGTCCCAGCCAAGACGGCATTCGCAATCCACGAGAGGAACACGCCCCAGTTCAGGCCCTGCGCCCGCTGGCCGTACGCATACAGCTCGGGCACGGCCATCAGCGTCCGGGCCTTGAGGTCCTTCTCCCACGCGCCGATCGTCATGGTACAGGCCGTGGAAAACGCAAAGCCGTAGACGGTCAGGGCCGTGGACTCGTACAGGCTGGTACCGGTGAAGCCAGCCGCGATCTGGTACAGCGCGGCGGGGAACCAGAACAGCGTCTCCTTCCAGAAGCTCCCCAGCACAAAGCGGGTGATGCGGTGGTAGTTCCAGCGGCCGTGGACGAGGAGCAGCCGCGAGAGGAAGCGGAACTGCGCGATGCTGATGTCGGCCACGCGCGCCGCCTGCTGGCCCTCGCGCCCGGAGATGCCCACGCCCACGTTGGCCGCCGTGATCATGGCGAGGTCGTTGGCGCCGTCGCCGATCGCAAGCGTCAGCGGCCGCCGGTGGCTCGTGAAGCTGGTGCGCACCCACCACCACGCCCGGCCGGGCGCCGTCGTCCCCGGCGGGGGCGAGGGCTCGTCGCGCACCGCTCGAACTAGCAGGGCCTTCTGGGACGGCGATGCCCGGCAGCAGATGACGGAGCCGACGGTGGGGATCAGCTGCGCGAAGAAGGTCTTGCGCAGCCGCGCCGCGTCGGGCTGCTCCAGGGCGGTGAGCGTCTGGCCGTCGATGACGATGGCGCTGTGCGGGGCGGCCTGGCGGTCTGGTGAGTTGAGGATGTCCGAGATCTGCCACTCTAGGTCGCCGTCTTCGACGTCCAGCTGGAAGAGTGCCGTCTCCGGCGTGCAGATGCGGGACGAGTGTGCCTGTTGGGGCCCAGTGTCAGTTTTCGGTGATCGTCGACTCGATCGTGAGCTGGATGGTGGTGATTCGCCATCCAAAGAGATGTCGGTACTCACAATGTTAATGGCTGTCTCTCGTTTGTCTCCTGTCAGCATCCAGATCTTGATGCGTGCCCTTCGCAGGCGGTCAATCGTCTCGGGCACTCCTTTCTGCAGCTTGTCCTCGACGCCCGATGCTCCGATTAGGTCGAACGAATGCTCGATCTTCTCTCCCACTTCCTCCAACTTCCTCTGACGGTCTGTCAGGCTGACCTGGGCATCGTGGTACTCCCTCTTCCACGATCTGTACTCGTCGTTGGACAGATACCGGTGTGCGAAAACAAGCGTTCGAAGACCTTCTCTCGCATACTCATCGATATGGTCGAGGCATCGGCTCAGTGTCTCCTCCTCGTTCACGTGCGATTCCGGGTAAGGACTCGAGCGTCCGGCGTATGGGTTCGTGTCGAAAAAGCCTTGGGTTCCAGGGTTCCACGTATGCACCGACACTGGACTCGTCGGAGACTCCAGCGAGCGCCTGGGAAAGGATAGGTTAGTTGACCCCCTCTGGTGTTGCCTGAGCGACTGTCTCCTGGCGTCCATTTGCGCCTTTCTCAGACGCGGCAGCACAATCGTATCAGCTCCCTTGCAAATGACCCAGAGCCTACCGTCCGGACGGCGGACAACGATAGACATCCTCTTCCGCTTACTACTGAACTCAATCACATCCAGTACCTCGTACGTCTCGCGTCTCCCTCCTTGACCTAGGCCATGCGAGATTTCGAGAGTAAGCGACTGCGTTGAGCGCTCGATGACTAGGATCCCGAGCTCTTGTGCTGCTCTCACCAGAGCCAGCTCATCAGGCGATGACGCCTGGAAGTCCGTGATCTCGCCGGTCTCGGGGTCCTTCTCGGGGAGGCATGTGTGACAGACTGCCAGTCCTAGGATGTATTCATAGGCTGCTTGGGACAGCGTAGATCTCGGGTCCTGGCGGATCTGCGCCACGAGGTCGTCCGTCGTCCTGCCTCGACCTTCTGTAGCCACAGGAGTCTTACCCGCAGTTAGTCCTCTATCTTCGTGCCACCAGCTTGTTCCCGCCACGCTGATCCTGCGGAATTTCATGATGTTGTCAGTGAGCGTCCCAGTCTTGTCCGAGAAAACATAACCGATCTGGCCAAGGTCGTCCAGGATAATGTTCGTGTTGCAGCCCGCCGGCGTGTCTGATTCCTCGTGGTGCATCTCGACATCAGAAGCAACAAGTACCGCCAGGTTGAGTTTGACCGCTTCGATGGCCATGATGAGTGACATTGGGACAACATTCGAGAACTGGATGATAAAACCGATTATGACCTCTTGGTCAGAGACGCTCGACAGCATCAGATACCACGGTATATTTGAGCCTTGCCAGTAGATCTTGAAGCCCATATAGAGCAGTACTGAGGTGACGAGCATGTATAAGGCAAGGAATATGACAATTAGGTTGACAAACTTCTCGAGAGCACTGCCATGTGTTAATTACCCGCTACGGGTCCGAAAGTGATACATTCTGGAGCGCTCAAAAGAACAACAGACGGGGAGCCGCAAAAGGGGGAGAATAGTGCTTACGGTCTTTTCGCCTCCGGGTTACGGTTGGCGTTCATGCGAATTTTGGTGTCCTCGCCAGTGTTTATAACCATGCCGATAATGAATCTTGTGTTTTTAATCTCGCATCCCCGATAGATGACGTTGTCCACATTCAGAGGCAACCTTTCGCTGCCATCGACTGTAGCCGTTCCGTCGAAGCTGTAAAGATCCTGATTTGGATGCTCGATGGTGAGGTAGACCTCGGAAGTCGAAATATTCTGCACCGAAACCAAATCCAACCTCTTTAAGCCCGCTGGCACCATCTTGCTCTTCAGATTGGTCTCGCCGTCTAGGGCCCTGGTATCCACGAACGCGACCCCCTCGTCAGCGTAGAGGAGGACAATGTCTGCCGGCACTTGTTCATCCCCCGCTAGCCTCACAACGTCCCCGACTTTTAGGTCACCCCATTGCGTTGTCGTCCAGGGTGTGCCTGAGGTCCTTCCATCCGAGGACGGGCTTAAAGCCAGCTCCGAGTCTGCTGCGGACACCCGCTTCCCGTGCTGTTTGCCTGTTGCACCGTGGTCACTTCCCAAGATGGTGACTTTACTCGCGTTTTCGGCCTTGTCAAGCGTATATCTCTTCCAGTCATCATACCCTTCTTTTGCGATGGTTAGAGCCACAAATGTCAACAACGGGATGAGAGTCGTGAACCGTCCCGTCGTACTGAATCCTGGAATCATCTGAAGAATTGCGATGATCAGGAAATACATATTGGCCAGCCTAGAGAATTGATAGATGAGCTGCCTCGGGACAAAGTTCCAGATGGTATACCGAGAGGTCCTGATCCGGTTGGAAATGTACGGGCGTCCCGTCCGCTCATCGAGGAGCGGTTCCTCCCCGAGTCGCAATGGTATCCTGCGGCCATCTTGGGCAGCTCGCGCGGCTCGTCTCAAGCGGAGGAACTCTAATACTCTTCCACCCAGAGATGCGACCTTTCCCGGCTTGCTTGCCCGGACCCCGTCCTCGTCCAGAAGTGTGTGTCGCGCGCTGGGCCGGGAGACGGAGCCCTCGAGGGCGGACATTTCGAGCCACTCGCTTGAGCCATCGCGGTCGGATTTCCTCTGATCGGCCATTTTTTTTTGGGAGTCTAAAGCCGCTAGCTTCTCCCTGTCCAACCTGAATCGTGGACACACGGAAACACGTCGTCGTCCGTCGCCAGGCGATGGGTCAAACCCCAGGCAGAAAACAATCGCTGGCCCGAAACATGAGTCTGGATCGAATGTTGCGAAGAGGGCGAAAAAAGCAACAAAGAGGCGTCATGGTCGGGTTTGCAGAGTTGGACGGAGCTCGGGAAAATGAAGCGGGCGGCAGATGGTTTGATGAGTTGGAGGCGCAAGCCCGGCTGTGAAGGGGTGCTGTGTGTCCCTTGGCCCCTTGGCCCTGACTCCTGGATCAGCGAGTCCAGCCAGTCCTGAGGCCTGCCATGGAGGCATGACGCACTAAGCAAACCGGCTTGGCTGAATTCTATCCAAGATTGCTACCTAGTCATCTATCAAGCTCCCACACCTGCCGCTAGGCCGCGTGTTAAGCTTGTCTGGGTGGCCAAGAGATCTTCGCTTCATCTGGGCTGTGCAGACTCGCATTCGTAACGCAGCTTTCTTGTCTTCGTCCCCTCGGTCTCGGATACTTCTGCGAGCCGTGAAGCCTAGCTGATGATAAGTACACTACCTGACAGCTGATAGCGCCAGCATTTCTGAGACGTCTGTATTTATAGTCTTGACTAGTCCGCCTGTTTGTGGATATGAAAGCTTGAAAATCAGCGTATCAAATCCACCCACATTCCACCCAAAACCCTGATGTCGACAGTGGTGTGTGACCAATAAACATGACTATGGCGTGGCCCAAAACCAGACAACTGGGGAATAAAAAACAACATTTCATGGGCGCTTGGGGAACACCAGGATACCTCCTATGACTCTGGTTCTGTTTTGCATCACGCTTTGTGGTTGGCTAAGGTCATGTGACTAGAGGTTGGATGCAAAACGTGATTGTTGACCTCCAGGGCTACCAAATAGAATGAGTACAAAGTTGACAATGAGCCTTGTGGCCAAGTGGCAATCGCTAGTTTGTTTCCAGGCTATGACATGATAAGCAGCAATTTGGGAGCCATCATTAATATAAATGCGTCCCCTCAGATCATCCATGTTTCTCTGTCTCTCTTCCCACAAAGCAGGGCCCGGCCTTGCAGCATCGGATGTGACTTCACGGGTCGACCTACCAAATTTCCTCAGAACACTGATTAATTGGAGTACTCTTGTTATCAAATGATCAGCATTTAGCGATATTCAAGGCAGGTTCAATCACAAGACTACGATGGACTGCTATCGCTCCGAAATGAGTAGTGCTTTCATTTTGTATCTTCGGCTGTACAGTTCGCCTCGATAGCACCCATTGATGCCCTTTGTCCCGCCCTTATTTCCACAGCCAATCATTCCATGGCAACATAGTATCAAAGACCGAAACCAGTCAAGTCCTCCCATTTCAACAGGAGGTGCTGGCCGGAATCGTCTTGTGTGCGGGTGAAAGTTTCTGTGCATGGCAATAGAAGACTGGCTATGCGCACTCTACTGGCACTTCTCCTTCTCAGAATTTCACTATCTGCCCATAGGATCAGAAATATGCACTTCAGCCATGTGGATTCTATAAAACGAGCAGGAATCGCGATATTTGGAGCATGTATCCAAGCCACTGGACAACAATCTCCTGGCGAAAGGGTTCCATAACTGGCTTGGCCAAGGTATCCATGTCCAAGACACCTCACCATGCCATCGTAGAATCCCCTCTGCGTATTTAAAGAAGATTAAACACTGTCAACACAAGACATTTGGGTACTTGCTGTGCCATATTTCCTATTACCAGGGTACATCCACGCATATACCTCGCAGCATCACGGAGATCTTCTGTACCTGTGGGGGTAAGGAAGCATTTGGTCTATGGCGATTTATATCCTATAGTCATACACTTCAGAGGCCTGTCCTTGATTTTAATGCAGGTCGTCTACAGTGTTGTGTCAAGGCCTCAAGCACTATACTAGTAGAGCACTGGTATGGGAGAGAGATTCACCTGTCTTGTATTGAATTGATACCCAGCTGATAACGAGAATTCTGGTGTCCGAAGCACTATCACAAGTATTATCGATAATCAAAGAGACAGTATCATCATGCACGGACCCATAAGCAAGTAAATGCTCGTCCCATCTCCTGCAGATTCAGCAAAGCTTTGTGGCATCACCGCCGATGATACACCAACGCGTTCAATAACAACACACGAGACCAGCTCGACAACGCACCTCATCGGACAACGCACAACACCAACACAATTTTGAAGCGACGACGAGAACTCTTCCTCCGTACTCAAACTCGTTATCTTGCACCATTGAGCTAATAAATATATAATACTCCTTCCATCCTCAAAATGCAAACCACCAAAAGCATCCACCCAGGTGGCAAGTCAGCCCGGGCTGAACCCCAGCCTCTCGACGACGAGGTCCGACATCACGGAGACGTTGATTTTCACCGCCTGGTGCCAAACGTCAGAGGGCAAAGCAAGGCCGAAGACGATGTAGGCACCAAAGAGAATATCGAGGTTCAAGAGAAGGACGAGACTTTGGAAGAGGTAGTTAAAGGTCACCTATACGCGTGGGCTTCCAATATTTGCCACCTTGAAGACACCAAGGTCAAGGTTGAGGACCTCTCCAATCGCAACATTGACCCTCAACTTGCACAGAACACCCAGGAACTTCTTTCAAAGATTCTCAAGTGCGATGCGACAGAGTTGCAAGTGGGTGAATACTCCAAGTCAGAGCAACATAAAGGGTACCCTACAGAAGAGTTCACCGTACCCGGCTCCCCAGGCGAATGGCGTGTCTGCCGCAAAACATACTACAACATTGATGCTCGCGAGGGACCGAACTCGCAGTACTCAACATCGACGACCGCAAAACGAATCTTGGCAGAGGCCTCGGCGAAAGCGGGACCACCACCTTCTGACGCCCAGGTGAAGCATGTTGCCTGTCGAATACTTGCGGAAGGCCGAGCAGAGCTCCGTGATCAATACAACCGCGTCAGATGGTCGAAGCTCGTCGATGTGGCCCACAAAGAACTATACAGCCATAGAGGCGATGCCGTTTTCGAATCGAGACTGACTGACGAATTGAGTGGCAGCATAAAACCGCCAGCGGACCAGTCACCCGAACTAGTTGCTCTAGTGGAACAGAATCTCCCCAGAAGGAAAGGAAACGAATTTCACCAGTTCATCCTGGATGGAGAGGCATCCAATGCGTGTGAACGCATCGAAGGTTTCGACATTGTCATCTTGAGGGACGGGAAACACGAGTTGATCTGCGGCGTGGTCACGAGGGCAGTACAGAAACTCTTCCCAGAGGAGAGCGTGGACAAGATGAGCTCCGCGGCCGAAGCATTCGCCTGGCGCTTCCCCTACAAAAGGCCTGACGACCTGCGGCATCCTACGAGCCAGGCGGTGCATCTAGCAGCACATCCCGAGAAAGACGTACGTTCAACAGAATGCCAGCAACCGCATTTCGCTGTCTGCGGGGTTGAGCATTACGGGCTGCATCACGAGACTGGCCACAGAAGCGGTTTCAATGGTCTCTGCTTTCAAAAGTTTTTTACTTGCCGGAACCCCAGGCTACTTGAGAGTACTGCGTGGAGAGAAGAATTTCCGAAACTCAAGGGAGGCGTCTATGGTGTGGCCGCGAAAGTGTCGAGACTCGTTTTGGAAGCCTGGGACCAGAAACTATATGAAGACTACCTGGAAGTTCGTCAGCACCTGCCTGAAGAACTCGAGGTGACACTGGCGACGACAGGTAAGTAACAATATCTCGCAATTTCTCCCGACACAATCTTGAATAACACTATCCACAGGCGAGAATCCATATGGGTACATGGCACAGCTCGTAGACACACTGACAGAGGGCCACACCGACGCGACGGACTGGATGCAAGGCTTGGCGGCCCTGACCTGCTCTGGCAACTTCACTGGCAAGTCCTTGGTTCCCTTCCCGCCTCCTGACAGTTATACTGACTCTTAATATAGAGGGCGACCTAGTGCTCAAGGAGCTAGGGGTCCGCATTCCTTTCCCGAGCGGATCGAATTGCCATCTACGAGGACAGGGCCTCCATCACCTGATTTCTAGATACGAGGGGATCCGACACTCTCTAGTTTTGACTAACAAGGAGTCAGTCCGCAAGACTATCCCCAGTCTCGACGAGCGCCTCGAACACGAAACAGAAAGGGCTGCCCAGCTGCAGTCGAAAGACCCCAAAGACTGGTCCGACGACGAGATTAAGCTTCACCAGGCTTATATGAAGGGCAAGAATCCTATGCTGGAGTACACCTGGAGCCTCATCAAGAACGAAGTTAAAGAAGAGAGGAAAGATTCATTACTAAAGAGAGGGGAGAGCGTCAAACGCAAGGCGGCCGAGAATAAATCGAAGAGAGACCGTCCGGAGGGGTCACCCAAAAAGGAGGCCAAGAAGACGAAGAAGGGGAAGAAGGTGCAATGATTCCATGCGCAACCAACACCACGCAGGACTGATACTATCAGTGTCAAGACATGGTTCAAAGGCCGTTTTCCCTGTCGATGTAGGACTTTTCAAAGTAGGAATGGCTGGAGCAGACCGAAATTCGCGATCGGTTTAGGGTATGTTTACGTGGGGCACCAGTCCTCGGAAGGGCGTCCCACCTACTTGAGACCTATGTAATGAATGAAGAGGAAGAGGATTCCCGCAATACAAATGAGAGTCATCGCAGCACAGTGGGTGAGCTTCCAGCAGGTTGGCCACCAGTGGGTAAGTGAAACATGTACTATTGTACTTGTGAATAAGTACTCTTATACTTGTAACTATCTGAAGCCTTTCCACTTCGCCCATTACCCGCGGTATCAAACCCTTAGGAGCTCGTCGGGGTGTTTAATGCATGCTTTCATCTGGTGGAGACGTGATTTAGACTCGTCATGAGACGGAACCCTAAAATGTGCAGGATCGACCCGGGATTGTTTGAGTCTGAAGTCGATGACTCGGATTGCAGTGACGCGGAGTGGGATGACGCCCCGGGCGAAATTATTAACTCAGGAGATGAAAAGGAACTGACCTTGCTAAATAACTAAGACTTCGCCGTAATGCTTGTTAATAGATATATATTTTATTTTCAAGAATTTAAATCTTTATATTTCAAAAACAGATATTCGCACAGAAACAAACGGATGAGAAAATGACAATATTCATGGTTTGGTACATGGATGACAACCCTTGTCTTTACAGGACTCCACCATGGCGCAAATTCTGACATTGTTAACTGAAATAGACCGTGGATGGTATATTGAGAGTGTATGATACTGATATTTGGATGAAGTAATAGGAAGTAGTTGAATCACGAACTTCAAGATCACGAGCAATATCCAATGGAACACAGAACAAGCAGTTACTATCGAAGTCGACGCGTCTGGTATCATTTAGCTACATTCTAAAGTTACTAACATCCTCACACCCACTTCTCATCACTGTCAGCCAAGACCACGAGCCTGTGGGTCTTCTCAAGGTCTCAGACTTACCCAGGCTTCTGCCATTTGTGAGCCTCACTGCTCGATCTGATGATGGGCTTCGGCCGTACCGTTGGTAGTACCATTGTGCTCATTACCCACCCCATTCGTCCGGGCTGAATGGAAAGGGCCGAGCAGCCATTCGCCAATCTCCTTGAGGCAGGCCTCGCTCTTGTGTTCGGCATCAGCTCGGAAGTCCGGCTCACGCACGACGCCACCGATGCGTTGGTCAAAGTTATGGACTGCACGGTTTCTGTAAGAAGGAGTCTCAACCCTGCTGAACATAGCACTACTTACTCGTGTCTGGGACAAGCAGCCACTTGTAGCTGGACCCGTCGTTGTAGGTCTGCTCAAAGTGGAAGCGGTCGTCGTCAAAGAGCATCTGCCCGTGGTCAGACTGGCCCTCGCGGCCGACGGTCTGCTCCATGGCGGGCACCTCGCGGCCGGCAAGCTTGCTGATGGTGCGCCAGGCCTCGTGGGCGTACATGTCAAGCTCGCACCCGATGATCATGACGCGGCGGGGGAGCATGTCGTGCTCCGCGAAGAACGGGCTGAGAAGTGGGTTGCGGAGGTCGGTTCCGTGTGGGATGTACGACCAGTCGATCATGGGCGACATGGAAAGCATGTAGTCCGTCTCGCGGGCGCGGAAGCCACCGACACCGGCTTTGTATCGCCGGAGCCGACTCTTTTGGTGATGCGTCACAGTGAAGTCGCATGGCGGGTAGAAGGCGAAGACTGAACTGACGATGGGCCGGATAGCGGGCAGTTGGGTGACAGTCACTTGAATCGTCCCGTTAGTACGAAGAGATGCTACGGGACTCCATCATCGGATACGGTCACTCACAGGCGAGGTTTCCGCCCGCATCCCAGCCGCCGACGGCGATCCGGGAACGATCGATGTGGGGAGCAATCTCGGGATCGGACAGAGTCGCAAGTATCAGTGCCTCGACATCCTAGACATAGAGCACTTTCAGTATTTGATGTGGACCTCAGGCTCGCTGGCACACATAGTCAGCATGTAGTGGCAGTGTATACGCACGTGAATCGACATGGGAAACGTCGTCTTGGGCGCCTTGTTGTAGTTCAGGGCAACGACTGTTGCCGAGTACCGACTGGCAAATTTGGCATTCCATGCATCGTTGTCTTGGGGGGTTCCCATGATAAACCCGCCCCCGTGGATTGTGAAGCACAGGGGCATCTGCCGAGGCTTCTCCTTATCATACGGCTTAGGGAAGAAAACCCTTGGAACATGTCAGCCGGGCGTCAAACTCTGGGAAAGGCCAGGGCCAGATTTCTCACCTGACAGGAAGCTTTGGGCGGCACTGGTAGGTCTTGAGCAGATTCGGTTGGTGCAAGGGCGAGCGAATGGAATCTTGGACATCACGAATCAAGCTGGCCGGCTTCAGGAACCCCTGCGCTGCGCCCAGCGAGATGGAATAGCCCCACCGTGTGTACCATGGCAAGAATTGTGCTTCTCGTTTCTCACCGGGCTTTTCCTCGTGGGTGGGCGGCTGGTAGACCACAGCGCTTTGCGGGCGTGGTTGCTGGCTCAGCGCGCCCGTCTCGCGACGCTGAGAGGCATGGATGAGCTCCTGGCTCTGGTTTGAATGGTGAACCAGCGGGCCCGCAGTGGAACTCTCATGAGTCTGGGGCAGAGCCTCGGTCGTCTGTGTCTGGGTTGCGGTAGCCATCGCGAATGGATTCGTTGTTCACCAGGTGAGGAAGAAAACGGGCGAGCTACGTGTGTCCTGTGGCACGTTGGTCTGCGACAACTGATGTTGGCGACCGAGGAGCCTGTTAGACTTTATCATCATCATGAGCGAAGCTCGTCTCGGTAATACACATCCTGGATCTCGATCCTGCTGTCTGACGCATAAGGTCGGTGAGCCACATGCGAGCGGCGCATGACAGTCTGCTTGATAAAGCATATGGATATTAACGATTCCAGGTGCGCCGAACACAGAATTGCATTGATGTCCTTCTGGTGACGTTGGGCCGCGCTGGATTTCATGCGCCCTGCCAGTCAAGAAGCTCCGGATTGGGACTGCAGCTCAGTTCTTGAATCGATCAAGGCCAGGACCAAGGTTGATCCTCCCAAGGCTTCCCACATTTCCACCCGAGGCTGCGGCCCCGATATGTGTGCACTGTGGGGCATAACCGAAAGGTGCCTGAACGAGGCTCTGGAAAGTCAATTTAGACACCGCTATTATGCGACTTCATTCAGTTAGGGGGGGTGCTACTTGTACACATCTAATTGGCCGTTGTGCCGCGGTTCAACAAGGGGCTCCAGGGTATCGACAACGGACCGGCGTTTTGGATCAGCACTTGGCTGCGGCCCTAGTCTCCTTGTACCTGCAGTCGGTTCCCAACTGAACGGACCATCCGGATGAGAAATTCGAATCACGCATCACATGGGACATTCTTTTTGGCCGGTATTTTCCATGCCTCCCGGCCCTGGCGAACGGGGCTATCGGTTAGCCGGACTCATGTTTCGGTATGGGATCTCCCTTACAACAGCTTCCGCTCTCACCTGGGAACAAGGAAAAAACAAAATAAAATTCTATACGTACTCAATGCCCTGGATTAAGAATTTTGATCAAGTAGATGGACTACATGTTCATCCAAATATGGGTGGGGCGACAATCCAGGGCAGCTTGTGCATGGCCACGAACTTGGCACAATGCTTATTGCAAGGCACGAAATGTGAGAAAGTGCTGTCTGCAATGATGTTCAATAAAAGTTACTTCCAGCTCTCCCTGATGAGCTACCTTTGAGGCTGAGCTTCTTGAATTTGTGGGGATAGTGTTTTTGGTCGGCCCTGCTGATCATCTGGCAGAGGATAGCCATTCACCAGGTGTGTTATGTCACACTTTTAAATGCTTGAAACCACGTGAACAGTGGATCCATTCTGGTGGCATCTGATGAAAACTGCATGGAAACTTGGGCAGTTTAGAAAGTGTCCGTTTGCTGCTATGGACCATGTGGTTGCAGGAGTGTTCAGCAGCAAGCAGTGTTCAGGATAAGTATTCAATTTTGCGTTGATACAAGATGACCGAGGAGCAAAAGCAAGAGAACTTTTTCGCAAAAAAGTCAACTTTTATTTGACCTCAGCAAACGAGCCTACATCTGGACCTCGCTCTTGCCGTGATCTGAGGAGACATCAGACGAAGGCAGTGACAAAACATAGACGCTGAATTGTTGCTGCTGCATTAATCACAAGTACCCCTCCTCCTACTTGTGCAAATCAGACTGCCCAAGAACTGCAACCAGACACATTACACATGGGGCTGCCAACCAAGCAAACTGAACCCAAAGCCAAAAGAACCATCAGAGACAACAGCAACAATGGGAAAGAAAGTGACTGAAAGGCTCCCCACAGACCATATCTTCTGGCCAAAATGGCAAATCAAGTTTAGCAACAATACGGTCTATCCGACCGAGTTCGGTGGAGTCCACCTCGGAACGCTGGCTGAAAACCAGGCATCAAATGACACGCACGAACCCAATCCTAGAAAAAAGCGTTTTTTCCCTCCACTTGACATGCTGTTTATCGACAGCTACGTGTTCGAGTACTACGAGCGCCCCGACGTCGAAATCGGATTTGAGGCAGGTGGTGGTGTGCCCGGCACTTTGAAGGTCGTCGAGAAGGTCGCAATCAACGCCAGCTCGCTGTCCCACTCAAAAGAGAAGGATGACATATGGTTGAAGAAACTGCGTTTCATCCTGCACAACTTCCCAAAGGTCAGGGCCATCACTGTGCTAACTTCCGTGGTTCTCGACATGGCAAGTCCAGCCTCCATGCCAGAGCCGATCTACTTCATGGACGTCGCAAACACTTCGGTTCGCGACCGTATGCGGCATGGAATCCTGACCGGAGACGAGCTGAGAATGTTACCCAACAACCCCGAGACCCTGCAGCCTAGCGACTTCGCCATGCAAGAGTGGGACAACCTGCCCAAGGAGTGGCCCATGTTCGGGAGGCGAAAGGCTAATGGCACTGCCCCAGAACTGTACATGGGAACGATGGTATTCTTTGCGAAGGAGTGGGTCAATCTGGAAGGGGTTGGGGCGCCAGGGCGTCTTTGCTCCTTAGGAAGTCGGAGTGCGGATCCTATGGGAGCTATCGTCAGGAAGGAAATGGACAAGGCTGCTCAAATGGCTCAAGCGGACATCACCAGGAAGGAGAAGGACAACACGGTTCAAGTGGCTCAGGCGGACACCCGAGAGCCGGACAAGAATCTCAAGAAGAAACCGTCGAAGTTTAGCCTGAGGCACAAGGGATCGGGTTTGTCACTCTTGAGACAAGCGTCGACGTTCTCGATGAGGAGCCAGCCGTCAAAGGGAAGTCTCAAGCGTCAGAAAACATGGGCTTAGATGGCAGACACCTGGGCAGGTCGGCGTTTGACAGAAGTGATCAAAATGATGGTTTTTGGTTTTAGAATGAGCATCATAGCACCTGAAAGGGACTATGGCCAATAAATCCGGGGTCGTTCTTTGCAGAGATTCAAGCTCCCAGGCTTGGGACCACAAAAGCAAACCTAGTTAGTGTTTTCCCCCCGCTGACGCAGTCATGAGAATTTGCAATACATTGCATGTAAATATCGACGTGGCTTCGATGCAATGACGTAGGCAGCAAGGCTTGCCCAAGATCCCACCCCAGTAAATATGAATCAGGCTTGAGACTCTACGGTATAATAGCATTGCCCAGATATGGGCACAATAGCTATGCCTCAGTGGGTAACGTCGATGGAAGATAGTAGGTAATTGCCTTCAACATCGAATTCTCAACGGTATCTTTATGGCCGGGAGCCGAGCAGGAAGAGCTTAATTCTCAAGGTAAACTGTATGGCGGCGGTAAGTGGCCAAGGCTGCACCACATCAGCAGAGTACATGAGCAGACTGCTCGTATGATATGTGCGTGGACGGCACAGCAACCGGGAGCGAGGAATGCACGTGAAACCCCGCAGCTGGAGGCATTCGCCTAGATAAATTAGGCGGCTGGAACGGAGCAAAGAAACCGAACTCTCCTAACAACAAACCTGACCACCAACCAACCGAAAAAGCTCGCGCTTGCCAAGAAAACCTCATCTCCCATATTTGCCTGGAGCGCAGCAAAGGCTGCTGGTATCGCTACAGAAAAGTAATCTCATCAATTTCGTTCTCATAATTTCTTGCCTCATGGAAGAGCCCGAGGTCGTTGAATACAAGTGGTACTGTCCACCGGGCGTGCGACGTGTCATTGCGAACGGAACCAGCGCTTTCATCGGGGAGGTCGACGATTCAACAGTCCTCAAGTATCCGATGAGGCCTGGTGGCGACCGGACACGCCTTGAACTCGAAGACCAGATTCTCACCGCAGTTGGTCACCATCCCCGTGTTGTCGCACACAAGGGGTTCACTGAGGCCGGGCTCTACCTAGAGCGTGCTGCCAACGGTACAATCGTTGACTTCGTGTCCGCGTCAGATCAGCCTCGGCCGTCTGTTCAACAGAGGCTGGCGTGGTGTCGTGAACTAGCCGAGGCGGTGGCATACATCCACTCGCGGAGGGTGCTCCATTGCGACATCCAGCCCACCAATGTCCTTATGGACCGGGAAATGCATGTAAAACTGGCCGACTTTCAAGGAAAGTATATTTCCGAGGATGGCGATGTTCTTGTGGATGGCTGGAGCGGCGAGCCTTGTCGGTATTGCTGCCCGCGAGAGGACGAATTTGCGGCCGACTACAAGACAGATATTTTCGCCCTTGGGTCGACCATCTATTTCATAATGCACGGAGAAGAGGTCTTTCCGGATATCATCAGCGGAGACCCTGGCTGGCATGATGAGGTAAAATCTCGATTTGAGAAGGGTGTCTTCCCGCAAGATTCTTCTGCCTGTGGTGATATCACTCAGAAATGCTGGAGGCAGCAGTATGAATCTGCGAAGGAGGTCATTGAGGACATCGGAGCTCTCCAGAAGGTAGCGTGATACCGGACACGCGGTGATACTTGGAATACGTGAGCACAAACATTGGAAGACCAATTTAAACGACAATTGCAATCAGTACTGAATTCCAAGACGTAATCTAACAAATGAATGTGCACGCTCCTCCAGGGAGACGTGGTATTCGTCAACGAGTGTGTGCACAACCTGTCAACCGACCGAGGTATGTGTCGTTCTCCTCCACCCTCCACCTAGAATGCACCCACAGAACCGTACAAGCCATTGGCCAAATGCCAGGTAGTATGCTTCAACACTTTGGGCATATGTGCCCTGGAGTCTTGACTAGGGTAGATCCAAGGTGAACCTTCTTGTACCCGGTGTGCGTCTTTTGGCTGCAAGTGACGAGTGTTTTCTCCTCCTTCTCATGCTTCGGAGTGGCGGTGCAGTTCTTCCACTTCTTCTTGGTAATACGCTCTTCGCATCCGCAAGCCATTGTGATGTTTGGTTTTAGAAGTGTTTGGTTCTGTTCGTGAATCTTGTTAGAGCCGACCACTTTTGCAAGAGCAGCCTGGGTGTGGACAAACTTAGGTTGTAAACGTTGATGACAAGGCCTTCAGCCGGATTCTGAGTATGGTATGTGAAGAGTGGTGTTTGCGAAGAGTAGTCCTTGTGAAGAATGGTGTTTGAATGTCTACAGCTAGAATTCA
Organism: Diaporthe eres; assembly: GCA_022225955.2. Taxonomy (NCBI): domain Eukaryota; kingdom Fungi; phylum Ascomycota; class Sordariomycetes; order Diaporthales; family Diaporthaceae; genus Diaporthe; species Diaporthe eres. Next base: position 12,552,646 of record JAKJXM020000001.1, on the reverse strand, counting down.
GATCCAAAGAGCGAGCACCTGGGAGCTTATATATTCATTTTTCCGGTCTCAAAGAGTAGAGAATGTCGTCAACTCCATCATCTCATGACGAGTGATGATTCCACGCCGCCTGGCCACATCTGTGAACGGCCGTATGGTGGTTGGCGTTCCAAGCTGAATCCAGGAAGGGGCTTGCGGTCTGTAGCCTGGTTGAGCCTCTGCGGCGATGTGGTCTCAGGAATGAAGCCATCAGGCCTCCTCTCGACGGTCGAGACGTTGGTTCAGGAGATGTAAGCGGTTGAAGCATTTATTTTTGGCTCTTTGAAGGTGAGGAGCAGCACCAACAGCGCGTAAGGATCCCATATGTTTCCTTGTAGACGCGTATGGCCCTTATCCTTTTTAGAACAGGTAATTATCTCACACAGTTTAGCTGCAAAGTGTACAGATCTTCAACCATTCTGGAGAGACCCACTGTTCCTCAATATGTTCTTCCAGTAAGAAATCTTGCTCAGCAAGACTTCGCCACATACCCGCCGGTCAATCATGAACTGTGTGTTAGGGAAATATCTGGGATCCGTACACGCTGAACTCAGTTGGGCTGTGTAGTGTGATCTGTCACATCATGATGGTGTGCTGACGTGCGGCGCGCTCCCTGCACGTGAGTTCTCTGGGAGAGGCACTTGTCTCATGTGCGAAGCTGCATCTGGTCCGCCAAGGTGTCTAGGAACCAACAAACAAGACTGATTTAGCACAGGCCAGGGGCCTTGTATCGTGATTACGCCCAGACCTGCCCGGCCGTAGGGCTGAACTGCTGCGGTATCAACCAACACTTCATCTTGGTGAATCCGTTGCCTGCGCAGTCACTTCTGAATTGTGACAGAAACGGCAGAACAGAATCTTGCCGCGACACAGCTTGCAGTTGTGGTGGTGTGGTGGTGTGGTGGCCAGATGGACCGACGGGTTCTAGAGCAACTGCAAATCATCTGAACTGTCCCAGTGTCCATAGATCCGCCCATACAGATCGTCGTGCAAATATTCTTCAACGTTCACCACTCAACACATTCTCGGTTCATCAGCATGGGCTTATACTTCACTACTGCTATCTGTATAGATACAAGTAAAACCCAGCGATACTGTTTACAGAGGTTAGTGGTCACTGGGGACTTTTGGCTTTCTCTTTCTTTAAGCATTCCGAATGGTTGTTCGGATGGGATGAGCTTCCGTGTTGAAAACCCATGATTGCCCATCTGCTCCAGGCGTGTTGGTAAACCCCACAGCAATATCAGGCCGGTGTGCCAGGTACTGATACTTCAGAGTCTCGGCCAAGAAGAAGCTCGGCTGCAGGTTCTCATAGCGATTCAACAGGCCCGTGGCGTTGGCCGGCTGAGGAATACTCTCGGGTGGTAAGGTGGCATTGTTGACGTCCAGGACAGGTGAGTACCCTGATCCGATCTGCAGGTATTTCTGTATGGAGACGAAGTAGTTCCAAATATAATCGAGCCATAGCCGGTCGTCTGTGGCCAGGTAGGCATAGTACCAGCTCTCGAGCGCCTCTGCGCCAATAGCCGACGTCTGGCCAGTGATGAAGAACCCAGCGCGGTCGTAGAAATCAGCCTGGTCCTCTGGGACGGGACGCACCTGGCCCGAGGAGTTGTCGATTCTGGAGTCCAACCACGCCCAGTCGTTGGGGCCCAACTTTGTGGCCGTCTGGGCGTAGATTTGCCGGCACCCCTCGGCCAGCTCTAGCCCATAATCCACATAACTTGGCTCTTCCAGCGCAACACCGCCGAGGATGAAATTACCGCCTGAAAAGCAGGTCAGGTGCTGGCTCTGTGGGATGAGATACCTTGAGCCATTGGTTCCCGTGATGTTGTACTCCGTCAACCAGGTCACTTCTGGAGCTGTCGTTGGGTTCGAGCTCAGATAGGTGATGGTGGACTCGGCAGCCTTGATCCATCTAGCCGCTGTCAGCATTCTTGCATCCGATACAAAACCAAAGCTTCCAGCTTCAAAGGCACTCACTCCTGCTTGTATGACTCGAACCGATCAGGTGCATAGGAGTACATCTTGATCAGATACTCGTAATAACTGTCCAAGGCTCCTATCCAGCCCCCGAAACTGCTGGTAAAGGTCCCATTGAGGACGCTGACGGAGATGCCAATAAGTCCTGGGAACGGTTCACCCACGCCTGGGTTGCGCGGCTGAAGGAAGTATGCCTCCGCTTTTCTTGCCAAATTCTCATACTCGGGCAGCCCTGTCAAGTCTGAGAGCCGTGTCCATTCTAGAATCAAAGTCCCAGCCTCTGCAGGGTTGGTCAAGTCGCTGTCCTCGGTCACTTCATATGACTGGTTGTTGAGAAACAAATTCCTTCGAGGTAGTCCTGTCGGTGTTTTGAACGCATATTTGAAGGTATCTGCAATAGACTGTGCCTGTTCAAGAAGCCTGCTAGTCTGGAAAGCTCGTCATTAGCCTGGCTGTTTCCGCTGTGTATTCACGGCCAAACTCCTGTGGATATTCTTTACTTACATTCTTCTGCATATGGGAGAATGGGCCATCGAGTAAATCATACGCGGATAGTAGGCCACCAAGATAGCGTATCTAGGGTCTCCATCAGATGTCAAGTTCCACATACCTCCGTGTGCCGCTCAACCGCCGGCGGACGAATGTGGAGAGGTGGGGATGGTAGATACTGACGTTGACCTCGAAAAGCCTGCAAGCATTGTTGGTTGGTGTACGAGTGAAGTCGATAGTGTCTATGAAAAACAAAGACTTGTCCACAATGTCGTCAAGTTCCATGATGATGGCCGTGCCGAGAGCATCAACCACGCTGAGCCCCCACCCGCAACCATAGACTCGGTTGCTGTCGCCGGTGCTATTGACGGGACGCAGCTCGTCGTTGGGGAATGCGTATTCGAAATACCCGTCCATGGCGAACTGGAAGGCATCTCGGATCTGCGCTGCCCGCTTTTCATCGAGATCCTGCGTGCTTGTATTGTTGGACTCATCAAATCGGCCAAGACCGGTGGCTGATGCTACGACTGAGGTCACCAACCATAGTGACACGATGGCCCTGGGCACATTGGACGAGCGCATTGTCAGCGTGGTCCTTTCGACAAGTGAAAGTGAGAGAAAAGGTTGACGATGGAAGAGAAGACGAACCAGGACGGACAAACTGTACTGATAAAATAATTATACTGACCCTGCAGACGGTTGACGTACTGGAATTGTCACTGGTTGGCTAACATGTGCGCAATCTCGTTACACTTCCGGGACGGCACCCGTGTTGCAACCACGATGCACGCTGCGGTAATCTGCATGCAACCTTCTCGTATTAATATACTCTGCATGAAAACTGAAGAACACAAAGCCAGACACTACTGCGGTGGTGGAACAGCCACGACAGGCAAATCGGTCTCCCAACAACGGCAACTATGACCTCGCGAGTGGTGCATATTCGTCGTGGTGTTTGCTCACCAGGATCGAGCAGATACAGTAGGGACTCCTTGTCTTGGTCTAAACCATCTACAGTAGGAGCTGACACTCAAACCAACCCCGCTCAGCTCACTAAGCGCCACAAGTGCTCCCGCTGCCTAACCTAGTGAATTGATAAAGAGTATTCCCAGACTTTCTCACCGCTGAATTCTGTCATCTGCCTACGAAGATCTCTATTCTCCCTCATTACACACAAAGATGACTGACACTGACGGTGCGGCGAGAACACTGACGGCCAGCTGCTACTGCAAGGCAGTGCAGTACAGCATCGAAGTCCCACGAGCCAAACTTCCCCTATCCGTCCATCTCTGCCACTGCAGTATCTGCCGCTATACCCATGGAACCTTGTGCATATTCCACGCAGTACTGCCTTCGGAAATCCAGCCCAAGTTCATCGCCCCTTCGTCACTATCGAATCTGACGGGCTACAAGCACGCCCATGCCCAGTCCGAGCGCTTCTTCTGCACCACCTGCGGGAGTCACATCGGAGATCGAGACTTTGAAGCATCGCCGGGGGCAACGGAACTGGAGTGGAGGATCTCCACGAGTCTGTTCTCGGAACAGGGCGAGGACTTGTTCCAGATGAAGACCAACTGCTTCACGGAGGGCTCGACGGGTGGCTCAGGCCTATTCGATTTCCTGCCCAAGATGGGCGATCGAGAGATGAAAACCTTCAACCCCGGGCCAGACAGCGGCTGGTGGTCAGCAGGCATGAAGCACGACCCGCCCAAGCAAGAGTTTGACGGTGAAGGGAATGAGGTCCTACGAGCGGGCTGCCATTGCGGAGGCGTGTCGTTCACGATCCCCAGACCGACCTTACCCGCCGTCAAGAACGATCCTTTCATATCACGATACGTCTCGCCGACCGAGGAGGGGAAGTGGAAGGCGTTCCTGGACGTCTGTGACGACTGCCGCCTCAACGCCGGCGTGCACGTCGTGCCCTGGGTTCCCGTGCCCCGGGCACTGATCCAGCCGCCCATGCCGCTTGGGCTGGCCCCGTACGGCACGCTGAAGACGTATGAATCGTCGGAAGGGACGCTGCGGGGGTTTTGTGGCGACTGTGGCGCGAGCGTCATCTTCTCATGCGATAGTCGGACGCCGACGCCCGAGCAGCAGATCATCAGCGTTCCTGCTGGTCTCTTGAGGGCGCCTGAGGGAGTCCTCGCTGAGAAATGGGTAACGTGGAGAGGCTGTCTTGCGAACTTCAAGAGCGGCCACAGGTTCGATCCTGTTTTTGCGGATAGTCTCCTGGAGGGACTTCAGAACTGGTCGAAGAAACAATATGGCGAGGCTCTCATCTACTCAGTTGATTGATTGGTTTTCTTCGAGGTCGTTCTATTGTGGAACTTAGACATCTTGATATAGCTTCTTTACCTAGGTATGTATTAAGCAGACCATGAATTCGTTGATCAAGTGCTCACAGCAATTCTATAATTTCGCTCATTTCGTTTGGTCAACTGCTTCGACATTGATTTTGAGGTGGCCCGGCTGTACCGTACTGTGCCTTGTTAGTTGCGCGTGCCAAGAAGTCGAAGCATTTCAGGGCATCGATTCCATGTATATTGAACTGCAAAACTTCGTCTGATATCCTTCTTGAATTGATGGCGGTTGCAAGGATGTTTCAAATATGGGCAGAATGCGACTGGACGGGCTGACGGGGTGCAGGTTCGTTTCAAGTTCGGATCTGGTGGTGTTTCAACTGCTCGAGAAATCATCCGTGTGCAGACCATTTCCGCGCCAGCTATTTCAAGCCATGCCAGACTTCAGTTGACTGTTGCACCGAGATCTCTTCTCACGACGATTTACTCACTCTAATTACTCTAATTACACACATTGAAATGGCTTCGAAAGCATTGATTGGTTTCAACGCTGCGGCGGCCATCGGGGCGTTCGTCCTGTATCTCGGCGGCGCGCGGGTGGTGCTCGACAGCGGCAGCGGGGAAGCACAACCGCTTGTTGACATGGTTCGAAGTTCGCCCTCACAAGCGGCAGTGTCATCTGACGGCAAGGGGAGCAACTACACATGCACTCATTCGGAGATGAAGCCCAAGTTCCTGTCGTATGATCCAATCATGGTCTACATAGAGAACTTCATATCACCATACGAGACGGAACATCTCAAAAAGCTTGCGTAAGTCTCATCTCAGCCTGCAAACGTCGACGTGATAACCGGACTGACACATTCGACCGCAGTCTAGCAGAGTATGAGCCGTCCGTGGTACAGAACTTCAACAACCAAGCTGGGGACAAGAAGGTCTACGTAGACTCAAGCTCCAGGAAAAGCGAGACCGCCTGGCTCGAAAACGGTGATCCCGTAGTGGACTGCGTGAAGTCTCGGGCAGCGGTGTTCCAGGGCTTCGCACCCAACGCCACCATGGAGCAGCTCGCGGTGCTCAAGTACACCGCAGGCGGGTCGTTCGAGACACACTACGACTGGCACTACGCAACACCACGGCCGGTGGACCGCATCACCAGCTTCTTCGCGACGCTCGAGGCCTCGGACGACATCGAAGGGGGCTCGACGTGGTTCCCGATGGTCCTCCAGCCGGCGTGGAAGGACAAGGGGCCTTGGTGCCAGTGGCTGGACTGCTCGTACCAGAGGGGGCTGGCGGTGCGCCCGATCCCCGGGAACGCGGTGTTCTGGGTGAACTTCAGGAAGGACGGGTCCGGGCACCGGGAGACCGCGCATGGCGGGCAGCCGGTGTTGAAGGGGTCCAAGATTGGGCTGAACATTTGGACTCGTGGGAAGGTGAACGGGAACTAAAAGTAAATTGTCTGGCCAGATCCGTACCTGAATTATGATTTTAAGGTTTGCTGGGGTGGCCTGCATGAGTCTTTGGCCAGACCGCGGAAGACTGTCCCAGGTTGCGTGGCTCGATTCCTAATTTTGCCATCTCTTGAAGGCTGTGAAACGAGCGTTCCAAGAGACTAGTCGGACAGACACGATTCATGGCAGCTGTAATTAAAGACCTAACCGGACTCTGAGACGTTTGTCCTCAGAATTGTCCACGATAGTACACCCGATTTATACCAGGAAGCAGCACACGCAACCCACCTGCTTAGAGGAAAGTCCCATAACAGAGACACGCCTCGAACTCGGAGGCATTGGATTGCAGTTAATAACAGAGTAGAGGAAAAGAGAGAAGTATGGATATGCATTTTCGAGTAAGCATGTTCTAGGCAGCTACGCCGCTGAGCCAAAAAGGATCGAATTTCCGGCTTGTGGAGTGAGAACAAGCCCAGGCTCCACGCTGGGTGCTTGTCAGGACTCACAAAAGCAAAAGCGAAGAGTCAAGCTCATACTTGAACGGGCTGACATGTAGTTCGGATGACCGATGGGGTTTCGGCCGCCGTGGGCAAGGTAAGTGTTTATTTTTGTAGCTACTTCGCTGACCATGGAGCTCACAAATTGTATTATGAAGCCCACTCAACAGCACAATTGGTGCCTGGCGTTCAGCACATGGCGCGTGGGTGATCGGCATTAGCTCGGTGCCGATTCGGCCAGGGCTCTGGTCCCATGAACTCCGTTGTACGGCTAAAATGAACGGCAATGTAACGTCGGCAGTGGTCCCATTGAACCAGGTTCCCGGGTTTCCCGGGTGCAGGGCCTGTTTTCCTCGTATGGGTATTGAGTTCACGCCATGTGGATGTGGAACGTTTGACCTGAATTAAGCAAACCGTATCCGGTGTAGAGCAAGGGAGTTTGCGAGCCCCTTTGCTGAAACGAGTAGGCTGCTCCACTGAAACTGCTCAAAACAATCAAGCACGCATAACACAGCTGAAGTAGCTGAAATAGTCTGGACCAGCGAGGGCTGGGCGCCTGCTGTACAGATTCGAACAGCAAGGCGTGCATGCAGTGTCGGTGCCGTCTCGGCACTCTGGACGAACTGCCCTGCGTCTTGCATCCCGTCGACCTGTCAGGGGACGAAATGGAATTGCGTGCCGAGTCTCATGGCCAGAGATAATGACTAGCGCGCCGAGGGCGCGCCCGCCGGCACCGACGAGACCGACAGGCCTGGGCGCTTGCCCTACAATGACTTTATCTCCTCCTTCCGTCGTCCTTATATAGGGCCCCTGCTTGGCACCTCCTGTCCTTGAGTCCCATGCGAGATGGCAAGCATGTATAGCACAGACGATGGCCCAAGAGACACATACCCTCCATGAGAAGGCTGGAGGCCCAGACTCAGATCCAAACTGGAGTCGAGGGCAATCCCCAGCGGATAACAAGATCGACTTGAAGGAATGGACCATCACGACAGAATCCAGACAAGGGGACGGCCCAAGTAGCCCGGACAATGAGCCTCCAAGCGAGAAGCCCGTCGTCTCACCCAGCCCCAATGGAGACCCATCACAGGCAGTACCACCGCCGTACTCGTCCTTCACATCCGGGGAGAAGCGAATGATCGTCCTCGCCGCCGCCATGGCCGCCTTCTTCTCGCCGCTGACGGGCCAGATCTACTTCCCGGCGCTCAACGTCATCGCCAAGGAGTTCAACGTGTCGGCGTCGCAGATCAACCTGACGGTGACGACCTACATGATCTTCCAGGGCGTCGCCCCCATGTTCTTCGGCGGCTTCGCCGACACCGCCGGGCGCCGGCCCGCCTTCGTGCTGTGCTTCGTCATCTACATCCTCGCCAACGAGGGCGTCGCCGTGTGCACCAAGTACTCGGAGCTGCTGGTCCTGCGCTGCTTCCAGAGCGCCGGCATCGCCGCCACCGTCGCGCTGAGCCAGGCCGTCATCGCCGACACCATCACCAGTGCCGAGAGGGGCAACTACATCGGCATCACCATGTTGCCCATCGTGCTGGCCCCGAGCCTGGGCCCTGTGCTGGGCGGGGTCCTTTCGCAGTACCTGGGCTGGAGGTCAATATTCTGGTTCCTGACTATCCTCGCCGCCGTCACGCTCATACTGATGCTGTTCTTCTTCCCCGAGACATGCCGGAAGCTGGTTGGCGATGGTAGCATCCGTCCCCACCCCGTGTACAGGACGCTGTGGCAGGTGATCACTGACCGCCGGAAGAAGCGCCAGGCAGAGAGGGCCGGCGACCGCGAGGCCCTCCGGAGCATCAAGATGGCCACGTCGAGGAAGAACCGGCCCAAGCTCAAGATCGGCTTCGGCAACCCCCTGGACTCGCTCAAGATGCTCTTCGAGCCGCTCCTCGGCGTCCTCCTGGGCTACAGCGCCATCGTCTTCGCCGGCTTCTACGCCATAGCCACCGTCATGCCCTCCCAGTTCGAGCGCCTGTACGGCCTCGACGACGTCAAGATCGGCCTCATGTACCTCCCCATGGCCGGCGGGTCCGTCGTCGCGGCCTTCGTGACCGGGCCGGCCATCAACTGGAACTACCGCCGCCACGCCAGGAAGCTCGGCATGCCGCTGACCAAGGGCGCCCAGGACGACCTGTCCAACTTCCCCGTGGAGCGCGCGCGCCTCGAGGTAGCCCTGCCGCTCCTGGCGCTCGCGACCGTTGTCCTCTTTGCCTGGGGGTGGGCGCTGCAGTACGAGGCTCCCGTCGCCGTGCCGTGCGTGTTGCTGTTCCTCATGGGCGTCGGCATGATCGGGTACACCAATGCGTCGAGCGTGCTGATCGTCGACATGTATCCCAAAAAGGCCGGGGCGGCCACCGCTGCGAACAATCTGACTCGGTGTCTGCTCGGCGCCGCGGCGACGGGCGCCGTCTCGCCCATGATCGACGCTATGGGCGTTGGCTGGACGTTCATGATCTTCGGCTTCTTGTACATGGCTGGGGCGCCTCTGCTGCTGCTTATAATGAAGAATGGGATCCAGTGGAGGCGCAATATTCGGGCAAAGGAGGAGAGAAAACGGGTGAAAGCCGAGGAGAAGGAGAGGAAGAAGTCAAATCAAGGGACAGGTCAGAGCGCTAAATAAGGTTCCTTAAGAGGCTTCCGAGACAGATTCCGGCGAGTCCATACTCTTGGACCGTCATCAAGGTTGAGTATCTCGGCGGTCTCGGTGTCAATTCTCAGTTTACACGTTGTGCTTGGGTTTCTGCTTGGCGGACATCGGACTACTCTGGGTCCACATAGCGACTTTCACACTGTTTGCACGGCACAGATTGACATGCGGCATTAGCTCAGGCGTTTGTGTGGGAATCATGAGTGAATGACGGCTTTTCCAGATATCATCTACTGGGTACTTTCTATATAATATATCACACGTCATTATCTTGTGTACAAACCTTATCCAGACTTCCCTGCTATGACCAATTCCTGCCTGGCATATCAAATCAGCAAAGCAGCCATGGCCATCGCACCGACGGCGGCCAATGGGCTGCCTGTTTCCATCGCACCAACATTCGCAGTCCCTGTCGTTCTAGAAGCCTTTGCCGTCCCCGTGGCAGCGTCCTTGCATGTCAGGCACAGGCTGCTCGCCACCTTGCTCCCAGTCTGGGTGCCGCCAGGACCAGGCGCAATAGCCGAGTTGAGTCCACCAGGACCGTTGGTGATGGTCGACGGGGCCTCTGTCGCAGTCAGCGATCCGGTGAGGACAGCCTCGGACGCCGTGGCCGTGCAGTCGCCCGTGACGGATGGGACCGCGTCCACGCCGGTGGATATGGCGACGAGGCTGGTCCCGCAGTTGGCGGCTTGCGCGAGGTGGAGGTTTCGGTTGTCTTGGTCGTAGACTACGTATGCCGCCCGCAGAAATGTGTCACCCAGCACGGGCTCATCTGTGGTATTCTGTCAGTTTCCTTCCAAGATCCGGACCAGCGAGAGGGTTGCAGCATCAACTTACCATCGTCGGCCAAGACGCCTAGGACACATGTATCCTCCATGCTAGGTACGCGCCAGATAAAGTCATCAAAGGCAACACTAATGATCTTGTCACCAAAGACAAAGTCCACGCTTCCTGAGCCATCGCCAACATCGCAATCGACAACGAAGTACCCAGACTCAGAGTCGTACTGCGCGCCGGGGAACACAGACCCAACGGCCTCGAACACCTCGGTGGGCAGCCGGGTCATTGTGCCACCGCTGTCCAGGAACACGGGCAGTTCTCCCTCGGTGACGAGCCCGGACTCGCCACTAGGGAGCGTCATTCCGAGGCCAGTGAGGTAGATCCAGTAGCGGTCCGCGCCGCTGGGAGTATCCAGGGGTTCGACGATGGGGCACTTCTGCAGCTCCCCGATGAACTTGCCCGTGTCAACGCCGCCGAAGATGACCGAGCCGTCCGGGCTGTCGACATCTCGGAGGTCGAGGCTGAAGGCCCGGCTGTCGATCAGGCCCTGCTCCACCATATTGTCCAGGACATAGGTATAGAGCTCCTCCGAGTCCGTGGGCGGTGCAAGGCCGAGTATCCCCAGGGGTATTTCATATGACTCAAAGCCTACGCCGAAGATCTGGTCTGTGATACTGGCGGCTGTGAATTTCAGTAAGAAGGCGATTCCTAAACAATCTGGGAGATACGTTCACCCGACTTACATCCAATGCTGACGACATCCGTCACGTACTCAATCGTGACATTGCCCTTGCCATAAGCCAACATGTTCGAATAGCCGGTGTCATTGATAGTCGAGCTCGCGGTGTAGTCGAACTGTGAGAACGACTCGCAGTACTCGGGCTGCCCCGATGTCTCACAAGTCGGGTTCACCCAGAGCTCCGTGGACCCGGTGTCGATGATGAGGGTGACAGATTGTGGTGGTGTGCCGATCTCGATGTCGATGGTATAGGACGTGCCGCTCTGCTGGTTCTCCAGCGCCGTCGCATCTTGCCTCCTGTGACTGGACCGCCGGAACCTACCCCAGCCTGAGAGTTCACCACGATGCGTCGTCACTTGGGATCGCAGGATTGGCGCGCCGACCTGTGTTCTTCTCGGGCTTGATGGCGCAGACGCGGCGGCCAGGCTGGCGAGAGCCGTGAGCGCGCAGGCCCCGTGCAAGAGAGACCTCCTCATTTCTGTTTTTACAAGATGTGTGACCGATGGCAATGCCCAGTCCTGTCAAGCACGAGGTTTCTGGTCTTGGCCCGGGTCTCCCTCCCCTCTTATGCACCTCGGTCGCCGGCTAAATCCAACCCATCCCCGGGCGTGAGCAAACCGGAGTCCGTCGAAACAAGCTCATGCATATACCCCAATCTGACGGCGCAGGATCGGGAGGCGGCTGCGGCTCAAGAAAAAAAGACCTTCCAAAAAAGGCCGCTATTTGTCTCTCTTCGGGGCTGAACAGGTCTTGGCATAAGCCCTTCTTGACGATGGCGGCCTCTAGTTCGACGCCCCCGAAGAGACTACCGGTGGCTGCGGATTGCCGCATCAGGCATGATCTCTGCACTCTTTGTTACACACGCGGCGACATGCGGTGTAGGTGCGCGATCGGCTACGCACCGGCTCGTTCGCATCCCCATGTTCACGCTCATTTCAGGAAAGCCAACACACGGCCCGGACCTGCAGTGGCGGCGAGCTGCATGGACTAGTTCATTGCTGATTGGAGCAAATGGAGCTGCCAAGAATCTAAATTTGACAGGGAGCGATCTGTTTCTTCAACATGTCCGCGCGGAGAGGAAAGGTCTCGCCGTATATTGTCTCAGCTGAGCGCCGCGCAGTGTAAGGTTCCGCCTCAGCCGCAGCTGTCGTCGGGCAAAGTGCCCACGAGATTGGATAGAGCTTGTCTTAGTGTCACTTACTAGGCATTCACTTTGACCATGAGCGGAGGAAAATGATGTGCAACGAGCTGGTGGAGACCCTTGCCTCTCACCGAACCAATATGCTGTAGAGCTTCGCTTTTGGGATCGGTCAGTTCACAATCCCAACGCGCCAGATTTCTCCTTGGATGATGAACTTGCTTGGGCAGGCGGAGAACGCGCCATATGACTACTTATTTGCAGTTGATCTTCTTGTCCGGTGTCTCGGCCAAAGCCCACTGCCCAGGCACACCACAGCAGATATTGGTATGGAATAGACGAGGCTATATAATGAACATGACAGTAATTTCTGGAATTTTATGAAAGAGAAATAAACAAGGGTGCTTGTGGTGTTGTCATATTTGCATGACTGCCCTCGGAGAAGCAGGGTATCTGTAAGCAAGAGTCATCCCTGGGCATAACGCATATCAAGAGCCGTAAAAATCACCAATCCCCCCGCTTGTTACTAGAATCTACATCAAATCCTACCCCCTGAAATCCGGAAACTTCTCTTTCTGGTGCTCGTACTGACAATGGTCAGCTTGTGTCGGGTCGCGATGCGACGGCGGTTCAGGCACCATGAAATGCGACTTGATGGGCGACATGGCCTTCCCGATGCTGGCGTGCGCATGGCGCTTCTGGAGCAGCGGTGACAGCTGTAGCTCCCGGATGACCCCTGCCCAGCCCTGCTTGCGGCTTCCATCGATGTTGTCCCCGCGTCCCATGGCTGCCGCGCGGCTCAGCCGGCGCCGTGACATCTTTTTCTTGAGCGCCGAGTTTACGCCAAGGGGCAGCGCCGGTGGTAAAGGTGGCGGCGGAGGCGGCGGGGCACCATTCGTGCCCACGAAAGAAGCCGTCTTCTCCGAGTATTTTGACGAGTACTTCTTCACACGGCCAGCTGAGACGAGGCCCATGTAGGCCACCAGGAAGCGCATACGAAGCATATCTAGTCTGCGCACTTTGTCCTCGAGATTCTCTTGGTGTGTGTTAGTTCCTTGCTGTGGAGCCTCAAATGATGCATCCCGGAAGATTAAAAACACTAGAGATGGGAGACTGTGATAGGAAAAGAATTGTACTAACTGCGCTTCGAGGCCCAGAGCAGGCGTGCGGTAGCTCTAAGCCGCAGATCTCGGAGATCGCTGTAACCGTCGGTTGTGAGGTCTCCACTTTCGCTCATTAACAGGCCGTTGAGTTCCTCTCGCAAATCGTCACCCCCCCTCTGGATTTCCCGGAGCAGCCGGCCGAGCCGCAGCTTGTCGTCGAGACGCTGCACGCGCAATACATCTCGATCATAGCTCTCATTCTCCTCGACGGAAGAATCGACGGCCTCGATGAAGGTGAGGATCTCCGCCGGCGCCGCTATGGAGGCTTTGGCGTAGGACGACAGAATTTGCAGGGTGACAACGACGCTGAGGAAAATGGCGGTGACGGCCAGCACAAACGTCCACTGGTTGCCGGTGTGAGCCATCACACCTATGTCCAATGCTTGTGCTGCACTCATCCGGATGATAAGCCCTGTGACAGCCCCAAGAAATACCCTGCGCAGGGTATCACGGACAAGTACAAGTCTCAACGGGGATGATGAAGGGGCGGAACAGGTTGGCCTGATAGTAGTGCATAGGTGTGAGAAGTTTGGTAGAGTATTCGCATAGCAGAACTGCTGACAGGGGAGGTAAGGTTATTATTAGTAATGAATCTAGTCAGGGGCAGTGGGACTTGTGTCCGCTTTTGGGAGAAGAAATTACGGGGCAGATTGGGATTGAACACGTAATGTGTTCACAAAGGTCTGGCCATTCCCAGGCACTTAAGTAGTTGGTACCGAGGAAAAGGGCTAGCCTGTAATGACTGCGACTCCTAATCTCAATAACATCTTCAATTGAATCCTGATCGATATTCCTGTCCGTGCCAAAGTTGGTTTTGTCCACAATGAAGCAATAACCCGATGTCCTGGCCCCCATAAGCCCACCCGTTTAGGCTCATCGATGGTGTGGCCTTCGCGCTTATAACAACACCCTTTCTTCCCTTTTGTATGTACACTTTCGTTCAGGATGTGTATTTTGAAGCCCGTAATTCACTGACCATATTCCACTTTTACAGTGCACGATTTGTGTAGAGCGCCTGCGACCAAGGCTGAGGCTGATGGTGGTGGGACATAAAAGTTAATCACAGACGGGATAGGAGCTTATACATGTCTAGCTGCCAGCTACAAGACTAATTATGGGTCCTTAACAGACTTCTTTCTACGGAGACTAGCTCCAGTGGGGACACCTCCAGTGAAAATATTTCCAGCAAGGGTAGGCTCTCGGTGAATAGCTTTTTCAAAGACACTATCCTGTTGAATAGCCTTGAATCCCATTACATCATGATCACATCAAAATACAGATTTGAAATGGGTAAAATCTAAATTATATGTAACTAGATATGACTACCGCTTCCTCCTCTACACAGACAGTGCACAATGTCACTTGACTACAGCAGTATTGCCAACATGGGCCAGCCACCAAGGCAACAAAACCGCGAACAGTAAGCCTGCTCCGGTGATAAATAGCCTAATTACACGCTCCTCAGGCGGTGCCTGGCTCCCATGATAGGAAGCCATGCACATGTTGCTGTCGTCGCGACCACCCGTAGTGGCGTCGTGATAAATGAGGTCGAATCTGGACCTGTCCTCCGTCTTGCTCTTTGAATCGATAGCGCGGCAGGGGCCGGGCTACTGCGAGATGGGATACGGCGAAGAGTTCCCCTGGTGGTTCTGGGAGGGCGGGAACTCGTTGCGCGGGGTTGGGCTACCGAGCATGACACCCACACCATTCCAGTGTGGACGGGGCCCCGGGGACAGAATAAAATCATGTCAGCATCTGCTACACGGTCCGACATGACTGGATGTGGGGGAAAGCGCAGGATGTAGCAACAGACAGTTAATACATATAAGAAGCAGCCAACCTTGGAACTTTGGTGTTCGTGAGACGGGCCGCACCAAGGCCTGGTGTCCGGGCAAGCCACACAAAGTATGCAACAAACGGTCGACGTGGATCTGATAATGTTCAATTTTAATTAAATGTTCCCTTGTGGTTCAAGACCAAAGCTCGAACACCAGACTTTAACTGCTCCGGATTAACTCATGCCCAGCCATAATTTGTCTCTCCAGACCATCATTCATGGCCACTATCGTCAAATAAACCAGTCCTCGAATCACTACAGCTTATTGACCAATTTTACAGTGAGAATGGTTCATATTACCGTGGGAAGCAAGTGGCCGTTGTAGAGACCTTCCTAGGTTGATCCTTACACGGCCCAGGCCATACCACAGCCCAGAGCGAGTGCCATTGCCAGTTGGCGCAACACCAGGTTGCTTTGGAATTGTGTATCATCAACCAAGCACCAGAAGTGTCATTAGAGAAAAAGAAAGAAACAGTCCCGGGGACCTTGAGACTTTTCCAATCCCTTATAAGTCATGCCCGACCACGATATGCACATTGTTTACCCCAGCATGTCGTGGTCGAAATACGTCATCTTATTGGTCCGACCTGCCAATTTTGGTCTAGCCAAAGCTATTCAAGACTTGAATCTATCAACATCAACAATCTTCTCCGTAGGGATAGGAAAGAACCCCACACACTCCCAACAAACACATCACCAAGTCCACAATCTTTACTACGGGAACATTGAGATTTTGTCCTTTTTGACCTCACCCATCCGTTCTATTCGCTGTTCAGCTGTCTCTTTTACCCCGCACTCGCACTCAGCCCATCCGCCAGCAGCTCATGCTCGACAGTCCTTCAAAATGACCACAACAACGTTGGACTTTGATACTATCACAAACGAGGACCGCGGTCTCTTCAATGACATCCAGTCCGAAGTCTTCACCCAGCTCCAGCAGACACTCAATGCATCCAAAGGGCCCACAGGCGACGACAAGGTGGGCCAGTTTGTCGCCTACCTGACTTCCTACAGTCCCGATAAGCTCGCTAAGGCCGATCTCAGGCCCGAAGACTTTACCTGGAACACATGGAAGGTCTTCACTTACACTGCCGCTTGCATCCCACCCGACCACACTGCGCAAGATGTCCTCGTCCAGATCTTGCTTGGCCTCCAGGCCGCCGAGGCGCCGTGGAAGGACTTGGCTGAGTTCGGCATGTTTATGAGAGACGAGTGGAATGAAAGTAAGATCACATCCAGCACAGAGCAACCATGCGGCTGCTGTCCCGCAAAAGTCTAAGATGCTCACACCAGCGCACGCGCCCACAGGTCCTAAATTCGAGGCCGTCGACCCAGCCAGTGACCAAGAATTGTCCCTGGACGAATGGATCAGCCTCAACGCCTTCGTCGCCCGCGCCTTCCGCGACGTCCAGCCGTCCTTCCGCACCTTCGGCATCTGGGAGCTGCGCTCGGGCCTGGAGGGCGACGCCACCAAGGACGACCAGGGCAAGCCGCCGCCACAGGCCAGCGTCGACACGCGCGCGCGCGTCGCGGCCGAGTGGATCATCCGTGCCGGGGACAAGCTGTGGAGGGACTCGCTGCTCGGGGTCTGGGCCGAGGAGACGGCCGAGACCGGGCGCGCCTACGTCGGCGGCAGGTTGATCCCGGCCACGAGGGGCTTGAACCTCGAGCGCTGGGGCTTCTGGAAGCGCCGGTTCGCCGAGGTGCGCGAGCATGTGCAGGAGGAGGCGGCTCGTGACGCTGTTGGTCGGGCTTTGGAGGCCATGAATGCCTTGGAGAAGAAGGCGGCTGAGGCGCTGTAGAAGCGAGCTCCTTGTACGCACACTGCGATGGTAGCGAAGATTGCTGGTGACTGGGCTCGATACCCACCATAGCCCTGACCTGGACACTCATATTTTTGTAGGTGCATGAAACGTGCCAGTCAGCTTGTAATCGGACATCTAGTTTCCGTGACACAACATTGATTGGGCAAATATTCCGTTGAGAAATGAAGAATATTGAGCTGAACACCTTACTTTCGGTGGACTCTCGTGGACGCATGTACTGCGGCACATCCCTCCTGTAGTTGTCGACTAGACCTCCAATGCATCTATAAACGACTGTATCAAGACTCGCTGTGGTCTAAATTCTCGCGGCAGTAACTGGCACTCAATTGGCACCCAGAATTTCACGATCTTGCGCAGCAACACCACGTATTTAACAACCGGACAGGCACCCAGCAATAAGGCACTGCAACCCCACCCTCACTTGTACCTTTCTTGAGATAGCATCCCATCGCGAAGGACGAAAAGACGACCAGTTAAGTATTCTTGGGTCATAATGAGACGAGCCAGATATATACTTCAACCCGTCGTGAAAGCTGCCATTCTGTGGCTTTTCCCTTCAAGTGATCATGAAACCAAATAGAAATCGCATCCGAGATTCTCCCTGCCCATTCGCTCAAATGTGCTCCGTTCAAAGTCTTATGATCTTTCGAGAGTTAGCACTTATTTAATCCCATGGCCCCGAGGGAAGACGATCTGTTGCAAATCTCGAGGATGTCAGGATGCGGCGAACCTATCTTCAAAGGCTCGGCCGAACTCGTCCGTGCTGACCATCACATTCGACCCCGAACCTGGAGTAATTGTCATCGTTGCCACAAACACACCAAAGGAGACATATCAGTCGTCGACAAATACGAACACGCTCCATGTTGTACCGACACCGATTTTAAAACGTGGCTTAACTCCCCGAGATTGTCCAGGTGGGGAACGGCATAACGTACGTCCGCTGAACACTCTTAGTACGCATGGCAACGACTTAAAAGTCTCCGAGCGAGAGTGAAGACTATGAATAAAGACGACAATAAAAGGCGACAGGTTCTCCCAAATTGTAGGAGGAAATAGATCAGATATTAAGCACTATTAATTCTCAAGCTCAATCTACCAACACGTTATTATTTCACAACTCTGAATCATCACCCTAACGCCAACCTTCCCGAGTGCCCACGCAGCAAGTTCGCCATGTCTTCATCACCAGTCATCCTGATTTTCGGCGTGGGGGCCAACACAGGCCTTGCGACCGCCACCAAGTTTGCAAAGGAGGGCTACAAGGTGGCGGGCGTCTCGCGCAACCCGTCGGCGGAGGTCAAGGCGGCCACTGACCTGATCGTGCCCGCCGACCTGACAGACCCCAAGACAGTGGAGGCAGCCTTTGAAAAGGTGACCAAGGAGCTGGGCGTACCCCACGTGGTCGTATACAGCGGTGAGTGGCTTCAGAAAGCCGCAGTCCAGGAGGAAGTCCAATGTGGGATGAAGGATCTGAAGGGATCGCGAGGCTAATCCTTTCCCTGCGATCGCAGCCTCCGATGGGCAGATGAACTCGACCGCGAACCCCATCACCGTCTCGTCGGCCCGCCTGACGGAGATCCTGACGGTGAGCACCATCTCGGCGTACGCGGCGGCACGGCTGGCGGTCAAGGGGTGGGCGACGCTGCCGGCGTCGGCGAAGAAGGCCTTCTTCTACGTGGGCAACATGACCAACACGCAGATCTTCCCCGAGACGCACACGCTCGGGATGGCCAAGAACGCGGCGGCGTACTTTATCGAGACGGCGGCCGAGGCGTACAAGCGGGCCGGCAGGGACTACAAGTTCTACTACGTCGACGAGAGGCTCGACAACGACGAGAGCGTCATGATGGACATCGACGGCGGGGCGCACGCGCTCGAGTTCTGGAAGCTGGCGCACGAGGTCGAGGGCCAGAGCCACTGGTGCTGGACGTTCGTCAAGGGCGACGCCGCCAAGGGAGAGGCGGGCCGCTATGTGCGCAACAGGGCGGCTGCGGACAGGGAGTATCGGCTGGTCAGTGATTTTGGTATGCCTGACCTCACTGGCCTGCCTGAGGGTGGGTTGACCTACGCAGAGCTGTTCAAGCAGATGGGCTCTCCAGCCGAGTTCTCCATCAAGAAGTAGCGGACATGTAGAACTTCATATGGCTCCTGGCCATCGCCACGGCTTGGGGCGACTTGTTGTTAGGGAAGAGTATATCGGTCGATCTTTTGAATCAATTACCTTCATGTTCAGATGTTGGTGCGAGTTACTTCGATGTGAAATGTTTGGATGCGAGATATTTTGTGATGGGAGAGGAAGGTCAACCTGAAGGTCGGTCTAACAGCCTGAGCCGCCTCCCCCCTGTGCTCGGCGTCCTGCAAGGGTTGGGGGTGCGACGTCACCGCAGAAGTCCAAGAAGCTTCATCGAGCTCCAACTTCCCGCATCAGCAAGCCAAACCCGTCGTGCCCGAAACGCTGTTCCCTCCCAGTTCCATGAACACGATCCTCAGAAGAAGCATGTCGAGATTTACAATTGCCAACCTCCCGCGCATGGAGGTGACGGCGCTGTCGCAGGAGCTGCTTGCGCTCAAGTCCCCCGACAACTCGGTCGCCGTGATCGACGTCCGCGATGGAGGTACGCAGATCCAAAGCTTGCGTGCACCCTTCCCTCGGTGTCTTCTACGGCGATAGTACCGCCGCTGACCTGCAATTCTTCCCACAGACCACATAGGCGGGCACATCAAGGGCTCCCGCTGGGTCCCCTCGCACCAGTTCGAAGAGTGGCTGCCCACCCTCCTGCGCCAGCTCGAGGGCACCAAGACAGTCGTCTTCCACTGCGCCCTGTCGAAGCAGCGCGGGCCCAGCGCCGCCCTCCGATACATCCGAGAGCGCGAGGCAAAGTTCGGCGAGGACTCTGTCGCTGCGCCCGAGGGCACCGGCGTGCAGGGCCAGCACGCATCAGCAGCATCAGCAGCAGCAGCAGCGCCACCGCCACAGGCCGGAGAACAAGGGCAACAACAACAGGACGGTGCATGGAAGTCAGTCCATGTCGCTCAGAAGGTGTGCGTCCTCAGAGGTGGCTTTCAGAGGTGGCAGGAGTCCCACGGTCCCGACGAGCGCCTGACGGAGGCATACGTCAAGGACCTCTGGGAGGATTACTAGGGCAGGCAGGTAGGCAGACAGGAAGACAGCAAGACAACCACGGCCGAAGCGTGCCACGGCGAGACTCCTTCCCTGGGAGACCATTTCTCACACAACTCCGAACCTTTAAATCTCCCGCCAAAGGCCCACGCTCCATCACAGGATGCACGAGAGAGTTTAGGGATTGGTCATTCATTTAACAGGCGCCTTGTATTCATGGTGTGCCTGTACTACCCGAGACAGAAAGGAAGTCTATCGCAACCCTCCCAAACCCGACCTTGTTGTTGATTAATGTTTTTTTGAAGATAGATTTTTCACTTATTTTTGGTTTGATTGTTGCCCGGTTCAGAGAAGACGCGGCGACACCCCTGCCGACCGGCCTGGATGACATTCCAATTTGTTCTGGTATTTCGGGTGGAGAAGACGTCGTGTGGTTGTGGCAATGGTCATGGTGATGTGGATGGGAGGTGGTGGCGACGACGGCGGTTTCAGTCGTGCTGTTTTGCCGACCCGATCCCTCACATCGAACGACTGCACTTCGAGCGCCTTATACTTCGGTTCTCGACCAGCTGCAGAGTCTCCCGAGACAGTCGCCCACTGAATGCGGCTTGAGCATTGCGCGCTCCTGCATGCGGCACATGGCGGAAGTCGCCACCTCGCGGGATGCGCTTTGTACTTGTGCTACCTTAGCAGGAGCATCACCTCATCGCGGTCGTCTTCGTCTATGGGCGCTCGGAAGCCCTGGCTGTACAGCTCTGGGCGCGGGATGATGTCCGCTAAGCCGAAGTCTGCAGACGGGGAGAGGAGGGTATTTGCCGTGAAGTCTCGGGAACTGAAGTAAGCGATGAGGTGGTGTGTGATGCCGCGGACGGTCACGCTCATCGACTTCCTGCACAATCTTCCGGCACTGCTGTGGTTTCCTGTTATGCAGGCACAATGATCAGCACGTGAACCATGTGAAATGGTGCGAGAGGAGGGGGAACAGGGAATGGGATCAGCTCGTACCGTTCGACCTGCTGCGGCTAGAGCTTGACGACAGCTGCCGGCAAATTTCAAAGTTGCCGACCCTCTGCGGCGTCGACCACGTTATCCCGTCCTCCCAGTTCCTGATGCCCGACGACCGGCTCTCATACACAAAGATGTTCCCGCTCTTCGCAAGCGATGACTCCTCAGATGACCGCGGGCGGCGGCAGGTGTGGTACAGCACGCCCCGGAAGCAGGCTTCTATGATGATCAAGGCGTCCTGGGTAGAGGCAACGTGACCCCGATATGTTGCGGCTATGGCTGATTCTGGCATCGGTGGCTCAGGGTGGCCGGCCAGGTCGGTAGGGATCTGGCGGGCGGTGCGGGAGTGTCTTGGGCGTGTTGGAGGGGCCGTAGTGGTGGTGTTGGTGAAGGTGACGGCGGGGGGAGAGTAGCTGCTGTAGATGTCCGGGTGCTTTTGACATGCTCGAACCACCATGGAGGCGAGGAGATGCCGCTGGTCTTAACGACACCTGGGGATTCGTACTGCTGGCAGGGTCTCGATCATGAGGCAGACTCGCAGAGAGTCCAATGTTTCTCTGGCTGTCGTCTCTCAGTCTGGTCTGGTCTGTCTGGCTTATACCTAACCTCCCACCTAGCTCGACATGACGGCGGGGGCGGGGAGCTCTTTTATCGCATGTGAGCCATGGCTATCCAAGGGCCCCAAGAGGACGACGAATGAAGATCATTTCCGATTAGGTTGGGATGCTTGAAGCATATCCCGCAAGGTGGAGCCCTTCACACGAGCGATACTTCAGGCTCGAGCTGAGAGCTCCCAAGGGGCCCAAGACTTTTTTTTGTGCAGTCTCCTTGCCCTGCCTCCCTGGCCGTAGCGGGCAGCGAGGAAGAAACAAGGTTTCCAAGAACAAGGTTGTCACAGCTTGCTCCGGGCTTTCCTCCCAAGCACCCACCCGCTACCACCCTACCCTGTCCACCCCCGGCAGCCCGCGCTCGGAGTAGTAGGGGGGCGGTGGGAAGTGGCCTGGTCCCACCATCCCGGGCCATGCCACGTGTGTGGCAGCGGCGGAATCTTCGGGGCGGTGATCACTGCTGCTCGAGGACACGACGTGCTGTGCGTGCCCTGTCACGCTGAACATGTTGTGCAGCAGGTTGAAACAGTCACTCGGGTTGCAATAAGTTAGGCCAAGGTTTCCCCGAAGCTGCCCGATCTGATGTCTGCCGGGTGTGGCTTCGCTCGGATCGCCAGGGGGGGAAAAGCAGAGCAGGAGCCAGAGGAGCTGAGAATAAACCCAGAGCCAGAGCCACAACAGGCCGGAAGCGATGATTTCGCTGGTTTGCTTGCCAAGAAGAGGGACAGGAGAGGTGAAATGAAGGAGAGACGACCGCCAAGAACCTCCACAGCCCGACTTAGTGGCACGGCGAACAGCAGGCCTCGCGGCGGAAGAGGGGCGGGGATTGAGGCAGCGCGAGGGCAGGGTGTGGAATGTTGACTGATTGATTTGAGAGACTGACTAACTGATTGACTGACTGACCTGGGCGGTTGACAGATTGACAGATTGGCTCACTGACAGACGTCCAGAAAACGACAGAATTCGTTCAGATGGGCCCTGGTTGGTCGCCTGCGGTCCGGCTGGCGGGCTGAACTTTCAGGCGGGTCGGATCACGCACAAGGGCTCTGTGCAAGCGCTGCCGTTACAGCACATGCAGCTATGACTGCCACAGGTGCCTGCGTCTACATTGGACGTGCAGTACAATACAGATGTATGTCCCATCAACCTGCGGTGCACACATTTACTGTGTGTGAGTCCGGGCGCAATGGAAGGGCGATGGGCGACCCTCCAAGACAACAAGCACGCACAAAACAAGAGGGCGGTCCCAAACCTTGATGCGATCCAGAGTTCCGGTCCAGGGACTTGGATATCGAGCACCTGGATTCACCTCGTGGACTCGTGGAGCGATGTGACGGGGAGAACCCCTCCAACCCCGACGGCAACTTGCCATGCTGCCGTTTCCTCAGCCAAACCTACTGTACTACGCTACCTGCCTACCCACCTACTTCTACCCACCTACCCACCAAACCTCCAGAAGGGACCCCGCCGAAGCTGGCAGGGGTAGATCAAGCTTGGATCCCTGGCGGGCGCTTGGCTCCTCTCTGCCTTGCCATGCCGCCATGCAGGGACCTCTGCAACGTCGGGATTGGAATAGATTACGGTGATTGCGTCGTCGCAGCTGGGCCTGAAGGGAGCCGGGGCCGGGGCTGCCTCCCAGTCTAGACGTACACATGTACATACTGTACTATGGTATGCACAGCAATACTGGACGTACCGCAGTACAGCACGATACCACTCTGTTTCGAAACAAACTCCGAGGCGGCCGTTCGGGCTCCTACTTCTGGCATGCCTGACGGCGGCTGCGGGTGGCTGCCCAGCTGCCCAAGCACGCACATCAGTCGCCGTCCCTGTCGCAGCCCGCCAACCTCGGCCAAAACTGTAGCGAAGGGGGAGGCTACTACCGTAGGACAGTAGTATCTCCATCTCCCACCGGGCTGCCCGGTACCTGGATTAGCTGCCACGTGAGCTGCAGTCGAGTTGTGACCAGTGACTTCTGCGCTCCGATTCCGATCAAGGTTGCGCTTCTAGCGACCCTGACCCAACCGTCCGTCTCCCATCTGCACATGTGGGACCCCCGAGATCGATCCCACCGCCGTCTCCCCACCACCTCCCATGCATGTACTATGTACTGAGGTATGTACAGAATGCTGATACCCACCAAGCCCACTCACCGAAGGCGCCGCCATAAGGCCACGGGGCGGGTTGGAGGGTTTTGTTGACTGAATGGTGGGATGGCAGGACGGGTCGCTGGGGTGAGTGAGGCGCAGGCCCAGCGGCAATGCTCGGCGTGGGCGTGGCCTTCTCTTCTCTGTCGATCAAGACCCCCCGGGAGCGACCCCCCTCCCCCAAAGGCCCCAAGGCCCCAAGGGACCCCCAGAAGGCGCCAAGCCAGGGCCAAGTGCAGGTGTTCACGGAAGCATCACGATTCCATTCACGAACCTGCTCGATCATCAAAACAAGCGGAGTTTGATGTGCCAAGAGGAGGGTCCTGAAGCACTAGCACCAGAGCATGAGGCATGAGGCATGAGGCATGAGCAAACCACCTGATCCGTGAGCCCTGGGCTTGGCCGTCCGTCTTCTTCATCCCGGCCGTCGTCGTCTCGTCTCGTCTGGTCTGCTTCCCTCTCTTCCCCCACACACCACGGCGGGATTTGAGTTTAATGCCGCCACAAAGGCCAAGCTGGCCTGGCTGCAATGTGGAATGGCCTTCTCTTGGGCGCCAAGATGCCGCGCAAGCAGCACGCCGCCAGAATGAGCCGGCGATGCTATCATGACCCCGCCAAGGCCAGCGAAAACACAGCCTGCCAAGCCTCTGTGTCTGTCTATTTGCGCGCGTGCCTGTCCATCTGCCCATCTCATCCGCGACGCCCGGCAGTGCCAAGCCGAGGCGAGATGATCGTCTTGCCAGAGACCAAGTCAGTTAGCCAAACGAGGTGCTGCGTCAGTGCCGTGTGGCTTTGCCAGAGGGCCATGATTGTAAGCCGCGCGGGTTCTGCGTCTCTGTTCGCCTCCACTAAACGGTTTATAGATAGCATCGATCTAGGCCCCCCTCGCCGGGTCAATGCGTAGCTTGCGGCCCCCGTTGGAGAAGAAGGAGCAGCAGGCGTGTTACGTACTAGCGAAGGCGAACGTTTTCCCCCTCCATCCTCCCTCCCCCGGGCAGGTCGAACCGGCGGGACGGCGCGCGCATTGAAGCTTCGATGGGAATGCGGCTAGCCCATAGTCCTTGTTTTAGCATGCGGGCAGTCCTGGGACAAGCATTTCTGCTGTTTACTTCGCTCTGGTACGACACCACCCTTCTGCTTATTAGTAGCGACTACTAACTAGCACACGGGCCTAATGCGACTCCTGCCGTTGGGCAGCTAGTGTGGTTCATGCACAGTCGCAAGCCACAATCTGGCTGTAATCTATGTCAGGGACGGGACTTCTCAGAGGAGCAGCCTCACTCGAGGACCAAGAAAAGGACGTGCCGCATGCACATTGCCCCGACCGGGTTGCCTGCAAGGAAAAGCCGCACCGCAACTCTTCCAAGCCTCGGCTTTCCCGCTCCTAGGGCTGATACAGGGTCTCTTGCCGTGACGACCAACAATAGCAACCCTCACCGGCAGCCGGCGATCAATGCTTTCGATTTTTCCCGCTGTCCCTTCCCGTCCCTGCCCCCTCCACCGCCTTTCCAAATTTCTCATTTCATGTAACCCTTGTGAGGTGATATATCATCCCACCTCATCGGCGATGTGCGGCCAAGCATCTCACTGGCTCGCCCGGAGCCGGAGAGACTTCGGTCACCAGTCGACGACACTTCGGTCTTTTGTCGAATTTCCGTCCGGACGTTGCTCCTCGGAAGTATCGTTCCGCCATGTCCGTGGGCGGTCAGTTGCCCGGAACTTTCGGTGGGAGTTTTCATGTTTTTGTTTTTTGCTCTCTTCTTTCATCGTCCCCTGTTCGTCTCGCCTCACATTACCGGAGGTGATGGATAAACCTGCGCCTGCTGCGCCAGCGCCAAAGGATATCTCGGACCCTATAAATATCATTAAGCTTGAGTTGCACTCCCACACCCTCCCTGCCATTCCACTTACCCTTCGCAGGCCCGGGGAGGGCCCGGGGTGCCCGCGGACAGCCCGCATCCACCCGCGCGGGCCGTTCTTCAGCACGCGACCCCGTCCCTGGTCTGATACCCGTCACACATCTCTGCGCGGCCGTTCACAGGCGCGCATATACTGATGCACGTACACACGTACGCACGCCCGTCCGCTCCCCAACTCAAGGTTTCCTCTGGTCGGTCCCTGGGGGGCCCCACGACGCCGGGCGCAAACCCACGCGTATTCGCCCGACCGCCTCGAGGATGGCCAGCCCTTCGGATGTCGAGCCGCCGGGCCCCCTTGTTTCCCGCCCGCCCCCTCGGCGGCCCAGCAAAGCGTTGCGCGGTAGGATTTAAGGTTGAGGCTCAAGCGGGCAGGCGAGCTGCACGAAGCTGCAACCAGGCGAGCGAGGCAAACGGCGGGCTCCACTCGTTAGGGAGTTTTTGCCCTCGCTTGTTGCTGCGCTGACGGCCCTTGTCGCATGTGCTTTAACAAGGCTTACGTTCCCACGGGCTTCCCAAAAGCTTAGTCTTGGGATGAATGGAAACGTAGTTCGGCCCCAATCCGGCAGAAGCTTAGCATGTTGGGCAAAACCAACGCTATGCCACCTCTGTTCGTTGAGCGCATACACATGATACCAAAACACACACGCACACACACACACATCGCTAGTCGAGTCTGATGGCCCCCATTTGCTGTACGCACTCGATCGCAACGGCCGTTTTACGGCCCAACCTTGAGTCTCAGCTCCGCGAACGTCCACCCCGGAAGCGTATGTTAGCCCCGAAGTGAAAAAAAGGCAAAGGGCCAAACTAGCCAGGGGTATTTGGGTTTTTCTTGGTTCCGCGGATGGCCTACCCCGTGAGCCTGATATCTACCCGAGCAGACAATCCGCAGCGATCCTGTACGCGGCAGGTGGGCCGTGGAATCATCATGAACCAAAATAATAAAGAGGGGAACCTTGAAAAAAGAAATCGAGGTTCCATAAATTCAGCTACCACCCCGGCGCCCGTTATTTCTCTTTTGCTCCGGGGATACTCCTCCCGCGGACGGGGGAAATCGCCGTTGATCCATTGCGTGAGCCCTATGGCATTGTGGGGCCAAAGTAGAAGTTCAGCTGTGTCAAGAAGGGACGGACGGTTATAGCCGGCATTCTGGATACATCCTTGACCGTCCGCCGGGGATGTGTATGTATGCGGCGACCGGACGACTGACTGGCTGGCTGGCTGGACTGGACTGGACTGCGCTGGTTCGAGCAAACACCGCGATCTGCGGGCGTGTGAGTGCCAAGCTGGCATTGGCGACACGTCTGGGCGACGGGGTGCGTGGAGCACGGCCAAGCCCCCCCAGACGTGTCGGCAAGTACTGTAGTGTAGGGGGCCCCCCAAGGGCCAGGTCCTTGTGCCTGTGTCTGCCGTACGGCGGGTGGTTTGAGCCTGCGGTCCCATTACTCGGGGCCCAGCGGGCGGGCGGGCAGACCTGACGGGCGGGCAGTCTGTCACTGTTCCTTCTTCGCTGCCAGGGAGAGGGCTGCGAAAACCCGGTGACAGATAATAATAACAAGGCTGTCTGTCGTCTGTCACAGTCAATGGGATAACTCAACCGTGCCCACCCCACCCACACGTCCACTCCGACGTAGGTTCGTTCCGAAGCTTGGGCACCTGGGCAACTCTAAAATTACATCACCGTCTAAGCGGAACCTTGACCGCGCAAATAACGTTTCCCAAGGTTTGTCGCACCTCTGCACGATGAGGTATTGAAAGGCATAACTTCTGGGCGGAGCGTCGAGCTACTACTGGGCGTTGGCTCCCAGGTGAGGAGGTGAGGCAGTTGTGTGTCTTTTTTTGTGTTTTCTCTCTCTTTCTCTTTCTCTTTCTCGTTTTCGCAACAGAGTCTAGCCCAATGATTCAGGGGCCTCGGTTTCGCAGCGGATAGAAGAGGGTCCCTCACCGGAGAATAATGATTCAAGAACAGATCTCTTGGGGTCGGAGAGTCATGTCCTCTGTGGCCTACGGTACATGTTTATACGTACCCGTACACGCTCTGACGCATGTCGTGCATCAGCCCGGAGCCGAGGGCCGAGGTGGGAGAGAACTTGAAAGGGTGAAGGGAACCTCAAACCCTTTGTATCTCCGTAATCTCCATTTGTAAGTGGACTCGCTTAGACGAGGTAAACCAAAATAGGTTTTCTATTTTTTTTTTTTATCTCAGCCCATAAATTCTGACCAGTCGATATTGTCACATCGTAAACAGTAGGACGTGCATGCTCTCATTCTGCCTGCTCAACAGAGTAAGACGGCCCGAGGGCTAGGCATGCGCGCCTGGTATAGTATCTCGTCCCTAGCTGTTAGCGGTTATCGCTCCGGGGGACGGGGCCCGCCGCGGCTGAGAAAATCAGACCCTGGTTAGCACGGGGAGGGAACGGGTGGGAACGGTGAGAGAGGCTCAGTCGTCGATTATCCGAATGCATCGACAGACATGATACGAGGAGCCCATTTCGCGCATGTAATGATTGACACAAGACCAGCCAACCGGAGATATCGAGGGAAAACAGCGAGAATAAAGTGGCTGAAGGGGGGTTGCGCACGTTTTGTGCAGTCGGTGCTCGCAGACCAAGATGGATTGGTTCCCTCAACGGCTGCCTCGCTGGGGACAGGCTAGGCTTGTCGTGCAGCAGTCTTGTCGAGCCGCATTCCGAGCTGCATGCAATAGTCGCCTTTCCCACCTGCAGCCCTGGCCGTCCAGAACCAGTCGGGTGGGCGCGCGCGCCAGCTGCGCCTTATGCACCGCACCTCGCCGGGGCCGCTAGGGCGGATCCTGCTGCGATAAAGAGAGAATTCGCGCCGCCCCTGCAGGCTCCGGGTGCCGGTGAGGGAGCAGTAGGGGAGGAGTCGGGCTTTCATGAGGGATCGTGCAGCCCGTATCTCAGGTTTTTTGAGTTGACGCGACAGGAAGCTGCGAGGAGGTCGGTGAGGAGACGGTGGGAATCTCACGTCATGCGGCCAGGCCTGGGCTCCCGGTGCTTCCAGCTGAGAGGGATCGTGGTACGGCAAGGAGGATATGCTAGAGGTGGTGATACGACATTAGGACTATATAAGCTTCAGGTCGTGGCTGTAGATGAATGCTTGTATGCTCTGGAGTTACGTCTCGCAGCAGCGATTAAGAAATTAACCATTGAACACCTTCAATCCGGGACCAACTCATCCACGCTTTCATTACTCCCAATATCTTCGCACAATTCAGCACTAGTATCAAGTAAATATGCAGCTTTCCGCCCCCCTTATGCTTTCCGCCCTCGCTGGTCTGGCCAGCGCCGCCGTCGTTCCCCGGACTGGGACGACAGACATCCAGTTCTGCACGGCGTCCACATACGCCACCGGAGCATGCCCCTATGCCCAGCCCACGGCCGGCGCAGGGACATGCGGAACGTTGAAAGTAGAGGCGGACGTCTGCTGTAAGGCGCCCTGAGCCCACCCATCACGGTTTGACACAACTTGGCATCACGCGGTAACTACTAACGCCCAACTTCCCGGCGGCAGACACCTTTGACGACTTCCCTGAAGCGCCAGCTGCGCTTATCGGCAATGTGAACTACATCTCGATCCCGAGCGGGGGGTCGATCACTGGCTGTAACCTTTATAAGTAGGTCTCCTCCGCTGGTGGCATGTCTTAGATTGAGACCTGCAGCGCTGACGAAACCTGTGTCAGAACGACGGACTGCACTGTGACACCGGACCAGTCGTGGGCGGCCACCGAGGTCGGCTCCACCGATCTGACGTGCCGCAAGCATCTCACCGCAAATATTGTCAGTTGGATCTGTGCCTAAATGGCAGGAAAGGGGCAGGTGGCACTCCGGTATGGAGAGCAAAGAGCGTGGTAGCTAGGGTGACAGGTTTGAAATAATGATTACATCACGAGCTCTTCTGGATGGAGAAATTGATGCTGTGCTGGTTTTCCCCAGGAGACCTGTCTTGCGACCTGTTCATTTTTATCCCTCCGAATGAAGCGGCTTTGGTATCTACTAGTCTTCACCAAATTCTCATATGAATACTTTTGGCATATCATTCCGCTGAAGCCTTTGAAAATCTCAGCAGCATAAGCATAGTACCACCTCATAATCCCTCCTACCAATGAGCAGACAATGCGATCACACCTGTCCCTCTTGCCAAAAATGACTTCCGTTTGCCGTGACAGAAGAGTCGGACAGAGTCCTTGGTTCAAGGACGAGAATCTAATGCCTGTTCACCCACATAAAGGGAGACACCAAGGCAGAAGACAACTCACGTTCCAATGAGGATTTTTGAAACGCCTGTCGTTTCGGCTTCAATCCTGTCTTCCATATCAATTCCTCCATCCCAGAAGATTCTCACCCATGACGTGACAGAGCACCTCGCGTTGGTCGTTGCACAGGATGTGACCAGACCAAACGGCGAGAACGAGGGTCGACTGCCCGCTCATCCTTACAAAGGAGCAGAATCCCGGGCAGACGATGTCTCACATTTCGATAAAGATTTGAAATGCCTGTCTTCTCGTGGTGCAAACCCTTACTCCCAAGAGGACTTCAACTTGCCGGCTCTGCTGGCCAGACAGAGAGGGCATGTATCCGCACACTTGCAAGGGGGCTCTGCAGAGGAGAGGTGAGAAGATCTTGTTGCTGCGATTGTGCTGCAACAAATCTGAATCGGGATGGATGAAGATAAGTGGATTGATGGTCTTGTCGACAAAGGGGGGGTGGGGGGTAGGTGGCAGCGGCTGGAGTGGAAATAGGATTGGCCCGGCGACGCAGATCGAGAGCAGATGGCCTGATGAAGACATTTTGCCTTGTGGTTGAGGACAATGGCGGTGCTTCCGGTTGTCCTGTGATTTGAACTCATTTGAAGCGAAGAAGTGCCCTGCGATTCCCCAAACAAATGGGAAGCCTGCGTAGGTATTCGATTCGCAAATTGAGAACCCTCGCTCTGACAGTGGCACCTAACAAGCCAATCTGAGAATTCCTCCCTTTTCTGCGTGAGAAATGTTCCTGTATCGGTGTTCGATTCGCAAGCTCGAAAGATGAACAGCCACATCGCAACCAATCCGGTAGGAGTCAGAATGGTGGGTGTTGGGCGACTGCCAAACAGGTGCAGGCATTGAATCGTAGGTCGACAATGAAGCCGCATTGGAGATGTCAGGAGAATGTCGGCGCGGTCGGTGCCGAAAAAGGGAGTGAAGAAAGGAAAAAAACCTCTCGCCCGATAGTATTGATCAGGCGTCATGGTTTCGCACTTCATAAATATGCCTTAGGAGCTGTGATAGTCGTACAGTATTTTAAAAATGACACTGAAACAGGTTGGAAGCAGTCGTCTGTGGACTGCTTAATCTTGGTCCTTGGGAGGGTGCTCGTCCATGTATTTCCAGACGGCTTCCTCGAAGACGTCGCCCAGGTCCTTGATCTCCTCGTACGTCATCTTGTGAGCGAGATCCGGAAGCTCATCTACGATGAAATTGCAGAACCAGTCGTAGAAGACATGGAAGAGGTTTTGCTCGCAGAGGGCAAACTGCATCCCAAACCGCGGCTGATACGCTTCCTGGACCATCTCGAAGCTCCTCTCGTTGAGCTCGTCCTCGAGCATCGAGTCCACGAAGACCTTTGCTTCGTCCTCTTGTTCGGCTTCTGTCCACTCGGGGAGAGGGAACAAGAGCTCGGACACGAGCCGCGGGAGTATGACGTAGAATATGTCGTTCATCATGTTCATTGCGTACTCATCATCGTAACCGATATACGGATGGGCTTTGAGGTGCGCCACTATGGTTTTCGTCCGCTCATGCTGCTCTTTTACGCCCATCATAATGTCGGGAAGCCAGCCGTAAATACTCATCTTGGCGGGGTGACGGTCTTCTCGGTCGTACATCGATTCGTCTTCCCTCTCCCTTGGCCTCTTTCTCTCCCCTCGAGGAACAGGCGGAGGATTTGAAGCAGAGAGGTCAAGGCCGCCAGAGGGAAGAGGGGGTGCAGAAAAAGGGACCGAAGCAGCTGGAACAGGAGCAGAGGCTTGAGAAATGGGACCAGTGGGGGGGTTGAGAGCCGGAGAAGACTCGGCAGCCGGAGAAGTCTCAGCGGGAGGTGAGATCTCAGCGGGAGGGGGTACCTCAGTAGGAGAAGCGTGAGACGAAGCCCCAGCAGGAAGAGACGACTCGGTGGGAGGCGAGATCTCCGCAGGAATGGATACCCCAGCAGGAGAAGACGCCACAGAAGAAGGAGGAGTCTCGGTGGGAGGAGAAGCCTCATTTGTAGAAGATTCCTCGCGAGAAGCAGACGCATCAGAAGGCGGGGGGCTCTCGGATGGCTGAGGGCTCTCAGCAGGGGATAGAGCCTGAGCAGAGGAAGCAGCCGGGTGGTTGGAAGCAGGCGGAGCGGTGGGAGGAGCGTCAGCAGGAGCCCGAGCAGCGCGCCTGAAATGCTTGCTGAAGTCGAACTCGAGATCGACGTTCGGGTCTTCGTCGCCACCGACCTCGTAAGGCTGTTCCTGCGAAGCCGTACCGTTTGCAGTAGACGCCACAGAAAAGGGCGCCTGGCCACCGAACTGCGGGACGGTGACCGGGGGATTGCTGGTCGGGAAGGTCGTTGCGTTGATGAACGGGTTGTTGACCTCTGCAAAAAGCTGGGGCACGCTGTCGAATTGAAACGTGCTGGCTGTGAGGTCGGGCTCGCCCTGTGCAGAAACACCCTTGCCGTTCTCAGCGGGCTGAGAGCTGTCCGTTTCCATGGCCTCGTCTGAGTCGCCATCGTTGGAGGCACCCGCGGCCGTAGCATTTTGTGGTGTGCCGGAGGATTGAACATGAGTATTTTCAGCGACACCCTCGTCGGCAGGCTGCGATACCTCCACTTCCATGGCCTCATCTGAGTCATCGTTCTTCGTGTGGACTTCCGCGGCCATAGCAGATTGCGCAGTGGCGGGGAGTGGAGCATGGGTTTGCTCAGCCGACAGAGTGTCAGCCGGGCTCTCCTGAGAAGCCACCGCACCGGAAGGCTGTTCTTGGACCATGGCCTCTGGAGTGGCAGAGGATGAACCATTGTCCTCGGTAGGGGGAATGTCACCCGAACTCTGTGGGATGGCTGCCCCTGGGGCTCCCTGCTGGGGCTCGACTCTGTTCAATCCGTTGTTGCCGTCACATGCTGGCAGCCTTGTGTTCGCCATGGTGACCAGATGTGCGTGGAAACTCTCGCGCTTGGTCTTGTCCTTGATGAACATGCCGAAGACACTTGGCTCTGACCAAGCCCATGTGCCGGGCTCGGACACATGGCACGTAGTCAACTGGCCCACGAGAGCTTGCATGGAATCCTCAAAGGAGAATTCTTGGATGACTTCTGTGGGGGCTTGGACGGAAGGCATCGTAGGCTGATGCTTCGTCGGCGGATGGGACGAAACCGGTTGATGGGCAGGAGTTGGTTTCGAGTCATTGCTCGTAGGAGGCTGAGGAACGGCCGGGACCAGTGAGCCCTTGAATTCCCAAACCTGAGTTCCGGACGGTAGCTGTGGCAGAGTCTGAACAGTGGCCCAGCGCGGTGCGATAGCTGCGGACCACGACGGTGTCTTGAAGACTTGGGCAGGATCATTAAGTGCCCAGACATGAACAGACGCTGCGGCGTCCCAGAGTTGAGTCCCAGGCGGTAGATGTGGCAGGGACTCGACTGATGCCCAGGGCGGCGCGATGGTGACAGCCCATGATGGTATCCTGAAGACCAGCGCAGGGTCATTGATTCTCCAGACAAAAGCAGAAGCTGCAGCATCCCAGACTTGACCTCCAGGCGGCAGATGAGGCAAAGCCTTGACCGTTGTCCAGCGCGGTGCGATAGCCTCAGACCACGAGGGTGCCTTGAATACTTGGGCAGGATCATTGGTCACCCACGCAGGGGCTGAGGCTGCAGCATTCTTAGCGACGGGAACAGCAGGGGGTTGGGCTGCCGTTGCTTGACCGGTAGGATGCTGAGGCTGAGAAGCAGGCTGAGCTGGTGTCGGCTGGGGAGCAGGTTGCAGGACTGCCGTCGGCTGGGCTGTAGCAGGTTGGCCACTGTGCGTATGTTTAGGTGAGGTAAATACAACGCCTTCCATGGTAGTCGGGTAGGTGGGCAGCAGCAGGGAAGCATTCCTGACAGGACAGGGGGTGTCGTTGCAGGTCTGGGAGAAGGAGGACCCAGAGCTCTGGGGAGTCGAGGGCGTATGGGAGGGAAAGGTTCGTGGGGTCGACGGCGGCGTTGAGAAGAAGATCGAGGCAGTGTGGGCGCCCATGTCGAAGCCCATGCTCACGTCCCCGTCCCCGTCGACGGTATAGTTGGCTGGCCGCCCATCGTGGCGATGTTGCTTGCTGATGCTGTGCGGAGACCTCTAATCTCCGTCACAGCAGCGCGAGTACGTCGCACACAACGCGCGGTACTATTCTCTGTGGTTAGCCGACGTGAAGGAGGTTGAGGAGCTGCTAGGCAGTATATGTCTTGCCTTGCGACGACCTCGGGCGCGGGTAGAAGCAGTCGTGCGCATGCGACTGCTCGAGCCTTTGTTCAGAGACTCGCGTCTCATGATCTTCAAGCGCCTGAGGGCGTTTCTCGCATACGACGAAACAGTTCTGCCAATGGCCATACATTGGCTCGCGATGTGAAAACGTCCCTTGAGGATCCGATCCATGGTGGCGACGGTACAAATGAGGATAATTGGCGACGTGGTGATGGATCGGGACTGGGAAAATCGAGTGTGGCGTTTCTTCGAGTTGGATCGATTGATGAACAGGTGGGACGGTGTGGTGGTCAGGACTGGGGGCTTTGGAATGTGGAAGGGAGCTGGCTTGTGGTAGTAATGGTCGAGATGGTCTTGGCACCCCGGGGCCTGAAGGTGTCAATTGAAATGCATTCGAGTTGCTACGGTAAGCTCTGCCCCGCAGATTGGTCCAGCTTGTCGATTCACAATGCATTCATTCACTGCTCAAGTACAGACGCAGTCTCCTGCGGCGCAGCCATGAGCTCGAGCGGGATGGACCCGATGTCCTTGAAACTGGCCCGCAATGTCCACACGAACCCTGCACAAGGAGATACTCTACTAATTTGTGGTTGATAGTCTTGCCCACGGTTGAATTCCTGGGCGATGAGCATCAAATATGGCTACGTATTCTTGTAGTAGTAAGCTGAGAATGTTGCTTTGTCTATTATTTTCCGGCTACCAGTTCAGCAGAGGTCTCACTCTATCTCAAGTCTACCCATCTTGGAATCAGATACCTTTTCATTCGTCCGTGATGACTTTACTCAGCCAATCGCTGCCTCCGATCCTCCACGAATGTCCATATCCCACTTTTGAAGAGTTTGTTTCCTGACCTGTAGACGTGGATTACTCGCTGCTCATGGCGTACGTTCTTGAACGTTGGTCTATGGAGGAGTCTTTATTTAAGAAGAGGTCATACCGGCTTGATTGACGAGAGCAGTACGCTTGCGTCGAGCTATGAAGGCGCCCAAGCTCAGTCTTGAGAGTCTTTTGCGATGTTCATAACATTGTCTATACTAACCCATAGGAAAAGATCCAATAAGAGATTATCCCATAGGAGGGTATCCCAGTCTGAGGGTCGCCATGTTGAAAGGAGGAGGAAACGTAGCAGCACCATACCGTGCTTTGGTGAGCCGCAGAGAAGGTCACTATAGCCTCCCCACCCATTTAGGCTTATCTCTCTACCTTAAAGCCCTCTCTTCTAACTTAAAATGATTATTATAAAGACCCTCCTCATCAGGCCTTCAATTTACTAGAAATTACTAGCCCTATATAAATTCCTAATAAATTAAAATAGGTTTTAAAGGCTAGAATTGATTATTAAGGGAGAATGAACTTAGGGCTGAAAATAGCTTCTCCTAAGGGCTGCCTTCCTCTTAAGACAATACCCTCCTAATTACTAGCAGTAAGTCTTATACTTTAGGACGGCGGCTAGCTGAGACAAAATCATTCATTTTACCTCCCAATAATACTTCTTTTTAGATTTAAGTATTTTAATAAGTTATAAATTAAATGGAACCCTTTACTTTAATTAATCTAATTAATCTTCTTTTAGTTAAGAGAGAGAGAGAGGGCAAATAGGGAGTTAAAATTAAAGGAAGGAAGGAAGAAAGGAGCTACCCTTAGGAAGTATTTCAATCTAGGCGATAAGTATTAGCAAAATTAAGTACCTATCAAAAGCCCTACGAGTTTATTTCCTAGCTGCGAATCCATTTCCTAGCTGCGAATCTATTTCCCCTCTATAATCCTTTTCTTAGAGAGGCAGCTAAATCACTATTTGATTGCTTCCGAGAAGAGGAGATTTTGATAGTAGAAGTTCCATAAAGACCGACTCATAGAAATGGTAACCAATTAAGGAAATGGAAGTCATTATGACTCTCTCTGCAGCTCACCAAAGCACGGTATGGCAGTCGGACACTTTGTCTGCCAAAGCTGAACAATGTTACTGCCCGATAACGTCAAGACTGTTGAGTCGACGTTCCGATCCAGATATCGAGTCGATACAAGCCATAGGCTGGTTAGTCCAGCCCCCATACATGCGACCAAACAGGTAGATGCAACAGCCGGGTGTCTTTAGGACCAGGCCGACAGCCCCAATGGACTACAAGTGTTGGATCATCCAGAGACCGTCGAGGAACCGCGAACCTGCCAACCTTAGAAGGTCCTCGGTACCTAGGTACCTTGGTGCTTTGACCCTTGGTGGTGTGT
The DNA here is from genome assembly GCA_022225955.2 of Diaporthe eres. Classification (NCBI taxonomy): domain Eukaryota; kingdom Fungi; phylum Ascomycota; class Sordariomycetes; order Diaporthales; family Diaporthaceae; genus Diaporthe; species Diaporthe eres. The sequence continues at coordinate 12,516,259 of JAKJXM020000001.1, read as the reverse complement.
GCTGTCACGCCTGCCCAAGTAGAAAAATGGAAAGGGACGCAGTGCTGTTTCCATTTCTTGACCTCACGGCTGCCTGCGCTGTTTCGACTCCCTCGACTCTTGCCTTAAAACTCTGTCCACAACAAAAACAACGCTGGCCAATACCCAACCAGCCCATCTACCTCCAACACAAGACTCTTAACACCTACTGAACATCGCTGCCTATCCAAGGATCCGACTTGCTATCTACGCTCTCCCTATCTCTCCCCCAATCTCTCTGTCTGGACCTCAACAACCCTCGACTTCCCTGTGCCTCTATTTTATCTGGGAAATATCACCTCGACCCTCCCGATGATGGCGTGCATATTCTGCCGATTCGGAGCCTGGTTGCGACGCAAACTGAAGTCCATCAGCGAACCATCACAGTCACGACCGCCACCACCGCTCCGCGACACTTCCCATGATCGTATTCCGCTCTGTTCCTACGTCAACCGGCACGATTCCCCACCTACATACCAGGTGCTTGCTCAGACAAGATCGAGCGGGAGCGAAGACCTCGATAACCTTCGCGCCGAGAATCCTCCACGATCATTTCCAAGCGACGTGGGCCAAGACATACCACCTCCACCCATGGAAAGCCGGAACGAAACAATCTACGCCGCCGTCGTCACCGCCGTCTACGGACTGCGGCGTGCTTTGGCCGAGCGGGATCCTGCCATGGTCGCCGCGCAAGCTATCCGAGCCATCGCTTTAGCTGTCTCGACCTCACGCTCCTACTCTGCCTGTATTGCTGCTACCACCGCCGCTGAGTACCAGGCCCTACGCGTCGTCGAAGAAAGTCGACGCCCCGACTTCGTCTCCGACCCCTACCCGCGCATCCTTCGTCGAAATGTTGTGGGAGTTGCTTCCGACGCAGTCAGAGCCGCTGATGCTACGGCCTATGATGAGCCCTACGGTTGGCCGTGGGTGGACCACGACGACGAAGTGCCTTCTTCTCAATCGTCGACACAGAAAACAACCTCGATGTCTTCCTCCAGCGGTCCACCGTCTCAGCCTCCATCACGGTCAATCGTGGCGGTAGTCTAGGTATGCACCGTTTACCCAACTAAACCAATCGATTCCGTGGGGCTAATTGGTTGCGTTCAGACTAGTCATCACACCAACGAACTCAAAAGACCTATGGTAGCATAGCTCCGATACACCAACCACCTACACTTGCTCATAATCGTGTTCACGATAATATGGCGGCATCAATATGCTATACTTTCGATGCATACTTGGTACATCCCCGGGGAAAACAAAATTCGCATTACCAGTTCATGGGTATCTGGAAGCACACAGAGGCCTATGTAGTTATGCGCGTAAATCTGACCATGACGCCGGTCCTACTTAGGTTGCTCACTTTCCCTCCGCGACAGACAGTCCCCCCTTCGGTGCCTGCAGAGAAGGATCGAGCTAAATAGCAACCACCTAGGATCCGAACATCTCATCCGGTCTGTTAGTAGCAGTGCGTTTCGAGACCTTCCTCTGCGGAAGTCCGCTGTATACCTTCTTACTCCGTGACGTCTGCGGGCGGGCTTTCCCAGCCTGGACATCTTTACTCATCTGGACAGCCTCTTTCTCCATGATCTTCTTCATCTGCCCAGCCTGAATATTCTGCTTCTCCCTGGTCGTCAGCAAGGCCGGACGAGGATTCTGCCCGGGCCGTGAAGTTCCCATCAGGCCAACCTCAAAATTCAGGACCCTAGCCAGCCTGAACGCGAGCTCAGCGTGCATGCGGTCCTCCTCCAGGGGGCAGGGCTTCTGCGAGGAGGTGAAAACGAGGCCGGTAAAGGCAGACGCGAGCATGCTGTCCAAGAGTCCTTACAGGAGCATGACCTGGTCCGCGGCAGCCGCATCCTCACGTATGCAGAGGGGCGTGATGGGGTGTTGATTGACATAAGCAGCCATTAGTCCATCTCCAGGACTAGGCTGCGCTGAATGAGGTGCCCGCCGAACAGGAGTGTGGTAAGTGATGTTTCTCGCAGGTGAATTGTTTGGCCGTGATTAGAGAAGGATAAGCTGTTGAAACAGTTGAGCTGGCCGGAGCCAGATGGATTGATTCAGTATTTGCAAAGAAAAGAAGGTATCAAACTCATCGCTGTGCTCGCTTCCTGTATGCTACCTCCCAAATGCCGCGTCCCGCCCGATTCGAGTGTAGAAATAGACCCTCCGAACCTTTCACCTGCCGTCCCGCACATCAGTCCCGCCTTCTCACTTCTGTCCCGTTTTCGTCTCCCCCGACTTCGTCTTCTCCTCCTCTTCGAGCTTCTTCGCAGCCTCCACGATAGCCTTGTGCGCCTCCTCGTCCCGCTCCGAGTCATCCGTCTCGTCGCCCTCCTTCCCGCCCAACTTCGATTTATTGATATCTTTTCCGAGCCTGTCATGACCAGCATCCTCATCAGCTTTCGTCCCACCACCGCCGTTTCCGGCAACCGCGTCGGCGAATCTGTACCATGGTCCGTGGATCGCGCCGACTCCGGCGCCGATCAGGCTGCCCGGCACAGCAACGACGCCGCTGAGCAGCGCCCCGACGAGGTTGCCCAGCCCCATGCCTACCGCGCTTGAGATACCGATTCCGAGTCCTGTGCCTTGGCCCCATCCCGATGCCATCACTGTAGGCGGTGGTTTGCATGTCAGCACCTTCCTTGCGACCGGATCTAGTTCATGATGTGACGGAAGCAGCCCTCTGGCGTGACTTACACCTCGCCTTCTTGCTCTCCCCGTGTGCCTCCTTCTCCTTGGCGTACGCAGCCTGCCACAACCTCTCCCGCTCGGCGGGGTCCCTGACGAGCGCAGCCTGCTTCTTGAGGGCGTCCGCGGCATCTTGGAACCGCGCGGCGGCCTTTGCTGCCTCTGCAGCCTGGGTGATCTCGGCCATGGGCAGCACTCCACCTCCTCCACCTCCGGCTGCGGCTCCCGTCCCACTCGCGAGAGGAGGAGGAGGAGCAGCAGCAGCAGCTTCTTGTTCCTGCGGCTTTTCCGACATTTCCTTGGTTTCTTTCCGTCTCAAATTGCAGATATGATCAATAAAGACGGCGATATAGGACGATAGACATGGAATATCGCTGCGAGGGGTGCCGTCGAGGTCAACAAAAGGAGGTGGCTTCGGTCGTGTGTGGCTGGTGGGGGCATGACGGAGGTGGCGAATGCTCCCTGGGCCAAATCTTGGAAAGCAAGCTTTTTGGTGCACTTCGGAAGAGTCACTTTAGCTCATGGTGCAGTCACAAGGCCGCCTGAGCTAATGAGTAGAAGCAAAGCAAAAGGGTTAGGGCAAATGATCAACATGCTGCAGCTGGACGGCCGGCTACTTTCCAATGAGCGTTTGGGCTCCTGGCATTCGGGCAGCAATTGAGAGCTTGCTTGTGGTTGGTGGAGGCGGCTGTCAGGTGTCGTCCTTAGTCCTGATAAACAAGCTGCTCAACGACCAAGAACGGCGCGGTTACTGTCAGTTAATATCCACGACTCGTTGCTGCAGCTATTGCTAGTGATCGTAGACAGGCCACTGCCATTTCGCTGCACTTTATTCAGGTTCTTTGGCTTTCGGTTGGGTGCCACGGAATCCACAGAATCGACCAACTTTCTGATTAATTATGTCGGCTACACCCACAAGTAAAACATTGCCCTTTCAGACGTGTTCAGCCTACGAACTCCATGCCGCCTTGGGGTCATCAATAAGGCACACTATTAAGGAGTGCACTTCCTCATACGCAGTTGTCCAAACTATAAACTCGGGCCGACTCCGGGTGCTATAAAGCGAATAATCTTCTCGTTATGGACGTACCATCTTCAAATTTCAAGACATCACTTACCATCTTCAGCCTGTGGCCCTTCATTTGAACTCAAAACGTTGTGTAACATCAAGATTGATTGAGTCTTTTGATAGTGTGGCTGCAGTTTGCCTGGGCTGACTGGCTGGTGTTGAGTAAAGCCAAGTCGGCTGTGAGCAGATTCCAGTATGACGGCACTACTTAATGCATTCTCAGATCATAAGTGTGGAGCCGCATTTTCTATATTAGGTGACGTGGTCTCCGCCTGCTTGTGGAAACCAGGTGACGTTAGTGTGATCCCTAGACAGGGCCTCGTTTTTCTTCACGGTATGTGGTCTCGTTTTTAATCTGTATACATATGCCTCTTTAAGCAGTATGCATCAGTTTCTTCACGGTATACCGGCTGAAGGAGCTTAACCCATTGATATCAGATTTGATACAGTCACTATACAACCTGCTATGCAGGTGAGGTCGGCCCTTTCAGACACCACATCAAAGGCTCATGCTCTCAAAAGGACCTCGCCAAATTTGTGGGAGCATCATAAAAAATTGTCAAGAACGTCCCCACCGAACTTACTAGTACTGACACCACCCGCCTACGGCCTGTCTACGGCTCGCCTACGGTCGGAACTGGGCAGGTTTTCTAGTAGTGTGGCGCGCCGTCGCATTCAGTCAAGACACTATGGTTGTGGTTGACAATTCATGCACTGTATCAAATCAATTAGGGTCCATATTAGTCAACCTACCCAGGTACTAGTTTGTTAGCGAGGTGCCGAGAGGCCCAAGCACCTATATATTCGCCAGATGACTCACCCGGGCACGCTGTAAATATACCGACTAGCGCTGCTCGAGCGCTGAAACCCTCTACATATAACCCGGTCCCCACACTCGGATATTTCGGCTCCTCACCCATACCCATTTCTTTTTTGGTGCCATAGCCACACCTGTTTTACCGCCACAATCCACCACTCATACCCGTTCATTCACTATAACCACATCGCAACCTTCGCACCCTCCGCCATGGCGAACTCAAACGATGCGAACTCAAACGATGCAAAGTCAAAGGATGACTGCATGCTGCTGGCCCTCCCTAGGGAGCTGCGAGACAACATCTGTAAGGACACCACATTTGTTCGCCCCTCCCCTGTGTGGAAGTCTTTACCAGTCTTGGAAGGGTTGAAACACCCTCGCCAGGCGATCGGGGAACACATTCTTCGTTTGGATGCAATCTCTGTTTTTTTTTTTTTTTACATGACCGCAAGCTAATACAACATCTTCCAGACAAACACTATCTTCAAGTCGAAGGTGGCTATGTATACGACTTTGAGGTAAACAACTCTTCTTGACTTGTGTATCCCATTTGACGCGCGCTGAAAATCTGTTACAGTCTGGCAAACTCGGTTGCACCACTCCGTCCGGAGGCCGAACGCCCATCGACTTGAACCTCATGCTCTCGTGTCGTCAGATCGCTGCAGAGATGCAGGGCCTTGCTCTGAACTCCAATACCATCACCTTCAGCTCTTGTGCTCCTGCCGCAAAGCAGCGCAACATAGCCTATTGTCAGGTTACCTCATATGGTTGGTGGAACCGAACATTCTCTTGCCTTTGGGAGGGGGATACTCGCAACCCATTGATGTCATACCAGACTGATGGGGAATGGTGGCCTGTACCCAACTTTGATGAATCAGTTTGCCGCACCGTCGCGGAGGCATTTCCAAATTTCGAACCTCACCTGAGAACCGTCCAGTTCATGTGAGTAACCATTTACTATCTCTTCCTTGCCCCCCCCCCCCCCCTACCATACGGCCCTTCGCTCTCGGGAAAGTATAGGTAAGGCCGGTGCGCACATCCGTTCAATACGATGTGACCTCCATGTTTCAGCATGGCAAAGTTTAGCGGCGAGCCCCATACAACTCTCCCGAGGTGCGTGAATGCAAGCGTAAAGACTAATTTGGACTTACAGGGCGTCCGACCCCCATCGCCCTGGCGACAGATTTGATGATATGACGGATGAATGGATCGACTTCGCAGGCGAGCAAGTGCATAAGCTACTCTTCAAGCCGGCCTACTGGGGCGAGGTACCATCTCTGCAGCGGCAGGCAGCGGTAGAAACCCTGAAGCTGATATCGTCCCGAGACTGCTGGTCTCAATATGCGAGATCAGACACTGATGAGGAAGGGGAGTATGAGCTCCCCACCAAAGACTACGCTGGTGACCTTGTCAGATATCACTCGCTGTTCAAACCCTGGACCATTCCCGAAGACGATGCACGTTGTGACATCAGTGCTGATACACGCCACCCAGCACATTCACGCCCAAAAAGCATGACTGCAGAAGAATACACACGCAAACGTCATGGCATTTCGACGAACTATGCTAAGGACAGACAGTACTTTCTGTCAGCTGCATCAATCGCCATCGAATTCCTCGAACGCATCCCAGTCCAACGAAGGAACATCCGATACATCATTCTGGACGAAAAGGACCCTCGTGTGAACCGCCCGGAATGCCATGGCTTAGGTCTCATCGACTTCTGCAAGGAAAACCCGAACCTTCGTATTGAACGACGAGCAAATCTGTGGAGAACCATTTGGCCGCTTAAATCAACTAGCTACCAACCATTTTCAGGCTGGGACCGTGACGAGTGGGATCGTGGCGGGTATCATGAGGAAGATGTCACTGAGCGTGTAGCTCGCTGGATCATGGAGGCGTTGGCCCTTGTGCCTGCTGGGATGCCTCCGGGCTCCTTCACGCTAGTCCTGGATGGCAGTCCAGCTCCGGAGCATTGTGCGCAGCTCTTCCAGAGGGTCCAACGCGACGCGGCATGGCAGATAGCCCTCGGTGAGAGTTTCGATCGGGGCTATCTCCCGAAAACTGCGTACCACGACAGGAGGAGGATCTGGGGCTATTTCTACGAGGGTTTCCCACAGGCGCTGCGGGAAATATCCACAGGTACCTGCCGTGCTGTCCGCGCAAACTTTGACGTTGGCGAGCCGTGGGACGCCGAGGTCATGATTGAGGCTCACCGCGAGTGGACATTGTCAGATTGGGCGCAAAAGTGGTTTTTCGGCATCCCTATTCTGGGCCGGCTAATTTAATCCGTTCGCCTGCTCTTATTATAGCGCGGACCGAGATATATGCGGATCAAAATCGAAGCCACACGAGTTATCATAAAGCTATAGGTAGTTATCAGGTTTCTAGATCATAAGTAAAGTAAATAAATATATATAATATAAATATAATATAAAAAATAAGAATAAGTAATATATTATAAGATAAAAAGCTATTAATTATTACCTTCCCCCTTTCTTTTTAATTTCTTTATTCTTACCTCTTTTTTTTAATCTTAAATAATTACCTTTCTTTATAATATAATTATTATATTATCTTTATATATATATCTCTTTTATTATCTTATTTTAATATTTTATTTTAAAATATATTATTAAGATTATATTTTTAAATATATATTATATTAATATTATTTAATTATAATAAAGCTTAAGTATAAAAAGATTTATAGCTTATTCTTAAATTATATAATAAAGATCTTTAATAAGCTATCTTTTCTTTTAAGCTTTTATCTTAAAAATTATATATTAATATTTCCTTATAATTATATAATATTTATATAATATAAAATTAATATAAATAATATAAGATAAGATATTTTCCTCTTCTTTATTATAAAACTATATAATAATTATTAAATAAAATTTAAAAAAATAAAATTATAATAATTATATTAAATAAATATAATATCTTATTATAATCTTATTAATAGCTTTATTTTATATTATATTAAAGGCTATTTTTATTATTTTTAAATAATTATTATTTTAAATAATATTATTATTATTAAGCTTATAATATATTTTTTTTATTTTATATTTAAGCCTTTATTATCTTTCCTTCTTTTTATACTTTTTTTTTTCTTTTATTATATAACTTAATAATTAATAAGTTTTTTTTAAGATTTCTTAATAATTATTATATTAATATAATATAATAATAATAATAATAATAAAAATAAATAGTTTTCTTATATTATATATATATAATTATTAATTTCTTTAATAATTAATTAATTTATTAATTTATTAAGATTAATTTATTATTTCTTATTTTAATTATATAACTTTATTATTATATTTATATAATAATAATATACTTATTAATATTAATAATTAAATATTTACTTTTATTTTCCTTATTATTTTTATTATAATTATAATTATAAATTATCTTTTTTATTCTTTATATATTATTTATATAATATATATATATAATAATTCTATTAATTATTACTTAATTTTCCTTTAAAAACGTTACTCCTTTTTCCCTTAATAGCTTTAATATTTAAATATATATTTTTTTATTTAATAAAATATATATATATTAAGATATCTTTATATTAATATTATATTATAATTATTTCTTAAGAAGAAAAAGAAGATTATTATTAAGAATATTACTTATATTATATTTATATAATATATATATTATATTTAATAACTTCTTAAAGCTTTAAGTTATTAATATTATAATTAAAATAATAAATATTCTTATCTTATATATATATTATATATAACTTATATTATAAATATTAACTTAATTTTAAATATTAATATTTAATATTATTTTTATATTAAAGATAAATATAATTATATTAAGATAAGATATTTCCTTATTTTATATTATTATTATATAATTAAAGCTAATATATTATATAAATCTTATTTATTATTTAAGCTTTTTTTATTATTTTCTTATAATTTAAAAATTATAAAAATTTATTTATAATAATTTATTAATTTTTTATAAAATATATTATTTATATTATATTTATATAAGCTATCCTTATTATTAATATTATAATATTAAGTAATAAATTTTTTAATTTAATATATTATAATATTATTATATTTAAGTTTAATATTATTATATTTATATATATTTTATATAATATAATTAAGTTATATTATCTTATTAAAGCTAAGGATATTAATAAAAAAGAAAAGTAATTAATAAGGTTATAAAAAATAATAATTTTATTAAAAATATAAATAAATAAGATATTATATTCTTATAAATATAATATAAGAATATTATAAGGATAATATTAAATCCTTAGATAAATAAGAATATATAATATTAATATAAAAAAAAATAATAATATTTATTATATTATATTAATATAATTTTATTATTATATTAATAAGCTTTTAATATTATTTTCTTAATTTTACTTTATAATTATAAATTAAATTATTTAAAATATATAAATATAATTCTTATAAATTATTATTATTATTATAATCTTTTTAATAAATAAGATATTATTATTTTAATTATAAGCTTTTATAATTAAGAATTTCTTTTATTTTAAATATATTTTTATTATTAATATTAATATATAATTATAACTTAAATATCTTATCCTTATATAATATAAATAATTTTAATATTATAATTAAGATAATATTATATATATAATATATAATAAGAAGATTTAATTTATATATAAAATTATAATTATTAATTAATTTAAAAATATAAAATAAGCTTAAATATTTCTTAATAAATTTCTTATTTTTATATTTTTATTATAAGTATTTAGTAAATATTATAATTAAGTTACTTTTTATAAATCTTTTATTAAAATAATATTTATTATATTATTTTATATATTTTATATTTATATAATATAAATATTATATAATTTAATTATATATAAATTTAATATCTTTTTTCTTTTAAATAATATTAAGAATATTATTTTATTATAATAAAGATATATTAATAAATATTTAAAGATTATAATTAAATAATATAAATATTAAGTTAATTATAATAATTAAATATAATAAATTATTATATATAAATTATATAAAATATAATTATTATATTTAATTAATTTATTTAAAATATTTATATATATAAAAATAATATTTAAGATTTTAATTTTAATATTTTATTTAATTATTTATTTATAAATAAAAAATAATACTTAAGTATTACTTTATTTTTAAATTAATATAAAGTTTTATTTAAAAATAACTTATAAAAAGACTTTCTTAATTAAATATAATTCTTTTAAATATCTTAAATATTATAAAGATTTAATTTATTTTAATATTTATAAAGCTTTTATTTATTAATTATAAAGTTATTATAAAGTAAATAATATATTTTATAAATTTATTAATTATTATTAAGATTATATTATAAGATTTATTATTATATAAATTAATAAATAAAAATAGCTTAATAATAAAATTTATAAAAATCTTTTTTTATAATTAATTAAATAAAGATAATAATATAAAAAGGCTAAGAAAATAATATTTAAATACTTTTATTTATTAATAAATTATATATAAATTAATAAATTCTTTTATATCTTTATAAAGAAAGTTTTAATAATAATAATATATAAATAGCTTTATTAATTTATTTATATTAAAATATCTTATTAATTTATTATTATAATATATATTTAATAATTTTAATTATATAGCCTTATTATTTTTTAATATATATATTTATTATTTAAAATATAATAATTTTTCTTTTAAATATTATATCTTTTTAACTTTATTATAATATTTTTATTTTTTATATTATACTTTATTTTATATAAAAATATCTTTTTATTATATATTTTATAAATATATAATTATTAATTATTAAAATTATATAATTATTATTATTATATATTATTTTTTTATTTTATATAAAAAAATATTTAAATATATATTTTAATCTTAAGTAATTATAATTATTAAATATATTTTATATTTTAATAATACTTTTTTATAATATTTAAGGTTTATATTTTTAATATATAAGTTTATATTTTAATAATTATAATTATTAATTCTTAAATTTCTTTTAAGGTTTATATTTTTAATATATAAGTTTATATTTTAATAATTATAATTATTAATTTTTAATTTTTTTAAAAATATAAAGTTATTTAATCTTTATAATTTATTTTTTACTTCTTTTTTTCTTTATTTATAATTTAATCTTTTTAATAAATTATTTATTAAGTTTTTATCTTTTAATTTATATTTAATAATTAAATTAATAATTATAAGATTATTAAATTAATATAGCTATTTTATTAATAAGTTTTATTTTATATATTAATATTTTAAATTTAAGTAATTTATTAAAATTATAATAATATATTATAAATATTATAAATAATACCTTTAAGTTATAATAATATTAATAATAATAAGTAGTTTTAAATTATTAACTTTATAATATTATTTAATTAATATTAATTTTAATTTTTAAGATTAAAATATAATAAAATATTATTTATTATTTAATAATTATAAGAAAATAAAATTAATTATAATAATAAATATATTTATTTTAATATAAATTAATAAATTTAATATATAATATTATAAAATAAATATTATTATAAAAAGAAGCTTAAGATATTTAAATATAATTTTTATATTAAATAAAAATATTATTAACCTTATTATTTTATTTTTTAATAAATTAATAAAAGAAAAAATAATCTTTAAAAAGGCTTTAATAAATTAATAATAAAAGCTTATAAATTTTAAAAAGATATAAATATTATAAATATTATATAATAATAATTAATTCTTAATAATTATAATATAAGCTTATTTTATAATTATTTCTTTAAGATTAAATATAAATTTAAGAAATTTAATTTAGCTTATTTTAAATTTATATTTATTAAAATTAAGAAATAAATTTTATTATTATAAATATTTAAATATATTATATATATATATTATATATATATTATAATTATTATTATAAATTAAAATATTATTTAAATATATAATATAATAAATATTAATAAGCCTTATAAATATATAATTAATATATATTTAAAATATAATAAGAATATTAATTAATTTAAATAATAAAATAAAATATTTAAATTATTTATATTTAATATAAAAAATTATTTTTTATTTATTATTTATATTAATTTTAATTTAATAATATATTTTATAAATATTTAGCTTAATATAAATTCTTATACTTTTAAGTTAATTTAGGATTTTTAAAATTAAAAATAATAAAATATAATTTTTATAAATAATTTAATTTAATATATAATAATTAATATATAAATATAATTTTTTTTTTTCTTAAGAATAAATATAATAAATATATTTATTAAATTAATTAATAATTTAATAACTTTTTATATAAATATTTTATTTAAATAATATTTAAATATTTTTAACTTTATATTTAAAAAAAAATATAATAAATTTTATAAAATTTAAATATTTTCTTTTAAATTAATTTTATAAATATTTAATATAAATTTTAATAATATATATAATGCTTTTTTTAAATAAAGACTTTTAAATTTATTATATTTATTAAAAAGTTATAATATAAATATAATTTAATTATTATTTTTATTTTTATTAATATTAATAAAAAAGATTAAGTAATTATATATAATTATAATAATAATATTTAAGAAAAGTTATTTATTTAATATATATATATTAAATTAATTTTTTTATAATAAAAAGTATTATTAATATTTTTTTTATTAAATTAATAAATTAATTAATTTAAATTATAAAGATTTTAAAATAATATTATTATTTAATAATTTAATAATAATAAAATAATATTATTATATTTATAATATATTATAAGAATTAATTATTTTAATAAATAAAAAATAAATATTATAAAAAAAAATAAGTTTATAATTAATTATAATAAGTTATGATTTTTTCTTAAAATAATAATAATATTTATATATAATAATTATATTATAATTTATTAAGTTTTTCTTTAATTTTAAATTAATAATAATTTAAAATAATTTTATTTAATTCTTAATTTAAATTCTTATATTAATATAAAATTATTATTATTTTAATATTATAAGATTTATAATTTATTATATTTTAAATTTAAGGAATTATTAATTAATTTATAAAAAACTTTCTTTATATTATAAAGCTATATAATCTTTTTTTTTATAATTATAATATAAAATATTTAAATATTATTTATTTAAATAATTTTTTAAATTATAAATATAATAATTATTTTTTTATAATTTAAAATATATATTAATATAATGCCTTAATTAATAATAATTATAATAAATAATTAATAATAAAAATTAAAAAATTAATATATTAAGTTTCTTTTAAGGCCTTAGCTTTTATTTATTTAATATAATATTTTTATTATATTATTATAAGATAAATAATTTATAAAAATTTAAATAAGCTTAAATAAAATAGCTTATTTAATAATAAATATAATAAATAAATAATAACTTAATATTATATTAAGAATAAAATAATATTTATATTATAAAAATATTATTTTAAAAAAATTTTTATATTATTTTAATATATTAAATTTAATTAATTAATTTTTTTTATATAAAAAGAATTTATATTTATATATAAATAATAATATAAATATTTAATAAAAGCTTATTAATTATATTATTTATTTAATATAATTTATTTAAAATATTAAATAATTTTATTTTAATTTTTTAATAATATTATATAAAATTTATAATAAATTTATTTATTTATTAAGTTATTTATATTAATATTATAATTATAATAATAATATATATAATAAGATTAAAAAATTAATTATAAAAAAATTTCTTAAAGCTTTTTATAAATATAATAAAAAGATTAATATTTTAATTTTATTATTTTATAATTAAGTTAATTTAATTTTATTTAAATATTCTTTTTAAATAATATATAATATAATTAATTTATTTTTATAATTTCTTAATTTAATATAAATAAAGATAATAATAAAGATTATATAAAAAGATTTATAAATTTATATAAAGATTATTATTATAAATTAATATTAAAAGGCTTTTAAAATAATAACTTTATTTAAATATTATATTTTTATTATTAATTATAAATTTAAAATAATAAAAAATAAAAATAATTTTATTAATATTTAAAATTAAATTAATAAATTAAATTAATTTATTTTTTTAAAATAAAAATAATATAAGCTTAGCTTTCTTAATATAAAAATATTAATAAATAATCTTATTTTTAAATTATTAATTAAGTTTTTTTTTTTTATATTTAAAAGCTATATTATTAAGATATAAATTAAATAATATAATTTTATTATTAAGTTAAGAAAATATTTAAATATTAAGATTAATTTAAGTTATTTAAAAATAAGAAATTTAATTAAAATTAAATAAGAAATTATAAGATTTTAATTATTTAAATATAATAATTATATTATAAAAATATATAATATAAATTATTAATATTATATTAATATTTTAAATAATTTATTTCTTAAAAAAAGTTAAAAATAATTAAATTATTAAGTTTTTAAGTTATAAATAAAGTAAATAAATATATATAATATAAATATAATATAAAAAATAAAAATAAATAATATATTATAAGATAAAGAGTTATTAATTATTATTTTTTCTTTTTTTTTAATTTCTTTATCTTTATTTCTTTTTTTTAATTTTAAATAATTACTTTTCTTTATAATATAATTATTATATTATCTTTATATATATATCTTTTTTATTATTTTATTTTAATATTTTATTTTAAAATATATTATTAAGATTATATCTTTAAATATATATTATATTAATATTATTTAATTATAATAAGGCTTAAATATAAAAGGGTTTATAACTTATCTTTAAGTTATATAATAAAGGTTTTTAATAATAATCTTTTTATATAATAATAAATATTAAAAGTATAATATTAAAATGTACTTTTATTAAAATGATATGACCTTCTTAATAAAATAAATTTAATAAATAATATCTTAATATAATAATATTAAGCTATTCTTATAAATTATATTTAATAAAACTAGTAATATATTTTTTAGCTTTTTTTATAAGTTATTATTAATATAAAAGAAGTATCTTTTATTTAATAACTTAATAATATAAATCCTTAAGTAAGTTTTTATTAAGTTTCTAAATTATAAATAAAGTAAATAAATATATATAATATAAATATAATATAAAAGATAAGAATAAGTAATATATTATAAGATAAAAAATTATTAATTATTTTTTTTTTTTTAATTTCTTTATCTTTATTTCTTTCTTTTAATCTTAAATAATTATCTTTTTTTATAATATAATTATTATATTATCTTTATATATATATATTTTTTATTATTTTATCTTAATATTTTATTTTAAAATATATTATTAAGATTATATTTTTAAATATATATTATATTAATATTATTTAGTTATAATAAAGCTTAAATATAAAAGGATTTATAACTTATTCTTAAGTTATATAATAAAAATCCTTAATAAATTATTTTTTCTTTTAAGCTTTTATCTTAAAAGTTATATATTAATATTTTCTTATAATTATATAATACTTATATAATATAAGATTAATATAAATAATATAAAATAAGATATTTTCTTTTTTCTTATTATAAAACTATATAATAATTATTAAATAAGATTTAAGAAGGTAAAGTTATAATAATTATATTAAATAAATATAATATTTTATTATAATCTTATTAATAACTTTATTTTATATTATATTAAAAGCTATTTTTATTATTTTTAAATAATTATTATTTTAAATAATATTATTATTATTAAGCTTATAATATATTCTTCTTATTTTATATTTAAGTTTTTATTACTTTTCCTTCTTTTTATATTTTCTTTTTTTCTTTTATTATATAATTTAATAATTAATAAATCTTTTTTAAGACCTCTTAATAATTATTATATTAATATAATATAATAATAATAATAATAATAAAAGTAAGTAGTTTTCTTATATTATATATATATAATTATTAACTTTTTTAATAGCTAATTAATTTATTAACTTATTTTATATATTTTATATTTATATAATTTAAATATTATATAATTTAATTTTATATAAATTTAATATTCTTTTCTTTTTAAATAATATTAAAAATATTATTTTATTATAATAAAGATATATTAATAAATATTTAAGAATTATAATTAAATAATATAAATATTAAGTTAATTATAATAATTAAGTATAATAAATTATTATATATAAATTATATAAAATATAATAATTATATTTAATTAATTTATTTAAAGTTTTTATATATATAAAGATAATATTTAAGGTTTTAATTTTAATATTTTATTTAATTATTTATTTATAAATAAAAAATAATACTTAAATATTACTTTATTTTTAAGTTAATATAAAGCTTTATTTAAAAATAATTTATAAAGAAACTTTCTTAATTAAATATAATTTTTTTAAATATCTTAAATATTATAAAGATTTAATTTATTATAATATTTATAAAGCTTTTATTTATTAATTATAAGATTATTATAAAATAAATAATATATTTTATAAATTTATTAATTATTATTAAGATTATATTATAAAGTTTATTATTATATAAATTAATAAATAAAAATAACTTAATAATAAAATTTATAAAAATTTTTTTTTATAATTAATTAAATAAAGATAATAATATAAAGAAATTAAGAAAATAATATTTAAATATTTTTATTTATTAATAAATTATATATAAATTAATAAATTTCTTTATATTCTTATAAAAGAAGTTTTAATAATAATAATATATAAATAGCTTTATTAATTTATTTATATTAAAATATTTTATTAATTTATTATTATAATATATATTTAATAATTTTAATTATATAATCTTATTATTTTTTAATATATATATTTATTTTTTAAAATATAATAACTTTTCTTTTAAATATTATATTTTCTTAATTTTATTATAATATTTTTATTTTTTATATTATATTTTACTTTATATAAAAATATCTTTTTATTATAAGTTTTATAAATATATAATTATTAATTATTAAAACTATATAATTATTATTATTATATATTATTTTCTTATTTTATATAAAAAGATATTTAAATATATATTTTAATCTTAAATAATTATAATTATTAAATATATCTTATATTTTAATATTACTTCTTTATATTATTTAAAGCTTATATTCTTAATATATAAACTTATATTTTAATAATTATAATTATTAATTCTTAAATCTTTCTTAAGGTTTATATTTTTAATATATAAGCTTATATTTTAATAATTATAATTATTAATTTTTAATTTTTTTAAAAATATAAAGTTATTTAGCTTTTATAATTTATAATTTATTTTTTCTTTTCTTTATTTATAATTTAATCTTTTTAATAAATTATTTATTAAGTTTTTATCTTTTAATTTATATTTAATAATTAAATTAATAATTATAAAGTTATTAAATTAATATAATTATTTTATTAATAAATTTTATTTTATATATTAATATTTTAAATTTAAATAATTTATTAAGATTATAATAATATATTATAAATATTATAAATAATATCTTTAAGTTATAATAATATTAATAATAATAAATAACTTTAAATTATTAACTTTATAATATTATTTAATTAATATTAATTTTTAAAATTAAAATATAATAAAATATTATTTATTATTTAATAATTATAAAGAAATAAAGCTAATTATAATAATAAATATATTTATTTTAATATAAATTAATAAATATAATATATAATATTATAAAATAAATATTATTATAAAAAGAAGCTTAAGATATTTAAATATAACTTTTATATTAAATAAAAATATTATTAATTTTATTATTTTATCTTTTAATAAATTAATAAAAAAAAAATAATTTTTAAAAAAATCTTAATAAATTAATAATAAAATCTTATAAATCTTAAAAAGATATAAATATTATAAATATTATATAATAATAATTAATTCTTAATAATTATAATATAAATTTATTTTATAATTATTTTTTTAAAGTTAATTATAAATTTAAGGAATTTAATTTAGCTTATTTTAAATTTATATTTTTTAAAATTAAGAAATAAATTTTATTATTATAAATATTTAAATATATTATATATATATATTATATATATATTATAATTATTATTATAAATTAAGATATTATTTAAATATATAATATAATAAATATTAATAAGCTTTATAAATATATAATTAATATATATTTAAAATATAATAAAAATATTAATTAATTTAAATAATAAAATAAAATATTTAAAATATTTATATTTAATATAAAAGATTATCTTTTATTTATTATTTATATTAATTTTAATTTAATAATATAGTTTATAAATATTTAATTTAATATAAATTCTTATATTTTTAAATTAATTTAAAATTTTTAAGATTAAAAATAATAAAATATAATCCTTATAAATAATTTAATTTAATATATAATAATTAATATATAAATATAATTTATCTTTTTTTTTAAAAATAAATATAATAAATATATTTATTAAATTAATTAATAATTTAATAATTTTTTATATAAATATTTTATTTAAATAATATTTAAATATTTTTAATTTTATATTTAAAAAGAAATATAATAAGCTTTAAAAAAATTAAATATTTTCTTTTAAATTAATTTTATAATTATTTAATATAAATTTTAATAATATATATAATATTTCTTTTAAATAAAAATCTTTAAATTTATTATATTTATTAAAAAGTTATAATATAAATATAACTTAATTATTATTTTTATTTTTATTAATATTAATAAAGAAAATTAAATAATTATATATAATTATAATAATAATATTTAAAAAAGATTATTTATTTAATATATATATATTAAATTAACTTTTTATAATAAAAAATATTATTAATATCTTTTTTATTAAATTAATAAATTAATTAATTTAAATTATAAAAATCTTAAAATAATATTATTATTTAATAATTTAATAATAATAAAATAATATTATTATATTTATATTATATTATAAAAATTAATTATTTTAATAAATAAAAAATAAATATTATAAAAGAAAATAAGTTTATAATTAATTATAATAAGTTATAATCTTTTTTTAAAATAATAATAATATTTATATATAATAATTATATTATAATTTATTAAATTTTTCTTTAATTTTAAATTAATAATAATTTAAAATAATTTTATTTAATTTTTAATTTAAATTTTTATATTAATATAAAGTTATTATTATTTTAATATTATAAAATATATAATTTATTATATTTTAAATTTAAAAGATTATTATTTAATTTATAAAAAGTTTTCTTTATATTATAAGGTTATATAATTTTTTTTTATAATTATAATATAAAATATTTAAATATTATTTATTTAAATAATTTTTTAAATTATAAATATAATAATTATTTTTTTATAATTTAAAATATATATTAATATAATATCTTAATTAATAATAATTATAATAAATAATTAATAATAAAGATTAAAAGATTAATATATTAAGTTTTTTTTAAAGCTTTAGCTTTTATTTATTTAATATAATATCTTTATTATATTATTATAAGATAAATAATTTATAAAAGTTTAAATAAATTTAAATAAAATAATTTATTTAATAATAAATATAATTAATAAATAATAACTTAATATTATATTAAAAATAAAATAATATTTATATTATAAAAATATTATTTTAAAAAATTTTTTATATTATTTTAATATATTAAGTTTAATTAATTAATTTTTTTATATAAAAAGAATTTATATTTATATATAAATAATAATATAAATATTTAATAAAAACTTATTAATTATATTATTTATTTAATATAATTTATTTAAAATATTAAATAATTTTATTTTAATTTTTTAATAATATTATATAAAGCTTATAATAAGCTTATTTATTTATTAAATTATTTATATTAATATTATAATTATAATAATAATATATATAATAAGATTAAAGAATTAATTATAAAAAAATTTTTTAAAGTTTTTTATAAATATAATAAAAAGATTAATATTTTAATTTTATTATTTTATAATTAAATTAATTTAATTTTATTTAAATATTTTTTTTAAATAATATATAATATAATTAATTTATTTTTATAATTTCTTAATTTAATATAAATAAAAATAATAATAAAAATTATATAAAAAGATTTATAAATTTATATAAAAATTATTATTATAAATTAATATTAAAAGATTTTTAAAATAATAACTTTATTTAAATATTATATTTTTATTATTAATTATAAATTTAAAATAATAAAAAATAAAAATATTTTTATTAATATTTAAGGTTAAATTAATAAGTTAAGTTAATTTATTTTTTTAAAATAAAAATAATATAAATTTAATTTTCTTAATATAAAAATATTAATAAATAACTTTATTTTTAAATTATTAATTAAATTCTTTTTTTTTATATATAAAAATTATATTATTAAAATATAAATTAAATAATATAACTTTATTATTAAATTAAAAAGATATTTAAATATTAAGATTAATTTAAATTATTTAAAAATAAAAGATTTAATTAAAATTAAATAAAAAATTATAAAATCTTAATTATTTAAATATAATAATTATATTATAAGAATATATAATATAAATTATTAATATTATATTAATATTTTAAATAATTTATTTTTTAAAAAAAATTAAAAATAATTAAATTATTAAGTTTTTAAATTATAAATAAAATAAATAAATATATATAATATAAATATAATATAAAAAATAAGAATAAATAATATATTATAAAATAAAGAATTATTAATTATTTTTTTTTTTTTTTTTTTTTAATTCCTTTATTTTTATTTCTTTTTTTTAATTTTAAATAATTATTCTTTTTTATAATATAATTATTATATTATCTTTATATATATATTTCTTTTATTATTTTATTTTAATATTTTATTTTAAAATATATTATTAAGATTATATTTTTAAATATATATTATATTAATATTACTTAATTATAATAAAGCCTAAGTATAGGAAGATTTATAGCTTATTCCTAAGTTATATGATAAAGGTCCCTGATAGTTTTTGACATACCGTCCTTGAGCCTAAAAAGCGAACGAAGTCTTCATAGATGGTCCTCTTTGAAGCTGGGGGTGCCTAATTATTTTTTTATAATCAGCGATGCGAAGTGCAAGACTCGAGCGAGATGCGATTTAACACCAAAGTATTTAAGCGTTTACCATTGCGTGAAGGGACCGGCCACACACTGCTTGAGAAGCGTTCGTATATGGACTAAAAACGAAATAGCTTTTTGCACCAGATGTACTTCTGGGTAATACACATTCTTGACCTGTTTCCACTGTCAGGGAATGAGCCCTATTTCATGCTTTCTATTCAATGTAAGCAGATGAGCGTGGATTCCGTGCCGTTGAAGGATGAAGTCCCACATGAACGGAAAACTATTGGAATCAGGAAGTCACCATATGAAGGCCAAACCACACGCAGAGGTGTGGGTGCATCCATTTTCCTCTGTAGTGCAACAAAAACCTGGGATGTGTGCCGGCGCAGGTGCACACAATCATGACAACCGTTCCCTTCAACACTCTCCATCAAAGGGAACTGAAGATTCTCAGTCGAAAATCAAGGACCCGATGCCTGTTTCGCCAGGTCATTGGGCTCACGAGTCTATACGTCTTGAAAGGAAAGGCCCAGCCGGTACGGCACTCAAGGCTCGGATTCGACTTGTCCGTTAAGTCAATGAACTAGAAACGGGGCTGATCCTCTATCTCAGTCTTTGGCCTAGGGCATTCTGGGCTTGCTCACCACGGCTGAACTCTGGGCGACATTCACAGCATCTAGATCATGGCAACACTGGCAGGGGAACAACATTTTATTTGCGGCTCCCCAGCGACCCTGTGTCCACCGCCCTGTCCTTTTCCTGCAACATCTCCCCACCGCCCAACTCAGATCTCCCCTCAGACATCCTCTCGCAATGGAGTAGTGGAAGGAAATAAAAACTTCGCTTGGGGAGGTGCCCCAATTTAAGTGGTCTCGTTTTTAATCTGTATACATATGCCTCTTAAGCAGTATGCATCAGTCCCTTCATACAGTGATCAACGCTTAAACACCTAGCGTTGAAAAAAAACACAATGCCGATAACAGTAGGTTTCGAACACAATTGTCTGTCTGTATAATTAGTATGCAGTAAAGTTAAGATGTCAGAGTGGGGGAGCTGGGGTACTCACAGCTTGCGGCTAAGCAAACAGTGACAGCCTTGTGACAGCCGCACAGACGAGGCTAGCGAGAATCGCTTCTGACGGCGCCATAGACTAGAACTTCATGATATTTAGTAGGTGTTGCATATTCATTGCCTTGGGAAGAAATAAGAGACTTGCCCGTCGACACAAGTAGCCGAAGACTAATCTGCCACGGCGCTTTGGAGTCAACTTGACATACTCAGCCAGGCATCTAACCTTGAGTAGACAAATGCCACGGGGAAAGTACTTACAGTCGGGCAAATAGTCATACGGCGAAGACCAGAATAGTCTCTAAGACTGTTAGTATGGTCCCACCATCACGGTCTCACAATCACCATCGTACCTCTATAAAATGCTGCGATCAAGTTAATAATGTGTATAAAGCGAGTGCAACAGGTTGGCTGGGCTTACTAACAATCCCACAAACGCAGTCCCAGTCGAAAACTTGGTCTCTTTCCACCCACATCGACACACATCCTGGAACGGCACAAGTTAGTAATACTTCTTGCACACGAAACTTCGGAGGCAAACTGACTTCCCAAGAAATCTCCAAAGAAACCTCAAGACTAGCGGGATCCTCCACATCAGAACAGCCGAGAAAGATAAGGGACGCCGGGGAAACTGACTCACAAACTCTCAAGAAGACCCTCACCAAGTAAGCCTGCAGAGCTGCAAGTAAGTCATTAACCCAAGACCAGGAAATAATGCACAAGGCACCTACTACCACCACAGCCAACATTCAACCCCAAAGCTGCTAAGAGAAGGAAACATCAGCAAATAAACTCAACACCTATACCATAAGAAATCCTTACCTAACTTCAATAGAAGTCAAAATGGCAGACAATTTTCTCGATAATTGTGTACAACCATTCTATGAAGCCATCGCAAAACTCTCCGAGAAGAGCAAATACGACATTTACAACAAAATAAGCAATACCAAGGAGGACAATAACATCATACTCCTCTGGGTTTACTTTTTCGTTATTGGCAATCAGAGAATGGTTCGAAGAATTGAAAAGCAGTTGAGAAGCAAGGGCAGGAAGGGGAATTTCGTGGTTCTATTAGATTAGTACTTGTTATAGTAGGTATCAAGGGTCTTAGCAGTAACTTACTATCCGCGAAAGGGCAATGAGCAAATGTACCAAGCCGTACGCGACTTTGTGCACGAGCTCAGGGCTGCTGCTGTCATTAGTAAATCAGCAACCTGGGATGATCTTGTCTTGAGACTCTTCCAGTCAGGAGCATAGACTCACAGGGACAGTCGGAAAGCTGAGCAGACAGCAGCCAGACCACTACCCAGGGAGAAATGTTAGCATGGGCCAGTATAAGAGGGAGTTGAGCAGGCTGTGTCTTTTGGACACTGGCTCACTTACATGAACAGTTGATTTGAAAAACACAGTGTGGCCGAAGCCTGAGGGGGAAAACTGCTGGCTTTATTCAACATGATACCTGGATAGTATGTGACCTCGTCTGAGTTTTGGCCGTCTGCAATGATATGCAGTTATCCCTCGACGGCCTCCCGCCGCCTCCTGATTTTCCACATCTTCCGGGCCTTGTCCGCCCTCCTCTGGGCCTTGCTCTTCTTGCATTTGCCTCCCTCCTCCTGCCTTCCGTATTTGCCTGCTCCCCCTTGCTTCTCGTGTCGCCGCCGCCGTTGTTGCAGTTGCTCTTTCCTCCTGGCGCCTTTCGCGCTGCCTCCCCTCTTTCTTTTCTCCTCCTGCTGGCCCTCCTTCTGCGGCAGAAACAACTCGGCGTCCTTGTCCTTGCAGATGCGAAAGTGTCGGACGGCGAACGCGGATGCCTCGGCGGGGTGATTTGCCAGCAGCTCATCCACGTGCTTGGTGCCCACTCTCAGCACGAGCTCCTTGGCCCTGGCCGCCTCCAGATCTGGGCAGTAGCTGAACATGTGCTCGACGGTCTGTTGCGGATGGCCACATGGGCAGCAAGGTGTATCCTTGGACCTGTCCGCGTTGTTCTTGTGCGCACGCTGTCTGAACAGGGTCACGTTTACCGCAGTGACCTCGACCCTGCACTGGAACAGCATGCTCGACTGGTGCCGGGGCAGATTGGCATACCGCTCCAGGTTGTGTTTTCCCCAGCCCTTGGGGTCCGAGTATGCTGCCGGGATGCGTCCCGGTCTGTTCGTGATGTAGGCGAGCTTGTGGTCCTCCCAAGCTGCCCGGCTTGCTTCCTCCGCGCGCTGGTTGGCCAGCTGTTTGACGCACTTCCGACGGTCAAGCGGATCCATGACACGCCATGAACTGAGTGCACCATCAAGCATTTTGCGCGTGATAGTATCAAGCCGATGGTACGGGTGACGGTCCTCGGGACTGCTCCGATTGTTCCACCGAGTGCGTTCTCGGATGCGACACAGTTCCTTGTGTTGAGGAGTATCAAGCTCCCGTGCTCGCTGGACGGTGGCAGTCTTCTCCAGAAAGGTGGACATGCGGTGAATGTGCAGCTCCTTGAAAAGGACTTCGGCGATTGTTCCCCTCATGCAACCAGAAACATCGAGGAGAAAGTCTCTGTGTAGGTCTTCCAGCCTTTTAATGTAGGCGCAGTTCATTGCGTACTTGCCACAGGCGTCTCGAGGGAGATACCAGGCGGCACAAGCGTATGAAAAGATGGGAAGGACCTTGGCCATGTACAGCTGTCTCATTTGGTGCAGCTTGGGGCCTGTCTGCGTTCGAGACATGTGCCAAAAGTTGTACTGTTGCGTCTTGACCTTCTTCGCGATCTGTGACATCAGATTAGCCAATGCATCAAGGACTTGTGCAATTAAGCAAGGGTGTTCTCACGTGGTCAATATGCGGGCCCCATTTCAGTTGCGAGTCGACCATGACCCCCAATATACGAAGGTGTGGCACGTCGTAGCCCTCGGGTGCCTCCAGATGCTTGGGAGTTAGGCCTTGAATGTCAGGCAGAGTTTTACAGCGTCTGGCCGGGGGTCCTCGTTGCAAATGTAGCAGCCCGTATTTGTGTGGCGCAAATTCAACGTCGTTGGCACCAGCCCAGGCCAGCACGCGGCCGTGCAATTTGCTCAACGCTTTGCAGTTATTGACGAAACTCTTGCTTCGGACGATGATGCAGCTGTCGTCGACATAAGAAAAGATGGAAGCATGCACGCCGCCAATGTCTACCAATTCAATCTCCAACAGGCCCGAGGCAAAGAAGACGAACAGTATGGGAGAGAGACTGCTCCCTTGGGGGATACCAAGGCTGATGGAAAAGACCTCGGGCGCACGACCTGGCAAGTGCAGGTCTGTATGAGTTCCACAGAGTCAGGAATACGCGAATCGGATAATCCAGGTGGGCACCTTTTTCCTTGCCATGGCTTCGAGGAGTCTGTTGCGGTTGACCCGAGGGTACGCGCCTGTGATATCAAGACTCAAGAGCGAGACCCTCTGACCAACCTGTGTACACCTGATTCAAGAGGAACTGCAGCGCGCTTGTTGTGCTTTTCCCCGGGGTTCCAAATTGGTTTGCGGGCAAACATCCTGTCTCTGTTGCAAACCCGGTGAGCCGGTTGGCTATCAACTTGTCCGAGACCTTGCTCACGGCGCCTAGCAGTGTGATGGGCCTCCAACTCTTAGGACAGGCGTAGGAAGACTTGTCTGGCTTCGGTATGGCGATAGTCCGAGATTTCTTGAATAATTTAGGGTGGTACGAAAGGCGCAAACAGGCCTCGAATAGGTGCTCCAGGTGTTTCTCAACAATGTCCACGCATATGATCAAGGCCTCGTTGGCAATGATTCCAACGCCAACTGCTTTGTGTCGCTTCAGACCTTTCACGATACCAGAGACTTCTCCTGAACTCGGTCGTCTTCCAGACTCGTCAGGATTCTCCAACAATGACTTGTTTGGCATCTGAGGGGGCGAGGATGTGCGAAGATTGCCTGTCTCCGGGCCGTGAATAGTTCTGAGGAAGTGATCGCCCTCTTGGTACCCGTGTGGCACTAGTTCTGGGGCACCATCTTGTTCTTTGAGGAGCCTGGGCATGTGGGGCAGGAGTCGGGGCTTGCTCCACTTTGCATATCCGCGCGAGACTCGGTAATGGCGATGTAGGTCGATACTCGACAGGAACCGACGGAACTTTCTTTTGCGACTTCTATCGGTAGAAGGCACAAACTTCTGAGGTGCACGTGCCTTTCTGTTGTTGGAGAGGGCCTTTTGCAGGCGGGGACGACGGGTGACAGGGTCCAGAAGTGGAACGCATCTTGCGACAGGATTCGTAATGGCGTCCCAACAGCGCACCGCGTACTCTTCCGTTGAGGCTTCGTCGAGTAAGGCTGTATGGATGGACAGCTTGCTGAAGCTTTTCTTGACACCTTCTCGCAAACGGAAAGTAGTATCACGGGTCCAAGTTCCAGCAAAACCTCCGATCCAAGACTTGTCGTGGACGTGTAACAACGGTGGCGCCGATAACACAGTGATCGGTTTTGAATGCATCCACGTTAATCACACGCCATTCATCTTTGGGGACAAATGGTGCTAGGGTCTGGTTGACGAACATGAGATCAATTGTCGAACTCGTAAAGGTTTGGCAGCGGGGCATCGTCCATGTGGGCACCCCACGCTTTGTGATCAGTTGCATTTCGCTCGCACGCATTGTGTCCGCAAAATGAGTCGCTCTTGGGTTGCTTCCGTCTTTGAAATGTGGTTCCCAGGCCGAGTGGTGGAGGTTGAAATCGCCAACAAGCATGGACAGGCGGGTTTTGTCGCTGCGGGGTGGGCAAACTGTGTATCGCAGTGAGTCAATGTCAATCTGCCGGCTAGCCTCAGGCTCTGTATTGTAAACGTTGGGTATTTCCAGGTTGCCCATCTCTGTCTCCAGCATCAAGGTGGCAGCCAAGTCTTTGTTTTGGCCAGAATGCGCCTTGACCGAGTAGCAGGATGGATCAATCTCATTTGAGATGAGAAAGGCTACAAGTGGCAGCCTGGCCAATTGGCGTTTCTCGCGCCGAGTTGAAATGAAGTCCCTTCGATTCCTTGACTTCTTCTTGGCGGGCTGCTCCGGACGTGCCCAGGTTGCGTACGCTGTTGACGGCGAAGCTCGTTCAGATATCGTAGATGGTCTCCCGAGCGGGCGTGGGCGTGACGATGTTTCGGTCCATACTGAGTGCTTGATGAATACGGATCCGATGACGGAAATGTGACTAGAATGACAATGGTGCTCGTGTCATTTGTCCAGTGGATCCGCCGAGCCGCAAACCACGATCTCTGTCGGCAGGGAAAGCTGGGTAGAAAAAAAGAGAAGTAAAGGAAATGACGCCCAAGCGAGGGATCTTTGGTGTCAGTCGAACGAGCGAGCTACACCGAGATCTGCCGAAAGGGACCTCAAACTCATCTGCCCTTCCAAATTCATGGTCAGGAGAGGATTCCGAAGGCATCACGGATGGAGCCTCGTCACCATCGGGCCCAAGTTACTTCATGTCCATGCGACATCTCATTGGCACTCATTCCTTTGCAAGGTGCATGTCCCGTTGCACGAATTTCGGGCGCTACTGATGGCTTCAATACACATCGTACATGCTTGCTCGGCGACCAGTAGATACGCCACGCTGCATGGGTAGTTTAGGAGGATCTGACAAATTAGTGGGACCATCTTCAGATGCAAGTCATGGCTGAAGGTGGATGCAGTGGTGTGCGCCTCAATCGTCAGCTTACACCTCTCACGAGCTGTAGAAGTAGTGCTGACGATCCACATTTATTTACACCGAGCTGCCTCCAAAGGATTCATTCTAACAAGGATGCAAAGTCCACTGGCGTAAAATCTGTCTCAGATCTGGGAGTCCTAGCTGAAATAATGGTTCACTTTCTGGCGTGGGCTCGGTCCACTACTGTTTTACCACACCACTACTCCAGATCAACACTGAAGACGCCAGTCATGCCTGTGATCGCAAAGTGAAGCAAGCCGTATCTACCGAATCACCATGGCACCTCATGAACTCTACCAGCGAGCCCGCCTGTCCTGGCTGGAGCTTCTCAACCTGGTCATCAAGCTCTTCATCATCAGTGGGGCAAAACCATCCCGCCCGCTTACGGCCAGAGGGAAGACCTGGGACACTAACAAGCTTGACAGCCCCGCCCGCCCTCTTCGTCAACCTCCTTCATGCAGTTCCGCAATGCGTACTCCGCGGCCTCCCACTGCTGCCTTACATATACTGCAACCTGCTCCGGACCCTGATGAACACCCTGACGCCCACACAGCTTCAATCTATTCTCCCGCCGACAGGAACAGTCTACCTCGTCTGGCTAGCCGCGACGCTGTCCAAGGCGATACTGACGCACGAAGAGAGCGACGACAAGACCAACCTCTCGTCCCGCCTCAGACGCGACATCCAGCCCCTCTCGGATGGCAAGAGCTCCATCCTCTGGCTGGGCGACCGCGCCACGGCGACCAAGTTCGTCCTCTTCCTGCACGGCGGCGGCTTCGTCCTGCCCCTCGACGTCGGCCACCTCAACTGGTGCCGCAACGCCTACCTGGCCGCCGCCGACGAGGCGGGCGAGGACGTCGCCGTCGCGATCCTGCAGTACAGCCTGTGCCCCGGCGCTACGTACCCGACGCAGCTGTTCCAGGCCGCCGAGGCGCTGAGCCTCGTCCTGGACGGCGGCCGCGTCTCGCCCGCCGACGTCGTCTTCGGAGGGGACTCGTGCGGCGGCCACATGACTGCCGGGCTGCTGGCGCACCTGGTACACCCTCTCCCTGGCGCACGGAAGATTGAGCTCCGGGACGGGGAGAGGTTCGCTGGGGCGTTCTTGGTGTCGCCTTGGCTGAGCAGTGTGGACGATGGGCCGGCGTTTCGGGAGAATGGGTATTTGGACATGGTCTCAGCCAAGGTTGTCAGACAGTCCACGGCCTTCATGACGAGCGGGTTCGGCGGGGCCCAAAGCTCGGAGGCAGTCAAGGCGCTGGGCTGGGCTATGCCCGGGGACGTGGAAGACAGCACCTGGTGGGACGGCGTGGACGAGGTTGTGAGCGATGTGTTGGTGACGGCGGGGAGGTGCGAGGTACTGAGGGAGGAGATCGTGACTTTTGCGAAAAGGATCAGGGCGAGGAATCCTGGGACGAATGTTGTCCTCGACGTGAGACCTCGGGATGCCCATGACTTTATCCTGCTGGAGGGGCAACTGAATTGGGTTGGTGGCGCGACGAGGCGGATGAAGTCTTGGTACAAAGACATTTTACAGAGGAAGTCCTGAGGACTCATCTCGTGGGCGGAACGGAGGCTTTACGAAGAGCTCGAATCAGGAGTCGTGATACATACCTGAGCAGGCTGGACCTCTCAAGAATTGATATTTTACTGTAAATAACTCGCTGCTTGCCAGGCCATCGTAGTATTCTTCTCGCGCTCTGGAAACATGACCCCATGTGCGATTCAAGCTTGCTCACCATGTGAAGAAACTGGTGGTGGAAACGCTTGGACTTGTAAACATGTGTGAGCGTCGTTCCACCTCCATCTGGCTTGAAGCTCTTCGATCGTATCGAGACGCCGAAATAGTTGGTGTAGTATACTCAGCCCCGCAAAGGAATATCAAGAGAAGAGCCAGAGCGTACGCGACTCTGGAGCCATGAAACAGCGATCGTCAGCTAGTAGTGAGCATCGCGTCAGGAGATCGAAGGTCCTCAGGGTAAGAAAACATGATCGCCGTGATCCCATCATGCAGCCTCAGCTCCGTCGTAGCCAGCGATCCCTGGTAGTATAACTCCCAAGCCCCCATCACAGGGCAAGCAGCGCACTACTCAGGCTGAACAACAGCTATTTCCCCAGGGGCGAGCTCCCCTAGGTCCCTGTGAATAGGCGTATGCCCCCCCTGAAAATGCCAGCTGCGGTAGGTATTCACGTGAGCTCCCTTTCACTGACCACTGATGCGGCAGAATCCCAAAGGGGCAAGCCCGGTGAGACCCCCTCGAAAACAGTACTTAAACCCAGGAGTGAGGGCATCAACAAACATCTCTCCCTCCAAGCTCGACACCACGACAATCTTGTAAGTTCCCTCCCATCCTTCTCTCATCGACTGTCCCCTCCGTTGCAGAATACTCTCACATCATCACTCCCACCTTCTTTACCCTTCTCTACCCTCTTCAGCACCCTCGCTCCGTATACTCGTCCAAGTCGGCGACGGCGACGATGAGAACAACACATCCACCCTCCTTTTCCACTTCCTCACATCCCCAAAACATCACAGCGTACGCAGTCAACCGCAAAAACACCCTTCTCGCCCCCTTCGTCCCCAAGCATGCCTAATCCCCTTCTTCTCTACCCTTTCACAGTCCACAGTGTCCCTCCCCCTTCACTGAAGCAAAGCACAGCTCCCCAAGTGAGGCTGCTAGGCAAAGCTGCTCAGCAGAGCTTCATCTCAGACGCGACCTTTTGCACGCGCCTCGCGTCTTGCACCCCACTGTCAACACAAAACAACAACCATCTTTGTTTGTCAACCCCACCGTCAACCTTCAACCTTTCCCAAACACCAAGCACACTCAACCCCATCGTCCCCTTCCCTTTTCCTCTCACAATCACACAACACACAACACACAACACACAACACACAACACACACCACCCCACCCTCGATAACAACAACCGCAGCACACTCGACATTCCTCATGGCGCCGGCGCCCGCGTCACTTGACTTTCAAAGGTTCGTCCCCCTCTCAATCCCACATGCTGACCATAACACAGTCAACACCCACCCTCGACCTCAGACTGGCAGAGACACAGAAAGAGGAGGAAGAGGGACGTGCTCCGTGAGCTTAGTGAGGCTGGAAGTGGAATGCCGGCCGAGGCCGGGCACAGAAAGAGGAGGATTTGGGAGTGTCTCTTCTCGACAAACCTCGCCCCCCTTCCTCCGCCCTCCCCTCCGACCGACCGACCGACCGACCGCATGCCCGAGCCGAACGACCGTATACGCATACGACCCTCCCGACCGTATACACCCGGCCGACCGACCGTCCAAACCCCCGCGCCGCACCGACCTACACACACCGGATTGGGAGATGAGTACCGAAAGAGGAGGACTTGGGAACCGTGTTCCGTGTTGCCAATGAAGCAGGAAGGAGAATGCCGCGGAGGCCGGGCACAGAAAGAGGAGGAATACTTGTGCTCAGGGTCCACACACACACACACCTATATACTATACTATACCATACCAAGAGAAGACAACAGCACGAACACGCCCTTCGGGCGGCGTTTGGAGTTGCTTGGCTTCATACTCAATCTTTTGTCTCCTCTCCGGCTTCGGCTGGATTGATCTTCCATGGAACTCTGTTTCATGATGAGTCTGGCCAGACTCTCTCAATTTTTTGAAAACCTTCAAGCTTCAGCTTGACAAACTCTTTTTTTCATTGCTCTCGTGGGTTGATCCCGCGAAGCGAAGAAGAAATAACAACAACAACAACAACGCGGCTATGTCGCGGTGTAGCGACGCGTCATGGTTACCCCTCTAGGCAGAAGCTTCACCTCACTTGAGATAAGGTATTGAGAAGCCAGGCTCGCTTGGCCAGCCCAGCAAGAGTCTGCCCTCGACGCAACCGCCGACGTGGTCCTCACTCGAGACCAGCCTTTCTGCTGGGGTGCGGGCCCTTCAAAGCGGCCAGAAGACAAGCACGGAATGCCAGGCCAACGTTGAAGTAGCTCACAGTCTCAGCCGCCCCTGAGAAGGTTCCTGGCGGTGGTGAGGGCCATCACTCGTCCACAGGTTGGCTGTTCAGGGTTCTTTTCCTCTGGCTGGAACAAATACCAATCCTCAAATCACGCTCCGTCCTAGCTGGCCAGTCGATATTTGGGCACTGCAGGGCCAGGAAATGTCGACCAGTAGGCAACGGACTGGGCTCCAACCGATACGCCTTGAAGACTGCTGGTGCTTCCTGGTCTGGGATGCTGATCCCTGCCACTTGGCCACGAAGTAGCTTTTTCAAACTCCCAACGCACAATACCATCGGCGTCGAAGACATGAAAGAAAGAGGACGAGCTTGTTGGACGTGTAGGGCAAAAGACGGCTGGCTGTGCCTTGGCCACTTGGCCATGTAATTCAAGATGGCTAGCAGCAGGCTCAAGAAGGATATCCGTGAGCTTGGCGTTACCCAGATGATTTGTTATGCTTGAGGCGGTGACGGCCTTCTAGAATCTCGTGGGGCAACTGTGGTTCCTTCCCCTGAAGCCGTCACGGCTTTCCCGGACCAGACAACGGCTGCTGTGACTCGGGACAGAGCCGGTGAGATATGAAACCTCCTTATGGCTAAAAGGCTCGGGAGCGTTAAAGATACCCCTAAATTAGATAAAGACCTTTGGCTTGAAAGGGTGCTGAGATGTCGAATTTCGCTCAATCTGTCTGGCTGGCTGGCCGTCGAAGGGAGGCTTGGGGGCAAGGTGAGGTTGAAGTCAGGTTACCTCGTTGGGTTAGGTACGCAGGCGGTAAGGCGGTAAGGCGGCAAGCCCAGGCCAGGCCAGGCCAGTGGTGGCAGGTCAATTGTCAGCTGCCAGCTATCATGCATGGGTCGGGTGCGGGCGATAAGATCCGACAGGGGATCCCCGCCCCCGCCTGCCCACTGTTTGTCGATCACCCAGCGACGGGCGGACGCCCAAACAACAAATCCATCCCGATTGCTTGGTCTCGTGTAGTTAGATCTTGCTGCATCTGATTTCTGCCTTTCTTGCTCCTGGCAACACCGACTGTGCGCTCTCTACCTTGGTTTTGTCCGTCCGGCACTTCACTTTGCTACATTTCGCCTCGCTCTTTCTTAGACCTGGGTTTTGCTGCATCCTGGTCGCATCTTCTCGAACGGAGACTGCCTGATCCATCTTTGGCCTTTTGATACCCTCAGCCTCGGCGCCGACGATATAAACCCACAGACGCCCTTCTCTCGGTACCACCTTTCTGTCCCAACCATTCTTTTTGGTCAAGCATTCCCGGAAATACGCACCACACGGACACCATGTCACCAAGCGCAGTCAACAACGAGCCGGTCAATGGCCTCGACGATCACATCGAGCAGGCAAACCCAGGTACGCACACCAGTTCTCTTCTCTTGCCATCTTTCTCCTCTCGTCCTGCCTGCTAACCATATGCCGCACCACGTAGATCCCTCCAACGTCTTCACCCCCAAGATCACCGGCGACTGGACCGTAGCCAAGGTCCTCGCAACCATCTCGACCGGCGCGCCACAGGAGAACTCCCCCTCGCCGGTGCCCTACTTCCACATGCTGGAGCGCCTCAAGACGACCAAGCGCGAGGGGTGGCGGCGCTTCGGCATCGCGCGCGGCGAGTCCATCGCCGACCACATGTACCGCATGGCCATGATCAGCATGCTCGCCCCGCCCTCGCTGCGCGCCCGCATCGACCGCGACAAGTGCACGCGCATGTGCCTCGTACACGACATGGCCGAGAGCCTGGTCGGCGACATCACGCCCGTCGACGGCGTGCCCAAGCCCGAGAAGTCGCGCCGCGAGGCAGAGACCATGGACTACCTGACGGGGAACCTGCTCAGGGGGCTGCTGGGCGGCGAGGCGGCGGGCGGGGAGATCCGCGCGCTGTGGCAGGAGTACGAGGACAGCGAGACGCTCGACAGCCACTTCGTCCATGACATCGACAAGGTGGAGCTGCTGCTGCAGATGGTCGAGTACGAGAAGAGGGGCGAGAGGAAGCTCGATCTCGGCGAGTTCGCGTATGTTGCTACGCGGCTCGCGCTGGACGAGACTAAGGAGTGGGCGGCCGAGATCATCAAGGAGAGGGAGGCATACTGGGGTCGTGAGGGCCACATCCACGGCGATGCTGGTGTCCAGGGCGGTGTGACAAAGGATCACCTCCAGGCTGTCGATGAGTACTACAAGGGTGCTGGCGGTGCGCCTTGATCGTATCTCACATGCGCATGATGTTATGTCAGTGGAGGCAATGGATGGACGGCATCTGCAGGATGATGCTCAGATCTGAGGCGTTTTGATGCTTCGTGGGAGTCACATACCGAGTGGGCGGGTTGGCTTTGTCTTTTGTCATGGGCAATAGATCCGGCGGCGGCATTACAAACAAGACCATAATACTGAGCTTTGCATGAGGGTGTCCGGTTCCCGGTGGGGTTGATGAGCTACGGCAGTGGTCATGGTGGTATGTGGCGTCTCCCGGTGTTGTCTGATCTGCAAGGCACTCGCACAACCACTGCGTTCGAGGTTGTACACCTGCATCACCACCAGCATTGGCATATTCACCTGTATCTGCACTCGTCCCCCGTCACTCAGAATCCGGGTCATTCTCCCCGACATAAGCATGTCTCTCCACCACCCCGATGAACTCCTCCAAAAGATCCAAGTCCTCCTGAAAAGCCAACCCAGGCACCTCGCCAGCCGCCTCCGTCGGCGCAACAGTGGAACAGTCCAAAGACTTGGCCCGGTCCGTACGAACGACACTCTCTCCGTCAACATGCCCAGCATCAATGCCAGGTGGCGGCCGGACCTCGGGGCTGACTTCGTACCAGCTTGAAGTGCCTTCTTCCTCGCCCTCTCCTCCGCCCGCGGCCATCCTCAGTGCCTTGCCCGCCGGCGCAGGGCTCCTCGGATCCCAGTAGAACGGCAGCCACTCCATCCCCACGCCGAGGATGAAGTACAGCGCGCGGGTGGCGTGCCTCTGTCCCAGGCGGGCCACGGCGGCCTTCATGGCGCTGTTCCACTGGGACTGGGCATCATTGTCGCTTGGGGGGCTGCACTTCACGTAGAGGATGTCGCGCTTGTGACGTGTGCGTGCGTGGAGATCCATGATGATGCGTTGGACGGTGGCGCTTCCGCCGGCGCCGTGGTCCCTCTCGCCTTGGTCGGAAGGATGGGCGTCAACGCTGTACGCTGCTACCTGTGGCGTCTGACCTGGCTGTAACTGTAGCTGAAGCCGGGATACGTCAATGCCTATTTGGTCAAGTATTAGCTTGAGCCGACGAGATGATTTGCGTCGAATGCCGTGAGGAGCGTGATGTGGTCTTTCGTCCTCTGACCACACTACACTATTCCTGTCTTGGTTTGTCTTCTCAAGGGCAGAGAGAGTCTTGATGTTTAGAGTTGGACCTACGGTCTGGGAGATACACGCGCAGAATGCTTTCCCATGCGTGCCTGTTTGTGTATACCGTCCCCCAGCCCTGTGCGTATCTCTCTTGCAGGTGCATGAGATTACTCCATGCTACCTCGTTCGGAAGGAAGAAGTGTCTGAGCAATTCTTGTCAGCTGGGAGCCCATGTCGAATTATCATCAGTCTTTGAGATCATCTGTACGGACCTCTCTGGTTCTCCCTGGGCCATTCTTCAGAAAGGGCTGCTTCAAAATGTCAGACTATAGAGGCATGAACGGGCCTTGGGGGAAAGTAAATAGTGGGAAGGACTTTACCTGACCACTTCTGTCGAGGACATGAGAATATGCTCTGCGTCTAGGCTGCAGTTGGATGCCTGCGTAGCCCGCGGCATATCCACCTGGGCCTGTGGGCTTGATCATCACGTCATGCCTGCTGTGCCGCCCCCCTGTGACGGTACGGTCTTAAAGACTGCTGGGAGTTTCCAATTGCGATTGGGGTGGCTGAGCTACGGGCTCAATGCGATTGGTAGCAATGAAACCAACAGCCGGACAAAGGTCCTGAGCCCAAATTATCCTCACCTCTTCCCCCATCTTCCACTCGCACCCAGGCCAGATCGCAATCGTCCACCGAGCATTCACTCAATCGACCACACCGTCAGAATCGAGTCGCAGCCGTGGGAAGTTAAAGCTGTGGCTAAAGCGCCGACACGCTCAACAAAATCTACCCGCAATGGAGACTGAGTGCTCAGGATGTGAAACGGGCTTCGAAGCAGAGGGACCTGACAGGACCACTTATCCAAGGATTTGTCAGTCAACAGGAGATACCAATCTTGTCCCTGGACAGCGTACCCATCGTCAACGCAATCAAACAATGGCAGCTCACAAGCGTACAGATGACGACGGCGTTTTGCAAGGCTGCTGCCGTTGCAAATGAGATCGTGAGTCAACAGGACGACCGTCGTTATTTTTAACCAAATCTGTCAACCAGCATCAATATGATCCTGATCCATCTATGGAATAATTGCCTTCATGAGATCTTTTTCGATCAAGCGCTGGAATGCGCCAAGGGGCTTGACGAGTATTACAATTCTAAGAGCCGCCGTGAGCAAGTTTTAGGTGCGTTTTCCATAAGGTAAGCTCCTGAAGAAAAATGCACACAGAACCGGTCGCATTGACGGGCCTAAACTACCTTTTAAGCGAGCGCGCCTCCTTCCGCTATCCCCCTTTTCCGCCACCCACCCTTCCGCTTGGGATGGCGTGGGGACTGCATGTACACTATAATGGCTGTGTTTACTCAGTCTTCTCCGCCTCTTCCAGATCCCAAGCCCAAGCTAGCCTCCAACCCTATGAGGATTGCGGAAGCTATTAGGACGGCTTTACGGACAAGCTATTTTGTCAATGTTTAGAGAGGAGAGTTTTCGACAGTTCGAGGTGAGGCGAGTATGGAGAAGGATCCACCAGCACTAGCGACAACCAACTTCTTTCCGCTGATAGCCTTACCATCGATCACGGTCGGAATCTTGATATCATCCTCCGTGCCTTGCCCAGTCCTTCCGTTGGAAGAGAATCCCCACGAATAAGCTTTCCCATCATTAGTAAGAGCAAAGCTGTGATCTGTTCCAGCTGCGACCGAGACGATGGGCGGGATGTCTATAAGTGTATGTTCGTTTTAGCAAGGACTTGTTTGGAGAAAATATGCTACATAGGATATATCTTACCTGGTATGACCGTTGGACTCTTCAAGATACGAGGAGTGCCGCGCTCGTCATATATTGTATTGTCGGCTGTGAAAGCCTCGGGACGCACACCAACTTGGTTGCCATCTATCCGCCCCCATGTGAGGAGCTTGCCGTCATCGCTAGCTGCAAGAGAGTGATGGTCCCCACCAGCGTTACTCACAATCCTATGGTCTTTTAGGGCTTTAACAAGTTGTGGCTTCAAGTGGTAAGCATTGTCCTCTCCGGCCTCATCAGGGATGCCAAGCTCGGCGTAGGTATTCAGGCCCCAGGCATAAACGCAGCCTTGCTCATCAACGGCAAAACTATGATAAGAGCCACAGGCGACTTGGGCAGCCTTCGCACCGCGTCTTGGAAGAGCCCCTATGCTGGCAGGTCTGAGGGCAAGCTTGGGACGGCTGGCCAGCACCTTACGACCTAGTTGGCTTTGTTCTCCACAACCCCATGCGTACACCTTGCCCTTACTGTCAACTGCAAGGACATGGTTATTACCGGCGGCTAGTTGTCTGATATCCTTGAGATCTGGGATGAGGATCGGGGTCTTCTGAACCTCAACATCCTTACTGAACCCCATGATTCCCTCACTGGACTGGGCACTGTCAGCTAAGGTTGATCATAACAAACTTGAAGCGGAACTCAACGAGGTTTTGTGGAGTAATAATTACCCGGAACGTCCCCCAGCCATAGACCCTGCCCTCGTCGGTCAGGGCAAACGAGGCGTTATCGCTTGCAGCTACCTGGGCCCACCGGATATCAAGGTCAAGGCCCGAAACGTCGATGGGCCCGGGTGTGCTTTCCGCAGGATTAAACTCATCATCTTCATCCTCTTCAACATTTGTTGCGCGGCCCAGAGCACCAAGATCGTTGACACCCCATGTGAGAATCTTGTTGTCCTTGGTAAGCGCGACCACGTGCATGCCGCCACAGGTGATCTGAACTACGCCAGCATCGCAGAGCAGCTTATTCAGTCGAGGCCGCATCACGTCCGTCAGTGATTGGCCCTTGACGATCTTGCTGCCGAGGCCGAGCTCCCCACAAGCTCCTTCACCAAAGACAAAAATGTTGAGCGGATCTGAGGGCGTTTTGTTGATCCGCTGGCCAGTTTTTGAAGATGGTTTCTTGGAAATGGCAACCCTCGTCTTCGGCTTCGTTGAGGTCTCCCTCTTAGGCCGCTTGTGGGGCCTGCCATCGCCTTGTACATCTGAGTCGGGCCTCTCAGCTTCCACCGGAGCGTTTGGGATGGGTGCCTGCCTAGTTCGCTTGCGCTTATCGTTCATTTTTGAAGGAGCAAGATCTTCCTTCTTCTCGACGCGCGCACTCGCCTTCTGTCCTCGGGGCATGGTCGAGATGAAAGTAGCTGTCTTTTTTGGACTTAGTTATAAGACGATACCTAGGTATCTCAGATTTCGTCGTCTGTGACTGGAAAAAAGAACAAAAGGTGCATGAAGGCCAAAGGCTGATCAGCAACAAAAGGTTACTACAGCAACTGCGGGAGTAGAAGGTGTAAATCCTACGCCAAGAAATCTGCTGTCCAAGGAGCATGACAAAAATACAGCAGCTACTGGTCCAATTTTGGACCATGGGTGTCCCATGTTCTCGGGCAGATCTGATTGTACCCTGTCCGCGGAAAGATGAAACATGGCAGGCCATCCGTGTCCTGCGGCCCGTGGCCACGGATCTCGAAGCTCTTGCTCGTGTCAACTGTTCAGCCAAAAGCCCGTTGGTGAATATCGCACTGCTTGATGGATTTGTCCCGACCACAGAAGCTCATCTACCAATACAAGTGTAGCAGGCGGGCATGGGCGAGGGGCAACGTTGGCAATGTCGACGGCAATGGCTGCTGTTATGGTTATTGAGCCTTTCCACCACCCACGGCACCGCCTCCGAGACGCCATCTCACAGTGTCGGAACAGCAGCCCAATGCTCGACTACCAACCTCATCTTGGAAAGGACCCTCCTCAAGTCAGAAGAGCAATGCCCAACACCCGACCCATGCTACCACACCAACGACGGCACCGAATTCTGCATCTTCACAGCTCCCTCTCCCTCTCCCTTGACCGATGAAAACGGCAGCCCCGGTCCCCTCCCCATCCTTACAGAGACGCAGCAGGCTTCAAGCATCCTGGACGTACTGTACTCCGCCAGCTCCGCCGCAAAGTATGACGGCCGCTCCTTGCTCCAGAAATATGACGTGCGCCCGGTCCCAGGCAAGGGTCTCGGCGTGGTCGCAACGACTAACTTCTCACGGGAAGATCACATCCTCAGCGACCCGCCCATCATCATAGTCGACCACTGCGCCATGGCCCACGTCCCGCAGTATCAACTCGCGCGTCTCTTCAACGGTGCCGCGGCTCGATTATCCCCGATGCAGAAGGACAGGATGACGGGCCTTGCGGTGTTTGGCGACGAGGCGCCGGATGAATGGTACCTCGTCGGTAGAATCTACGCGACAAACGCGTACATGATCGATATGGATGTGGGCATGACTGGCTGTGGGGTTGGGGCGCTATTTCCTGAAGGTGCGTGGACTGACCCTGGCTCGATGAGTATGGGAGCTGATGGATGTGGGGTCTGACGGGATAAGTTACTAGTATCAAGGATGAACCACGACTGCCGCCCAAACGCAGCCTACCACTTCAACCCTACTATCAGGGACCTTTATCACATAACCTAAGGACAGGCTATAAACCCTCCTATACTTAAGCCTTATTATAGCTAAGTAATATTAATATGATATATATTTAAAGATATAATCTTAATAATATATTTTAAAATAAAATATTAAAATAAAATAATAAAAAAGATATATATATAAAGGTAATATAATAATTATATTATAAAGAAAAGTAATTATTTAAAGTTAAAAGAAAAAAATAAAAATAAAAGAATTTAAAAAAAAAAAGGAAAGATAATAATTAATAGCTTTTTATCTTATAATATATTATTTATTCTTATCTTTTATATTATATTTATATTATATATATTTATTTATTTTATTTATAATTTAAAAACTTAATAATTTAATTATTCTTAATTTTTTTTAAAAAATAAATTATTTAAGATATTAATATAATATTAATAATTTATATTATATATTCTTATAATATAATTATTATATTTAAATAATTAAGATTTTATAATTTTTTATTTAATTTTAATTAAATATTTTATTTTTAAATAATTTAAATTAATTTTAATATTTAAATATCTTTTTAATTTAATAATAAAGCTATATTATTTAACTTATATCTTAATAATATAATTTTTAAATATAAAAAAAAAGAATTTAATTAATAATTTAAAGATAAGATTATTTATTAATATTTTTATATTAAAAAAGCTAAGCTTATATTATTTTTATTTTAAAAAAATAAATTAATTTAATTTATTAATTTAATTTTAAATATTAATAAAATTATTTTTATTTCTTATTATTTTAAATTTATAATTAATAATAAAAATATAATATTTAAATAAAGCTATTATTTTAAAAACTTTTTAATATTAATTTATAATAATAATTTTTATATAAGCTTATAAACCTTTTTATATAATCTTTATTATTATTTTTATTTATATTAAATTAAGAAATTATAAAAATAAGTTAATTATATTATATATTATTTAAAAAAAATATTTAAATAAAATTAAATTAATTTAATTATAAAATAATAAAATTAAGATATTAATTTTTTTATTATATTTATAAAAAACTTTAAGGAATTCTTTTATAATTAATTCTTTAATTTTATTATATATATTATTATTATAATTATAATATTAATATAAATAATTTAATAAATAAATAAGCTTATTATAAACTTTATATAATATTATTAAAAAATTAAAATAAAATTATTTAATATCTTAAATAAATTATATTAAATAAATAATATAATTAATAAGCTTTTATTAAATATTTATATTATTATTTAT
Organism: Diaporthe eres; assembly: GCA_022225955.2. Classification (NCBI taxonomy): domain Eukaryota; kingdom Fungi; phylum Ascomycota; class Sordariomycetes; order Diaporthales; family Diaporthaceae; genus Diaporthe; species Diaporthe eres. The sequence goes on along the minus strand of JAKJXM020000001.1, from coordinate 12,475,628 downwards.
ATATAAATATAAATTCCTTTTATATAAAGAAAGTTAATTAATTAAACTTAATATATTAAAATAATATAAAAATTTTTTTAAAATAATATTTTTATAATATAAGTATTATTTTATTCTTAATATAATATTAAATTATTATTTATTTATTATATTTATTATTAAATAAGCTATTTTATTTAAGTTTATTTAAATTTTTATAAATTATTTATCTTATAATAATATAATAAAAATATTATATTAAATAAATAAAAGTTAAGGCTTTAAAAAAAACTTAATATATTAATCTTTTAATCCTTATTATTAATTATATATTATAATTATTATTAATTAAAGTATTATATTAATATTTATTTTAAGTTATAAAGAAATAATTATTATATTTATAATTTAAAACATTATTTAAATAAATAATATTTAAATATTTTATATTATAATTATAAAAAAAAGAATTATATAACTTTATAATATAAAAAAGGCCTTTTATAAATTAATTAATAATTCTTTAAATTTAAAATATAATAAATTATATATTTTATAATATTAAAATAATAATAACTTTATATTAATATAAAAATTTAAATTAAGAATTAAATAAAATTATTTTAAATTATTATTAACTTAAGATTAAAGGAAAATTTAATAAATTATAATATAATTATTATATATAAATATTATTATTATTTTAAAAAAAGATTATAACTTATTATAATTAATTATAAATTTATTTCTTTTTATAATATTTATTTTTTATTTATTAAAATAATTAATTCTTATAATATAATATAAATATAATAATATTATTTTATTATTATTAAATTATTAAATAATAATATTATTTTAAAATTCTTATAATTTAAATTAATTAATTTATTAATTTAATAAAAAAGATATTAATAATATTTTTTATTATAAAAAAGTTAACTTAATATATATATATTAAATAAATAACTTTCTTTAAATATTATTATTATAATTATATATAATTACTTAACCCTCCTTATTAATATTAATAAAAATAAAAATAATAATTAAATTATATTTATATTATAACTTTTTAATAAATATAATAAATTTAAGAATTTTTATTTAAAAAAAGTATTATATATATTATTAAAACTTATATTAAATAATTATAAGATTAATTTAAAAGAAAATATTTAACCTTTTTAAGGCTTATTATATCTTTTTTTAAGTATAAAGTTAAAGATATTTAAATATTATTTAAATAAAATATTTATATAAAAAGCTATTAAATTATTAATTAACTTAATAAATATATTTATTATATTTATTTTTAAAAAAGAAAATAAATTATATTTATATATTAATTATTATATATTAAATTAAATTATTTATAAAGATTATATCTTATTATTTTTAATCTTAAAAATTTTAAATTAACTTAAAAATATAAAGGTTTATATTAAGTTAAATATTTATAAAATATATTATTAAATTAAAATTAATATAAATAATAAATAAAAAATAACTTTTTATATTAAATATAAATATTTTAAATATCTTATTTTATTATTTAAGTTAATTAATACCCTTATTATATTTTAAATATATATTAATTATATATTTATAAAGCTTATTAATATTTATTATATTATATATTTAAATAATATCTTAATTTATAATAATAACTATAATATATATATAATATATATATATAATATATTTAAATATTTATAATAATAAAACTTATTCCTTAATCTTAAAAAATATAAATTTAAAATAAATTAAATTAAATTCCTTAGATTTATAATTAACTTTAAAAAAATAATTATAAAATAAATTTATATTATAATTATTAAAAATTAATTATTATTATATAATATTTATAATATTTATATCTTTTTAGAATTTATAAGATTTTATTATTAATTTATTAAGGCTTTTTTAAAGATTATTTTTTTTTTATTAATTTATTAAAAGGTAAAATAATAAGGTTAATAATACTTCTATTTAATATAAAAGCTATATTTAAGTACCTTAAGCTTCTTTTTATAATAATATTTATTTTATAATATTATATATTAAATTTATTAATTTATATTAAAATAAATATATTTATTATTATAATTAGCTTTATTTTTTTATAATTATTAAATAATAAATAATATTTTATTATATTTTAATTTTAAAAATTAATATTAATTAAATAATATTATAAAATTAATAATTTAAAGCTATTTATTATTATTAATATTATTATAATTTAAAAATATTATTTATAATATTTATAATATATTATTATAATCTTAATAAATTATTTAAATTTAAAATATTAATATATAAAATAAAACTTATTAATAAGATAGTTATATTAACTTAATAATTTTATAATTATTAACTTAATTATTAAATATAAGCTAAAAAATAAAAACTTAATAAATAGCTTATTAAAAAGATTAAATTATAAATAAAGAGAAGAAAAAATAAAAAATAAATTATAAAGATTAAATAATTTTATATCTTTAAAAGAATTAAAAATTAATAATTATAATTATTAAAATATAAGCTTATATATTAAGAATATAAATTTTAAGAAAGATTTAAAAGCTAATAATTATAATTATTAAAATATAAGTTTATATATTAAAAATATAGGCCTTAAATAATATAAAGAAATAATATTAAAATATAAAATATATTTAATAATTATAGCTATTTAAAATTAAAGTATATATTTAAATACTCTTTTATATAAAATAAAAAAGTAATATATAATAATAATAATTATATAGCTTTAATAATTAATAATTATATATTTATAAAACTTATAATAAAAAGATATTTTTATATAAAATAAAATATAATATAAAAGGTAAAAATATTATAATAAAGTTAAAAAGATATAATATTTAAAAGAAGGGCTATTATATTTTAAAGGATAAATATATATATTAAAAAATAATAAGGCTATATAATTAAAGCTATTAAATATATATTATAATAATAAGTTAATAAAATATCTTAATATAAATAAATTAATAAAGCTATTTATATATTATTATTATTAAGACTTTCTTTATAAGGATATAAAGAAATTTATTAACTTATATATAATTTATTAATAAATAAAAGCACTTAAATATTACTTTCTTAACCTTTTTATATTATTATCTCTATTTAATTAATTATAAAAAGAGATTTCTATAGATTTTATTATTAAGCTACTTTTATTTATTAATTTAATATAATTATTATAACTTTATCTTTTTAAATTTTATTTAATAATTATTATATAATCTTATAATAAAAAAGAAGAAAATATCTTACCTTATATTATTTATATTAATCCTATATTATATAAATATTATATAATTATAAAGAAATATTAATATATAACTTTTAAGATAAAAGTTTAAAAAAAGAAATAATTTATTAAAAACTTTTATTATATAATTTAAAGATAAATTATAAATTCTTTTATATTTAAGCTTTATTATAATTAAATAATATTAATATAATATATATTTAAAAATATAACTTTAATAATATATTTTAAGATAAAATATTAAAATAAAATAATAAAAAAGATATATATATAAAGATAATATAATAATTATATTATAAAAAAAGGTAATTATTTAAAATTAAAAAAAAAAGATAAGAATAAAGAAATTAAAAAGAAAGGAAGAAAGTAATAATTAATAGCTCTTTATTTTATAATATACTACTTACTCTTATCTTCTATATTATACCTATATTATATATACTTATTTACTCTACTTATAACCTAGAAACCTGATACCCACCACCGCCACAATGGACATCCACGCCGTTCGGCCCATCCTGGCTGGGGAGGACATCACCGTCTCCTACATAAGGTGAGTAGGAACAGCGAGTCTCGCCCGAAAGCCCTCGCTGACCTGACCCACAGTCCCTTTCTCACCCGCGCCAACCGCCAGTCCCTTCTCCATGATAGATGGGGCTTCCAATGCACCTGCGCCGCATGCTCCGCCCCAGAACCCAGCACCACCGCCTCTCATGACAGGTTAGAGAAGATGGCCTCCCTCTGGCCGCTTCTCCTCGACGAAAGGGAGAATGGCGTCCCCACCACTGATGAGAAGACGACCAACGCCACCGAGCTAGCCGACCTCCTCGTCTCCCTCGCGTGCGACGAGACCGGGCTCGACGCCGTGCTGCTGCACCCCTATCGCGTCGCCGCGTTGGAGTGGAACGCGGCAGGGGATCGGGAGAAAGCGGTGGAGTATGCAAAGCTGGCTGTGAGCTATGGGACGAGGAGTTTTGGGCCGTGGGATCGGGGGGTCGAGGACATGCGGGAGCTGGTTGAGGATCCAGAGGGGCATTGGAGCTGGAGACTGAGAACCTCGTGACTGATTCACGAGAAAGGTGAGGTCGAAACTGAACAGGTATTACCAACCCCTCAAACGCTGGGTGTTTAAGCGTTTATCGCTGTATGAAGGGACTGGATGCATACTGCTTAAGAAGCATATGTGTACAGATTAAAAACGAGACCACTCCGCCGGGACTTTTGAAGAGAATCTGCTCACAACTATGTCTGGTGCGAATTGGGGCAGAGCACGTCACGTGGAGGCTGGTGATCTTTTTCTCGCCATGCTCGACAGGCAATGCTCCTCACAAGAACGGACGGAACCCCTTCCCGACTCCCAGTTGAAGGATCGGTGGAAGCCCTTTGACTTCAACGTGACGGAGTCAGGTTCAGTGCAATCTGCAAAGTCCCTCCCAGACAACATAGTATCGCTCATAGAAAACGGTTGTCTCCACCTTGTATCACCCGATCCACTCTTTAATTCCGTGGGGCAGTACTCACAAGGTTTTGTCCAAGCTACTGTGGGTGTTAGGTGGAACTCTCCCGATGATTTTGCAATTTTGTCAATGGGAAGATTCCAAGGGCCACCGGCCATTCAGAGCATTTACAAGTGGGGAAACACAGACTTTCGGGGCGTCGAGAGCACTTTAAGAAACATATCAGACTCGCTAACGACCTACAATCGCACACATGGTTGGGCGCCATCATCGGACGGTGCAAATCACACGAGAACCGCACAGGGGAAAGTGTACCACTACGCGACCTGCCTGGAGGTGAAATGGCTGTGGCTGTTATTCCCCTCCGTACTGAGCTTATTGACCGTTTTGTTGTTCTTTCTAGTTATAGAGATCGCTAGAAAAGAAAACACGCCAGTGTGGAAGGCGTCACCGCTGGCGTGGGTTTTGAGGACTGACAGACCGGGAGATGGACACTTCCCCCTCTCTGAGGGCGCCTGTGAGGCAATGAAGGACAGGTCAAGACAGATTGCTGTTCATCTAGACGAGATGGATGGGCCTCGTATTGGGATGGTTGATATGAAAGATCCGCACCTAGAGTTGTGATGAGGGATAATGAATGATATATACGCCCTATTTTCTGCAAACCCATCGTCGAGAGAATCCTGAAAAGCTCACTGGCCCCGGTTTCCGAATATTATTCAGTGAATCAATGGCACCTAACGCTCTATTCCTTTCACACTGCAAGAATGCAGTGTGCAAGGTAAGTGGCAGTTGGGCCCGGCACGGTCAGCTGGCCCTCAGGAAATAAAAATATCAGTCAAGGGACTATCAGGCTTGGCGAGCAGCTCGTTGATGAAAGGGTCCTCCTTGCCCTCTGGCCCTGGGAAGAAGATGGAGCCAATCAACCTATGCTTCCCCGGGTCTCTGTCCTCTGGTCGAAGGAGCAGCGCGCGAGAGCAGCCGTGCACGAGATACACCTCATCACCGGGCCTGGCGGTCGTATACCACAGCAGCCCAAACAACTCCCGAGTTTGCTCCCCATCGGTTGCAACGGACGCGTCTGCCTCTAGGCGCGTGACGGAGAAATGCTGACGGATGTGTAGATTCGTGGTTCCCCAAAGGACCTCTTTACGGTGATATCTGGCCTTGATTTCATACATGTCGTCTCTGATCGTCCCATTTTCTGTACTTGGTAACTGCAAGAACTCCGCGATCCGAACGAGGTCTTCAGGTAGGTTCATGTCATCGCCATCATCGAGGGGTCTGACAGCAAATGAAAACCTCTCAGCCTCCTCGACTTTCACCTGCAGAGACTCCATGGCAGCAAAGGTGAAGGCAAGGAACTGTCTCTGTTTGCTTAGCCGCAAGCTACAGACAATTGTGTTCGAAACCTACTGTTATCGGCATTGTGTTTTCTTTTTCAACGCTAGGTGTTTAAGCGTTTATCACTTTATAAAGGGACTGATACATACTGCTTAAGAGGCATATGTATACAGATGAAAAACGAGACCACAGACCACTGAAGGCAAAGACGTTTTTATCAGGGCCAAACCCGGCATCTGTCATTTTCGCAGCGGCCATAGTTACTATACCTATACGATTTCCCTTGACATGAAGTGTCCGGAGATCTTCTGATAGCCTGGTGAAGACGGCCTGGCTCCATCGGCGGTCACGATCAAGGCGCAATAGCTCGGGCAGGTACCCGAGCTCCCCACTGGCCTTATAAGGGCCCTTGAAATATAATTCCGGGTCCCACGATGGCAGAGTAGAGGATTCTGTGTGTCCAAACAGATTTGACAAGCCGAGAAAGTCGAGCGTGCCCGTGGTAAGCAGGAAGGCCTCTTTGCAACTCCCAAGAACTTGAGCCGTCGATAAGGAATAATCGACCTCGACCCTGCTCTTCACTTGCGGTGGAAACCAGGCCCACAGACCAAACACAAAATCTCTTGGGTCAGAGCATGTTCTGAGACAGCATATATCAATCCAGCTGCTCAGATCGAGATGCCCATTATCTGAGTGCCCCAGTGGCCTAACTGATAGAAATTTCCTTTGAAAATTGCGCAAAGGCAAGCCAAGTGTTCCTTGATAGTAACGCCCATCTCGGGGTAGTGAAAAGAGGCTAGAGACTACGTCATGCAATCTGAGTAATCTGTCGAAAGGGATTTCACTACACGTTGTGACCAAAGTGACGTGCTTCGAGTATCTGACCTCCTGGGCTGTCCAGATCCTGCTCCAGTAACGCTGCCAGGAGATGGCGGATAGAGTCTCCCTGGGGTCCCTGGATTTCTCTCGGGACGATGGGCAGTAGCCGGGGTCAGTCAAAGTGGATAGGCGTGATTCTCCGTCTTCTCCCAAGCTCTTGTCGAGCCAGGCAAGTGTCTCGTAAGCGCTCGAGTATATGTCCCTCATCACTTGCACCTCTACATTGCGCTCAGCAATATCAGATTGGTTGATAGATAAGGCGTCGACCCAGATGACGCGGGTCTCGTGCTGCAACCGCAAACGACGCAAAGCGTTGTAAAGGTTTTGTGTAACGAGTACCGTCGTTCCGCTGAGGCGGATTTCTCTGGGGTCGTCCTGGCTGCCCCAGACATATGATAGTGCTTGATATCTTGGGTTGCCGCCGAGCCGTGCATGCTCAAGCGAACAAACGACGCCGGCTTCTAAGTCGGAAGCGGGATGCAGATGTACCAGTCGAACTGTCCCTGGCTCTAAGGGCGTATAGACTATCTGTGCTGCCTCCTCATTAAGTGCTGCAATGGTGGATGCCATTGTGGATGGTTTCCTGGTTTTGGGTCTATTTCGAAGGGTTAATGAGGATGACTGTTGCCGGGGAGACCCCGCCCGCTTCCGTGGGCATTGATTGTACGTACCGCTCCAAACCCAGGCGCGTTCGTCTGACCGCTCGCTCGGATCGACCCGCCCCCCAAGCTCTCTTTTGCTGCTCGCTACCAGTCCCTGGCTCCCTCCCACTGCCCTGCAGCGGCCAGGCTCCACTTTCCCCCCAGACCCGCGAGACCAGCACCTGTAATCTTGCAGCACCAGGTCGACCGCCAGTTCGACGAGATCCACACGCAACGGGCCACGCACCCACGCGCTCATCAATTTCGAAACACGTCAAGTTTATTCCACGTCTTCCTCGCAGCATCGTCTGATCATCACCAGTGTTTCTGCTGCATCGTCTTTGTTTCTCGACCGAGTAGCGCGAGGAGAAGGAGAAGAAGCCGGACCCTGGCCCGCGTCTAGATCGGATCGGTCACGTTGACCCCTGTCGCCATTGACGTCGTCTTGCCTGTCCTGCTGCTGCCCTCTTTATTTACTTGCCTATAGCCCAGTCCAGCCCAGATCCGGTCCTGGGGTATCTCCCCTTCGCTTCGCTTCGCCTCGCCTCGCCTCGCCTGGACCATCCCACAACCTCGTCACAGCTCCACCGCCGGACACACAGCCCACCCCGACTCGACGGCTTCGACGGCTTCGACGGAGATTTGACAGTAATTTTGGGGAGACGCAGCAGGGGGGCCAGCTCCAGCCAGAAATGCTGCTTCACGACTCGCGCCAAGCCGTGGCAGAGCGTGCGTGAACGAGGACTGGAACCTAAACCCTGAGCTCGAGCTCCAACACAACAGACCGGGAACATCACCTGCCACTCCGTACTGTTACTGCATTCTTCCCTGGTCCTTCCACGACGTTGTCTCCCTGGATATACCACGCACGACTTACCGGAGCCTAGAGCTCTCGAGCTGTGTCACGAGCTCTCCCGTCCCGCCTCGAGAGGCCCTTCACTTCTTCGGCCCCCCGCCTCGATTCAATCTGTGCCTGCGACCGGCTTGCCTCTGTCTGGCCCTGTGAAACTTCTTCCCCCGAGATGGCGTCTGCGTCGCCATTTCACATGCCAGGCGCTTTCCACTTCTCCGAGCCGACCACGTCCTCCACCGCCCTCAACGCCAACATGTTCCGCCCTCCAGTCTCGCCGTCCGCCTCCACCTACAACCTCTCCAAGTCCACCGGCTCGATGCTCTCGGATAACACCTCCGCCAACAACAGCACGCCCGCCCCGAAATTAGGGAGGAAGCGCACATACGATGAAAGCAGAGGCTCCAGCTCGTATTTTGATAAGGTTTCGGCCATGGAGGACAGTGCGCGTGGCCAGGACAGGTACACTTTGGCTGGCCAAATAGAGACGCCCGGCACACAAGTCACACCCGGCACTGCTGGGCTCGACGACAGCCTGTACTCGGATATTGACTACCGCCGTCGCCTGGAGCTGGGTTCAAAAAGGCCACACGACGACCCGTCGACCCCGTCCCTGGACCTGTCGAGCCTCGCCAACACGACAACTGCACCGATCACCCCCCGCGCTGCAGGCTGGACCACGTTTGCCTTTCAGGCTATAGGAGGTGTTGTGGGCAAAGTGTGGGAATTCTGTAGGGGCGGCGCTGGTGCTTTTCAAGGCTTCAAGGCAGGCGGTGGGAAGGCCTACGAGACGAACGGCCAGCCCGTCAACAACCCCCTCCCACTCCGTCTTTCAACCGACATACCATCCTATCCTCAGGAACAAGATAACCCGCTCAGCCCACCGGGCGCCTTCCCGTTCGCCTCCGACGTAATATCTTACCTTCCAGACAGTATCCCAGACTACGAAGATCACAGACAAGAGGAAATATACCGTGGCTATCAAGAGCAGGAGGAACAGGAGCAGCAGCGGGTCCAACAGCAGCAGCAGGAGCAAGAACAGCGGGACCAGGAGAGGCGGGAGCTTGAGCGGCAAGAGCTCGAAAGGCAAGAGCTTCAGCGAGAGGAGTCTCCAGACTCGACAACCGATCGACCTGCGCCCAAGAGGAGACAGACGGGCTTAGTTGGCGAGTCGGATGAGCTGAGGCGGAACTGGGTCATGGTCGACGAGGACGAGCAGCGGTCGCCATTGCGCAGGCCTGCGTTGAACACCAAACGTTCATCACTGACATCAATACCGTCGTCTCGCATCCCGGCCCGGAGTTCCAACATGGCCTCTCGTCTACAACAGCCAAAGCCCTACTCGACCCCGACCAAGGCACCCGGCCCCATGAACCCACCTGCACGACGGTTTAGTGTGACCTCGCCGCGCTTTGGGCTCGAACAGAAGTCGGGTATCCAGCCACCGCGCTCTGCATCGAGACTGTCTATGGCCTCCAACGCCTCCTATGCGGGCGGCTCTATCGCATCACCAACGCTGGGTGCCAGCGAGGCCGCCAGCTTTGCCAGCCCGCGATCACCTCCCTCGCGGTCGACGCCAGCCACGCCGACCTTTGCGATCAACGGCTCCCGGATACCACAGCCAAAGGGTCTGGGCCAGGGTCTGGGCCTTGGCCCGAACCCATTCGCCAACATCCGTACGCAGTCACCAAACAACCAGCGTGTCTCCCCCAGCCGGCCTACCAGTCGCCACTCAGCCCACCACTCAGTCCACTCGCTCCACCACTCGCCGCTAACCCCATCATTTATACCGAGATCGGGCACGCCCTCGCGCGTTGGCCACCGGCGGAGCGCCACGAGCCTCTCGGCGGGACGTGGCAAGCCCCCAGGCCAGATGGACCCGCAGCTGAGCCCGCGCCTGGACGACGAGGCCAAGAAGCTGGCGGCCCAGCGGGCGGCGGCCGAGAAGCGCAACACGTCGCGGCTCGACAAGCTCAACGGGGAGCTGCAGGCGCTGATCCGGCAGGGCCAGGCGGCGCTGGACACGGAGTTTGACGTCGAGATGGGCGAGGGCGATGATGATGGGTGGGATGAGGAGTTGCCTTGAGTGTGCCGATCTCGGACTGTTGTGTTCAAAGAATACACGAGGGAATACAGATGTGTAATTCCGTTGTCTTGTGCTTTCAAGCGGCTTGTTTCTCGCTCTTGCTGGCCTTCTCTTGCCTGGGCTTCAATTTGTCCTTTGCTTAGAAGGGAGGAAGACCCCAGAGAGGTTCAGGGGAGTTCGATGGTATCACAGCACAAAATACCCCGTCTTTTCTGTTCTGTTGGTTTGCGCGGAGTTTGGAAATGGATATGGATGGGAGGTCTAGGAGTCTTGCAGCCATACCTGGCCAGGTACCTGTTGTATTAAAATGTCAGACCATGTGTGGCACCTTGTATTTCCTGCGATCGACGAATTCCTTTGGGAGAGGTTTCCGTGTCTGCGTGTCTGCGTGCGTACCCAGCTGTCTCAGGAGTAGACAGCCAGCCATATATGGGAGAGCGTAGCATCAAGTCAAACCCTCCACAGTCACTCACGACCTTTTGCCGCCCTCTCCCGCAAGGTTGTTGAATACATTGCGATGGGGTCCAATTCCTCGCGCGTGATCTACGAATTCCTGGATCAAAGCTCAGGCTTCGCCCTTATAAATGGCCTCGAAAACGCAGCTCCTGGGGTCGTCAGGCACCTGATGCGTCCCCTCCAGGACAAGCTTCTCGCTGGCTCGCCCAAACAGCGCCGCGTACTCGTCCCTTGTCCGCTCCTTCGCGTTGAAGAGCGCCATGGTCATCAGGTCCATCTGCCTGTACGTACCGTGTCACAACTGTCAGCGCAGGTTCTTCGGCTGTTTAGGAAGGGGTTCCGCCAGTGACCACTACTCACCTCATGGCCTTTGTTCCAAGCCCACCGGCCAGGTCCTCGTACGGCGGCACGACGTACTCGCTGACGAGCACCCTACCTCCCTCCCTGAGCGCGGGCAGCAGCGCCCGGAGGATGGCTACGCACTCGGCGTCGGGGTGGTTGTGCATCACGTGGCGCAGGAAATACACGTCCGCGCCGGCGACGGGCTGCGCGTCGAAGAAGTCGTGCGCCTGGTACGTCACATGGCCTCCCCCTTCACTGCCACCACCACCTCCTCCACCGGCGGCGAATTCCTCCGCCAGCCCCTCGACCACCCGCGGCAGGTCCTGCACGACGACCCGGAACGAAGGGTTCATCTCGACAAGGTCGCGCGCGAAGTGACCCCGCGACCCACCAACATCCACCACCGCCGCGTCGGGAGGCAGGACAGCACCCCACGGGAACGCGCGCAGGTCCGTGTCCTGCAGGCGCTGCCCGCCGCGGCTGATGCCCTCCATGCCGCGGTCAAAGACGGCGCGGAGGTCGGGCCCCGCGCCCAGGCCCCCGGCGGCGGCGTCGAGCCAGGCGTAGAAGGGCTCGGGCGTCCCGCGCGCGGCGTTGTGGGCCGTCCGCGTCAGGGACGCCGTGGCCGGGCTGGCCCTCAGCGCGGCGGGGAGGCAGGCGTTGGCCGGGTTGAACACCGTCGCCAGGGTGCGCTGGAAGGCGGCGGTGGGGGGCGAGCGGGACAGGTGCGCCGAGAGGGCGGTGTGGCGGGCCCGGCCTGGGGGTTGCTCGCGGAAGATGAGGTTTGTCATTGCGTAGCGGAGGATGCGGGCTTTGGAAACGGGGGTGTTTTGAGTGTTAGCTAGGCATCGAGAGAAAAGAAGACGTGGATGCTTTCGCGTTGTGTGGAGAGGCACGCACTCAGTCTGTCCTCGTCGAGGCCGGTGGCTTCTGAGAGCTCTGCGAACGTGGCCGAGCCGTCGATTGGCACGAGGCTGGCTATGTCGAACTCGGCGATGACGCCGAGGCTGGACGCATCGTGTACCTGAAAATTTAGAGATCTCAAGCTATCTGCAGCTCACGATTCTGGATACTCACAGAGAGTCCCATGAGCCCCAAGGTCTGATGCGGGCCCAAGGCGAGGGCTTCAAGCTCCCTCGCTGCTTCTGCCAGTTTTAGTGCTGACTCCCCATCGATCACAGGTTCTGTTCCGGCAGATGAGATGTCGTGGATCGACGGGATCGCTTGACCTCTGTCTTGCAATTGTTGCGTTATCTTCCGAGTGAGGCGGGAGACTTCCTCGCCCAGCTCTGCGAGGTTCCGGCCAGACATCTTGGAATAGAACTCGAAGTTGGTGTTGGCCTGGAAATGTTGTCATTGCAAGATGCATGATCAACACAGTGATTCCAAACTCTTATACAATGTCACTGGATGGCTGCAGTCTCGCATGCACTTAGTAAGCTGTGATCTTGAGATGGTGTAGACCATCGACCAGTCATATTACATGTTTATTTACCCCGTCTCATTTCCGCGGGGACACTGTCCCGAAACAGCTGGTAGTTATGACAATAGGAATAACGGTTGCTCGGCACTCAACGATCTCTCAAGCAGGTTTCCTTCTTGAACGGGAACACGATATCGTCGCTGCTCCGTTTATCAACAGACAAGACTCCTACTATGGACTTGCAAGGAAGTACTTGTCCCAATGCAGAAGAAAAGGACAATTGCTTTGTTCCCACAAAGCAGACTGGCTACTAATTCAAAGTACAAAGTACTCATCCGGGATGCTTCGGCAACGATAAAGAGCCATGATAACCGCTTTGTGTTCAAGAGGATAAAGCACCACAAACACAAAGTCATTCATGAGGATTCAAACAATGTGATTGTCGTCAGCGTCTAGCATCGTGGTATAGTAAGGCCTTCACTCTATAAAATAGTTGTGAGCGACTCCGCAGTATCTACCCGGCTTGACCAAATCACTCACCATCATCCACTCCAACATCTATCATCTTCCTCAACAAGCACACAACCAAACAGCGGCTTTGAGGCTAAGCAGAACGAGTATCTCAGGTGAGTTGACCGATTCAAAAATGACTAACCCCGCAGACCACGAAGCCCTTCAGGCGGCTCAGATCCTGTGCATGCTTGCGCAGGGCACCCGGCAGCAGAACGTGGATCCAGACGAGACAGAAGACGAGCAAGACTGCGTCATCACGCATGTCCGCCCCGTGGTCCACCGCCATCACCCGTACCGGAGGCCTGAGCCACAGCGGGTCGGTGTCATGGCCGCCCGCTCCAGGGGCGTGAGCCCCAACGCGGAGGCTGCGCGGATGGCAAGAGAACGGGAGTTCCTACACCGGGACAATTGGAACGTTTTCCCGTTGGAAGAACATGAGATGCAGCCTTGGGCCCCAGTGCCCGAGGTTCGTAGAGTAGTTCGCAACGGAGTCGCCGTGCTGGAGAAGGTCCCCCTGCCGCGCATGCAGCCCTCTGTCGTCCCGCGTCCGACACTTGTTGAGCAGTCGACTCCTGCTCGCCGTCCTCTTCCTTCTCAGCGGCCGTCTACCTTTCAGGAACCGCCTCCTGGTTGGTGGCCGTCTCCTTCACAACCGCCCACTCGCACTGAGGAGGATGATGCGCCCCCCGATGTAAATTATAGCTACAGGGCACTCGCGCTCCAGGCTCTCCTGGCAGCCCCTGATGGCGAATGGCTGTCCACGAGCGACATGGCTGACTACATTGAGGAGAGATATCCCCCATTTCGCGAGACAGAAGCCAGTCGTCGCCTCAGGCGTTTTTTATCCAGCGCCCTGAGCGAAGTTGCGGACCTTCTAGAGAAGTCTGTCATGCGAGACACCACAAAGGCTAAGCAGTGGCAGGCTAAGAAGTGGCGAGTGCCTACCTGGGCTCGCAAGACGGTGGCCATTTTGGCGTGGAAGACCAAGCAGCCGCCTGCTTCTCTGCAGCCCATCAGCATTCCATACGCCCCCAAGTCGCTTATGCTCCAAGCGCTTCTTGCCGCTCCCAAAGGCCAGCCGATGCTTGTGTCCGAATTGGTCGGTTACCTATTGGCCCGATACCCCCAGTTACTCGGACTGGACTCAACGGGCTTCTCGGGTCAGATTAGAGGGGCCTTGAACCACGCTTCCGACCTTGTGGAAAAGGTTAAACTGCACACGCGGCCTCACGGTGTCCATTGGCGACTACTCCCGGGGGTTCGCGGGGAGGCGGTCAGATGGGCGTGGCCTAGATCAGCGTGATGTGCTACGCCTTGCGTGCCTGAGTAGGCCTGCTGATGGGCATTGGGCTTTTCCTTCGCATTCCTTCTTACGCTTTCGGAGTAGCTCTAAATGGATGGGGTGGCGAGTTTACTAATCTTTAACACACAGGTAGAATAGATTGATCGTTGATAATTTTATTTACTCGGGACTTTCGCATATGGACTGTAACTATGAAAACAACAGTGATGGCGTCCCATCTTCACCATATTTTCCAATCTTAATCTTCAGCTTTCCAGTGATACTTTGCGGCAGCATGGTCTGGCGGAGGCCGAGCAAGCCCCTTCTTGCCATACAAATTCTCCCTGTAAGTGCCGCCATCAACCGCATACCCGTCCCAGAACAAGCCCCGCTCACGCAGGACAGGCAGCAGCTTCTCAATAACGTCCTCAAAGGTCTCAGGCATCAGCGCGTACGCAAGGTTGAAGCCGTCCACGTCCGCCTCGCGCACCCACCTCTCCATCTCGTCGGCGACCTCCTCCGCCGTGCCCGCCACCGTGGCCCCGAGCCCGCCGACCTTGATGTGGTTGGCGACGGTGTGCTTGGTCCACCTGGGCACCCCGGGCACCGACTTGGACCACGCCTCGACGGCCGACCGGATGGCGTTGGACTCGACGTGGCGCAGCTCCTCGCCGTCGCCGTACTGGGCCAGGTCGATGCCCGTCCACCCGCCAAACAGCGCGAGCGCCCCGTCCTCGGACCCGTAGCCCACAAACTCCTCGTACTTGGCCGCGGCCGCCTCGGCCGTGTCCGCGATGATGGGGCACAGCAGCGCCAGGAACTTGACGCCCGCCGGGTCGCGGCCGAACTCGTCGCGCGCCATGGCCCGGATCTCGGCGATGTTCTTGGCCACCACCGAGGGGCTGTGCCCCGCGACGAAGATGGCCTCGGCGTGCCGCGCCGCGAAGGTCTTGCCCGCCTTGGACGTGCCCGCCTGCATGATGACCGGGGTGCGCTGCGGCGACGGCTGGCAGATGTGCGGGCCCGGGACCGTGTAGTACTTGCCGACGTGGTCGATGGTCCGCACGAGCTTGGGGTCCGTGTAGATGCCCTTCTCCCTGTCCAGCTTCACTGCGTCGTCGCGCCATGATGATTGCCTGTACGTCGAGTGTTAGCCTTTGATCTGGTAGCCTCTTGGCCATTGTGAAGTCGACTCACCAAAGCTTGTACATCACCTCGATGTATTCCTCTGCGATTGCATATCTCTCATCGTGCACTGGCTGTTCGGTGTGCCCGAGGTTCCTCGCGGCTGAGTCCAGGTAGCCAGTCACGATGTTCCACCCGACTCTACCCCCACTCAGGTGGTCGACCGTACTCAGCCTCCGAGCGAGATGGTAGGGCTGCTCATAGGTCGTGGCCAGGGTGACACCAAAGCCGAGGTTCTTTGTCGCCGCCGCCATGGCAGGGACAACGGCGAGCGGCTCGTTGACAGGCCATTGTGCTCCAGACACTATGGCCGGGTCGGGATTCCGCGGGCCTTTGTACACATCATAGGAGCCCTTTGGTGTTCACAATCAGAATCATGAACTTGTTGAATCGGGTCGCAACACTTACGAGCACATCGGCAATGAACATGCCATGGAAATGGCCCTTCTCCAGCAGCTGGGCCAGCTCGACCCAGTGCCTGACGTTGTTGAAGTCCGAGGACCGGTCACGGGGGTGCCTCCAGAGGCCGGGGGACTGGTGGCCGCTGCAGGACTCGACGAAAGCATTGATGATCAGCTGCTTCTTGGCGCCCGGGCCGGGGCCCGATGCCCCATTGCTCGATTGAGGGGTGGATGATGCCATTTGTTCCAAAGTTTTCCTGAGAATTGAGATAAGGGCGAGACGGAACGACGAGCTGGGGGGGGGAGGGCGGGTGTGTCCTCAGCTTTGGGCAGAAATTCGAGCCTTTTTCATCACGACGGAATCAACTCGTGAGATACCCCATACTCGAGCTACCCCACGTGCGATTTACCGATCGTGCTCCGCATGCGCAGCTACTAGCAGGATTGCGATGATGAAGAAGGTGGTTGATCCATGGGATCGCCTGCATGAGCTGCATGGCAACAGGGCCAGTCGCTTTCGCGTCATCGAGCCTAATGAGTCGCAATAGATAATCCCAACCCACTCGCCCAGTCTCACCGTGTCGTCGCACCTATCCGCGCCCGTCGACCCAGCAGCTCGGTACTCTGTTATTTCTTTTTTTCCATTTCTTGGAAGAGAACGTTTCATGGCGTACACTGGCTTCTCACTAGGCATAACACCAGACTGTGACTATACTGAGATGCCATGTTAGGCACAATGACACCATCGCCGCTGCGAACCCGGCAGCGTGGGGCCGCAAACTTACGTCGCGCACATGTTTGGTAGACTGACTGCTTATTGGGATACTTCTAGTCCCCGATAAGAATCGGAGAATTGGTATTCTCTTAAATATTCGTGACATCCGTCTGGTTGCAACGGTGCCTGTGCCGATCGTCACTGTCACCCTCTCAGCGTCAGGGCTGCATATTCCACAATGACTTCGATATTCTCTCGCGCGGCGGCGAGTGGCACCATTGAGCCTCCTCTGCCGCAGGCTGTTGGATATGTGGTTGTCGTGCTCATCGGCTTTCTTATTGCCTTCATCATGATATTTGTCACCTACCTCCTCAAGAGGACAGTGGGCGAGGACAACAGGACGACAGAAATGTTTATGACTGCGAATCGCCGGGTTGGCACTGGATTGACAGCCTCAGCAGTCATATCAAGTTGGCTATGGAGTACGGCGATGCTGGGTAGTACCCTCGTAGGATACAACTACGGCATCGCGGGTCCTTTCTGGTTTGCTGCTGGGTGAGTAACGCGACCCCAAAGTATAATCCATCCACAATGCTGACCACGACATATAGATGCTCCCCCATGATCGTATTTTTTGCAGTATTGGGCATCGCGTGCAAGATGCGAATTCCAGAAGCTCACACGCTCCTGGAAATTGTCCGTATAAGATACGGCAATGTTGCGCACATAGTCTGGATCGCACTTTGTCTCATCAACAACATTATTGCTGTGGCAAATATGTTGCTCGGCGCAAGTGCAGCTATCTCGGCGCTGTGAGTGGATAATTCAGTCCCACGGTGCACGATTTCCGTCCAAGCTGACGTTGAATACAGGACCGGAATGCCAGTGGTAGCCGCTATCTTCCTGCTGCCGGCGAGCGTGGTTCTGTACACATTTGTGGGTGGCATCAAGGCTACTTTCTTGACAGATTATTTCCACACTTTTATCATAACTATTATAATCTGCTACTTCACCATAGCAACATTCTCGGTGCCCGAGATATCCTCTCCAGGCCATCTCTTTGATCTCGTGGTCAAGGCTGGGCAGGCCCATCCCGTTGCGGGAAATCATGACGGGTCTTACCTGACAATGGCAAGCAAAGATGTAAGCCTCTACAACTACTTTCGTGTCATGTCATATTCCCAGCTGACATATCCGCCGTCAAGGCCATCCTCTTTGGTATCATTCACATCCTCGCCAACTTCGGTCTGGTCATCATGGACACCGGCTTCTTCACAAAGGCATTCAGCGCTGCTCCACAGGCCGTGGTCCCAGGCTATATCATCGGCGGGATCGCCTACTTCGCCATCCCGTGGTGTCTGGGCACGCTGATGTCCCTCTCCGCCCTCGGCCTCGAGGTAATCCAGTCCCCACGATTCCCAACATATCCTGATCGCATGTCGACGGTAGAAATCTCCAATGGACTTGTCCTCCCTTACGCCGCCGTCGCGATCGCAGGAAAGGGAGGCGCCGCGGCAGTGTTGTTGATAACATTCATGGCCGTGACCTCGACCATCTCAGCCCAGGTCATCGCCGTCTCCAGCATCATCACCTTCGACATCTACCGCCAGTATCTCAACCGTGGCGCCACAGACCGCGACGTCATCCGCTGGAGCCACATCGGCGTGGTAATTTTCGGCATTTTCTCAGCCGCCTTCTCGACCGCCCTGTACTATGGCAGCGTCGACCTCGGCTGGACGCTGTACATGCTCGGCGTGCTGACCTGCCCGGGCATCTTCCCCACCACCTTCACCATCCTCTGGAAGAAGCAGTCCAAGCTCGCCGCCATCGTCTCGCCCCTCCTGGGCCTCGCCACGGGCCTCGCCGTCTGGCTGGGCTCCGCGCAGGCGCTCTACGGCGAGATCTCCATCGCAGCCACGGGCGCGACGCTGCCCTGCGTCTACGGGACCACGGCATCGGCCCTGAGCCCCGCGCTGTACTCGGTCGTCATCTCCCTAGCGCGCCCGGCCGACTACGACTGGGCCGACTTCCGCAAGGAGAGGCTGCTGTTCGACAACCACAACACCGCCACCGCCCGGGGCCAGAACCCGAGGGCGCCCGAGTCCCACGTCGAGGTCACGTCCTCGTACACCGAGGACCGGGCGAGCCTCAGGCACTGGGGCGTCATCGCGGGCGCCTGGGCCCTGGCGACCTTCCTTGGCCACTGGGTCCTTTGGCCGCTGCCCATGTATGCCGCCAAGTACATCTTCAGCCGCCAGTTCTTCGCCGCGTGGGTGGTCATATCCATCATCTGGGTCTGGGGGACAATGCTTGTTGCTGGGTTCTTCCCTATTATAGACGGCAGGAAACAGATATCCCTTGTGTTCAAAGGCTTCAGGTCTGGAAAGGACAAGACTGCCACGCCTGTGGAGTCTTCCAGCAGTCGGGAGGGTACTATCTCCGAGGTCAAGAAAGTGGAGGATGGAGCTGAGTTGAAGTCTTGAACTAGAAGCAATTTGTTTGGTTGATGATATTGGTGGATTGGTCTGCAGTCTGCTTCTACAGTGTGACGTTATACATGTTTGTTTTTGACCTAGATCTGGGGCTGTTCTGGATGGATACCCTTGCGTTTGTGAGCACTACACCGAGACTACAGTAAACGCAGACATAAAGAAGAGCAAAAAGCGATATTGACTTCAACAATTGTAAAGGCGCACGTTCTTGACTCTCCCGCAGTTACTATTTGCCGTCCAGATCGGTGAAGAAGCTGTACCCTAGGTACCCAAATGACTCGGAGTAGTCACTGAACCTCAGCTTCTTGTCGATGCCATCGATCTCCTTCAAGTCGTCCTCGTCCAGCTTGAGGCCACCCCGGAAATTCCGGGGGATTCGCTCAGTGGCCTTGCTCTTCGGGATGACAGAGTGACCCCGAGCGATACCCCATGCCAACGCAACCTGAGCACTCGTCTTGTCATGCTTCTTTCCAATCTTCTGCAGCACCGGGTCCTCAATAACCTTGCCCACCTCGTCGCCATATATCTCATTCTGGTTTCCAAGAGGCGAGTAGTGGGTGATGTGGATGCCCTTTTGCCTGTGGAACTCGGCGAACTCCTTCTGTTGCAGCCAGGGGTGCATCTCCATTTGGTGGACGGCAGGGACGACCTCGCACTCGTTCAGTACCCGCTCCACCTCGGCCTTGCTGAAGTTGGAAATCCCGATGGCCTTGACCTTGCCCTTTTTGAAGACCTTCTCCAAGGCCTTGTAGGTCTCAACGTGGTCGACGTCAGCCGCTTTGGGCTTGTCACCATCCATGGGGAACAACTCGTCGCCACGGGCAAAGGCGACAGGCCGGTGGATGAGAAAGAGATCCACGTAGTCCGTGTCCAGGTCTTCCAAAGACGC
The DNA here is from genome assembly GCA_022225955.2 of Diaporthe eres. NCBI lineage: Eukaryota > Fungi > Ascomycota > Sordariomycetes > Diaporthales > Diaporthaceae > Diaporthe > Diaporthe eres. The sequence goes on along the minus strand of JAKJXM020000001.1, from coordinate 12,455,387 downwards.
ATCAACAGCCTTCTCGACGTCATCGGGGTGGTGCGCATTGTTCCAAAGCTTGGTGGTGAGGAAAATTCTCTCGCGGGGGACTCCGGACTTCTTGATGCCCTTGGCCACGGCGGCTTCTGCTCCATATCTGAACTATTGTTTACAGAACTTGTTCATATCATCAAGGTGAGGGAGTAGCTTACATCTGTGCAGTATCGATGTGGTGGTAGCCAGCCTTCAGGGCGTGGTAGACAGCATCCTCCTGGCTCTCGGCGTCCTCCTGGATGTCGGCATCCTCCCACGTGCCGAGTCCAAGGGCAGGGATGACTGCACCAGTGTTGAGCTTGAACTCTGTAGGCATTATGTATTTTGTGTATGACACTATGGGACTGATCCGCAGATTTTCGGTGATTGTCGAATCGATTTGTAGTTGGTGGTTTTGGGGCGAGTTATGGTTGAGGTTGAGGCTTGTTGCGGAGACTGCGCCAAGCGAAACTTGGATCGAATTCGATTGCCCTTTATGTGTCTGTTGATTTGAAATGTGCAGTTACGCCTCGTTGCCATCATGTTCGTTACACAGCGATATGACAACGGTCGTGGCAGTGTACGAGTTGTGACGTTGAACGAGTGGGCCACGCTTTCCGCGATACCTGACTACAAATGAGACCTACTATGACGCTGAAAGTGTGCTTCACATCAGAGAAAGTTGATTCGTCTGAGACGATCGGAAACCATAACGAACAATACTCTATTGGCCATCTAAATCATGGAAACTCTATCATCCCCATTCTACAACAAATCCATGTGGTGCCGGTCATGACCTCGCCAGCGTGAAGCTCATGTCAAGCCCAGACGCAAGGAAGTAGATCGTCTGGAGCATCGGCGTCGGGACGCCCTTATCCCTCGCAAGCCTCACAGTATTCCCCACGATGGCATCGACCTCCATATTCCTGCCCGCCAGCGCATCGGCCAGCATCGACGGCTGGATGCCCGGCAGCGACCGGACGGACGCGCGCCGCAGCTGGAAGTCGACGAGCTCCGCGTTGACGTCCGCGTAGCCGCACGCCTGGGCCGCCGCCGCGATCTCCAGCATCACCCCGCGGACAAAGTCCCTGAACGCGCCGGACTGGTTGGTCACGTCCAGCAGGGGCCGGTCCCGGCTCCGGGTCAGCGCGCAGATCGAGTTCCACGACGCGTTCACGATGAGCTTCGACCAGCGCTCGGCCTGGACGTCGTCGTGCACCTTGGAGGACGCCTTTGCGGCCGTCAGGAGGTCCGAGAAGGCCCTTGCCGCGGCCTTGTGTGGCTCTGGCGCCGACGCCGGGTACGTGCCGATGTGCAGCAGCTCGACCTCCTGGTGCTCGATGACGCCGGGCTCGACCTGCGTGGCGGGGAGGTAGACGACCGTGCTCAGGATCGGGTTCTCCGGGAATAGCTTTGCGAAGGACCCCTCGGTGTCTATGCCGTTCTGTATGAGCACTATCGTTGTTGTGCCGGACGCCACGGCCGGCTTGATGAGCTCTGCCGTCGACGGCGCGGTGTTGAGAGCTTTGCTAGTCACGATCACATAGTCGAACGGATCCCCTGCATTGGCTTGAACCGCATCCGCGACGTTTCTTGCAACCGTTGGCCTGACGTTGAGCCCTTTGCCCCAGAGGGTCGAGTTCACGGTAAATCCGTTCTTGGAGACGGCGTCGTAGTTGGATCGGCAGGTTACGGCAATGTTGGCGGCGGGCACAGCGCGGGATAATATGTATGAGTATACACCTCCGATGCTGCCAGCACCAAAGATGAGGACTTTCGGTGCCATCTTAATCAAGATCTTGATGGTTCGTTCAATGGCAAAAATGGTAGAAGTGTGAGGGGGTTAGATGCCCTCGGATGGGCGTCTCTGGACCGGATAAGAAGCCCACTAACAGTTTCGTGTGTGCCCTCGGCTTAGCACTGTTAGCCGTCCCCACCGACACCGGAACGTACCCAACCGCATTCGACCAGAGCTTAAACGCTTAGACTTCCAAGCGGCTTACTTCGCTCCACAATCTTATACCAATCCTTTGAATAATCAAACCACAAATCAGGAGTGACTCTATGAACATGCAATTAACGGAGACATTCAGAAGACCTTGAGGGCGGAGAAAAGATACATCAGTATAGATATGTGGCAACCAGTGGCACATTGTCCAGCTATCACACGCAGCCTGACCTGCGTAACTAACTATACTGCCATCATCAGATATTTGTTGGCCCCCTGAGAGCACGAAGATGGGGTGGGCTAGGCCTCGAAGGTTGAGCGTGCTCTGGTATATGATCCACCTCTTGTTCAGATGTCTGGTACACAGTGGGATAGTCAACGTCCACACATCTGTCGACCTGTATTGAGCCGGCAGGATGTTTTTCGTTGCTGTGAGATATAGCGCGCCGAGCATCACTGGTCACAAGGCACCTGGTACTGCCATTGTAACCATCGGTGTGGAACCAGCCTTCGCCCTGGAAATATGGATCGACTGGCGCAGTTCGGCGCGGACCGGTCGGCAAGAATGGGTTCTTTTTCCCGTGTTTCGACTTCAACCTCGGAATGCATGCGGTGGCTTTGGAAATAACAAGGCTCCAAAGTCTCAAGGGTTGCAGAGCTCCATAGACAGTTGCACAGCAGCAGACGATACCAATTAGAGAGTGTATTTCCCCCCAAATCAAAACAGGGGCGTTCAAGTCTGGAGGTGCAATCGTCAGACACGTCGTCATCTTGGGTGCGCATTTCCGGCAGCCCGTGTCATCAAGCCACGAATCATTCTATACCAAGAGAGGCTCTGACTTACAGAGAGGATCAGGGTTGTATGCGTTGTATGCGAGGCCAATTTTGATGAACCCAAACAACCCAGCACTCAAGGAGCGTCAGCCGGTGCGGCAATCGTGGTGCCTCGTGCGGGAAGGTCAGGGATCATGAGATGTCCACCGAGTACTCACAAGCTGCCAAGGCCGAAAAGGAAACGCAGCTTCCATTTCGCGCTCGGCTTCAACTGCATGGGCCGAATCATCACCATGGCGAGCGCCACGAGCCCGAAATCGACAAGTGAGTTCGGGGGCTCCGTGGCTAGGAGGAGTGTCGTCCAGGGCGTGCACTCCCCGGGAGCCAGCCAGTCCCAGAATTTGTGCAAAGGCCGGCACAGAAGGAGCCCCATGCAAACAAGAGTAAGGCAAGTTGCACACTGGGCTGCGGCTAAGATGTACACCCAGCGTCTGTATACTTGGTTCACGCCGAAGATGCGACGGTACAAAGCGCAAATGCTGAGTTTGGCGAATGTCTGATCCAGCATTGTGGTAATCGATGCGGTAATTATCATCTGAGATTTTGTAAAGCTTAGCAGGAAGGTTTCTAGGCAGGAGAGATGACTTGAATAAATTCTTAGCCCAACCTTGTAAACCTTTTCGAAACTTTGTGGGTCAATAGTCGGGTCAAGGCTGCGGCCATTGATGACCACGAGACCTGTTGAAAGATATCAGCTGACTGACCAACAAGATGCTTCGTCATGGATTAAATAAGAAGGGAATTTGGCGGATGGGATGTCCTACAGTCGAGCATGAAACCGACTCGGGCAAGAAACAGCAAAACTGCCACTAGAGCAAACCAGTCTTCTGCGCCAGGTTTGCGATTGGATCGATGAGTGGTCACGAGGCGAAGTACGAGTGCTACAACACAACTAAAAGCGCAACATATAAGGATAACGAAATATGCGCCTTGGTCCGCAATTTGGAAAACTCTAAATGCCATGTCGAATATTTGTACGTCTGAGCGATCAGTGGAAAGGGGGAATAGGGTTATGAATTTAGTTCAGGGAGAACAAGATAGTAAAGACAGGATATTTGAGTTAATATTCTAATTGGAACAGATAGAAAGTGGGTGAAAAAGGTGTTGGTCCTAGAATAGTAATGTGATAACTAGTATGTAGGTAAGAATCAGCCGCAAGGCCGCATGCATTAGCAGACACCCCCAAAGATGCCAGCCACAGCAACACGTAATTTCAGCTACTTGTGCGGGCGATAACCCATCCAACTAGCTTACGGTTCATTCTCAGCCAATCGTAAGACATTCGAGGGAGGGATCTGGGCCCACGAGATGTGATAAAGCCTAACAGGTGTTTTTAAAGCCCCCAAATCCGCATTATTGGTAATCAGCGCTTGAGCCGGATTTCCAAGCATTCCTCAAGACTCCAACCCGGTGTGCTCCAGGCAGGCTTTCTACGCGAATAGGTAGCCCGGACCTGCTGCCGAGCTGCCGCCTCGGGATTAGCAACCTTTACTATACGATAGCAGTATTCTGGCCTGGCAAGCACAGCTTGAATAGCTGAAGGTGGTGTTGCAAGGATAAGGACAGTGGTCGGCGCCTGCATCTGGCAGTGCTATTGAGGCCCAAAAGCTAGACAGAGACTAGCCACAAGGATACTTAGTTTACCACTGCAACAGGTAGACGCCTCAAACATTGGCGATTCTCTGAACTTGAAGCCCAGCCTCATAATGTGGACGCAGTAAGTTGCAATTATCTGTGCATTTGCGGTGGGACGGCCATCATCATTGAGGTCCAGGTGGGGTTTAGCTTGAATGGGAAGTTGGTTATGAAACCTGATCTTTGAATTTGTTTGTTGAAAATAGGTCATCATGATTAGCTTCAGGAAGTTGTTGGGTAGGCTTCTTCGTGCTATCTCCTCAAGCTAATCTCCTTCCATATCTCGTCCCCTTCAGCTCATATGGTCACTTTTTAATATCAAGACTCACATTATCGGTTTGACAGTTTCCAGCTGAATCATTGTCACTAAGCCACGGAGACAAAGATTATTGAGCTCTGGGCTCAGCCACCGAAGTCATTCTAGGCAGCCTACATATGCGCGACGTGATGCCCCAATGTGTTATAATACCCACTTACCTATTTATGGTCTGCACGAAAATTTCTCATCAAGCCGTTCTTTCAAGCTCTCCGGCAACTGTTTCAGCCTCATGGCGCTTTTATACAGTAGGATCGAAGAGCAATTTCCTTGCTGACAACCATCCAACCAAGACGCAAAGCCATGTTGATTCGCGACAGGGTTCTGTCAGCCGCAGCGCTTCCTCTTGCTCCGCCAAGCCCATGCGCCTTCCTGAAATCCTGGAGTGGAGTGTGGAATGGGGATATCTAAGGCAGCAACTGCAAGGGCACATCGCGAGTTTTTGTTTCGATGCCTCTAAATAACTTCAAGCTCTCGCATCATCTCTTTTGGCGAGGACAATTTGCGTTGAAGACCTAATACCGACTCCTCCAAGTAGTGGCCAACTACTGTTCTGGAATCGCCCTGCATCCGGATACCGTCAACACAGCCATGTTCGGAAGAGCAGTGATACCTCCTGTTAGAGGCGGAGGCAGAACAGGAGGCTTGCGTGGGGCGGGCGACGACATACCTACACCAAAGAATATACCAGGAGGATACCCAAAAGCAGGCTCAGGGACGTCGGGCTCAGACATACCACGCATAGGGAAGGGTGGCGACGGCCCAAACACATACAAACCACCTGTCATGAGTGGAGACGACTTAACACCGCCAAACCAACACGGCAGCGGCACGGCCAGCTCGTCGACCAGCCTATGTGCGCGGAACAAGAACACGTGCGACGACATGAAAGATGTGGCCGAGGAGCTTGTCGGCCAGATCATAGACGCCATCTCAGACGGGCCCGAGGGGAGCTCGTCAGGGGATTCGGAGCAAGCAGATACAGAAACAGAAGCACCAACAGCAGCACGAAACGTGAGCACAGCCGCCCCCACTCCGACGCCAATGCCGAACCCCAACATGTCCTCGTGGATGGACCTGTACGACTACAGGAGCCTCTTCACAGAGGAAGAGTACAGCATGCTGCAGGAGGACCCGCTCTGCTTCTACGCCAACTTCAGGCGGCTCTACGAGGAATACGCCAGCGAGTCCCGCACGTCGACCGCGTCCGCGCCGGCGGAAACGAGCAGAAGGGCCACCACCACCACCACCACCACCATAGCCCCAGCCAAGCGCACCGCCCAGCCGCGGCCGAAAGACGACTACCCCTGCCTCGGATGCGAGCCTGTTGAAGACCCCGACGCGCCGGCCACCGCGACGGCCATCCACGAGGGCAAGGCCAGGACGCTGTACCTGACCTACCTGCCCGACCAGCTGAGGATGGTGTACACGTCGACGCCGACGTCGCTGGCGGCGACCGCCACGGCGACGACGAGCTGTTCCGGGCTGGGCGGGCTGGGCATCGGGGGCTTTGAGACGCCGTACGTGGTCTTTGGGTATCGGGAGGGTTACGCCCCGAGCGAGACCGCGTCCGTGGACGACGGTACGAGCGGTATCACGAGCGGTGGTGCATCCGGGAGGGAGGAGTTGATGCCCTTGACTGGATTGGTGATGTTGGGGATTTTGTGGCTTACGAGGGTGGTTTGAACGGGGCAAGGGAAAGGCGATAAAGTGATTATATGATACCCAGTACAGAGCGACTCTTATCTTCAATTCAGTACAAAATGCTCGTATTAATCAGTCAATTGATTGACGTCTTGACCAAACCTAGATATCAATGTCAGGGGCTTGATCAGCCAGCGAGTGAGCGCGGCTTATCATGATCCTGGCCGATGATCCTGGGACAACGGCCGAGGCAGATAGGTGATTCGCCGACTCCCGAGAGAGGGGTTCATTTGTGCGAGGCAGGGCAAACCCGTTCCGGCGTGACCGCGGCTGTTTGCGCCCCCCTCGTGGCAACTTAGGCCCGTTTCGGTGCAGGCGAGGGAAGCTGGGGGGCCGGACACTTTCTGGGAGTGCAACCACACCCGGCCGAAAGCACGCCTAGCACAGCTAATAAGCACGGTTGACAGCCCAGGGCCAACCGGTCTGTCTTTCCTCGTGAGGCTCCAAGGTTTTGTCTACCAACGCCTCCACGTGCTCACCTGCCTAAGAGAGCGCAAGATCCGGAATTCCCCCCAGAGCCCAGCTGCCTATTGCTTGCCTAGGAGGCATGGGTATGTATATCTGTCGTAGATAGCAAAGGCGAATGGTACCGCGCTACTGGATCCTTTGTCCGCGCATGATTAAACTCAAATCCCCAAGCACTCTGCAAAGGGAATTCACAGTACGGACGTATACCACCATTGGCTTGTTTTATCCCCCCAGCGCTGTCACCAATATTTAATTGTGACCCTGGCATAAACCATATGCACTCCGGATTGCACTCAGCATCTGAGCGAAACATTCATCCGATCACTGGAAAATTTGATCCTGGACCTTGACTCGTTGGCGCTCAGTCCTCATCTCTTGTGCCTTCCGCATCCGGACAAGCGGCTCGAGTGGCAACGCCTGGGGAAGCAGGGATCGCTGCAGCACCGCAGCACTGCAGCAGGGCTAGGGCTCGCATGCATGCGCAGTGAGACAGCGACACCACCTAGCTCCTGGGCCGAGACCGGTCCGCACCTGGGGAGGCCCTGGGGCGACTTCACTGGCTGGGCCGGGAAGAAGCTGAGAGGAACCGCCTTCTAGAAGGATTTCTCCAGGTCCAACGGGGACCGCCGGCCACGATTTAACCCCCTATTGACGAGATACGGACAGGTGGATTGGCCAACCACGGCTCGATTCGTAGTGATTGACAGAGCCGCTAAAAGCCCGTGCAACGTTGGGTTGGACGGTCAGAGCCGGCCAACAGCTGTCCAAATCCCACACCGAGTGGCCAGCAAGTGCTGGTAGACCGTTCAGAGGCGTCACCTGCGTGAAAAGTTCCTTCCCTCGGCAAGCCTTGGACAAACTTTAGAACCTTGGGGAGACTTGAAGGATTTGGGAGAAGTCGAGGACGAGAGATAGAGGAACGAACAAAAGACACTATTTCGGATGTTTGGTCGGCATGAAACACCCGAGCCTCTCACAAGACACACGCTTATCTGACTGCTGCTGTCATCTCATGGCCCGTATCTGCCAACGGTCCGTCAGTCAGTCAGTCCGTCTCAAGGTCTTATCGAGATGCCCAGTCTGGCGTCCTCCACAGGCCGGACGACAAACTCAATCTGGCATCTTGGCACCGCAGGCCTCCCTGCTGGGGCCGGGCCAAGCTTTCTGTTTCTGTGGCATTGTGTCCCTCGCACGCCCCCCCAGCAGGCTGGCGCGGTACTGGGATGGGGAGGTGGGGGGGGGGGGTTACCTTGGGAGCCGACAAGTTGGGTTCGATAAAGCCGACAAGGGTAACCTACATGCGGGCGGCGATATAGTCCTTGGCGTTGATCTAGAATGCGACCAATCTGCCCGCCTACCACCCCCCGCTGCCCACATCTTTTTCCCTTTTAGCTGGTCAGCAAGACATAATGATAAATTTATAAGATGGGGTCGTCCCTAGGATGGAGACACCTTGCTGCCCGCGTCCTCCTCCACATGCCGTCGTTGCTCTTGCAGGTGCTCTGAACCTACCGTTCCTTTGGATCCGCGCTCGCGCTCCCCCCCCCACGTCTAGGCACAAGACCGGCTCGGCATCTAGCACGGCTGGTTACGGTCATCAGGATCAGGTGGTTACTGTGCAAACACAGCGGGCGGGTCCGATTTAGACGTGTGACCGTCGAGTGGTACAGCCCTTAGTACAGACTTCGGCTCAACCTGAAGATTCTGTTCTGCCCGGCCCAGTCCTGTTTGTTCTCTTCTCAACGCCGTCCATCTCCCACCAGACGCAAATATGGTCTCCAACGACTCGTCAGGATCAACCGACGGCTCCCACGACGCCACCATGAGCGCCGGCAGCACCGTCGTCACAACACCGGCGCCAGGCCACAACCGCTCGGCCCAGCAGGATGTCTATGTCAACCCCGACCCGGCCCTGGACATTGCCAACGAGCACCACCACGCACACGTCCACCACGGCCAGACGGCGGTTCCCGACGAGAAGGACGACATAGTCTTCGCCAAGAGTTCCGACAAGTACACCGGAGACCCGGCATCCGCACCTGACTACAAGGTGCGCCAGATGGGGTCCAACGAGGACGAGGAGAGCGGCCGTGTCGGCAACATCGACGACGAGGACGAGGGCGGGCCGGCCAAGAAGTGGTCGTTCCGGTGGTTTTACAGGAAGTTCAAGCCCTTTATCCACCTTGCCATCTGGGCAGTCTGGACCGCGTGAGTACCGCCTGATATGAACACCTGTTGTTCTGTTTGCTTGCCTGCTTGCTTGCAGTTTGGAGGCTGCGTGTGTTTGTATGTGCGTGTGTGTGAATGCAGTGCTGACCAGTGCATCATGACGGACCAGCTGGTGGATCTACGGCCTCGTCTTCCACCGCAACGACCCAAGCCTCGGCTGGCTCAAGCCGACGCTGGTGTACATCGCCGTCACCATCCGCATCATCACGCTCTGGGTGCCCGTGTCGGTGGTCATGAACCCGACAAAGGCCGTCTACCGCCACACGCTGTACCGCGGGTACGAGGCGATCCCGGCCAAGCTGCACAAGCCGCTGGCCGCCGTCGTCGCCGTCGCCGTCTTCCTCATCGGCTCCATGGTCCCCGCCGAGACGGGCGAGAACACGCGCGCCAACCGGGCCGTGTCGCTGTTCGGGCTCGTGGTCATGATCGCCCTGCTGACGGCCACGTCGCGCGACTGGCGCAAGATCCCGTGGCACACCGTCATCGGCGGCATGCTGACGCAGTTCGTCATCGCCGTCTTCGTGCTGCGCACCCAGGCCGGCTACGACATCTTCGCCTTCATCTCCGAGATGGCGCGCACGCTGCTGGGCTTCGCGGCCGACGGCGTCGAGTTCCTGACCGACGACACGGTCACGGCGCTGACGTGGTTCCTCACGGGCGTCGTGCCGCCCATCATCTTCTTCGTCGCCCTCATGCAGCTGCTGTACCACGTCGGGCTGATCCAGTGGTTCGTCGGCAAGTTCGCCACCTTCTTCTTCTGGACCCTGCGCGTGTCGGGCGCCGAGGCCGTCGTCGCCGCCGCCACGCCCTTTATCGGCCAGGGCGAGAGCGCCATGCTGATCCGGCCCTTCGTGCCGCACCTGACCCTCGCCGAGATCCACCAGGTCATGACCTGCGGCTTCGCCACCATCGCGGGTTCCGTGCTGGTCGCCTACATCGGGCTGGGGCTCAACGCCCAGGCCCTCGTGTCGTCCTGCATCATGTCCATCCCGGCCTCGCTCGCCGTCTCCAAGATGCGCTACCCCGAGACCGAGGAGACGCTCACGTCGGGCCGCGTCGTCGTCCCCGAGGACCAGGAGCACAAGGCCTCCAACTCGCTGCACGCCTTCGCCAACGGCGCCTGGCTGGGCATCAAGATCGCGGGCATGATCATCGCCACCCTGCTGTGCATCATCGCCTTCGTCGCCCTCATCAACGGCTTCCTCTCGTGGTGGGGCCGCTACTGGGGCATCGACGGCCCCCCGCTGACGCTGCAGCTCATCCTCGGCTACATCCTCTGGCCCGTCGCCTGGCTGCTCGGCGTCCCCGCAAAGGACGTCTACAACGTCGCCCAGCTCATCGGCATGAAGATCATCACCAACGAGTTCGTCGCCTTCAAGAGCCTCATCAGCGAGGCGCCCTTTACCGACATGGCAGACCGCTCTAAGCTCATCGCGACCTATGCCTGCTGCGTAAGTTGAAAAAACCTAAGAAGACCCCCAGAGGCTTGTGTCTTGTGCTAATCCTTGCTTCCCACAGGGCTTCGGAAACATTGGCTCCCTCGGAACCCAGATCGGTGTCCTGTCGCAGATCGCCCCCGGCCGCGCAGGCGACGTCTCCAAGGTCGCCCTGTCCGCCCTGTTCTCCGGGGTCCTGGCCACGCTGACCTCGGCCAGCGTTGCCGGCATGTTGTTCACTGACGGCGTGGCTGGTGCCTAGACGCACTACCGCGTGGACGCAGACATCGCTCCCTCCATGAGGAGATGGGAAAAGGCGATGCAGTGTCGAAGAAGTAGAAATTCTATAATACATCTAGAAAACGAATAATTTGAATATTTACCCGTGTCGTGATATAAGTTACTCCACCCGCCTTGTGGATTATCTTGGCATCCACACCGCGGTCCTCGCCGGATGAGTCACTGGCCGTGACGACTGCCTGATGCTGGACCCATAGTACTTGGCATCAGTAACACTGCCTTGGCGTCTGTATATTGATCTCTTTCGCTTCCTCGAGAGACAAGTACCTTGAATAGCCGTCAATCCTGTTCGCTTGACACTTCGAATCATATGGCGGGTCTTAACTTAATGAACGACCCCGGTGTTTTGAGCGTCTTCTGCAGGGGCTACTCGTCATGACCGAGATATGGGCATGCAATGAGCTCGTTCTATCCACGATACCCCTCTACACTCATGATCCTGCTTGTAAGTCATCCTCGGGTCGAGCTTTGTAGCAGGCTGGCTCACTACAAATTCCATTTGAAACTTCCATACTTCTTCGATTGCTTTACTTTTCTGAGCTGTGTTCGCATACAAACCCTACCTTCAGCATACTATCTCCTGAACATCATTCTACCCCTATATGGGTACATATGATATTTCATCAAATACCCGTTCTGTCCTATCCTTTTTCCTTTCTCTCCTCCTCTTCTCGGGTAAGGAGGACAGGGCGGAAGCTTCATCTCTGGGAGTCGTATGTCCTTTTTGATAACTATAGAGTGTCAATGTTTCCGTTCGTGCCTCATCATCGAGTATGAATAGTTTGTTTGGTTGTGATCTGAAGAACACGCCTCTACCGGTGTCTCCGAGACATATACTTAGCGTCTTTCCAGAGTCCCAGCCGTCGCGTTGGCATCCGAGCTTGAGATAATATGTCCTTTCTTTGTACTTACCTATTTCGGTGACAATCCACAGACCCTTGTTCGTCATTGTATACTAGCTCGACGTTAGCTTTTACTTCATTAGTGTACTCACTCTATCAGAGAGCTCACCTCTTGGGTTGTGTTTGATGTTTCTGCTAAGTACTACGTTGGCACCCTCAAACTCCCTCGGAGAAGTCACAAAAGTCCTGCGGTATTCGGGCATGGAGGCCAATAGCCGCTCAATAGAGCTTCCCGAAGAAGCCGTTCGGAGAACCATTCCGCGCTTTGGTGTGTCTGAGAAAGGGTCACTATGGCCCTCGCACGCTTCGTCGCCTATTTTGCCCCCTCAAGGCCCTCTCTTTTGGCCCAAAATGGTCATTACGAAGACCCTTCTGGTCAGATCTTTAACTTGCTCCAAGTTATCAAGCCTATATAAATTCCTAGCAAATTAAAACTGCTTCTAAAGGCCAAAAACGGTCACGGAGTAACAATGGATTGAGGGCAGAGGGTGGATTTGGCAGGAAGGTGCCCTCCTTCTGAGTAAATCTCCTCCCATTTCTATGGGGTGGCTCTCGTGCTTCGGGACGAAGGCTGGCCGAAAAAGAATCCTTCCTTTCATCTTTCAACAATGCTTCCTTTTGAGTTTTGGCCTTCTGGCAAGCTATGGATCAAATGCAATATTGAATCTGAATGATCTCCTTGATTTCGCTGAAGGCAGTATTTGAGGCAGGTGGGGAGTTGAAGTTGTTGAAGTTGAAGTTGAAGGAAGGAAGGAAGGAAGGAGCTGTCCTTTGAGAGGTACTTGAAAATATATGCAATCTGTTAGTAAAAATAAGTACCTGGTCATCGGCTTCCACGACCATTTTTCAGCTCCGTGACCGTTTTTTTGCTCCGTGACCATTTGCCCTCCGTGACCATTTGCCCTTAAAATGCAATCAAATAGGCTTTTGAACGCTTCATAGTAGAATAAAGCATTTGAGTGTAAATCACCGCCAGACAGACTTGCAAAAATGATGACTTGTTAGTCAGATGAAGGCCACAGTGACCCTTTTTTAAACACGCCAAGGCGCGGTATGGAAGGACTTCTTCGTCAATTTGAGTGCGCCGATGGATCTCAACGCAAAGCTCTGATCTCGTACCAATGGGGTTTCATTCCCTGTCGAAGAACTCGACTTCTCTCTGTGTAATGAGCTCTTGGGTACATAGCCGCTCAAGGGCGGCCTTATTTACAGTGACGCGGGAGACGTTTCGCTAACCCATTTGACGCATTTTAGTCACACCTGCGTGCGCTCCCATTGGCAAGGACATGGGGCTTCTTTCACCTTCAAACTTCAACTTCTACAGTTCTTGCTCACAGCTCGCCACTTTGGCGGGGAATGTCTTATCTTCGCTGCGTGGAAGTCCGTGTTAAACGTTTGATTTCAATTGACGGTAAAGACAGTTAATCTATTCATAAGGGGGGGTGGGATAATGATTTCACTGCGTAATGTAGAGAGCCTGTCCCTAGAAACACACCGCAGCGTCCATAATACATTTACGCCCCCTTGGGGCGGTGAGGTAAATTCGGATCGACCTTGCTTTCAGCGGCCTTTCTGCGGGCGCTGGTCCTCGTCCCGGTTGCTGTACTGGACGTGGCCTCAACCTTAGCCTCCTTAGGTTTCTTCTGCTCCGGCGAATTGTTTTCAGAGGGATTCTTGATAACCCTATCCGCGCCACCGATCGGTTCAAACCTTTCGGTATAGGCATCACCTTCCTTCACAGTTTCGAGTCTGATCAACGGAAAATCTTTTCTGAGTCTCTGGAGAAAAGCAGCCATTGCCTTTTTCATGTTTGCCATGTCCCGTGCCCGGGTGCCCCAAGTTGTGGGTTTGGATATCTCAGCCCCTTCCAAGTACTTAAGAAGCGCTTCTGTCATTTTCGCAAGGCTTTCAATGCCCTCGGCGCTCCCTAAGGCTCGCAGGCTTTGCGGATAATCTCTTCGACAAGTGCGTATCGCCTATTCTTCTCATCTTCGATGTTTCAACTTTGGTTCCCGCTTTAGCAGTGATACGAAGATTGTTGAGCAGATCTGGAGCAACAGGCCTGACAGGTCCAGGATTCTTAACGGCTGGACCACCATCAGTTGGAGGAGATTGGGAAGCCTTGCGCTTCCCCTCTGCCGCGGTTTGAGCTGTAGGAGGAGTGGACGGGTCGGCGCGTTGAGCACCAGCGGCGGGAGTAGGGCGGCCTGTCGCCGCAGCACCAGCAGCAGTAGCAGACTTCTTTGAACCACTGGCAGTCGCACGCCGCATTTCAATTCTACGCCAAACATTCAACGGCGTAGGCTCTATTAATAAATGCCCCATCTTTTACTCACAGCCCTAACCCTTAAGCTCCAAATCAGCTAATCGCTTGCATATAAATACCCAGGCACCCACCAACCTTCTCACTTTCCCCTCCACATCTCCCTTCCCTTCTTTCATCCACTTACCTGTTATCAGGAGCTTTTCAACTCAACGGCCATCAACCCGTCATCGAGTGAGCGCCAGCCATTCTGCAGGATGAATGCAGAGTCGGCAAGACCGACCCTAGCCTCCGAGGAAGAGGCCGAGGCCCGCAAGTTGACAGTTGACGATCTGAGCCAACAACATCGCGATGTCTTCACCCGCGCACTATTCAACGTTTTGTTTACGCCCGCTTCAGAGACGACATTTGCCCAAATTATCGATGGGGCACCGCTCAGCCAGAGTGTCGTGGACATCGGTAATGGGGTCTACCCAACGACACACCCTATTTATGTCCAGCACCCGGAACTATGCCCGGGAGTCTTGGATCAAGCCAGGCAGAGGCGCAGCACTTTCGATCCGAAGGACCTGGAATTCAATGCCCGGGTAAGAAAATGGAAATATTCACTACGACGCTACCCCGCCCTTATTTTTCTCTCCTGCTATCTCCTAATCTTCAATATACTAATATAGTCTATTCAGCTTTTCCACAAATACCAAGCTGCATCAATAGGTTCAAGGGCCTTCAAAACCTGCCTGATTGAGATGGTGGCTATTGCTATCCACCAGATTGTAGTTGACCTATATAAGCTTGATCTAGACCTAGGCAACCACAAAGATCTTGCAACATGGGTAGCACCTATAAGTCTCAAAGGTTTTTACAGACGCTATCCAACTGGCCACCTACCAACTCTCTTTATGCACAAGAATTATCGGGACTTTGAGCAGTATCCCAATGGAGTAGCTGATATAGTAGGATACTGGGCCGAGGCGCAGATCTTTGGCGGTGTTGTGCTGTTTAATCGTCGCAAGCCCTCCGATCTTGAGCCTTATGAGGATGTATGTCAACTTTCTTTTTAACTGCTTTATTTTGATTTCGGTAAACACTAATACGATATGTATAGCCTGACGCCGTTTTCTTCCACTCAAATCACAAGGATGCCACCTACCGGATTTGGCAGCTACTCGATACGCAAAAGAAGGAGCTGCTCGACTTTCTGCTCTCGGATCTCGATCCAAACAGGAATTGCGGCATGCCTTGTCCGTTGCCTATCTTCCCTGACCAGAAGAATCTGACACGAATCGATCCAGAGGAGCCAATCTCTGAGACAGGTGTCTATCGGGACATCTGGGAGCGCAAGCCTCTTGGCGACGATGACGGAGACCCAAGGTCACATTGCTGCTCGTTCAATACTCTAGATTATACGAGCCGGGAGGAGTATTCTAGATCTAGGCAAAGATGTTGGGAACGGAGGGTAGCTATTGATGAGAAATGGGAGGCTGAGGCGGACGCAGAGATAGAAGCGGAGGCTCGCGCAGCCGCGGCTGGACAACAACATGAAGCAGAAGAAGACGGCGACGACGAACTCGCAAAGACCCTGATAAGGAAGTCCTTGCTATGAGCAAAAGGCTTCGAACATTTAGCGTAAATCAAGACTACAAATGAGGGAAAAGGCAGTTTGTGCCCACAAGCAGAGACATACATACCTATATTCGGTTCTCTTTTGCCGGACCGTTCCCTCCACAGAATTCCCGGCGAGTACAAATGCTCTCAAGCTCGTACGCAAAATATCGACACCCAGCCGAGGGGACGAGTAGTCGAAGCGCCAACGGATGGGATAGGGATGATCCCTCCCGGGAAGCAAATGATATTGTGTGCAAAAACCACTCCAAGTCGACTCGAGGTTCGAAACGAGACCAAAGCTTTACCTATGAAAACGTCTCCTGTATCGATAGTAAGATATAAGAAGCTATGAAGGCGCAACTACAAAAATACACACTACTGCGAGTCTTGAGCCAAACCCTTTCACCCGGCTCAGCCATCGTGTGCTCGCATAGGGCAACCCAGTAGAAAGCCCTCGAAGAGAAGCGTTTTGTCCTATGGCTCAGAAAACATTCTCCTCTTCATTTAGGCACCGATATTCTCACCTCTACTGCTCGGTTAATAGAGCAACCTCCTTTGCATGCGCCACGATCAACTCTGCAGTAGCGAAATGTCCGCCGTGCCTCGCTAAATCTACCGCGCCATCGTAGCCTGTGGAACCGCCGTAGAGGCTGCGCGCACCAGAATTCAACAACAATTTGACAACATCCAGCCGACCCTCATAGGCAGCGCCATCCAAAGCAACCCATCCTTGCCTCTGACATGGCGGCGCATTTACATCCGCGCCGTGGTGAAGCAGCAGAGCGACCAGCTCAAGCTCTCCTGCTTTCGCAGCGATCTGCAATGAAGTCCTTCCACACCAGTCAGCCGGGGCTGCATTGACGTCCGCTCCGTGCTCGAGGAGGAGGTGGACGATTCTGGTCTTGCGAGTGCGCTCCTCAGACGTGCTCGGGATCCAGCCGCAGATGCCTTGGAGCGCTGTCTTGCCAAGGCGGCCGAGCGCCGGGGGATTCACGTCGGCGCCTCTCTCGATGAGCTTGTTGACAATTACCTCGTTACCGCAGGAGGCTGCTGCTTGCAGGGGGGTCAGAATCCACGACTCTGACAGCTCTGGAAAATCTGCGTCCATGTCGTGTGAGTAGGCGTTGACGTCGGCGCCCTTTTCAAGCAGCTCCTGGATGAGCTCGGTCCGTCCACCTGCGTAGATCAAAACCGAAAGAGGTGAGCCCGGTGAAAGCTTGGCGCCCTGTAGAAGGCAAAGTTCGAATACCTCCAGTCGTTGTCGGCGCTCTTTCCACGGGTTCGGTCCCCTTAAGCAGAGCTCCAGAAGATACGCTGATAGAGTCTCTGGCTCGTGGTTCTCGAGACCACGCATCTTGTGCAGCAAATGCTCCACACTCTGGAGCATGTTCGCAGAGCCCTGTCTCAGGAGGGTGTTAAGTTCCAGAAGAGGGTCGAAGACCTCAAATATTGGCATAAGACTGAGGCCCTTTCTGGAAAGAAAGCCGAGCACCCGAGGACTCAAGGCAACCTTGGAGTATGGTTTTGAATTCCTGCTCTGTATTGGCGCAAGCACACCATTTGCTGAGGCGGAGTCATCCTTGGTTGCCGCCAGACACCGAATGTCAACGCCGAGGCTAAGTAGCCAGTCCATGGCTTCGTAGTCTTCAAGACGAGCTGCTTCTACAAGCGCGGCCTCGCCGTTTTTGCTGGGATTAGGGGCCATCCTGGAAAAGAACCTGAAAACTACCATGTTGTTTGTCTTGACAACCGCCCGGAAAACCTTGGACCAGTCAACCGAGTCACGGTGAACCGAGCAAAAGGCGTAGAAGGTTCTCCCAATCCTCCACGTCGAGGTGACGGTTGTGGCTGTCAGCGCCAACGCCACACACAAGAGCTCTGTCATGTCCGTGTTTGGAAGAGATGGAATGCTGAGGTCCACGCGTAGGTCGATGAGCTTCCAAATTGATTCGGGTTGTACTTTTCCCTTGTACCAAAGCCCTGCAAATAGAAATTGCTCGATGAACAGGAGCTCGAGGAGCGGGTGCTGCTCCCAATCGAAATGTAACGGTCGAGGGCTCCAGTGAGGAAACCCTTGACTGCCCTCAGGATTCTGCTGACGATTTCCCTCAATATCTTGTTCAATTGACCGAAGAATCGTTTGCACTTCGTAGCTACACAAATGATTACTCTTCTCCAGAACCAGAAGTATGCGCGACCTCCAGTTACAAGTAGCAGAGGAAGTGTGTTGGTCCCCTCTGCAGTAACGACGTAGCTTGCGGTAGGTAGAGCGGTCGGCATGGAAATAGTAGTCAAGCATAGTAGGCCACCATTTGAGGGAGACATTGTTCAGCTTGTAGAAGTCCAGCATGGCCGGGTTGCGCCTTGGCTCAAAGGGAGAATCGAACCAGGGAGCATCGGATTTGGCTCCATGCTCACAGAACAATTTTAATCCGTGCCGATGGTTGGGGTCGCCGTTGTTGTATTGATACATGAACATCGCAAAGTTGGTCGATTGGCCGACGGTCGATGGGTCTCTGTAGAGGATGAAGTTGCGATTCACATCACAATATCGCATCAGGAGCTTTGCCGCATCGAACTGACCGCCCTGGATGGCTCTCAGAATGGCTGAGTCCTTCTCCTGCAGCCAACCAGAGTCAGCGCGGCAGCCGTGAATCAAAAGCCTTTCCATAGCGTCAAAGCACTTGGCCCGGACGGCGTAATAAAGGCAATCGTGGCCCATTCTTTCGACATTCACCCACTCATTCTGTATTCCGACGTCGACCAACAAGTTGAACAAGATGTCGAAGCTTCCAGTCGCTTCGGAGCGAATCAGGACTTCCCAAGCAGCTCTCACGGCCGGCAGCGGAGTCTCGAGTGTCTTCACGAGAAGACTGCGAGGAATGCGGTCTCGCAGAGTTTCGAGCAAGCACACAAGCTCTGTTCCCTCCATGAAGAAGAGACGGTTTGACAGTAAGTATATGGTGGTTGACATGTAATGAAACACATCAAAGTTCTGGACCATGGCTGTGTCGACGGCAGTGTGCAGTAGTCCATCGACTGAAAGACCGTCTTCGTTCTCGAAGTAGGCTTCTAGGCTCGATGGCACTAGGTACATAGGAATACCAGTATCCTCAGCAGAGTTGAAAATACTCATGTTTTCGAGCGACGAGAAGCATTCCTTCAGAGTGCGTGACATTTGCAGCCAGGGTATACTTCGAAGGTGTGACAGGAGGAATAGACTTCGAGTTTCTGAGTCAATGGCGGCCTCCAGTCCCAACTCATCTGGTGTGAATTCGACCATAAGAGCATCGCCTGAAGGACTTCTTATCTGCAGCGGCGATATTGGACCAACGACTTCAAGCTGATGGGCATGTGATTCAAGGTTGAAAGCCGATGGTGATCGCATAACTTCAAGTGGGCGAACCGGCGATTGGAATGGTGACGGCGTTCGGACGCTGATGTAGGTTGGAAGCGGGCTCAATGAACCTACCAAATGGATGAGGACGGTCAATATATGGGGACTGAAGTCATTGAGGCGGAAACTGGGTTGAGTTGATGCGCTCTCACTTACCCTGACGCGCAGAGCCGCTGAGGACTCCAGACCTTCTCACCTCCTTCCAGGCTTTCTCCCAAGGGATTTCAGTGTTATTGAGATACACAGCTGTTGGACGCTTCAACTTCTTCTTCCCTGGACGCTCGAGACGGGGAAGGACATGTCGGTATATCGTAGGCCAATCGCTGCTCTTGACCTTTTTCCGGACTTCCAGGACATCGCGCAGTTTGGTTTCCCACGTGGATAATCTGGCTTCCTCGAATGAGTTGACCTTCTCAAATCAGCTCGACTTAGCATTTTGACAAATGCTGCTTGGCTTCATTCTCAGTACTGACGGCATCAATGGGAACCCCAGCCCCTCCATAGTCTCCTTGACCTGTTTCAGTGTTTTTCGCTGCACCTGGTATAGGTCCCGGATCTCATGCCCACGCTGATTCCAGACATCGTCATGATCCTGTGAAAGCGGACGTTTGGAAGAGTGCATGTTGGAAGCAGGCCAGAACGGAACAAGGTGGGCCAGGGCAAAGTCCTTCCGACAATTCACTTTGGCACTCCCATTGCCAATGGCCAGTGTTGAAGAGTCATAGTGTCGGAGAAATGATTTCCAGACAGAAATCGAGAGTGCTCAAGTGAGGAGGATGGATTTATAAGTGAACAAATTCAATCCAGGCGCAACACCGACATGCAAGCGGCATCTTCTGCGGGCCTTGTCATTGGGGGATGGTCCGAGTCCCACCCGGACTGTCCAAAATCTTCTTGCATTTTCTTGGCGCCAACCCTCATGCTCTATTCGTTCGAGCGGATGGAAATGTCAGCAGCCGACGTATCACAAATGCACTGCTGCTTACCTCGCGCCGATGTGTTGGCAGTCGAATGCTGAAGGGCACTTCTAGCTGGAATAGGTCTAGACTCTGGGATTTCTGCGGGCAGGGGGATCATGGGTTGTACCTCTGTATCTTTTTGTCCAAAATCCTGTATGGCGTTGGGCGAGGCAATCGGGACTTTAGAGTCATCATGTTTATATGTACGTATCTTTCTGTCCAAAGTCTCCATGAGGGTGGACCTAACCCATTCGGAAACCAATTTTATGTCACATCCACTGGAAAGTCCACTCTTATATACCAGCCATTTCTGGGCTGTAGTGTGCAGTAAGGAGAATGTCCAAAATCTGCTTCACACCATGAGCATTCCTTTGAATGCGAACCTTCGCTATATGCGTTGTTGAATGCGCAACAAGTGGCATCTCGATGCAATTACCCGAAAATTGTCCAAAATCTTTGACATTGAGATGTGATGGCCGTACCATGGCATCAATGATACTCGCATGGAACCTCGGAAACCTCAGCCGCTCGTTAATATCATATGGTGGGACGGAGTGCTCCGCCCCGGAATGCGTCTCGCCTCATAAGAGTTGTTTGACCAGTGCCATATTTATCATATGGGGGATATCCCCAGGTCCCCGGCACTTCTTGTTGAATCACATCGAATCACTATCATCCTACCGTCGGAACTTTTTACACCCACGTCTTTACTTCCCAAATTTGGAACACGAGGTTCCCTGGCGCCGAGATGACGTTGAGTACGGAGGCAGTCGTTGCCATCGTCTCACTCCTTGTCACAAGTGTTCCCGGGTTTTGGGTCTTTCACCTCGTTCGTACTGTTGAGGGCCGCCGTCGACAACACACGCAACAAAGAAGTCACCCGACTGAAACCCGTATGCCCCTTCCCCAATATGTATGTTATTCTTGCTTCGTCTTTGGCTTCTTGTGGAATTTCTCTCTGGTTCCAAGTGGTTTCCGTGTAACCCATATTCTGGAATCATTACTTGATAAATACTCGCATGGTTCCTTAATCTGGCAGTGGTGAGGCGTTCTGATGATAGATGGGCTTCTAGAACGTCCTCATTACGATCCCACCACGGGTCCATTTGGCCAGAAATGGCGTAATATGATACGAGTACGTCATACTTCCATTCACCGTCATGGATGTCATCGTTCTACCGTCTCGCTGATGACTTTCTTTACCTGTCCCTCCAGCAAGTTGAAGTCATGGTCACTCACCATTGCCTCAAACCCAGCACCACGTCACCATCAAATGAAGTACTCTTGAGACTTATAAAGATTCACAAGGAATCAGTGGTTGTCAATGGGCCAAATTGATTGTTTGAGCGGGATCACAAATATGTGCATAAAGGGTTCAACGTTCATCACTCATCTGGATACACTCTCATCAATAAAGTCAGAGGGCATATCGTTCTACCATCGTTCACCAGATTTCAAAGCGTCAACAGCGATGCGTTATCTACCAAGGTCACTCGCCGAGACCTGCTTCCTCTTCATCCGCTTTACGGAACCCTCCAGGCTGCGTCAATACCTTCACCAAGCAACCTTGTCCGAAACCCGCCGGCATTTTCCAGGTGAATAGAATCCCTAGACCCTGATTTATAGACCCTACTCGATGCCACGTTTTCTCCTCCGTGACAGTGACCGAGTGAGTAGAACAATCCATCGTCAGGGCGGCCCGGGGGTATAGTACTGGAACAAAAACAAAACCAGCACTTGCAGCATATCCTATCATCGAGCAGCACCACCACAACCACCATGCTCACAACCTTCCCAATAAAAGGCACAAGGCAATAGCACCAAGCATAGTCCACTGCGGCCGCATGGGCCGCCCGTCCCGGGCCGCAAGGACGGTGCCCCTCGCCACAACGGCGCCGTTGGCCAGGAGCGCGGCCTCGCGCACGGCGAGCGGCCCCCAGACGCAGCATAGGCCGACGGCGACGCGCAGCGCGGCGCCCGCGTAGCCGGCCTGGCGGGGCGTCAGGCGGTCGCCCGAGAGCCGGGCCATCCACGCGTTCTTTTCGGCATAGTAGGCGACCCACGAGTCATCGGAACGCCGGGATGTGATCCATGGGACAGACACGCCGGCGAAGGGGAGGGCCGACGCTATGCACAGCACGCCGTAGGTCGTGGCGGCTGCTGTGGAGAGCTTGTGGGCCCAGGACATTGATGGTGGTGGTGCGGTTTGTTGTTGTTATTGTTGTGGGTGGTGGTACAGGTCTGGTTTTGATTTGGCCGAGGGAGAGGCCGGTTTCGGAGTGTGGTTGACTTTTGGTGATGGTTGATCTTGGGCGTTGGTTTGATAATTTCTGAGGTTGGCTCAAAGCGAATCGTGCAATTGCCCCCTCTGCACACGTCAGCAGCTGAAAACACTGTGCCGTTGGTCCCTGCCTCGCATCTCAATCTGATAAGAACTAGTTAACCGGACTAGCCCACCCCACAGCAGTAGGATTCCTCAAGCTGCGGTCCTATGGTCGTCCGTAATGAATTCCGGCGGACGAACGGGCAGTCAGTTGGCGATCGGGTGACCGACCAAGTTAGATCCCGCCCAACGGGGAAGTATCACTCAGGATTTCTATACCTACATAATTCATTCTGGCATCAATCCACATACACGGCGGTCAAAGAGATTGAGACGCGCTGGAAAGGTCCGGTAGGGACACCAGTATTTCAAAGTTATAAGCGAGGGCGCATCTGTGCCCCAACATCGATAGCCATCCCGCCACAAATGAGCAGCCAAGTTTCGGAAGCGCGGCTCTCGTACGGCAAGGGATCTCATTCATAACTCCCTGTGTATATCTCTCATTGATTGACTGTCACCGTGACCTCGGCAACCTTTCTCTGCTCTCAGCACGATGGCTCGTCGAAAAATGTTCGCTAACGAGACTCTCCACTGGAACTAGCCTTGTAAGTCTACGACGGCGTCATCAAGGCCAAACACTGCCGGGCAATCAACACCGATCTAAGAGATAGCCCATGCCTAGGTAGACAGTGCATCTTGTTATCTCCCCTGTCATAATCCTCAGATCTTCTTCCTGCCATGTCAGGCATTGCTGACGCAACATGCAATTTAACATCAGTTAGTTATTCAAGACCTAGATCTGGTGGTTTGTATCCCATGATATATCATATTTTCGAGAGCTATGTTCTCAGATCCTTGCAAAATTGCTCCCGATGAATTCAACAAGTGATGCCTCACTATGACCTGATTGAAATATGCAGTGGGGAGGACATCCTCGGTTCGCTCGTTTAGTACGAGCCCCCTAGTGTGATAGTCATGCAAGACGGGCTGCAGTCTACGTGCTCGGGCATCTCCATGGAAAGGTCGATTCTGCTTGCTAAACATGCTCATATCGGTAATAGCTCTTAAGATTATCAGGGCAACTGGTTTGCACATGGCAGATAGCCGGCGATAGCCTGACCTCGGTTCACATCTTTCAAGTCGACAGATCTCAGAAGATGCAAGCCTTGCCCTCAACTCTCCCGATGACATGTCAATAATAAATGGTGTTGTAACATGCGCCACCCTGTATCTGCTGTAATTACAGCCCAACTATGGGCTGCCGCCGTGACGGCCCGATCTTCTGACCTTCACAATGCAGCATCTCACGAATGGACGATCGTCGAGAGTCATTGCTGGTCGTCAGTCCCACCCCGCCGCCATAAACCCTACCTTGCTTGCTGGTTACTAAAAGCAAACAGTGATACCAAGTACGACATCCGAGCACTGGACCACCACGCCGTGAACTGGGACGCCAGCTGCGCAACCATCGAGAAGTGCCTCACCGCCTGCGAGATCGAAGGGTACTGCCTCGCCGGCCTCGAGTACGGCCACGAGTGTTGGTGCGGTAATGTCGTCCAGGGTGAAGTGCGCCCCGTGCCGGACAGCTACTGCAACCACCCTTGCTCCGGCGACTACGACGAAAACTGCGGTGGGTATGGCTTCATGGGGTTGTACATACGGAGAGGCTTCAAGTTCATCATCGAGCCGCCGAGATACCCCCAAATGTACCTTGACAGGCATGACTACGGACTGCCAGTTGGCTTGAATTAGTGGGTAGATGGGTGATACTTGTCGCACGCCCCATATCTATTCTGGAGGAGATGGTGATTTGATCGCTTGCCGTGCAAGCTGCTTTGCACATACTCTTGCTTCTCAATTGCCCCTATTCCTCCCGAGGCAGGACGGCGACAAGAGCAACAATGCTTCGAAGACGATCAACGGCTAGTCGCTATTTTAAGCCGGATTTCATATACACGCCTATGAATAACTTGGTAACGGACGAGAACAGCATTTGATGGCAATCACATATGCGCTCGCGCAATTTCTCTCAGCATAACTGGCATGGGTGGTCAAATGGTGGGGCTTAAGTTTGATATCATGCAGCTACATAACGCAGACTTTAGATCTAAAATCTACAAGCTCTTGTAAATGCTATCAAACTGGCTCGCCGTCTCCTTGGACGCATCCCACTCGTAGATAAAGCTCAACACCCCCTTGTCCGCCGCCTTATCCGGCACCTTGCCCTGCCCGCTCTCCCTAAACGCCTTGAAAGCCGCATCCCTTTCCGCGGCCGCAGCGCCGTCGCCCAGCTGCATCTCCTTGCCGTTGGCAGCAGCCATGGCGACCAGCGCCTCGGCCCTCTCCTTCCTCAGCCTCTCGTACACCCTGAGGGCCTTGTTGATGCTCTCGGGGCTCGAGTCCGGCGTCCTGGAGAGCGCGGCGGCGATCACGGCCGCGTCCTCGATGGCCTGCGCGGCGCCCTGGTTCAGGTGCGGCAGCGTGGGGTGGCAGGCGTCGCCGACCAGCGCCGTGGTGCCGTGGACCCAGGTCGGCAGCGGCTGGTGGACGCGGAGCTTCCACTCGCAGACCTCGCCCTCGGGCACCATTTTGAGCATCTTCTGGATCACGGGGGCAAAGTCCGAGTAGACGGACAGCATCGAATCCTTGCTCCCCAGCGTCGTGTACGTCTCGTCCGGGGCCGCCGCGAAGTTGCTGTCGGGGTGGGCCGTGGAGATGTTGTAGATGGTCTTTGACGACACGGGGTAGGCGATGATGTGCTTCCTCTCGCCGATCCACCTCGTGCTCTGGTCCGCGTCGATGAGCGCCAGCAGCTCCGGGTCCTTCTCCATGTCTTGTCTTTTCAGCATGATTCTGTACGCGGCCTGCCCCGAGTCTACCACCTTGGCGTCTACGCCCAGCTCCTGAAGCATGTCTACTCGTGTGCGCGACTTCACGCCGTCTGCACCGAAGAGGACGTCGCAGGTGGCTGTATACGGTTCACCTCCGTTCTTCCTGGGCGAGACGATAAATGTGGGCTTGGGCGAGAAGGCCTTGAACTCGGTGATCGGCGAGGCGAAGTGAAACTTGATTGCCGACTCCTTCTTGCATCCCTCGTATAGCTCCCCAGCCAGTGATGCTCGATGGCCGACCATGTGTTTGTAGCTGTAGGAATCCCCTATCCAGGTCATGTCGGAGAATGCGAGCTCCTCGTCCGTAGGCCCCTCTGATTGAATGCCGAGTCAGTCCAACGTTGGGGAGAGTCAAGGGGCATACCTAGGTATGTTGCTCACTTCGAATGCTAGCACCCTTCAAAGGAGTGGCATCCTTTGCTATTGGTTCCCAGACACCGAGTCGATCCAGTATCCTGGCCATGTTGGGGGCTAATTGGATACCTGCCCCTACAAACCCGAGATCCGAGGCAGTCTCGTAGAGATCGATGTGCGTAAATCCCTCCTTGGCCAAGGCAAGCGCTGTTGCCAGGCCGCCCATGCCTATGCTGCTGTCAGAAATCCGTGAGCGCGCTCGCTGAGTAGCTTCTGGAGTGGTAGCTTACCGGCGCCAATTATGGCGATGTGGAGATCCCTAGTGACACCCATGGTGAAGTTGGTGGCGTTGCTTGGAGGTAATTGGGTCTTCAGGAGCTTGTGAATCCAGGCAGAGTTCGAGAAAACATATGACTTCGAGTTGAGGTCCAGAGAATGTCTTAATGAATGTGATGTTTACAGAAACGTCGGCGATTCTTTTGGCCCCTCACGATGACGACGCCGACATCGTAAAATAAAATGTCCCTGCCGCTGCCGCTCCGCTACCCGATGTTCCCCACATCGGGTGTTCCGCTCCATTCCCTACGGAGACACTTGTGACTAGCCCGGCGCCCAGGGTGAATGCTCTGCCGGCTCGGAACTGCAAGACATCTCGGAGAAGCGACGGAGCGCCGAGCAGACGGCAGCCAGAGTGGGTCGGGATTGTCGTTGGTGCAGCATACTCTTGCTTTACCTGGACCCGTTTTCCATGCATCTGAGGACTGCAGATTCATCGCAGGTGACTTTTCTGGCTTTATATCGGCCCTCGAATCTCGGCCCCGAGAAGCGATGTGCAGCATCCGCATACTTCGGCAGCCTGGCCCGGGATTTCCAAGCTGGACCCCGAGCATAACCTCCAACTCTATGTCAGTAACTAGTCGGGGAGTTTACCTAACTCCTAGGCCCAAGCTACGTACAATACCTATAAAGAGCCTTGGCCAAACCTAGCAGCACACGCAAGACTCCCAAATGCGAGGATATGGACTGATCAAGACCATACGGCACAATGTTGTTTTTTCTGTGTGATGAGCAATACGCTTATTTATATATTCATGTTGACAGTATTGATTCTAACTATCCTCTAAACCATGCTCCCGGCACATCAAAGCTCTCCCCAAACTCACTGAGTCAGCGACCCCGAACAGCTGTTACACTGTCCGACCGAGAACCACGTCAGAGACACCGTAACGGAAAGAGTCTTAGGCAGACAAGTAGGCGTCTGCGGCTTGTACTGGGTGCAGGTCCGGTAGGCGAAGTCGGCGATGGAGATGGAGATGGTGTCGGGTGGCCCGTAACCCGAGGGCTGGAAATGTAAATATGTGAGAGGACATACATTTCACTCTGGTCATGTAAAAGTGGATGACCACTTTTGCCAAGTTCTCCCTATTTGTCAACCAT
Source organism: Diaporthe eres (assembly GCA_022225955.2). NCBI lineage: Eukaryota > Fungi > Ascomycota > Sordariomycetes > Diaporthales > Diaporthaceae > Diaporthe > Diaporthe eres. Next base: position 12,428,383 of record JAKJXM020000001.1, on the reverse strand, counting down.
CCAACAATCCAGACTGGCTGGAACCGTCTGCATGGCGCAATATGAGATAGAATTTCAAGCTTTTCGATAAACTTAGAAATATTAGTAAGATAGCCACCTCGGGTCACAGTTGCGGCAATGACACATTATTATGAGGTAACGACAACATCAGTGACTTTGTTGGAGGCGCCATGGTCATAAGTCCTATCTTTGGCAGGACTTCATGGAGTAGACATAAGCGGTGGAGAACGAGACAAGGCAATTTTCCAGATCTAATGTTCTGCATGTGGGCAGTTTTATTCATCCTCTACGCAATTCACCAATGTGCTCAACTACTAATAGCAATCTTCTTGCGCTTTGTGTCAAAGAGAAGACACATTAGCATAAGTCACCTCCTTCTGTGCCTTCTCCGATTCCTAACTTTAGCCGATGGACTGAGGATGAGTCCATGGCCTTGTGAAGAAAGCGGGTTCCCATTACTGTGTGGTATGGAAACACCCTGTCGTGCATCCAACAGAGTCTCGTTCGTTTGACCTAGCACCCATGAAGCGGCAATTACCGTTGAGCCCACTCACTGCCGCAATACAGCGCACTTTACGACCACAAAGTTTAGTGTCAGATTGAGCGCCCTGGGCCACTGATCCTGACTACCTTGAAGCCTATGCCTCCTTCCTCTTGATCAAGTATGGGTGGATTCCTTTTGTAATACCAAGAAGTTCTTTCTGACAGGCCCGGCGGAGTCGGCAGAAGCATTTGTTGATTTTATGGTGGGAGGGTACCTAGGTATTTACGGGCCAAGTATGCTGGGGTTGGCTTCGTCTTCCTCGTCATCCCCCATGCCTCTTGGTGGCGGGCCCGGCACAGGCGGCGGAGGCATCGGCTGGACATATGGTGGAGGGTGCTCAGTGGCCATATAATTGTGATCCGGCTGGCGTGGTTGCCCCGGCCTATCGAAAGTCCGATCTTGAAGGCGGGATACGATGGTGTCGCGTATCCCGCCCATTGTCTCGAGGTACTGATCATCGCATTCAACAAGGGCTTCAACAGGTCGTCGTGTATTATTGCTGTATTCAATGGTGTAATCATGTCTCCATAGCATCACGCGGATCCCTGCGTACTGGTTTTCCATTCCTTGTGCATTGATAAGCAAAAAGCGGCGAATGATGCTGATCGTATGAATAGCGTTATAGAGTGTATTATTGTTCTCCTCCACGAAAGTACGCCTTCTGCGTCGGTCTGGTTCGGGCCGCTCGTATCGGAAGTGGAGTTGTAATCGTAAGCGATGCCGCGGCCTTATATTGAACAGATCAACGGCCCAGGGTGCATAGGGACTGCTGAAATTTGGCGCTGGGTTTCGTGGGTCCTGTGGAGTGTCAGTATACATTAAATTTCGTCCAAGGACAAGAGAACAAGAAAAGACGAATCTGCATTTTGAGTTTTGGTGGTAGATAAAGTGGTCCTCCACTCACAGTAACTCCCGCTTGCCACCAGAAATGTGGCGTCCCGGTAAAGTTTAGAGTCAAGTGCCGGAATTCCATCTGTCTTAATATGTTTGACAAGATCCCTAAGCGATCGAGACCATTCGTCCAACTCAAATTGCCGCCTGTTGGAGGGCTACGCATCATGGGCCGGCCAAGTGCGACATTTCCCATTTCGGAGGTTGGGCCTCCTCGCAGGGGCGCGTCCGCGCCTAGATCGAGTTCAATGTGTCTGAATTGTCTTCGGAAGTTGTCTGATCGGTCGGTGAAAAAGGCTTCCGCAGCCAATATACCAAAATGTGTCGAATCATCTACGATATCATCACCCCGAATATCTACCCCTAGTACACGGTCTCTTGGGTGGGTGAACCGGAAGCTTTGGAAGAAAGTTCCAGCCGCTTCATAACCCACTTCTCTAGAGACGCGAAGCAGGGCAAGTGGATCGCTGGGTAACTCTGCGAGCGCATCATCACCCGCGTAAACTTCGTATGTAATGGCTCCTCTCTCTCTCTGCACAGTGCTAACGCCTGACTCCCATTCGATGGGCCTGTCGTGCTGGTACCTATGGTCAAGGACAAAGCGCCTATGTTCCCTAGGGGTATTGCGAAGATAGCGTCTAATCCGGGTGTCCGAGCCTTCTCTGTCCTGACGGACTCGGACAGCCGCAATCTCGGTGAGAACGCGCCTCGCTTCGGCGAAATAGAGCTCGTAAATAGCGTCGCGTATCTCCGCTGGATACGCAAAAAAGTTGAAGACAAAGGGCGTCCTGTCCCGGGGCACGACGGGGTCGCTCTCCGGGCTCACGACGGGGCTGGAGCTCGGGACGGGGGTCGCGGCGTGTCGTCTCTCAGGTGTTTCGGGCTCCTCTACCCGGGGCCGAAGGGGGCGATCTGCGCAGTCACAGGCGTCACCCTGTGCCGCCTGGGTCTGCCGGGCGTGCCGCAGGAGGCGATCGAGCGCCTGCCGCAGCCCTCGATCGCTCAGGTCATCTCCCAGGTATCTTGCGTTGCACGGTACGTCGTCGGACGGGCACATGCACGGGTCGCACGCGCAATCTGGGTCTCGTTCAAGGCCTGCTGCGCCGGACGGTGATTGTATGCTCTCCCTGAGGTCATCTATGCCTGCGTTTAAGCTTTCGGTGGTGGCACGAGCCGCCCTGCGGCCACAGCATGTCCCTGCCATGATTCTAGGTCACGAAGAGACGTTTGCTATGGGCTGTGAACGTAACGCATCAGGAGAGAGGAGTTGTGAAAACACTGCTGGTTGTTCTTGATCAGGACGGGGGTGTGGCCGTTTCGGGTAGAGTCTTCTCTATAAACACTGATGGCGCTCCTTCCACCTAACGAGTGTGAGGAGTACCGTTGGGATCTGGTTGAGGATTTCCATTTCCGTGTCAAGAAAGATTCTCAAAATTGAAGGCTTCGTAGGTAGTACTTATAATTTGACTACGTTCTGAAAGCGGCTACCGGTTGCGGTTGCCGCTGTCGATTCGTGGAGGGGGTTGAACAAAGAATCAATGATGGGTTGCAATGAATGCGATGTTGTTGAAAACAAAAACCAAAAGCAAATCTGGTCAACAGAGTTATGGAAAGGCAATCTCAATCTGAATCCAATATAGTCAATTAAATCATGAATACTATTTGATACGTACATTTGGTTCCTGCTTAGTAGGTGGAAATAAACCAATACAGGTAGCCCATAATATTTGATAGTGATTCATATCTGCCTAGCTGGTGTTAAACGAGAGTCCTACCACCAATTCAATCCAGAAGCAGATCGAAGCTGTCATGTTTCTCTGTCTCAGCAACCACGTTGCTACCCATTCTTAGTGACAAAATAAATGACACCAGACTACAACGTTAATATTAGGCAGCACTTGCTTTGAAAAGAATCTTCATCCCACAGTCTCACTGCATTATGGACTTTGACCCTGAGAACGACTACTCCTACTCGAACTACGGCATCATGATGCTAAGCTACCTCGTCACCGACATCACGGGAGTGCCGTACCTGGAGTACCTGCAAGAGCACGTTCTCGACGGCCTCTACATGCAGCTGTACGAGACGGCGGCAGAGAAGCACACCGAGTACCGCATCGTGCAGGAGAGCACGTTCACCGGCTATGACCCAACCGCACCTGAAACGACAAACCTGATGCCCAGTACCTACGGGGGCGACGGCGCCATCAACTCATTCTCCCTCGCGGCGAGCGCAAGCACGATCACGAGGTTGATCGGCAGGCACGCTGTCCTCGGGACAGGTGGCAGGGCCGCGTATGCTCAGCGAGATGGATCGCTTGCTGGGGCGCGGACTTTTGCGTCCAGGGCTCAACCTGAGGTGGACTGGGCTTTGAACCTTGATACGCGCGAGTCCATTTCTGACGCCGAGTTTGATGACCTCAGGTTTGTCAAGTTGACGCGAGTGTTCACCGATCACCCGGTTGTGGCAAGGTAGTGTTCCTGGAGCTGTATGCATAGAATGCTGAACACAATTGCTGGCACACCATTGCAACATAAATGACACTGGTAATAAGGTATTCATTATAGGCGGCCTGTCGCGACAACCCAAACCTACTTTGTTACATACAATTCCCTGATGTTGAACTCCAGTGGTCTGGTTTCTCGTGTCATCAGACACACCAAGCTCCAAGTCGCCAGGGAGTTCATAACCATTGTCTCATGCAATTTCCTTGGTGGCCTCAGCCTTCAGTCCGTTACCCATTGAGTTATTATACGAATCTCAGCACGGGATTGATGCCGCATGCGTACGTGATTAATTTTGCCTGAGCTTCTGGTCAACGTAAAGAACAAAGTGCAAATGGAGGGTTGGAACCTTATTCGGCAGAAATAGGTGAATGGGGCCCGTCATATTAGGACTCAGGATAACGAAGCGCGTCAAAACAATGGGGGAGGAACTCTGCTCACCCTGTTTGTGGCAACCCGGTCCCGTAGGTTCAAGGACATCGCCAAAAATTCTGCCATGACTGGCGCGCGAATGTTGCTTGTTTCTTGTTGAATTTCAGCTTCAAACCCGGTCCTTTGGAGCACAGTCTCCCTCCAGCAGTCGGCAGTACGTTGCCTGATGCGAATGGGCCAGGTACCTTTCCAGAAGAGTGAGCCCCTTCTGGACGTTGGGTCGTAGCTGTAGCGAAAGATACATGCATGGTTGTTGCCATTTCCGTTCCATAATTCCAGTGTGTGAAGCCGGGGCATTCTTCTCACTGCGAGGCTTGCAGCCTCCAGCAAACCGTTGATCTCTGACTCGGGCTGTGACGGGTCGCGCAAGAGCTGGGTTGTAAGTGCCAAGGTTTCTAAGCTGCTCCAGGACCACTCGTGTGCGACCTCGGTGCTCGTAGTCAAAGGCTGTGTCCAGAAAGGCATGAAAAAATCCTTTGCATCGATGGCGAAGGAGACGGACAGATGTTGTAGCTGCCGACTCGCTTTGGCCAAACAGAGTCCGACCGATGGACGCTCGATACCAAGCGCATTGGATATTGCTGGCTGGCTCCATAGCTGATGCAAAGGGTGGAGCGAGTCTAATACCTCTCTGAAGATCACAAGCTCCGTGACTGTAGTCGGCAAGTTCTCACAAATGAGTGCACAAGCTGTCAATCGATATTAGAACATGGACTGTGCCAACATTTGTCATTGCTGTTCTTCGCTCACTAAGTTCAGGCCTGACATGTGGAGCCCATGGGCGTCCAAGCATTCCTCGCTGCTCGTACTCGATCTTTTCTACAGCAGGCAAGCTTGCCAAGAGATGACGAAAGGCATCTGAAGTTGGGACGAAGTAGTCATTGCGCCGGAACTGCAATTCCGTCACTGCATCTACCCGTGGTAACTCGGCAAGTGGCGTCGGGTGGGAAATGTGCGGCAGGGCTTCACGATTGCGACGCTCCTCAACGAGCAGCCGGTGATGGGTTGATAGATTCGACGTCGGCCGGCGCGAGGCCGATATCTCCAAAGTCAATCGCCGCGGACCCTTTTCCCATTTGCTCAAGGAGCCGAACAGCTTTCCAACGGCATAAGCGAGGGTCTTGTCTTCGTCGTCCAAGTCACGGATTCCTGACCGACACGGGTCCATGGGAGGTTCGAATTGCACATCTAGCCTACAGTGAAGTCAGTAAATCTCGAACTCTGTAGTCGGAATATCCAGTGAAGCGGAAGTCAGGCATATATACGTAGTCGAGGACCACAACAAAAAGCCAGGGGTGGGAAGTCGTACCAAATATGCTTGACCAGCTGCCTCCTATCTTCGTTTACAATCTTGCCGAACCGTGAGACTAGCGACACCGTCACCTGTAGCCGTTCGAAATGCTTCGCCTCGAAGAACGCTTTCCATACCCAGCCTACGGATGCGTAGGCGGTCGTCCGGCGGTGTTCCAGGCGACATGTATGGTAGAGTTCTTCGAAGATCAGATATTGGATTTCGTTTGGGAATTGATCAAACAAAAATGGCGAGGCCATTGTGGCTTGTGGCACAGAAGGTGCAGAACTGTCCTTGCAGTGTGCAGGCTTCCTGCTACGAGATGCCGGCTGAGTCGATACTGTGAGATGAATCTATATGGATGAATGTTGATGCGGGATGGGGAATGTTGTGGTTAAGCGAAGTGAATGTCCACGATGCCGATTCAGTGGCGTGTAGACCCCGTATGTTTTGGACGTGGTTTCCTTAATTTTCCACTGTGCCGGTGGTGACAGCCCGGTTATTGGTTCGCCCGTCCACCAGGCAGGCGCCGTTGTCTCGAGCGGGGAAGTCGGATACAACATCTTGATGTTGTCTCTATCGTAGAACCAAATGTAGTGTACCCGAAAAGGCGGCTCTGAGCGCCAAAGTTCCTACGCACACAGCAGGTTGGGCATGCCTTCGATGTCTCGGGCACCGCGTGACGGGGGCTTTGATTCATGCCGGGCACCTAGGAAGGAACAGCTTGTTGCTGGTCCCAAGAATCAGCCACCAGGTGCTACCATGTTAACACAAGGGTTCAACAGTTGGCTGTTAGATCTGCTGGCCGTTGACTGCCGGCAGCTAGCTGGCGGCCGAATTGCAATGCATCTCTTATTACTAGTAGGTGTGATACCAGCCCTTGTACTACCTACCATTGCCATTTATGATGTGTTCCCTTACGGAGCTTATTTTAGTATAGAATTTCGTGGTTTATAATTGATCCAAAGGGCGTTCCATCCTCTGTTGAGGATGTAACGAAATAACCTTCTCAGGGAAACGCGCTGCGTACACAGCTCAGCACCCCCGTACCCAGTTAAACCTTAAAAAAGGCAGGTCTACATATTCCAGCCTCCCTCTCCCCCTCTCCCTCGCTCAGTTACCCATCCCGTCTCTCTTTTCAATTAAAACCTAAGCCCCTATTCAGGTCTTTCAGCGGCAACCTACAGTTCTGAATCCGAAATGCCAGACACACGAGCAGCAAGTCGCGCGCAGAAGCGGAAGCGCCAGTTACGTACGTGTCCCGAAATATATGCTGATGCTATATCCTAATCCTAAGACGATCGCAGCTCCGGCGCTCGCAGGTGATCCCCATACCAAGAAGAAGCGAAAGCCGGACAGCAACGCTCAACCCTCAGATACTCCACCAGCGGCTCGTCCAATCCACGCAGGGAATCCCCGAGCAGACAATCCCAGAGCAGACACAACGGATATCACTGCCCAGACAGAGCCGCAGGACTGGCGCCCACTCATCGACCGCATATTGCAAGAGCTGAGGGAAACATTCGGCCGTACTGGCAGCGACTTACCAATGGGTGTAGAGACGTTTATATGCGACCTACTCTCCGCCATACTGCTGCGTTCCTATCGGGCCTACTCGTTCGAAAAACTATTCGGGCACGGCAACTCGGGGCCACGGGGCGCGGTCAAAGATGCCATCGAGAGGGACAACCAGGAAATGTCTTTCGAAGCGGTTACCGAGTTCGCAGACCAGAACGGCTACCGGCGCATCGATAATGTCAGGGGGAATCGCTCATTAAACAAGCTCAACAGTGGGAGGGAATTCTTCGACTGCATCTGGGGGAACTATTATATGCCACTTGCACGCACGCACTGGGACACAGCCGACTTCCGCAATCACTACCGACGAATCTGCCGCGAGCTCAACAAGCCCGGTCCCGCGGGTAGAATGCTCACAAAGTTCAAACGGACCCTGGAATACCGATTCTTCCAGTCTCAGACAATATTCTCTTATCCCGATCTCAACAACGGCACATTCGCGTCTACCGGGAAGAGTTCAAGTGGGGGTATGCCACCTAGGAAAGTGTGGTACCATCAGACACCTCTCTCAAGCCAGGAAGTCTCGGTAGAAGCGGTGGGGGAGGTCAAGCGGTGCAACGGAAACCCTGCCGAGGAAGGGGAACAGTGGAAACCGAGGAGGCTGCCGAAGGAAGTCCAATCGATAACATCATGGGAACTTGTGAAATCATATTGCAGGATGCACCGGCTTCATTTCGCTATCTAGTGGGTACCTCAGTTGCGCGCCATATGCTTTGTTACCTTTACTCACACGTTCCGTTTATCGTCCTGCTAATTCGGAGGCTTTTCTTTGATCCCGCAATTGTGTTTTAAAACCTACTAGTACTGCTATTTTGTGTGTTATCCACCGCTGAGTCTTTGAGTGTTGGCTATTGCGTATGTACGGACCGCCTGCCGCTCGTTTATAAACAGTATGTAATCGATTCAAGAACGAAACTAGTTCTTTGATTATGGATTGAACTGATAACAATCAAAGAAGAGAATGTCCCAGAGTGAATCTCTAAGTGCAAGTCTACATGAAGTAAAGCACATGGCCAGTATACCCTGGGATGCCCTATGGTGCAATGATATCCTGTACCGAATCAGAAACGACTGGCGCGTCGTCGGCAGTGGCGTTACATGTGCTAGGGGTTCGTCCCCGTCTGAAGGTCAAAAGGGCGGGGAAGACAGGTAGCTTGCTTACACAGCTCCGGGTCAATGACTTGGCACGCCCTAATGTGACTAGGTAGCTCCAGTGACGTGATGCATGAGACATAGCTGGGAAAGAGCTTCACGGCGGCTCATTCTCGCCCTCATTCCACCATCGGTCAACCCCACGCCTTTCCGGATTTCGACCAGTGCCGCCTCGGACTCAGAGTTCTTGAGGTGGTTAGAGGATATTTGTAATCTCGTGAGCACCAAATTGACTTGGGAGGCTGATCACTGCTGAGGGTCTATCCTATAATCGATCATAAAAAGAGGAGATCCCGACCAAACTGATGCCTCGGTTGTTCCCAACTATCCTGGTGTCAAATACCCTACAGCACAACCGATTGAATAACACCATCATTCCCACATACCGTCAATAATTCCTGTTTAACTCACCAACAAGTCATGATGGCCAATATCAAGCCGTTCAAGATCGCGGTCCCGGATGCGGACATCGAGAAGCTCAAAGCCAAGCTCTCCCTGGCAACATTCCCCCAGGATGTCGACATGTCTGATTCCTGGTCATATGGCGCGCCATTAAAGGACATCAAGCGACTCGCAGAATACTGGCAGAACGGCTTTGACTGGCGCGCCGCAGAGGCGAAGCTCAACGAGCAGCTCTCCCAGTTCACAACGACCATCTCGGTCGACGGCTTCGACGACATCGACGTCCACTTCGTCCACCACAGGTCGGACCGCCCGGACAGCATCCCCCTGCTCTTCAGCCACGGCTGGCCGGGCAGCTTCTACGAGGCCGCCAAGCTCCTGCCGCACCTGACCAGCCCGCCCGGCCCGGACCAGCCCTCCTTCCACGTCGTGGTGCCGTCCCTGCCCAACTTCGGCTTCTCGGGCAGGGTGACCAAGCCCGGCTTCGGCCCGAACCAGTACGCCGAGACGTGCCACCGGCTGATGCTGCAGCTGGGCTATGACAAGTACGTGACGCAGGGCGGCGACTGGGGCTTCATCATCACGCGCAGGATGGGAATCCAGTACCCGTCGCACGTGCTCGCGTCGCACCTCAACTTCGTGCGCGTGAGCAAGCCCCCCGGGCTGACCGAGACGCCGGGGCAGTACCTCAAGCACGCGGTGCTGCCTTATAGCAAGGCCGAGAGGGAGGGGCTGGAACGCAGTCAATGGTTCCAGCGGGAAGGATTTGGCTACAACCTGGAGCAGTCGACGCGGCCGCACACGCTCGGGTTCGGGCTGGCGGACTCGCCCGTCGCGCTGCTGGCGTGGGTGTACGAGAAGCTGCACGACTGGACCGACAGCTACGCCTGGACCGACGACGAGGTGCTCACGTGGATCAGCATCTACGCCTTCAGCACGGCCGGGCCTGACTCATCCGTGCGGATCTACTACGAGGCTAAGAAGAAGGAGGCGCTGTCGCCCGGGTACTCGTACTTTGCCAAGGTGCCGCTGGGGCTGAGCTACTTCCCGAAGGACCTGGTCGTCCCACCCAACACCTGGGGGAGGACGCTGGGCCCCGTGGTGTTTGAGAAGAGGCACGAGGACGGCGGGCACTTTGCCGCGCACGAGAGGCCGGAGAAGCTGGCTGATGATCTGAGGACCATGTTCGGCAAGGGAGGAGGCGCGGAGTCCGTGGTGAAAAAGCTGAAGAGCCAGTCCAGGATCTGAAGCCTCGGAAACATCATGGTGGTATTCGGAGCGCTAGCTTTCCTATCTGTTTATGCGGTTGCCTACGGTCAATGGATGGGGAATTACAAAATGCTTATTGAAGTCCGTCGCCTGATTCAAATGCTCTCTTGAAACGTCTCGTGAGCCAGGCGGACACACAGCCAGATTTGTGACTTTTTGAGAGGCAAATACTGAGGAATTCGGGAAAATTTAAAAGAGTGTCATCAATTCTATTGTGTCACATAACATCGCCCCCATCAACAAAAATGGATCCTAGCCTTTGACTCTAACTAACAGACATCTATACCACCACCCACTCTTCCAGACGCCGTGCACAGATAAAGAATGTATCGAAGTTGCCTTCTTTATGGTCTAGTCCATATCCGCAATTCTATGGTATGTTTGCTGTCCAATCGGTCCCCCCGGTGTATGCTGTCCTCTTCGCTGAGACTGACGAGTAATTTGCTCCCATGTTCTCTTGATTACCGCCTGTTGGAGCTGGAACCATGCCCGGATGACGAAGAGGAGGAGCCCCCCTGGCCATTCTTCGAGCCCGAGGTGTTGTAGACCCCGTAGACGATGTCCGTCTTGACGACACCGATTGGGGAGGAGTAGCGGAGGACGTCGTTCCAGTTGGTCTGGGAGCCGCCTGGCGGCGAGGACCTCGAGCTCCCGGAGCCGGACCCAGATTGTTGGTGAGACATTTTGTGTTGGTAGTGATGGAGTATTTTCTGGGATTGGATTGTGTTGGAAGTCTTTCTGTTTCTTTTTGGGAAATTGGATGCGGTTGATGAGTCGTAGGAAATGTGATTGATGGTAAAGCTTGGATACTGTTGTCTTATGCCCTTTCAAGAACCGTACCATCGAGCTGGACGTCCACTGGACTTTATACATTTCCAGACGATTATCTCGACAAAAGCTAAGTCGTGGTATATTTTGAAACTACTATATGCGAAGTACCAAAGTAGTATCGCAGGCGCACCAGACCTCTCCCAGGTGCCCATCCTGAGGCTGACCACGTCAAATCCTACTTCTCACCTTAGCCCAGATCTAATTTCCCGTTAACACGGTAAATTCCCACATGGCACGCAGGGGTCCCGCCTGGGCCGCCGCAATCCCAATTAATAATTATGATGATGGTGGTGTGGTGAGCCCAATGCCGTAGGGCTGAGCAACTTTTGGTTTTCGATCCGCCAGGGTCTATCTTGGTGGGTGTGCGTCGTACAGACCGGCCAGTGGGATGTGAATCCTATGTACCAGTCCCGCCCGCCCTACTGCACGTCAAGGCGTGGGTTTGACAGGGGTGGGTGTTGTTTCTGGAATCTGGGCTGCTGACAGAGATGTTCCAGAATGTCCAGATCGGTTCCTCGCATAAGTCCTAAGCGTGCAACTAGACCCTCGGACCGGGTCGGACTTTGAGGACATGACCGAAAGCCCCAAGTGCCCCTTCGCACAAGCGTCAGCTTCCACCATCCCGCGTGTTGGTGCGCGTTGGTGCGGGCTGAGCCCCCGACAGGCAACAACATAAACTCGGTCGGCAGGCCCACTCCTGGGACACCTAAGCGCGCGGGCTGTCGACCTACCTCTCTCTCTTTTTTCCCACAGTTCTTTTGCATTCCTGCCGTTTTAATCTAGTAAGCGCGATATACGTTTGCCTGGCTCCATCCCAGGCTCACCATTATCTGGATGTGGGACATTTTTTCCACTGCGTTTGCTCCTTCAAGGAAAACCACCAACGAGAATACAAGACAGGGAGTTGTCCAACTAGTCGGGCAGGACGTGCGTCATTTTGCAGTCTCCACCGGGCCTTTCTCACCATCGTGCCCGGATTCGGATATTTGGATCTTTCGGCTCAAGAGTTCTCATCTGACTCTCATTTTGGATCTCACCCGGCCGACTGATAGTACTATCCAGTGCTTCCGTCCTGTCTTCCGAGCTCTCTTCCATCCTCCCCACCTCGTGCTCGATCTCGGGGTCGCCTTGTGTCCCTATGCAGCCCCCAGGTTGCCCGTGTGACACCTCCCGAAACAAAAAAGTATCAGCTGGATTCTCACTCCCCGGCAACATCCTTCAAGCCTCATCTGACGAGGTTTATTTTTCATACTGATAATTGGGGAACCCGACAACGCGCACACGCGCGCGCGCGCTTGCGCTTGCTTTTTCTTTTTCTTCTTGTGCTTATGCCTGGACGTCCATCCAGTCCATCCCCCCGCCGCTCCCGCTCCCGCTCAGGTCGAACATGGCCTGCCAAAAGGTCTCGTCCAGCTCACCGGGCATCGGGAGCTGGCTGGGTATTGCGTAGTCCACATCCATCGCCTGCCCTCCTCCTCCTCCTCCTCCTCCTCCACTTCCTTGCGCTGCTGATGCATTGCCGCCACCAGACTCCGCCGTCCCAGCACCGCCACCACCAACACCAACACCACCGCTGGCCGCCTCCTTGGCCGCCGCGTCGCCCGCAGCCTCGCCTCCTCTGAACCGCGGGTCCTGGGGGTACGGGCCAGGGTACCCCTCGCGCGTGCCGGGGCGCGTGCGCCCCAGGTACCAGCTCCGGATCCAGCGCACCTTGTCCCTGAACATGCCCAGCACGCTCCTCTCCCCGTCGACGTAGCGCCCGCGCCTCCCCAGCCCCGTGGCGAGGCGGTCCGCCTCGTCAAAGAACTCGGCCAGGCGCGCGCACACGGCGTCGAGGCTGAAGTGATCGCGCGCCATCGAGACGACCCAGTCCGGGTCGCGCTGGTTGTGGGGCGACGTCGAGGCCTCGTCGCCCAGGAAGAGCAGCCGGCTCGCCGTCACGATGACAAAGGAGATGTGCGCGCTGTGGAAGGGCATGCACACCAGGTTCTGCGGCGGGATCGCCATGTAGGCCGAGAAGAAGTCGCGCCCCGCGCTGAGGCACGCCCACAGCGCCGAGGTGCGCGCGTTCGGGTCGCCCGACTCGCAGCCCGCCGCCGCCGACGTCGAGCGGATGTAGATGGCGGGCTCGTAGAGGCGGCATATCGTGCCGTGGTAGTGCGTCCACAGGAGGGCTGTTGGGTGTTCCATCAGCAAAGGGGTCTAGGGGGGATGGGGAACACGGTGACATGGGTCAAGGGGTGTCTGCGAGAGCCGACAACGTACAGTTGCACTCTACCTCAGGCGGTTGCCGCCGGACCAGGGCGTCTAATTCCTTCCGCACGGCCGTAATTGCCATGTGTACCGGCGCATAGTTCACGTTCCGCGAAGCGTCGTCGTCGCCGCCGAAAGGGACCAGGTCGGTAGCCCGGCCCAGGAGCTCCTGGATCTTGACCAGCGCGACCAAAAAGCTGTCCGAGTCGTACTCCCGGGCCTGCTCTATCTCGTCGCAGCACTTGACCAGGTACGAGCTGTATGTCATTGGATTGTGACGCCTGAAGAAGGCGGAAAGTCTGCGCAGAATACCAGTCAGTCCAGTCGGCACCCAGAAACGGTTGTGTCGCGTGTTCTCTTACAGGGATGTAACGTAGAAAGTGCCAAGGGCGGCGCGCATGTCGTCGAGCGTGTGGTCTTTGTTCCACCACCTCTTGGCTCCCGTCTGGATCGCGGCGTCCTTCAGCATGAGGGAGGAGGCTCTGCCAAAATCGAGGGGCCACCTGCTGAGGCCCAGATCGATCACAAGCCCAACAGCCAGTTGAACAAAGTTTGTTGCCTGGGAGTCGATAAAGAAGTGGAAGTCGCCCCTAAAAACACAGTCAGCCTCGGCGAAGCCATGACCTGGGCTGCTGCCCTGCTTCTTACCATGCCATGTGGACCAGCAACGCCTGCAGTATCTCTAGCCGCCGCTCCATGTTGATCACAAGGTGCTCAGCAATATACCGCCGAAACCATTCCTTGAAGTCGGACTGCGTGTTCGGGCCTTGCGGCGCAGCCACCGAGACGATGGTGCGGAAAAGGAAAGGCGTCTTTTCGTAGAGGTCATAGGCGGTGGTCATAACGGGAATAGTCACAAAAGGGAAGTAGGGCGCATATAGGGACCTGTAGATGTTCAAGGCGCGGTCTGCCTCGTAGAAAGTCATCCTGAACCCAGGTATGATCTCGACGGACTCGTTGCCAGGCGGCGAAGGCCTGTTCTGCGCCCTGAAGCCTGGTCCAGCCATGTCGGGGGTAGCCTTTGGGCTGCTGGCGCCTGTGCTCTGCCCGGTGGCGATGGATGCAGGCTGAGGCATGCCTGACGGAGCGAGAGGACGGGCATTGTATTGGTAGTGGTGTGCTGAAGGAGGAGATGAGGCGAGTTCCGGGAAGTCTGGCCTGTTGCTGGGGGCGGCACTGCTTGAGGACTCGACGTTTGGATTGAGGAGTTGCTGAATGCTGTTCCTGCCGGGCTCGTGGCTCGGGACGGGCACACTGGCACTGCTTGGTGGTGTCTGGCCGCTGGAACTAGGACTGTTTTGTTGGATCTGCTGACTGGCGTTCAGGAGGGACATGATGCCGTCGATCTTCTCCTCCAGCTGCCCAACACGGCTGTGTGGGAACAGTCTCGTCAGCGCGTGCATCCACCAATTAACTACCTGCATGCCTAAATCTGTGCCCACCGTCGTCCGGGATAATAAACCATACTCGGCGCTCGACACGGACGGCGACAGGGACACGATGCAGGCCGGATGAGCTACAAAGTAAATACGTACGTCGATGGGCCGCGCCTCCTTCGCGGGTTGATTTCTGGGAGAGTGCATGGCGCCTTGATCTTGGAACACCTGTAGCAGCAATGTCAGTAGCCTGGCCTCCATATCGGACGATCATCGTGTGGATGCAGCCCAGGACAATATGACAATCAGTAATGCGATTGAGTTCATCTATGCAGGGCGCGGGACCGCGATCCGGGAGATCGGCATGAGATCGACCGACTCCCGGGCGGACGAGCTTCTCTCAGAGCCAGGGGTTGAGATGGTCGGTTTGAGATGAAGCTTCCGCGGAACCTGACATCCGGATGACCCGCGTCGGAACCCGGAACACCCAGACAGTGCCAGCCTTCTCAAGGTGAACGAGAGGGGAGCTGGCCGTCGGTGGGCAAGCAAGAAAGCGCGGCAGCATGGCAGCAGCGTGGCCAACGCATGCAGTATCCGGAAGCAAGGCAGTGCGACCAAAGGTCGGGCTCAGCTCTGGGTGGATCACCCGGTGCGCCCCAGGTCTCAGGTGACTCCAGAGCCGGGAGCGATCGGGGGCGTGGAAGAGGGCGAGAAGCCCGTGAGTTCAAAAGAAGCCACTCACCTCTGGCAGGGCGTGGCACCGGGCTCAGACGGCCACACGCATCGCATCTTTGACCGAGCGCACGACTGGCATGCCCGTGGCCGGTATTTCTGGACCTCGGGCGTCGCGCGAGAAAGGTCGCCCGATGCCGGGGTGGAGTCTGGCATGGTGACGGCGTCGCGGGCTCCCGGAGAAGACCAAGGCAGTGCAGTATGCGGGTGGTGCTTGTGCTCGTACTCGGGCTCGGGGTCTGGGCTACTGCTTGAGCTGGAGACTGATTTTTCCCTTCTCACTATTATCAAGTAGTGCCGTGGGCGTGGGCAATGGACATCGGGACAGCCGCGCCGTTTGTGTGCGCGCGCGGGAGGCTCTGTTGCGCCTCTGCTGTGTGTGCGCTGCGCTGCGCTGTTCTCTAATCCCGAGCTGCGTCTAACAACGCCGCGTGGCCTTGTCCGTTGGAAACGAACAAACGCTAAGGGTCCAGGCAAAGTCTTGTCAGGCGTCAGGCGTCAGACGTCAGATGCAGAGCGAGCGGCATGTCATCAGGCGGGCGGAGGAAAAGGGTGTGTGCCGGACATGATGAGATGGGCGAGGCGAGGACGGGGCTGGCCTCCGGGAGGTGCGAGTGTGGGAGTCGGGCACTTGATCGAGGAAAAACAAGCAGGCCCAGCCAAGGGCCAAGCAAACCAGCAGTAGCAGCAGCAGCAGCAGCAGCAGCACAGAGGGAGGGAGAGAGAGGGCAGAGACGAACCAGGGGAGCACAAGGCCAGCCAGAAACCATGCAAGAACCAAGCAAGAACCAGACCGCCTGCTGCTCGCTGCCGCTGCCACTGCGCCTCTAGGGCGGATTTCTGGTTCGGCCCGGTCGGGCAGCTGGACCTCGTGGGGCGACAGCTCCGGATATAGAGCTGATAATTGGCTCCCGCCCCTTCAGGGGGGGCCGGCTCGGGTTCTAATTGAATATCCGAGCCCGAACCCATCCAGACATATTTTTCCTCGGCTAATAAACGAACGACACTCCGACACCCCATCGCTCCATCCCTCTCAGGCTGGCTGCTGCTGCATGTCACACGAACTGCTGCACGCTGCGGGCCGGCCGGTCTCTACAGTACATCTGGACCGAGGAAGAAGCTAGCTCTCGTTACCATCTCATATAGTCTAGATCTAGATTCTCTACACACATGAGAGCAGGCTATGCGCGCAGGTGGGACACCACGACAATTGGATAGCTAGTCCGTCCGTTACACGTTTGACGAGTAAGTGGGAACGCATTTCCTGGTACGGAATTTGCCAGATTAAGGAAACCAGCCCCCTAAAGTCACTATGCTCCGTACACCTCAAAGGCGTTGCACCGAGGCACGGGGGCACCAAAAGCGAGCCTGAAATCGCGAATACGATCAGTCAGTGTTTACATAAAAGCGAAGACCACCGCATGTCGCATTGCTACTCATTGACGGGCATATCAAAGCATGTAGGGATGACTCGTCTGGGTATCCGGGTTCCTCCTCCCGCCGCCCTTGTCCTGCTCCAACGCCATCCTCTCCTCCCCATGACCAACGCTTTAGCTTCAGAGCGGGCCGCAATAAGAACGCCATGTCAAAGATTAGATGCTCGGTTGAACGCTAGCGAGGAAACGTTATCTGCAAACAAGGTTCCTCCTCAATGACCGAGTCACCCGCAGTCAGTCCATCATCCTGCCCCTGATATCCAAGCATTGAGACCAGCACGGCTGCATGTTTCCACCAGCCTCCGGACAAAAGATGAATCGGTAGCATAGCTCACATCCCCCTCCACGGATCCCAGTATCCCCCAAAATTCCCCGTTCAAGCCACCACAGCTGTGGTATCGCCAACACTGGCTGTGCTCACCACCCCGAAAGGTACGCGGCCTCGTGGGTCGCGAGTGGTGGGTTCGACTTGATCACACGACCATTTCCATCAGGTTTACCGAGCTTCTTAAGTGTGTAGGCTGCTTGATCCGTTCCCCTATGCGAAGGGGCCGGCGGAGGTGTTGGGGGGGATGAAGGTGAGGCGGCGCCAGTTTCTTAAGGGATCCTGGCTGTCGGATCATGGGTTTCAGCGCCTTAATCATGACTCTCAGCTTGGCCCTCCCATCGGCATTGGCATCTCCAGTCGGAGAGGGGTCAACATCCCCAGGGGGAGAAGATTCGATACCACCAGGAGAGGAGTCAACGTGCACCACCGACTTTTGCCTGATGCCCCGTTTACGAGTCTCAATCAACTCGGTGGCCAACTCGAGAGGTGTCTTTGTAAGCCCACTAGACCGGTGAGGGTCCACGTCGTCACGGACACACAGCATTTCGATAGTCTCCCGCAGGAAGCCATCGAAGCGGCCGCTGTCGTGGATCTCGGGCTTCTGGGAGAAGGCAGCGTGCTCCTTTCTCATGCTGTCCAAAGCATGCCACAGAGGTGTCCTGCCTTGCTTGTCAGGAATATCTGGGAGGATGTCAGGCCGGTTCAACATCATCCGCATGGCTTCGGTCGCCTCATGGTGGTGTTGCAAAGAGTCCTCCATTTTCAAAATCTGAACAGTAATCAGTACAAAGATCGATTCTCTTGTCCTACCCTTGCAGTTGCCAAGGTTAAGATACTCACCATCCGAATTGGTCCGCTGTAAGGGAACCGCAGCCTAAAATGGGACATGTACTTGGAGTTCCCGCAGTCTGAGAAGAAATGCGCCAAGGGAACCAATCCATCCGCATCAACTGCATTCAGCCAGCTGGAGCTGCATGAATGCTGCAGCAATAACTTGATCGCGAGTGGAGAGCCTCCTTTGATGGCTAGATGAAGTGGATTAGAGCCCTGCTCGTCGATCCAGTCCAACGGCGCATCTGAGTCTCGCAGTAGCCGGTGATAGGGGCTTCCTTCCCACACATTACCGTTAGCAACGGCAGAACGGAGTGGTGACCATCCATGGTTATCTACTGCGAGGGGATCCTGTCCGTATTCTTCAATAAGCTTCGAAGCCACTCCCCCGTCGGAGAACTGCCCCAGATTCTCGGCGATGTGCGACAGTGCCGTGCGGCCGTGCTCATCTCGGTGGCCAACATCCACCTCAGATGTCTTGAGCAAAAACATGATTGTTTCATGGTATCTCCAAGCTGTTGACGCATGCATGAGCGGTGTCATTCCCCTGGCATCTGGTGTATGCAGCTGTGATCCCAGGGCGGGACAAGACTGCAAGAAAAGCTCGAGACAACCAGGACGGGGCATCGCGCATAGAGTATCTATGAATCGCATACCAGCGCGGGTAAAAAGGCCTTCTGAAAGCCGAAGATAGAGGTCCGAAAGTTCTTTGGGATCAATACTCTCGGAGATCGCTTTGAACAAATGCCAGCAGTTGTCGTACATCTTCTCGCAAGTTGTCGGCGTTCCTCGGTTCTGGTCTTCTTTCACCTGACCAAGTGATAGGACGGTGTGTCGGGAAGTTAGTATCGCTAAACTCATGAGAGGGCAGTTGCCCTTTTCGTCTTGGTGAAATGCAAGCCGTGGATCAAATCCAGGGAACCTGAGGAGCGAGTTAAACTGTTTCGGGTGGTCGACTCTCCCGTTAAATATGGCTGCTGTCAGCACAGAGTGTCTAAAGTTGGTCACAGAGTTGACAACTGTGGTATCGTTTTGCTTTTCAAGCATCTCTAAAATGAGATCAATGGATTGCTGGCTTCCTCTGATAAAGGCGGCCATCAGAATCGTCCCACCTCTGCTGTCTATGTCGCATACCGACGCAGGACTCAGTTGCACCAGTGCCCGTAGCAATCCAAATGAGCAAGACGCAAGGGCAAGGTAAAGTGAGTTGAGTCCGATGTGGTGTTGTTCACCAGGTTGACCCGCCTTTCCGAAGATTGGACTGTCGTCTCGGTCAAGCAGCTTGACGCTTATCTTCTCCAGACTATCACGATAGAAAGGTGGAATATACTTAGTCTTGGAAAGAGGAATGGGAGTCCAGTTGAGCGGAATAACACCCTCAATATCAGTATTATATGCCTCTTCGGGAAAAATGGCCTTAGCATTGGCCATTTCTCGGATGCAGTTGAACACAATCCTGTCAAAGCAGCTGTACCCACTGCTATCTGCTGCGAGGATGCCGCCAGGGTTGCAATTTAGGAATAGCTCGCATAGGAGGGTGAAGGTTTTGTCGTGGCCCTCGAGCAGTGCCTCCAAGGCAGCCAACGGGTCGACATGCGCCGCGCCTCGGTCCCAAAGTTCCTGGACCAGGTCATCTGCCCCAATTCTCGCTGCAAACGCCAGTGCTGTTCTGCCGCCGATGGCTGCTTGACTCAAGTCAACAGTTTGATCTGTCAAGATAAGTTTCACAACTTCGGGGTTTCTCATAAGGATGGCGAAGTGAAGGAGCGTGTATCCGTTGAAGTTAGGGGCTGGAGCATAGGCATCGGCGAAGGGAAGCAGAATTTGCATGATTGATAAATGCCCTCTTTGCATGGCACAGAGCATAGCACTCATGCAGCTCGCCTTCCACTCAGCTGCAGGGGCTTCATGGTAATGGTTTTGCATCCACTCGAGGAGCAAGTTGACGCAAATATCGTGTCCGTTAAATGCTGCGGCCGTTAAAGGGGTCATGGCAACTCGGCCAACAATCTTTTCTCTAATTCTTCTCCGATCGATAGCGATTATTCCTTCCGGTCTGTGCCGTATAGTGTGGCGCAGAGTTCGAGGGGTATGGAGGGTACAATTCTTGCCGTCACGGCCCACACCCACATTCAAAACCAATCTGTTGGAGGCTACGTCAGTCTCCTGTCCAAAACGAACGACCGCTTGTGTCATGACAAACCGTGGCTGGATCTCCAGATGATACTTGGTATCCATGGTATCTAACCCCAGCAGCCAACCAAGCATTTCGCTCTGTCCGTTCAAGGCTGCCGCACCTAGAGCAGTGAGGCCAGACTCATCTCGACCTGCGATTGAAGCTCCATAACCCATTAGTGTCTCTGCGATGGAAACCTTGCCATGAAAAGCGGCAGCTACCAAAGCTGCGCTGATAATTCGCTTGTCCGAAATCACTTCGGTGCAGACGTCCAATGAGAAATCGTTAGTCTCTGGAGGAGCCACACCATAAGGATAAACGTCTTCGGCGCCACCGTGGACGGAGCACCAGGCGAGCCCACAGCCATTCAAGCTACCGAGCTCGTAGATGAACTGTGTGATTGGCTTTTGGTACCAGTCGATGTTGTTCGCCAAAAGTATATCGATGACACTCATCTTGTTTTCGTAGCAAGCCCACATCAGCACGCTGTCTCTCATGCCTTCCAACTCCAGCGCAAGCTGCTGGAGTCCAAATCGATCGTTATCCTGCTTCGCAGCAAGGGGGAATGATCCTTGTCGCGCGATTTGTATGGCTGCGTCGCGTTTTATTGAGGCTTCTGAAACTTCCCGGTCGCTGTTGATGAGGTGATATCCCCAATGGTTCTGAATGTAGTCCAAGAAATAGCTCGGATGTCCCTGCTTCATTTTGGATTTATCGAAGGCTTGTTTGTATACCCGGCAGATGGCCGCCATCCTTGCCTCCGCGTGTGAAAACCATCCGGACTGAGGGGACGATAGGTAGTCCCGTATCGACTTGTGAGCGACCTGGACAAGTCTCTTTCCCGATGGTCTTTCAACTCCCTGCACTTCCGTGCTGGGCGTCGTGCTGGGTGCCGTGCTGGGTGCACTTCCGGGTCCTGACAGTCGAGCATGTCGAGGTTGGGCTTCGACGATAACCAGTCCCGTACAAGAGGTCAGTACATAATCGATGGGTGGGATATTCTCCTCATCGAATCCCTCCTTTAGGTCCTCCAGATCGATGGCAAGGGCGTGGCATAGCTCGTCCACCGTCAGAGGACGACGAGCCGTGGCCAAAACCATCAACGCGTTCAAGGCTATACTGGCCGCTTCTTCCGGCTGACTCATAACACGTTGCATGGCAATGTCCAACGCTTTTTTGGTCGAATCTGGTCCTGAGGAGAAGTTTTGAAGGGCCTTGCGCAGAGCCTTGCGCGATGATTTGGATTTCAAGGAGCGGAGATGTAAATCGGCCAGGAGGAACCTGTCGGGGATTAGCTCTGTGACTTTCCAACGGAATCCATGCACTTGTTGCTCACATTTCCCCTGCCGCCTGCACGACCGATTCTTTGATCTCATCTTGCAACTGAGTGTCCTTGGAGACGAAGCTGGGTAGCGTGACCATGTGAGTCGAGATGTATTGTTCGATGTCTTCCCCGGTGGCTTTAATTCTCAATTGAGGAGTGCCAGAGAAAAGGTCACCAATCTCTGCAATGTCGCGGGAGGTAACGAACAAATTCAAACCGGTGCATTGCTGTAAATCAAACAGCTTCGGTATGAGCACCTCTCTTGCGTCACGGTTAAGTTCATCTAAGGCGTCAATGACGACAAAATTCCTTGTCCTCAGTTGCAGAGAAGCTTTCAGGAGACCAAAAATTCCGTCCAGACTAATTTCTGATCTTGATCGCTGAGAAGAATTGTATATCTGGCGCACTGCGGCTGGCCAAACATGCAGATGCTCGAGAAGCATCCGTAATAAGTTTCGGGCCAGGTCCACATGCTCTCTCTCGTCGGATCGCTGATAGTCGCAAAAGGCAAAGGCGACGCCGACCTCGTCATTGAGGAGCATATCATGTAGTCTCTCGATGACCACTGCACCATACAGAATCAGCAAACCGTGTGATCTCATGAAAATAAGATGAGATTTTGAGAGCTTCTTCTTCAAAAATTGAGGCAATAATCCCCCCTGGAAAACACTTACTGGCTGATGCGTGAGTTTTACCAGCACCTGGTATACCCGGACAAAATAGCGTGGTTCCTCTTCCCTGGTCGCTGGCCCAGGTCTGCCATTCAGGCGAGTCAAAAAGCCATTTCCTAGTTCCGGGTTCGTGGTCACCGATGAGCCGTTTCTGACGATTTATATGCCATTCACATTCCTTACCAATCCAGTCAAGAACCTGCTTCCGTTCTTGCTCGTCGATTTGGTTCTCGAGCCTGTCAACGCTCTTCTGTGTTTCTCGCGTAGCGTGGTTATCGAGAAAGAATTTCAGCATAGAAATGGTGGACATGAGTCTCTGTCGGAGCTCAACGACTTCGCCAGAATCAAAGTTCAGGCGTGCCCAGATTTGCTTTGCACCACGCCTCTCACTGGAGCCGGGGGCACGGTTCAGGGTATCACATTCTGGGAACACTTGTCAGCAGTCCCGCGTTGCGGATGTATTTGAAGATTTACATACTGATAAGGAGTTTGTCCAGATCTTGGAGCACACGATTGGAAACATCTCTCATCGTTTTCAGTTGCTCAGCCTTTAAGGGATCTAGCTTCTTCGCCACCATGTCCGCATGCACTGAGACATCTGAGAGTAGTATGGAGAGACTCTCTACCTCGTAGGAGATGTCCCGAACTTTCGTGGGCGCATCTGCAAACCTTTTGTGGATCTTGTTGGCGAGCTCGATCACAGCGAGGAAGTCGCCAACACCAAAGCCGAAGCTCATCGTGGCACGAAACTCAGGCTGTAGGATGAAGGTCGCCTAGAGATATTCGGAGGACAAAGTAAGTCTAGCAACGGAGATTATTGAATTGAAACCGGTGGTTCACAACACTTGTGGTTACGAGGGACCGGGAGTATAAAAGGCAGAACTCTCGCAGCCTTGGATATGGCCATAAAACGTCCTGCCTAGAATTAGGCGCTGCATGTCAGATTTCACCACAGCTGAAACATTGAATTGTGCCATGATCAGGGTCTGACACCACCGACCCTTCCTTTACTCCTCCAACTAGCGTGCCTCATGTGCTGGTGATTATATTACCCTGATCATTATCTATTATATTTGGATTCAAAATTCTCAATGGTAGTCAGAACAAGGTTGAAGCAATTTTTGGATTTACACCGGACCTCAGAACCCAATTCATGTCTTGTCGAAATGCACAGGTTGTGTGCATGCATATGCAGCCAAGCACATCAGTACCTGATGGATGCCCAGGTCTTGTACAATACCGCCAAGACAGCCCCCACGGCCAAGGTATCAATCAGTGCGAGTACTGTTTCGAGGATGGCTTGAAAGCCGGTCAGTCGTCCCCAAAACCTCACAAGAGTGAAGAAGGGTTCCAAAGTAAATGAACACCATTAATCTTACTCGCTGTTGCAAAAATTGGCAACCGAGGCAGCCCACCTGATCGTGACTCAGGCCTGCGCAAGGATCGTCTCAAAGAGACCACAAGATACACATCGTGGCTTGAGTCCAATTGAACCAGCTGAGGCCAGATATAGTGAGATTGATGGTTGATGATGTGAGTATCAGTCACGTCCTAGGGCTGCCTATTGCTTAGACATCAATCCATAATTACATGATGTCGACGAATGTGGAAAGTACCTCGAGAAAGAACGCCAAATGTGGTTGGCCCTACCCAGGTGTTTGATGCTCATAGATTGAGCTTCTGAGTGCGATCTTGTAGTAGGGTGAGCCACTTGTATCCGGTAGGAAATTATGCATCATCTTTCTCCCAAATAACGTGGCTGATTTGGTGGCAAAACTAACCCTCACTCTCGGGTGAATCGAGCTGGTGGCTTTGACAGATTTGTAAATGCAAGACGAGACTAGAAGTACCATACAGATTTGCACTGTGCATGGTAGTGCATGGGAGGTAGGGGGTATGCACACAAAAGGAAGAGCCATTAACAAACTCCGCAGTCAGACTCCTGCCATCAAAAACATCGCAGTTCTTTTCCAGCCCAATGGCCCCTCTACTTAAGTACAGTACAATACACCGACCCTTCCACAACGTTCCATCAACAGAGACATATAAAGATCATCAACACTTTCCAATACTGAGGATTTCTACCATCGCCACCGCTGCTCTTGGCCCAGCCGGTGTTATGTACATCGCCAACGGCTTTCTGGAGTCCTGCTCATAGACTGCGCGTAGGCGGCTTATTGCAGAATTGAGCGTTTCAGCGCATCATCCCGGGCTTGCTGATTAATTGAACTCTCCAAATTGGACTACACCTAGGTAGTTTTTAAATTTCACGATTTATCCAATCCGATTTGAGGAAGCATTTTCTCTAATGGAATAAGATTTCCTGCTACCAAAACTTCCAGGCTAATGAATGTGTGATTATGTCGGCTGCTCAACAAGATAGCAATGAAGACCAAAAAAAGAAAAAGGAAAGGAAGAAATGGAGAAAGAAAAAAGACAAACACCACTCTAAACCAGTTGAACGCCCCCGCTGTCAGGTATCACCAAACCGGCTATCAACCCCTAAAATCATTGTTTGATCTCTCCATACCAAAAACCAAAAAATACACAGCATGCCATCATAGCCGATTGAACCTGAAACGAATGCCCTTCTGCCCCATGGTTCCCTGTAGAGCTTGCATTTTGGAGACGAACCATCGCTCAGAGCTGTTCAGGATTTGATTGACGGCGGCGAAACCGGGTCCGTTGACTTGACTGGTCTTGTATTCGAGATCTATCATGTTGAGCTGCGAGAAGTAAGTCGCGGAATTCAACTCAATGTCCGCGAGAAACCAAATCGTAAATGGATATGCCATGTGGCGAGCAATAGTATAAGGCATCTGTATCCCTGGATCTTGGTAATCTTCTTGCACCGGTGCAATATCTTCGCCGTATGCCTCGCTTAATGGAAAAACCCTGAAGTCGGCAATGAGGACCAAGCTTCGCAGAGTCCCAGGAAGAACCTCCAGCGGATCGAGCATGGCGCCATTTGTGCGGGATGGGTCTCTCAATAATCGCATCGGGATCCTCAGCGTCTCCAGCATGGGGGCGAAATGAAATCGGGATCTGATCGAGTCTGTGAACCATGCGCAGTTGGACCATCCTACTCGTGACGTGATATCGATGCTCAAGTGACGAAGAGACTCCCTGTGGATGCGTGTTTCCGACCACATTGGCGGAGTCACAAAGATTGACTCCTCGTGGCTGTGATGCGATAATACAAGTGAAGACAGAGCGGTAAACATGGCAGTGATCCCTGCTATATCATCCCAGGGCATTGTACGGCCGACTCGTAGATCAATGCTTGTGATCGTGTGGCGTAGGGCCTCTTGTCGTTGACCTAGGAGCAATTGCGTGTCAGCTGCATCTTTTCTTGGCGGCACGATATGTAGGAGTTTGTGGCAGCTGAGCCAAATGACTCTTGACGCGATAACGACTTACTGAGAAATTCTCCGTAGCTTTCGTGGCCTGAGCAGAATCCAGGCCCAGGTCGTCGGACAACAATGTGGCTCAAGGAGGGCAAGTTGAGCAGGTCCTCGAAGGTCTGATACTCGTCAGATCGGTCTATCCGCCCTGAGGAAGCAAAATTCCTAACTTTGCCACTTTGGGCAAGAAATTTTGCGTGCCGTCGGCATTCTTTGCACGACTGATTTCCATGGGGATAAAGCGCTTCAGTATATCGAAATGGTCTGACGCTCGGAACGCCGTCGTTTTATCGAAATTCAGAGACAAGGTGGCAAGATTAGGCGTTTTCTTGAGGACTGTTACCAACGTCTCAGAGAATTGGCTCAGCGTTATGGTCTGTGGATCATGATGTCCATTATTGAGGAGTTCCTGATCTTCAATGTCTGATGATTCCAAGTCTCGGTACACAGTAAGCGATGTGACATTCGCGCCGAGTTCAGGGGACCCGTCCAGGGTTTTACGGAGATGATGCAACTTGTACGGGTCGGAGACGACGATGGTGCGATAGAGTTGTGGCTTCGCCATAGCTAGCATCTGTCTGGAGACCCGACAGAGCGCTTCAATTCCTGCTTGAGCTGAACGCAAAGCATCGGAGCCGGCATAGCCTACTTGGACAGTGTCATGGTCCTGAGGCAGATGCTCAACCATCTCGAGGATAAGCTCAGTGGGGAGTGACGCCAAATTACGGGATACAGCGTGCGCATCCATCTCCGTCTTATCTTGTATGTTCAGTGCTCCCATGCCCATGCTTAACCCTGGTGCTTGGTCTGGGGACTGGTTGGTGAAACGGCCTTCAGCCATGTTGTGCTTGTTTAGAGGCACTTTGATACCTTTGCTGGCTGGCTGATTGTTGCTGTTAAGACATGTGTGAGTGATGCCTACCAGATCAGTAGACTCAGCACTTACTCTTATGATCCTCCTTAAAGAAGCTGAAAAGTCTTAGGAAATACCTGTCACAGCGAGCAATGTATTGCATTCGTGATGTAAGTAAGTGGACCAGAGGTTGGAAATGATGAATGTCAATAGCCGCTGTGTGTTGACTTTCCTCGGTAAAAGGCAGGTAGTAGTGATGTATGTTGAAAAGTAGAAACTGGGCCGGCCCCTTCTTGCCTTTTTATATCCCAAAAGGTTGGTGTCGGAGCTATATTTAATCGTGAGTGACACGCCATATCTTATGGCTCGAGACTGTTATCAATTGACACACTTGTGAAGAGCTGACTCACGGGCAGTGGTGGGCCTTGGAGCGTTTGTTGATGTCAGAAGTTGTGTGACTCTGGCAGCCCGTATGCAAGAACCCCATGTTCCGAGAAACAGTATCTGGGATTCACATACGTTTCCAAGGTATTTCTTCCGTCGGATGATGATGAAGAAGTGACTGTGGCCTTCAAGGTACACGACTATACTGACAAATGGTAAACGGAAAACTGTGCAATGACGGGTTCAGGCCCTGTGAATTCAGACAGTGACCAAGGTAGATGTGTGAATGCTAGAAACGGTAGGAAGCCCAGGCACCTCATAAAATCCCAGACTACAACCTCAGAAAACGCAGACAGAAAGACTTCAACCACTCCACCACACCTGGCACCTCCTCGACACAGATATATCCAGCTCAGGAAGATCCCTCTCACACAATGAAGACATCCACCATCTTGGCCACCGCTGCGCTCGGCCCAGTCGGCATCATGTGCATCGCCAGCGGCTTCCTGAACTCCTGCTCCCAGATCGGCCTCACCAACCTCGAGGGCGACGCCGGCCGGTCCATCATGCTCCAGGCCTACTGCAAGGTCCAAGGTGCCGACGACCACTGGACCGAGCTGGACCTTAACACCTGCTTCGGCTGGTCCGCCGACACCTGCAACTTCATCTCTCCTGCTTCCGGCCACTTTACGGACTCTTGCACCAGCTGCTACACCTCGGCTGGTGGCGACTTCGATGGCACTTTTGCCTGCCGAGGCCCTTGCAATGCAGGCGGCGAGGCCTTCAAGATGTTCAATCTGAGTGAGTGCATGATCTCGTTTGCTTCATCCTTCCCTGGCAGAAGAGGCATCTCGTTACTGACACAGACCCTGGCAGACGATTACGTCGGAAATCTCATTGGAGATCTCGTCTGCTAGGCTGGCAAGGGCAGGGCTCTGACCCGATCAGGAGAATTTTGGTGGGTGGCAATAGGAGATCTGGCGCTGTCACTATTTGGCAGTAGGAATCTGGGTTGGCGCATCGCGGCATGACATTGCGGCATGGCGTTAGGAGGTGCTTGATATCTTCAGATATCCTCTGGAGTTTACCTAGGTATACAAGCGGGACCCAAGTCAGTACCACACCTCCAGTTGTGGAATTTTACCAACGAACTATAATTGAAGAGCGAGTTGCCGACCCCGATTCTTGACTCTCTGAAAAAGTGGCGAAGCCAGTGAGCTGCGAAGGTATTCGTTGCCTTCACCGTTTGGCTTCGTGAGAAGGACGTTTTCAGCTGTTTAGAGGTGTTGACCCCGTCCGCTCCCCAACCTGTGAGTCACAGGGACACGTACGGCCCAAGTACCTCGCCATCTGATGATAGGCAAGACTCAGTCGGTGCAAGCGGTGGAAGTTATCACGAGAGTACAGTCACTATCACTATTTACTACCCTAAAATTGGGCTGCTTCGTGCGTTCAGTTCGTCTGGTAAGTAGACTGGAGAGCAATGATGATGAGAGTGCAGTCATTGCGGCTTCCTACACATTCAGTGGCTGGATTTGAGGCCAGATTCTTCGTGTGCAGTCTGCCTGACATACTGCCCTCATCGGCTTTAAAGCCTTCGAGGTGGTTAAAAACCTCCCATTGGCATATTCCCTTTCTGCTCTTCCATTTCGACACATCCTAGGTTTCGGTGCTTAAATAAATGCGGGACTGGCAGGCGTCTTTACAGAACGAAAAGCTCGTTACAAAACATACAATACGAGACCAAACCTAACTGGTCTAGTTGGAAATTTGAACAGACTCCATTGAGTGGCCAGAGAATAAAGTGAGCCATCCGGTTTCAACTGGTGACGGACTGACACCATCGCTCGGACCATGCCCCGGAGACCTACGTGGCGAGGTGGCTGGAGATAAGACAGGGTCCAGAGTCCCCAAAACAAGAAAGCGGACCAATGATACTGTTGGCAGGGGGGCCTTCCCTTTCATTTCTGTACTACTCCATCGGCGATGTTTCGTGATCGCAGTGATGAATAAACTTTCGCAACGGAGGTCTGATGCCCAAATCTGAAGGAGAGGAGACGTCACGGGCCCTGGTACTGCCTCAAAACAACAAGAATGCCACTATGGAGAATATTTTGAGGCTGGTAATGCATGAATTACAGAAATCCGCTGTGTTTATACAAATATGTCATAATATGTAGCTGAGTTCCTAACAACAATCGAACGGCGCTGGCTCTGAGTGAACATGATATCGACCATTCCAGACGGTCATGTCATCTATGAGTATGATCGTGAACACCAGTCATAAAAATCAAGTGTCTAGTTTCCACCAACACTGAGTAGTTCCTCACTTCATAAGTGTCTCAGGCCGGCCGTCCAACTTGACGTTCGACCCCTGCCCGACATACTGAATCTTCTCCTTGAGGCTCTTGTTGCCCCAGTTCTCCTCGTCCCTCCTGTCAGCCGCCTCCTTCTTGGCCCGGCGGATATCAAAAATAGCAAGCAGTATGTTGAGCATGGAGATGCCGCTCCCGGTGACGTAGAGGGCCGTCAGGCTCACGGCGGCGGCGAACGCCGCCTCGAAGGGCACCGCGCGCGTGACGCACAGCGTGACGGAGCCCAGGTCGGCGAAGCCGCTGATCACGGTCGGCATGGTGAGGCCGAGGAGGACCTGGTTGAGGAGCGTGCGGATCGTGCGCCGGTCGAGGAGCTTGAACGGCGCGGGCAGGACCGAGGCCTGGGCGTCGGGGGAGGGGGCCTTGGTCGAGATGTAGATCTTGTTGAAGACTTGGAAGCCAGTCGCGCCGAAGGTGAAGAGGGCGGTGATGAGGCCGAGGATCTGATTTTTAGGAAAGGTATTAGCTTTTGTAACTACGCCAGGGAGGGAGTATTTCCATCTGCGGGGACACTTACGCCGTGTGCCGTCCGCATATTGCCAGAAGACCCGGTGGCCAAGACGCCGAAGATGAGTATTATCAACGTGGAAGGGCCCATGACCCAGAACCACCCAATGTTGGCCCACCGTGTTGCTTTGGGAAGAACGTGGTCCAGCTTCAGCCGCAAGAGGAGGGCTCGAGTGCCTTCGAGGCTGAGGATCAGAGGGAGCACGGCCAGGAACACGGACATGGCGACCATGACTGTTTAGGGGACACAGATGTTAGCGCAAACTTATAAATGGTAACACTGGTGGTGAGGGGAGGCGGGAGGGAGTTAAAGCTCACTGTGGACGGCCAAGAATGCCGCGAAACGAATGGCCGAGTTCCCATTGATGGTGATTCCGTCCGCAGCAGAGAGGAGATTGCCCTGGAGATTATCAATCACCTTCTGGCCATCGATGGCGAATTGGTTTCCGTCGCTGGTAATCTTGATCAACCCCTTTGGAACCACCTGCTGGAGGGTAGTGACATTAACGCCACTTGTGACTCCATTGGTCGAAATGGTCCCACTGCTCAGAAGACCAAGAGCAACAAGCACCAGGCCGCCCACTCCCTCGCAGGTAAGTGCAGAGACAACGCGCTGCGACACAGAGGAGATGGTATCCGCATTGAAGACAACAGACAAATTAAAGCTGTTGCCATTGCTAACAGTCGTCACACCAGCCTCCTGACGCGGGAGGACCGCGCTCGAAAGCACCTGGTGGACACTCCGCCTGGCCAAGGCAGTCCCATTGCTCGGACCGGCGGCAGCCCCAGCGCCGGTGTTGTTCCCAACAAGCCCCTCGACGAGCGAGGTGACATTCAGCTGCGACAGCAGCTGCACGCCGACGAGGGTACCCTGGCCGCCGAGGCCCGTCCCGAGGCCCATGGCGGCGCCGCCCAGGGAGTCGTTGAACGCGAGCGTGTTGGGCTGGATGGCGCCCGCCTGGGGCATGGTGGCGGTGCCGTTGATGAGCGCCTGCAGCCCGCCCATGCTGTTGACGGCGTCGCCTGCGCCCTGCACCAGCCCCATGGCCACGCCCTGGGCGGCTCGGCCGATGTCGATGTTACCTGCGGCGCCGGCCAGCGGGGAGTTGCCAGAGGTCAGCTGGCTCAGGTTGACGTTCTCGGTGACGCTCTTTGTCAACCCGAAGGCAAAGTTGCCCGCCACTGAAGGGGCATCGTTGCCGTTTGGATCAGGGGGGTTGACGACGGCCGAGGACAACTTCAGGCCCGCCGCCGCACCACTGCCGAGACCAGTTCCGAAGCTCATGGCCGTCATACCAAGGTTGGGGATGATCTGGTTGATGTTGATGTTCTGCAGGGCTCCCCCACTTGTCAGGCTTGTCGTGTTAAGGTTGCTCGTCAGGCTGTTCGTCAAACCAAAGCCGAAGGCCCCCAGGGCATCGGAGGCGGTGTTGCCAGCCGGTGGAGCGAGGTTCGCCTGCGTGAGCTTGAGGCCTGACGACGCGCCGTTGCCGATGCCCTGCGCCAGGGACATGGCGATCTGCGAGGTTGGGACGCCACCCGTGAATTGCGAGATGTCGATGCTGTTGGCCGACAGCTTGGACGTGTCAACGTTGGACGCCAGCGACTTGGTCAGTCCAAAGCCAAATGTGTTTGCGATGTCGGCCGTGCTGTTCCCCTTGGGTGGTTCCATCGCCATGGCCTGTGGCGATAGCTTCAGCCCCGAGGCCACACCGTTTCCTATGCCATTAGCGGCACCAAGTGCCAGCCCGTTGAGGTCGAGGCTGCCTCCTGCGCTGGATGCGAGACTCGAGATGTTGACAGAGCCGAGCAGCGACGCAGTCGCACCCATCGCCGCATTCTGTAGCGCAGGGTTGAGGCCCGTCGCGTTCATGCCGTTGTCGGCGGCGACCTTGGCGGCGACCTGCATCGTCATGGGGGCCGGGGCGACGTTGAGGCCCTGGGCGGCGCCGGCGCCGAGGCCGATGCCGAGGAACATGCTGGCGCCACCGGCGTCCTGTAGGAGAGAGTTTCCAAGGCCGGACAAGGCTGATGAGATTCCGCCAGTAAGGCCTGAAAGGAGACCACCTCCTGCCGCACCTGATTCAGTTGCCCCAGGGGCTGCGGGTGTTGTGCCAGTGCCACCGCCCAAAAGGCCACCTAGTCCTGAAAGGAGATCTTGACGACGTGTTTTCGTACCGGGTGGGCTATCTGAAAGGCTATTTCGATACTTCTCGAGGCTGACGCTTGCTTGTTGTAATTCAGGGACGTCTTCGAATCTCTTTGCGAGCATCTTTGATAGGTCGGCGACCAGGTCGACGGCATCTTCGATATGGCGTCGTAGTATTTGGTCCTGTGCTGCGGCTCTGGCTGTTTCTGGGGAGACGATCCCCGAGAAAAGCTCTGCTACGTCCCCTTCTCGTGCCGATATCTTCGTGTCCACCTGTCCACTCAACCCCAACGCTGTGACGAGGCTCGATAGCAGCAGCATGACTACCGTCAACCTTCGTGATACTGGTTGGCCTGCCATTAACTCGGTCGAAAAGATGGCGAGACACTGCAAAGTCTGCCACGTATAATCAAAATTATGTATATGAAAGTATCGCCAGCGACAATTGAATGTATTGAAGAGCCAAGTCTAGCAGCTTAACCGGCTCCACAAGTCGATCCATCAGGCGGGAGAAGCCGTGATCTAATAAACAAGCTTGGTCGATCGTCCATCGATACCAGAATATTCCCATGATCGACCCCGGGTGACAGAGTAGTGGGTCCTGCCACCCTGTAAAACGCAAGTACATCGTCGCCATCAGTCGTTGGCAGGTTGTCGATGGGCAGGAGTCCACAGCATCGAAAGAAATTGCCCGATCCGGAAACAACCTCGTACCGTCAGCGTCCATGGACCAAACAGGCTGAGTCGCTCAGGAGGCGCAAACACTCGCGTGGTTGGGCGGACCTCGTGGGTTTGGGCCAACCCTGAATCGAGTTTGGGGTCGCATGGAAATGATGACTACAGGCGGCTGGGGTCCGTCCCAACCAGTGAGATCCGCGCTGCATGGAAGCAGTCGAAGATCATCTGGGACTGCGTTCGGGCCAGGGGTCCTGTTCTGCATGTGCAAGGAGCTGGGGTTTGGGACGTCCGGACCGTATTCGTTCATCTTGTCTGAGCTTCGGAGGGAGAGAGAGAGAGAGAGAGCATTGACTATGGCCCTCCCAGGCTGTGGGCGCAGCCAACCCCGTGCAGGGCCCAACGAACAAACCCCCCCGGGGGCAATCCGGTCCCAGGTTTCGATCTGCGAGATTTGTCGCCTCTGGGACTCGGGCTGGCTGGCGAATGGGGTGGCTTGACGGAGGCTGAGTGTCGTCGTCTGAAACGCTAGAGTTAGACTCCGGGCTGTCAAAGATCGGGCGGCTGCAAATCGCGCTAGGGCACCAGGTCCCCCGTCCCAGGGGCCAACCTCGGAGCAGCGGCCAGAGCACCTTGCCCGATTCAGAAGATTGCTGAGGAGTGACGCCACACGATGTCTTCGACCGGGCTTCGGACGACGGATTTCCAAGATTAGCGTGCTGTTTCTCTAACATGACAGAGGGACTAAGCAGGGCAAGGCAAGGCATACTCCACTTTTGTTGCCTTGTCTTCGCCCTTGCGGGCTGACTCGATTCAGCCTTCTGAAATCGACCTTGTGTCGGATGAGGCACTGCTGGTTCTGGCGCTGCTGTTCTGACCTACCTAGGCGCTAACCGTCTATTTCCACCGTGTTAGTGGTCGCGAGGGCCTCGCCTAGAGGGCTTCCATTGCGACTCCCACTAGGTGAGCAATATTAAGAAGCAGGGATCGTGTCGCGGGGATAGATAGTAAAAAGGGTATGGCACATTAAGGCCAAGCTCCTGTCAATATGTCTGGGCCGGAGGAAGCCCGCTCAATGGCCAGGGCTCCATGCAGCCTTCTGCAAGCCCACGTCAGTCAGACAGGACTCGAGACATCGGTTTGCCAGGACAGATAGCGTTGAAACAACCTTTGACAGGTCGCCCCGCCCAAGTGGCACATGAGTGGATTCCATGTCCAAAAAAGGCAATTTCTGTGCATCAGAGAAGGAAACGCTCGATGGGCCGCAAAAGAACCGCTGTCTCGTCGGGCAGCCTCTGCGATCTGGTTACTGACTTCAGGCTCTCGGGCCGGTGTTCATGGACGCACTGAGTTACACATGTAGGCTGTGCGTGGTCCATCAGATGTAAAGAGTTCGCAATGACTCACGATCTCTTGCGATTATGTTGCCTCTCACTGTAGACAGTGTGAGGTTTTGACAGATACTGACACCGTGCGTATGTTTTGGCGGATACGAACACCAATCGCTTGAATCGGCCACTAGGAAGCAACCGCCTGCCAACTGAAAAGCTTGATAGTTGGAAAATCATGCATATTGTTTGCTCCCAAGAAATGGCCGCTGCTCGGGTTATGGCAGACCAATCCCAAATTCACCGAAGTAGACAATCACTATGCTCAAGCCACTTGAGGCGAGATTCTGCCTTGGGCCCATGCCAGCTGCTGGTCCAGAGGATCTGTGATATGATAGTACATTACAAATCTTCCTGGATGAATCTTGTGCACCCATCTCGGACTTTCGCCATCGTATGTGTGACGGTACATGTCACGAAAGGATGTCAGCGTACTGCTTCAAGAAATTATCGAGGAATCGGCCCACGTTTGAGCATTACGCGTATCATCCTCATGGAATCTTGGTAGGTTCACTATTCAGCAAGAAAATCACGAAATCATGCATTCTGCTCGAATAGTGTTGGTATGTCCATACTGCTAGCTCGATAGGTTTCGGTTCCATATTCAAAGCCTGAGAGTTGGAGGTAGGTATTATTGGTTCAACCTCACGGCCAAGATTCACCCAATGCTGTCTTTGAGGACTGAGGGCTCTTCGATCAGCCTTGGAAAACCATGATATACAGTGAGTCGTCTTGGCTCTGTACTGTGTGCACCTTGACGGGGGCTAGATCGCGATGCTCCACCACCTTCTCCGGTATCAAGCCTCCCCGGAATCTAATGAGCCTGTCAACCGTGCTTGACCCGATCGTCATTTGTGGATGCCCCGTCCCGCAGCAAGAGAAGCTTAGCTTTATCCAAGTCCGGCGATGCGCCAATGACAAGACTCTTTTACAGATGCATTGAGAGTGGCTCAGACTCAAGATAAGATGTCTCGTGCGCTCTTCCTGATCATCACTTTCGTCTGTGAAGCCCGGTCGCCGTAACCAGTCACCTTCTGGAGTTCGGAAGGACAGAGCCAGGACCCCATCCAATGAGTCATGTCCAATGAGACTTGAACGATGCTATCGATGTCGTGCATCGCGAGAGCAACCGCCGAATACCAGTGATAAACACTGCGAGCCATACATTCGAACTGAAACGAGGGATTCTCCGCAAAGGAGCAGGTGAGCCCGATAGCAGTCTCACGGAGGCACACGAGAAGCCAGCCTGGCGCCGGAGACCATATTCCCGGTGCGATATAGGAAGTTGGTGCTGACCTACGTCGCATACACACCACTTGCCCCCCGGGGCAAAGCGAATACGACTTACCCGGCAATCCGGCCTCCTCCGCCACACCACCGCCGACCGGCGAATGTTTCAACACGACGCTCTCTGCAACCGTTGAAAACCGGCCTCGTCACTCTGTTGAAACCTGGTGTGGGCAACGGTGCGCTACCGGGCCGCAGCAACACCTCACTGCCCTGGGGAGACTTCAGATGGACCCCGGGCTTGGAAACACAACGTCAGCCTAGTAATCGACATCGAACAATCCACGACAAATCAGGGATGTCCTACCAGCCACACACGTCTTATCCGTCATGCTATGATCCGACGCTGCAGAGCCTGCCATCCCATCCATCTATTGATGACCATTTTCCAAACGAGTCTGCCTCGTTTTTGAATGGCTATGTTTACTTGGGCACCATGTACTTACGCATTATGGTTAGCACGCCATCGGTGGCGATTTCATTCATAGCTGCTGTAGTACGGGATAATTGCAGATCCTTTGATGGCCTCCACGAATTATGGGTGTCAGAATTTGATTGGATATAGAAACTAAAAGAACAGACTCTCATGGTAATGATTCCCTATAAACGCAATGCTCCTGTATAAGGGTTTCGTTAAAACGATCTAATAAACTTTCCAAATTGAAAACTCTTAGAGTAATTCCATTGATTTTTTGTATATCATAAGCAGTGTCAACGTCTTGCTGATATCATTGCTGGTGTAGCTGTGGAGTTGGTCAATCCTGTGCAGTTTCGTTCAGTTATATTCAACGTAAACAGGCACTTACGCTCAATATATGATTTTGTTTATTGCAAGATCACTCTGATGCAAATTCAAGGACAGCATGATATTTCGTGTGTATTGTACTTCTCATATCTTAGCAAACTACAGTAGCTAATTCAGACCCAGATGCGCCAGTATATCTGACTCCACTTCGGCGCTAGAAACGCGTGCAACGTATATGCCAAGTATATGCTGGTCAGGACGAACCAAGATAGCACCACCGCTGTTGAAGTTTCCCTGAGTCCGGAAAAGACTCTTCTGATGTTGATAGACAAACTCGAAGTCATGACCTTCGGTCCAGAAATGCATAGCAACCCCTCGCTTGGCGACTGAGGCTTTTAGGGCCTGGAAACACGCTGGCGAGTCTGTATCTGCACTGCTAGTGATGAGACTGAAGGAGTCGAGGGGACAGAGGTCCAGGGTAGATGCAGTCCGAGCGGACACCTCATCACTTTCCCACTCCTTCACGTACGAGACGTCGATAGGAACGAAACCCGGCGGTTCCTTGGCGTGGAGGAATTTGATCCAGGCATGCGGAAGTCGAGCACCTGGCACGAATTTTGGCGCGTAGCATGAGGCATTGGCAGGCACCTCATTAGTCCCGTAGACATAACCGATGTGGATCTCCAGCTGTTCGGGTAGACTCAGTGATATGTGCTGCCTTTGAGGGGATGGAAGGCCTTACATTGTCAAAATGCTCACGCTGAGCCTCTACCTCTTCTGCAATCATCTGTTGCTTCTCGGGGTCACGGATGGACCGGGCGAGATTTGCCCTTGCGACCTCAACGTCATTGATACCAGCTATTCCCAAAGCTTTAAGGAACGAGAATATTCGTTTGCCGTTCTTGACGCTTTGGGCCGAGTTGACCAGAGCGACGTGGCGCCTCTCGGCCTGGTAGGAGTCGAGGAGACGATCGCCTGCCCACCCCTGGTGGGAAGCGGCAATTTTGTAAGCCAGGTTGTGAACATCGGCGAGCCCAGAGTTCAGGCCTAATCCACCCGTCGGTGGAAAGGAATGAGCTGCATCACCTGCCCTGATAAGACATTTTAGTGACTCTCCATGGCCGGGGATTTATATTCGTTTAGCGGACCTACAGGAAAATGTTGCCGACTCGATAAAACTCTGCAACCTTTCGGCTGAGGACCCAAGGCCTCCAACTCAATATCTTGAAAGGCGCTTCCTGCCCCAGCGCAGCTGAAACGACTTGGCGACACAGCTCTTCATCCCACGAGTCGGTCGGATATGCCTCGGACTACGCAATTGTTAGTTGCTGCTGTAGATGGCGCATGGTAGTATCACTAACATCAAAATTGCTGATGAGTACCTGGTCCCCTGACAAGTTGTATGCAATGATGAAGCCTGAACAAGCCGGGTCCGTTATCCAATGCAGCATCCCGACCCGGTCCTTGACTATCGACCGCAAGTCAGCCCGGAAATGGATCGTCATCATTGTTTCGCCTCCCAGCTAAGAGTTAGCAATATTCATCAGTCTCTTCTTGAGGTGAGTCGCCACGTACATGTCTCCTCGCCTTCACTTGCAACATTGAGAATCTTTCGAATCTGGCTCCTTGCGCCGTCACAAGCGATGAGGTGTCTCGACCTGAGAGAATACCGCCGGCCTGTGTCTCTCTCCTCTACGGTGGTTGTCACAGTGTTCATCGTCTGCAATTGGTTAGCAATAGGTAAGTGCAAGATGAGGAAGAGCATACTTTCCTGCTCGCAGGAGACGAACGCAACTCCCTTCCTGACCTCCGTGTTTGGATCCACTCGGAGTCTCTGATAGACAAACTCCTCAATGTCTGGCTGAGGGATGTTGTGAATCATCTGATATCGGGTGTTAGAAGAAGTCTGCAATGGAGTGGCGAGTTTACGCAAGGCTTACTTCAGGCGTCTCGTCCAGGACAGCGGAGTCCATGCGTTCATATGGCAGCACACCAATTTGCTCGCCGCTCAGGTTAGTTAGAAAATTGACCCAGTAGGCATCATCGCGTGGGGTGCCCAAGCTGCGCATCTCACGTGTGTCGAGTCCACACTGACGGCATATTTCCAAGCTTCTCGGGCACAGCGCGTGGGCCTTGGGAGCCGCCAATCGCTGGTGATACTTCTCCAACACGAGGGACTTTACTACGGTATCCGTTAGACTAAGCACAAAGAAGTATGCTCGGTTAAGGGGGGTGGTTGTGTATTTACCTCCAAGCTTGGAAAGTAGATGCGCCATCAACAAACCACAGGGCCCGGCACCGACAATTATCACAGGTACATCCTCTGTCCCCGTCGTGCTTCCCGTGCCGTCATGGGACACTCGGTCAGGAACACCATTGAGTGCCGCTGTGGTCCCGGACGTCATGATGCTTACCCGTCGTGTCTTCAGGCTTTCTGAGCTTGCGAGCGTAGGTACAATTAAAGCGGAGGGTTGGTGTCTTGTGTTGAATTTCCCAATTCAACGATTCTCACGTATGAGCTTGCTTTGAAAGGTCACGAGTTACAAAAGCGCTCCAAGACCAAGTCTCGTCGAACTCGCGCCGTGCGCCATAATGTATTCTATGTGACGGGAGTTCCTCAGCAGTCACCCGCAGTCGTCTGGGCATTCCGATTGGGAGCCACCTAGGCAGTGTGTCCGGAGTTAACGTAGAAATGGCCTTGGGACAGGTCGACGTCGCATTGGTTTGATGGAATCACAGATCTGGGGTAGTTAGCAGCCCCTTTACCAGGGGCGGACCAATCGGAACGCCACGGAATTAGCCTAGATAGCCACGCAAGGCATCAAAGCTCTCCGGAACCGGATATCTGTACGATGGGGGTGATAATAGCATCGGTACCCTCAGGAGGTTCGAACTTCTCCTCCATCGTATGGGCTGGCGAACTCACCCCTCCTCCGTTCACTCCGACTACGCACTTATCCTCTCAAGACGCGGCGGGATGGGATCTAGATTGGCCCCACAGACGGAACGCCATGCCCTGCAACCGGCCCCGTCTCACCCGCACCCGCACCCTCATCCGCCCCTCCAAACCTCGTCTCCGAGTGGTTACCAGACCCTACGCAAACGCAAGCGAGAACGCCGTACTCCGACCGCCTGTGAGTCGTGCAGGCGGCGCAAGACAAAGGTATCGACGGAGCTAGTCTGCCTCCCATGCTTCACGTGATACTAACCTGATCTCCAGTGTGATGGCAAAACGCCATGCAGTCCCTGCCAAAGTCTGCCAAAGATCTCGCCCCCTGGACCGAGTCCAAGACTAATCACCCTGTTTTTGAAGGAATCCGGTCTCAATGTGTGTATCCTGAGCGCAGGCCTGCCGTCGCCAAGTCAGATGCACAGCTGTCAGGCCCGCCGTCTGATA
The DNA here is from genome assembly GCA_022225955.2 of Diaporthe eres. Taxonomy (NCBI): domain Eukaryota; kingdom Fungi; phylum Ascomycota; class Sordariomycetes; order Diaporthales; family Diaporthaceae; genus Diaporthe; species Diaporthe eres. The sequence continues at coordinate 12,389,197 of JAKJXM020000001.1, read as the reverse complement.
CTCGGAGTGCTGTGGGCACAGAGCTGCCACGCAAGGACGGTCGATGCGATGCCCACCCATTATCACGTCCTCAACCTAGCCCTGTGGTCCAGAGCGCGTGCGATACGCAGGAGGAGTCCTCTTGCACGGGTGAGCAACTTCCAATCCGAAGACTCGTGCCCAAGGGCAACGCTCATGACATAGAGAAGGCTACATTGCCGACGATGGCCAGGATACCGGAAGTCTCCAGGAAGTGAATCAGCATACACGCGGGTACGAGTTCTATGGCGCCACTGGAGTATTCCCACTTCTTAATAAGCTACGTTCACGCGCTCGTTCGTATCATCAGCAAAGGAACCATCAAACGCCAGATGCCAACCCAGCCGCGCCGGACCAGTTGGGCCAAACAACATCACCAAAGGACCCGCCGGCTGCAAGCTCACTTGAGACAGTCTCTCTTGTCAACTATCTATACAATACCTCCGATGACACCCGGTCCGGCAGAGGTCATGATGAGCTCGACGAAGGTAGCCAAGAAAAGTCGTCATATGCTTCTCCCGTGCTCTCCAGGTACTTTTTCGTCATGGTCACATTGCATTCAGCCGAGGTACCGTTGCTAACTTGAGGATTACACAAGTGCAACTCTCAACGATGAGCGTCTAGTAGACCAGGCAAACCTTCCAGCTGCACATGACCGCTCCCATCACACAATAAAAGAGACTACACGACCCAGTCTGGCAATATCGCAGGCCTTAACACCTGCTCCTCCCCCGTCCCATACCCCTGGTGACCCAAGGCTCGAAATTGAGGCATACTTCATCAAAACATACTTCCAAAACCTGCACCTCATATCTCCATTGCTGGACCAGTCATCGTTCCTGACGAAATGCAAAGTGAAGAAATGGCAAAGACCCCCCGTTGCTAGCTCGGAAGCAGGCGGGAGCTCCTCTGCACCCAAGGGCCGCAACATCAACCACGGGGACCATGATGACCGGTTTGAAGCAGTCTATTACGCCGTTGCCGCCTTGGGTGCCATCGTGGCACCGGAGGACTGCCTGCTCTCAGCGGGCATCGGGCTAGCCTCGGGATCGGACGAGGGTCCCTCGCATCCTCCATTGACGTGGGCCAAAATATTCTTCAAAAAGGCACGGGCGAATCTCGGGGATGTCATACAGGTGTGCTCATTGGAGAGTACCCAAGCACTGTTCTTACTCGTAAGTAGTCGTTATGTCTTGTGTCTCCACGTCTCGGCGCTCAGGTCACAGCAGGCCCTCTGGCTAATAGCTGAGTGGCTTCCAGTCGATCTTCAGCCAGAACGCTTTGCAGCCGCATAACTGCTACATGTACAGCGGCATGGCCGCTAGGACCGCTCTGGCCATTGGACTGCCCGATGAGAGGATATGTAGATCCGACAGACAGCTTCGTACCGCAAGCAAAACTTGGTGGTATGCTCGTCGAAGGCCTCAATTTTGTATGATCTGGACTCTACTTGAGCAGAATACTGACATCAAATAGGACGATATACTCCCACGAAGTGTCAGTATTTGAATTTAACAGGGTCACCTACTAGGATCTTTTGTCTTTGTATGTTGGTTCGACTGACATATATCTGGCAGAGAGATGTGCTGCTCGTCCGGAAGAGATTCGCTTCTTCGAGACAGAATTAATTATCGAATACGGTGCCCTTCACTTATTGTATTCCGACTGCGTCCCTTTTCGCAAAGTCTTCGAAACTAATAACCATGACAGGATGGCCAAGATGATAACTTTTTGTTCATCACTGCTCTGACTTCGCTGGCTGAGATACTTTCCAAGGCTTCCAGCTCACTCTACGGCCCCACATCTACCTTGTCAATTTCAGAGAAGTCTGTTATCGCCACTTCCTTGAATGAGACGCTACTGAAGTGGGTGACCGAGCTTCCGGAGAGATATTCCTTCGATGGCGTCTCGCTGAAAGAGCCTGAAGCGATCGGTAAACGGAAGACTGTCCTAAAATTGAGTAAGCGTGTCCGCCAGTTTAATAGGAAGGTCTTCGCTAAGAGGACACACAGAGTATTACAACGCTCAGATTTTGATCCATCGGCCGTTTCTCGAATTTGCAAATCATGAAAGTAGCCTGATATCGTCCCACGTGGAGGCCTGTCTCGACGCCTCTCGCCAGACCATCGATCTCCTTTACAACACTTACCTCAACAGGCCTTACTTTCGGACCTGGTGAGTCGGACCACATCCAAATCACAAACGGCACTAGCTGGCACGCTTTGGAACTGACCAATGCAGGTGGTATAATACCACGTACACACTGAACGCGACAATCGTTGTGCTCTATGTCGTTTTCCAGGGATTTGCCATAGTCCCATATCATCGCTTGGTTCTCGACGTTGAAAGAAGTCTAGAAATCCTGCATGCCATGGACGGCGTCGTTGTGGCGCGGAATTGTGCGGAGCTGATCAGAGAGGTCCTCAACATAGCTCGTACCGCTTTGCCACAGCGATTCTGGCATGACAATCATGCCGGGGTGGATGTGTTCACTCCTCGTGATCAGCAGCGAGACGCAAATCAGTCCAGTCAGCAGCCACCGTCCAGACATCCTGATGTGGAGTTACAAAGTTCATCGGCCGTGACAACGACCGCAGAAGCAGATCCTACTGTCACAGCCACGATACCGGGTAGCATGCCCGAGAGGGCTGCATCCGCACACAATGGAAGCTTGCCTCATCTTGAAAATATTGCTCCACATTACCTTTCCCACGACGACCTCTTCGCGCTCTTATTCGAGCAGGACCTGCTCGAGTCGATGAACTCGCCTTTGCAAGATCGAGCGGCAAATACAGCTGGCGGCTCGTACCATCTCAGCGGGACCCAGGGCCACCAGTTGGATTTCATGCCCAACATTGGCGCCTCCCCAGACGACGAGGGCCAGGAGTGGGGGGTGAATTGCTTTGCAAATGAGGGCGTGCTGTTGAGTAGTGAGACCCCCGGGGAGGGGTGGGATCTTGTATAGAATCCTTCTCCCTTTTTCTGTCTATTTTCTTTCTTTACCTTCTCCGGGCTAGGTGGAGTTCCAAGTCGCTGGTGGCAGTCTATTTGCCTGTTTGATGGGAGCTGGGGCCTTTCCATTTCATGCATAGGAGTATTCCGATTTCTAGGCCGTACTCCTGAAATTGAGAAACAAACGACACTCAACTACTCTCCACTAATAACCGGAACAAGAAGCCCGCTGTCATAATCTCCGCCAAACCATATTCGCACTTCTCCAAAGCTGTGGGACGGGCCTTTGAATTGTGTTAGATTTTCCGGGTCAGTGAAGGTCGTCCCCTTGACCGCAAGACGGAGAGTCTCCCCGGCATCCCACACCGTGCTCGAGGGCCACAGCTCCACGTCCACTTCTGCCACGAGTGCGGGCTGTAGCCAAAGACGCTTCCGATGGAGATGAACGGGCCGCTCCGGGGTGCTCTTGGCGACGTCCAGCTCGCGGTGCGACGCCCGGAGCCAGCCGAATGACGCTGCTGCTTCGATCTGCTGCGTCGAGTGGTAGAAGCGGACTTCGTTCAAGTCCTTGTCCAGCTTCTGGAGCGCGACGAAGAGGTCAACGTCCGGGAAGTCCAATGCTTGCACGAAAAGCTTCACGGAGGAGTTTCCTGTGATCTCTGTCCTCTGGGGGAACTTGAAATCGAAGTAAACCGCTGAATTATATTTGTGCGCCTTGACTGCGACGTAGTCGGCCTTCTCAGACGTGACCCCAGCAGACTCAGGTGTTAGGGTCGCATTCGATCCTAGGCGATATCTGGTAAGTGTCCGTTGAGGTGGAAAATCTGCCTCAGCTCGCCGAACCCGTTGGTCGGCCGATGTGCGGACGTCAAGCTCCACCCGAGGCCAGGCGTCTACCTCGTTCGGAACGCCTTGAAGGAATCTCTTCCAGAACTGAAGCTGCTTTTGGACATTGTACTCTTTGTAGAACTCGCTCCACTCACGTCCGCCCTAGTGCGAGTAAGCTCGGCCGCCCTGCTGCCTAGATGAAGAATCGATATACTCACATGGACAAGCAGGAATTTGTCTGGAGACGAGAACTTCTTCCATGCCTCGATCGTGCCACGCAAATGTAAGCCTAAGGAGGACCAGCCCGTCACCGAGAGAGCAGGTACATCGATGAGACTCCAGTCAACAACTTTAGACTGCCAGTATTCGTCGAAGAGCGGGTGCTCGATGCTCGCTACCGCATGATCCTCGCTGCAAGAGAGCCCATTGCCGGTCATGTTCATCCACAGGCTCTGGAAGGGGACGTTCGGGATGCCGCCCGGGCAGTTGACCTCGCGATAAATATCAGAGATGCCTTCCCAGACCATGATAGCCTTGAGATGAGGCGGCTTCAGGACGGCAGTCTGGTAAGCCGACATGGCAAAGTAGGACACTGCACCTCCCCACCCAATGTTTCCTGTCGACCTAGATTCTGTCAGATGGCATAAGGAGTAATAGCAGTAGGCTGAAAAAATCATACCAGGGCTGCTCGGCGACCCACTCGACAATATCATACCCATCACGCCCTTCCTCGGGCGACAAGTGATTTGCGTCGCCCTCGGACCACCAGGTTCCACGTGGGTCGACTGACAGCAGGGAAAACCCAAACTCGCCACACCACCGCAGAGGATCCGGAAGCTCCCATTTAGTATATTTGCTCAGTTTGCCGAAGTCGACGTCCATGTTCTGGAACTTTTCACGCGGCACGGCTCCATGCTTGCCAAAAGGTGCAAAATGGATCAACGTTGGCGTCCTGTCTGCCAAGGCTGGGGCCGGGCGGTACAAGTCGGCATACAAGGTAACACCATCTCGCATTTTGATCGCGATGTCTTTCTCAAAGAGCACTTTACCTCCCTCAAGATCGACAGTCTCGTGCTTCAGTGGAGGGGCTGGTTGCATGGGTGGCGCAACCTGCCGGTACGCGTCAGCACTCTGGCATGTTTCAACGGATGACTTTGAACATACCTCCTGAGGATGCACGCATGGCCGATAGAAAGGCTTGAAGTCCTTTGTGCGCAATTCAGTCATCTTGGCAGGGAAAAGAGTGTTTGAATAATGAATGGTGTTTTTGATAGTCTCAATCTTGCCCCATGATTTGTTTTTATTCACGAGGAAATCCATGAAGCCTCCAATGTCAAATGCATTTGGAGAAGGGAGAAACCCGCACTGGAGGTCTTTATTCGTAATTCCGATTGGTTAGGAATTGTCCAGCGCACGGCTTCCGTTGGAATCCGATTCGTCAAGCAGGAGTAATGCGCGAACATGGAGAACCCTCTCACAGAATATTATTATGGGCGCTGCGGCGAGGTGCCCATGTAATAAGGAGGAAATTACTAATAAGCGATCGCTACTAAGTTGTATGCTCATTTGAAAGAATATTAAGGTCCTTGGGCATTATCCGATGTCGAAGTCTGGAAGCAAAAACACCCAAAGCGTGTCAAAACGCCAAGCTGTCTTTGATATTGCAGCCAACGGAGTGCTGGCATCCCTGGCTTTAAAAAGAGTTGACACTTATTTTTACTTCGCGTTTTAACGAAGGGGCATCCCGAATTTTTAGCCAGGTTACGGAATTTCACCGTCACTGAAACCTGAAATTAGGGCTTTAAGGACTGCTGCGAGCCTCTTCCTCCCATCGTTCATTAACAAGAAAAAATGTCTATTGCAAGGCAACACCGGATGCGGCCAGGGTGGCATAGAAGAGCTTCGTCTTGCCCATGATGATCATGCGCCCCTCGCCGGCGAACTGGAAGTTGGCGGCCACGATGCCGGTGTAGATCTTGCCGAGGAGCTTCCCGGAGTTGTTCCAGACGTGCACGCCGTCGTTTGTGCCGGCGTAGACGTTGCCCTTAGAGTCGCAGTGGATGCCTAGTAGGTTATGGTTCAGTCAGTCGCCCACCGCTCGTATAGCTAGTTGTGAAATAAGAAGCGAGCGTTGGAGTTCGGTGCTGCTGCTTCCGAACTTACCGTCAGGGAGACGAGCATGGATGTGCGCGAAGGTCTTGCGGTTCTCCCACGTGCCGTCTGGCTGTACGTCAAATCGATAGCTACGTATATTCGTTAACCCTCAATACCATCACAACTAAGAACATAGATCCGGATACGCACACTGTAGCTGGCTTGGTCATATTGACGCCGAAAAGCGCTTGGCTTATTCCTGTGTCTGTGACGTAGGCGTAGCTGCCGTCGGGCGAAAATGTGAGCCCTGTGCACAGAAAGGTTTGTCAGTTCGTCCCAGCTCACGGGATAGCTAGCAAGATTCATGGCATTGTCGTCTAGAAACATACCATTTGGTGATACAAAAGCATCAGACACAACAGTCAGCGCACCAGTCTCGGGGTTAAGTCGGTACACCTGGTTCGGCAGACCAGGCTCGGGGCGGAAGTACTGCCAGTACCCATACTGGGTGTCTGTGAAGTAGATGTCGCCGTTGCGGGGGTTCACCGAGACATCGTTCAGGGAGTTGAACTGTCTGCCGAAGTAGTTGTTGGCAAGAACTACAGTCAAAGTCAGCCCTGAGGTGGTTTCCGAATCGCTCTTGGGAGCTGAAATATTTCGCCAGTTGACTCACGAGTCGTGTTGTAGGGCTCAACAGGGTTCATCAGGTATAATGCGGATGGGACACTTTCACCTTGGCCCTCGCCTGCGAAAATGATGTTGCCCTTGTAGTTGGTTCCGCCTAAGTTATATCATGTCAGCACTTCCGTATTTACTTCCGGGCATCATCTCACATACCGTTGGGGTTGATAACCTGGGGGCTCGACGGCACGGTGTGAACAGTGACTGCCTCAGCCCCGAGGGATCCGTTGCGCAGCGCCTCTGCGTCTGCGAGGGAGATCTTCTGAACGATGGACGACTTGTTCAGACCAGTGCCAGCAGCTGGAGCTCCGGCATTCTGGACAAAGAAGACCTCATCCGTGGGCGGATACCTTTTCTAAAGGTCAGCTCCCATAGGACCCATCGCACTTATTCTGTGCAAGTTTTTTTTCTGCCTACCATGTCACGGCCTCGTGGAATAGCGGGTCCGACTCCGAAGACGCGAGCAAAGTCAACGACGGATCACTTCCAATGATGTCGTAGAAGTCCGGGTCATAGACGTGGAAAGGCTTCTCCGTGAGAGACTCATGAGTAACGCCGGGCCAGAGGAATTCCTATACAAAGTATTGTTAGTCATCGTTCTTCGACTCCATAAGTTCAGGTGATATCTGGTACAGAGTGCATACCGTAGTAGCGTTGGCCTTCGACGGAGGCAACACCTCATCCAAGACAAGGAAGCTCTTCTGATCAATGATCTGAGCTTGCGCCGGCAAGGGTCTCTCGGCCGGGGATGCGGCCTGGGCATGAACTCCAGCAAAGGAGCCAAGGCCCTCGAGGAGAGCAAGGCCGGTAGCGAGTCTTACAGGAGCCATACCTATGGAGTGTTTTGACTGGTCCCTGGGGTAGGAGTGCAACCTCTACCAAGACCTGTCAGGGACTGCCAATGGCTCTCTCTTGGCCTTTATACCTGGACGCCAAGCTCTTGGACCTCCACCTTTGCAGGCCATTGTCACTAAAGCTAAAGGGGCTCAAGAGGGGGTAGAGAGAGCAGCGATCTCGGCTGTCCGCCGTGCGCCCCATCGACTGATTCAAAGGGACATGGGCCGCAGACGGAAAAGCCTTCCAATATACCACGTACCGAGTGCTTGGCTACAACCTTGAGTGCGCCATGTGGGCCCTCTGGAGGTGGGTGGGTGCGGATATATATCCGATATCTGGCCGGTCGAGAGCAAGGGTCTCTCTGTTTTGTTTTTTTCATGACACCACCGCAGGCGGGAGAGCAAAGACCCAGGAGGATTACTGCACTAGCTGTGTAAAAGGCGGACGCTAGAAAACAGGGTATTGCGGGGTTGCGGGGTGCAGCGTGTGGGGAAGAAGAAACGTGGGATCTGCTGTCAGTTAGTTGCAAGGAAAGTAATGCGACCCCCGGCTAGTTTGTTCAGTCCTGTTTTGTATACTTTATACTCCATAAGCTGGATTTTCTCATATGTAAGAATGTGTAATACTGGGTACGGATGAACAGTGAGATTTAATATACATCAACGAGCCTCCTACATGCCTAGGTACGAGGTGATACATTAAGAAACCCAGAATAAGCCCAAACAGATAGCGTGGAAATTGGTATCTCGCCATAATCCTCTTCATGACCTCCAACTTGTTCCCAGCCCTAGCACCACCCCCTGATGAGGAAACCATCGCCTCAGCTACCGCTTCCTCCTGTCAATAGAGCGGGCCAAAACAAACCCATCCCTCTCCATGACAAGCACAGTAGCGACGGCCACGGGGCCCCCTAACACCCCATAAGTCAACACCTCGGGCACCACGTTCCGCAGAAGTATTTTCGGCACGGTCACGAGATAAACAAAGCAAGCCCACGCCAGGATGGCGAGCCCGCCGCACGCCACGTCCCACTGCAGGAACAGCTTGGCGAGCTCGGCCTTGCCGGCGCACGAGGCCGGGTCGCCGGCCGCGGGGGAGTCCCACGGCCAGTAGGGCAACAGCAGCGAGGTTAGGGTGACCTGCTCGAAGACGGGCCTGAGCGCCCCGGGGGCCAGGGCGGCCGGCGTGAGGGCGACGGCCATGGCGATCGTGCGTGGGATGGTGCAGAGGTGGAGGATGAAGCGCTGGGCGCGGAGGACCGAGGGGCGGGCCATGACGTGTGTGACCAAGGGGTCGTCGACTCGCGGGGCGGCCCCGCCGAGGACCCCGTGGGTAGCCCGGCCCAGGAGACGGTAGCACGTGTGGGCGATGGGGAATACTTGCCAGATCGATAGCCACGTGTAGTGGGCTCCTGCTGAGAGGACTGCTGGCGAGGGAAGGCTCATCTGCGCCGCGGGGAGGATGAAGGAGAGATATGTGCTAATGGGCAGGAGCTTGGCGTCGCGGGGATCGACGAGGATGTCGTCGTGTGTTGCGTTGCTGCTGCTGGCCGGGGATGTGAGGAGGTGGATGATGAAGTAGATGGGCGTGGTGACGGTGAAGGTGATGTTCTGCATGAGGACACCAAAAGCCCCAGTCCTGTTGGAAGGGAGTCAGCCTCGATCGCTCTTGTGCTCTGCTCTCGCGTCTGCTCCGACTCACCAGTTCACAAGGCGTCCGCGCTGGTTAGCACCCCTGTGTCCCTCGATACTGATGAACACCCAAGCCGCACAGAACTCAGCCATGAGGCACCAGTACACGAACATCACATCCCACGTCTTGCGGCCGTCAATTATGAGCACGAAGAATGCGTTTAGGACGAAGAATTGGTCGTCGATCACCCTAATCCCGGTATAGGTCGTCTTATGAGGGGACGGACCGCACAAGAAATGCTTCCCCTCTGCCTGGTCTCCGGTAGAGCTCTGTAGAGACTCGAAGAGGCCATTTTTTATGCCGGCTCCGAAGGTCCCGTACGCGCCAAAAGCGGCGCATGACAGCAGGGTGCCGATTGTGAGTGTCCGCGCAAGTGTTGTGGAGGCCATGGTGGAGGTATGGTAAATTCCTTGACATGCGGTTATGTGAAGTTGTGACCCCGTCGATGTGATGATGGTGATTTATCTCGAACAAGAGTGCAACAAATTTTTGGTAGGCATCGGCGGAGTGGCAGTTACAAGGTGGGGGCTCTGACATGCATTTACGTCACGTGCTTGCAAGTTGGTTGTGCAGGAGCAAGAGTGTTGATGATGCTGGTTTGTTGGTCGACGGAGCCTTTACACGTGTTTGCTGAAGTTGAGAAGTGATGTGAGAGAAGGATGCAAATTTGCCGAGGTAGCTTCAGCGCTGGGCGTCTCTGCATGAACACCCTCCGTCGGTCCAACAATCCTGCCGCGAGCTTGTGCGGTGGTACACATGAAGGGCAGCAGAATCATGTACGGAAGACATTACGATAGATTCATTATGACGAATAGAATGCAGACAGTCCTACATATTTTGCACCGCTGTACATGCCCCGTCCAGGTTGCCCGTCATCTCCTTTTTGTCTAGCCCAACAATACATGAGGTTCTTGCGACACTCTTGTCTACATGCTATGCCATCGTACCCGTACAGATCTTGCGAGGTCCATCTAATCCTCACCCACACTGAGAATGAAAACATGTAAAGTGCACACAGGTAGGCATGGACTGACCTGACCAGATCCATCCTTGACCACAGCAAATCACGCTCTCTTCTCTTATCATATCATGGCTCATAGCTCATCACTCATTACCCTTCCCATGGTCCATAACCAGACACACGTTTGGCTTCCCATGTTCAACTCACTCCTTAACAGGCCCCTGGCTCCTGCTCCTCGGCGCCCGCAGGTCACACTTGCGCACAACCGTAATGTTCCCCCGGTCCTTGGAATCCCGCACCACCACAAGCGCGAGGTCATCCCGCACGCCCGCCGAGGACTTCTTCGACACGGCCGAGCTGCGCGACGACACGCTCCGCGCCATGCTGGGCGCCCTGCTCCGGACCTTGCGGCGCTCGGCCGGCGGCGGCGGCGGGGGCCCCACCAGGCTCGGGCTCGGCGGGATCGGGATGTCGGCCGGCTGCGGACCCGGACCAGGGCTGGGGATGCTGGGCGGCGGCGGCGGCGACTGCGGCAGCGGGATGTGCGCGCCGTTGTTGAGCCCCGCGTCGTGCGCCGCGCTCAGCGCCGCGATCAGGTTGTTGGCCGCGGCCAGCTGCTCCGCCAGGCGGGCGCACTCGCCGCGCAGCGCGGGGACCTGGGCCGCGTGGGCCTCGAGGTCGGATACTTTCGCCTCGAGGGCGGTCTTGTCGGCCGTGAGGGCGGGCACCTTGGACGCCTCCTCCTCGAGCGCGGGCACGCGGTCCGCGATGGCCTTGGTGTGGCTCAGCTCGACCTGCGCGACGACCAGGGCCGAGGCCGCCGTGTCGCGCTCGCCCTCGAGCTGCGTGATGCGCGTGCCCAGCTCCGTCTTGGTGGTCTCGAACTGGGTCGCGAGCTCTGCGTTCTTGGCCTCCAGGTCGGCTGTCTTGGTCGTGAGTTCCTTGTTTTGGGTCTCCAGGTCTGTCTTGGGGGCTTCTGTTTCCTCCTCGACCACGATAACATCGGCCTCGGCGGCGGTAGGCTCCGGCGCGGGTTCTGCGGGCGGCGGTGGCGCATCAACGGGCGCGGGCTCGGGCGGAGGCTGACTCTTGCTCTCTTCGAGGGAGGCGGCCAGCTTTTGCAGCTCCTCGTGCTCCGCCTCGAGGGCCTTGCTGGTCTCCTGCAGCTTGGCTACTTCGCCCTCCGAGGTCGCGAGCTTCGAACGGAGGTCAAGCAGGTCCTTCTCCTGGCTGATGGCGAGAAGTTTGTGGCCATCGAGCTGCGTATTGATAGCGTCTCGCTCTGCGGCCAGTGTGTCGGCCTTGTACTGCTCAAGACCAACCTTCGACTTTTCCTCGTCGACTCTGGCTTTCTCTTCGCTGAGGCTGCATTCCAGAGACTTGACGGTCTCCTTGAACTTTTCCACATCGGCATGTGCGCCGTCGATGTGAACATTGAGGACGGCGATCTGCTCCTCCAAATCCTGGACTTGGAGCTGGTGTCCCACAGTCAGGCCGGAGATGAGAGCATCCTTGGCGGCTTCGAGCCCTTCAATCTGCTTCTTGTGCTCGTCCTTGAGGGAAGCAATGTGCTGCTGCGTTTCTTTGGCGCGGTCCCCGAGGCTGTCGGTCAAGCTCTTGATCTCCCCATCGCGATCCTTGATCTGCCCGTCGCGGTCCTTGATCTGGTCCTCGAGGCCAGACTTTGCCTTCTCAAGCGCCCCGATCTGCACCATCAGGCCGTGCTTCTCCTCCACAAGGCTCTTCATCCCATTCTCGAGCTCAGTGATGCGGTGCAGGTAGTTCTTGACGTCCTGGTACAGACCATCGCGCTCCCCGTGCAGCATGTTAATCTCCCTCTCCTGCTCGTCGACCCTGGTCTCAAGCGGTCCCACCCGTCCCTGCAGCGACTCCTTAATAATCTGCAGCGAAGCAACCTGCTCGACCACGAAGCGCTCCTTGTCGCTGACGTGGCTCAGCGTCTTGGACAGGTCAGAGCACCGCTTCTCAAACTCCTCTTTCATCTTCTGCAGGCCCGCGCGCTCCGCCTCGGCCGCCTCGAGCGTCTTGGCCTGCGCGTCGAACCGCGTCTTGAGGTCCGCCAGGATCTTGCCCTGGTCGATGAACGACTCCTGCAGCTTGTCGTGCTCCCGCTGCGCCTTCTCGATGTCGCTCAGCTTCTTGTCGATCTGCTGGCGCTCCTTCTGGCGGGCCTTTTCGCGCTCCTTGTCGGCCTTTTCGCGTTCCTTGGTCGCCTTCTCGCGCTCCTTTTCGGCTTTCTCTCGCTCCTTCCCGGCTCGCTCGCGCTCCTTGTTGGCGTTTTCGAGTTCCGTCTTCTCCTTTTGGAGCTTCTTCAGTTGTCGCTCGTGTTCCTTCTTGCGCTCCGCCTCGGCAGCCTCTTCCTTGAGCTTTCTCTCGAGCTCTGCCCTCTCCTTCTCTCGGATCTGCAGCTTGTTCTTCTCGATCTCCAACTCCAGCTTCTGGACCTCTTTGGTCTGCTGGACGAGCTCCTTGCTGAGATTCTTCTCCTGCTGAGAGACGGTCGGCTTGGCAGGCTTTTCCTCCACCTTGATTTTGACCTTCTCTGGCTCTGCGAACCTCACCGAGGGTACCCGCTTGATGGCTGGTGCTGGTGCTGGGGCCGGTGTAGGCTTGGCTTCCTTGGCCTGGCTCTGCTCGAGCTTGAGCTGGGCGATCTTGTCCACCAGCGCCTCCTCGACCAGCTGCCGCTTGCGGGCGTCGTCGCGGTGCTCGCGCGAGTCCGTGGATCGGTTGACCTCGATGTGAATATGGGGAGAGCTACCAGTGCTGTTCCTGGCTGCCGAAGAGTTCGATGAAGAGGTGTATGTCTTGGAGGAGTGGCTGCTCGACACCGTCTTGGTCGACGATGAAGACGCAGACTCCTTGCTTCCATTAGACAGGATCGACTTCTGCCCCGCGTGGCGAAGAATGGATGGGCCAGGGGCATGAGCCGATGAACGGGACTGGGGTTGTTCTCGTCCAAGTGCCTGCGTAGGCGTCGTGGTCCTGGACGAGGTCGTTGTCTGAGTCGGCGTGATGTTGTAGGTGTCGCCTTTCTCGGTCATGTCCGACATGACACTCGTAGCAGTTGTGCTGGTCGACAGGCACGATGCACTGTCTCCCTCTGAGTCCCAAATGTTGTCACCCGAGAAGTGATCCATGGAAATATTGGAGTTGGACATGGACAGCTGGGTGGTCAGGTCCGTCGGCCGGCGGTAAGGGACCGTGGACTCATTTGGGAAAGCACCTGGCATATGCATCGGCACAGGGGTCTGGCCCATCTGTGGCCCCATACCTCCCGGGAGACCCAGTTGATTCAGGCCGGGTGTGCTGCTCGAAAAGGGGTTGGTGGACAGAGGAGGCACAGACCGGCTGCTGCTCGAGGACACGGGAGGCGGCTGTGGCGCCGCCGGTGCTTCTCTGTTTCCATGTTGGCTGCCGAAGATGCTCTGTTGCGGGTTGCTCGCGTACATCGACGTGGGGCGTTGATAGGCTGGGGCGGTGACACTGTGCGACACTTGTGGCCTGTACGGCTCCTGCTCGAGTCCATAGACAGGTCGCGCAGGGACGGCACCGGCGGTCGAGAGTGGTCGTGCGGTGCTGGCGGTCTTGGTGGTCCGCGAAGGACGGAGCGAGGCACTCTGGTGAGAAGAGCCGTTGCTGTTCGATGACGGTGGGGAACTCCCCGTCGACGCCTTGGTCGAGCTCATCGAGACTCCTGATGTCTCAGAGGCGTCGTCATAGTCCATGTGTCGTGACAGCCGGTGAGACTTGGTGTCATGTGAGCTCGATCGTGTCGATGCAGACCTCGACGGCCTCGTGGTGGGAGATTCTGTGCTGGCTTCATTGCCAGCTCGTTGGTTGTTGTTGGCCTGAGCCTTGCTGTCCCCCCGGAAGTAGTCCATGCCTGGAAAGCCCCAGGACTGCGATGAGCGAGAAGTCATTGCTGCTGGCCCACTGCTCAGTTCCTGCAATTGTGGTGCGCGGTTCCCTCAATATCCTGCCGAATGATAAGTAATGTGCGAATTCAGCGGTCTCGGTAACGCTTTGTGTTGTGGTACTGGAGCTGTAAGGACTTGATGCTCATGGTATTTCGCAGAGTTGGATTGTGGTAAGTCGTCGTTGACTTTTTGTTTGTCGAGAACTGATGAGCAGAGCGAGACACCCCCGACCAAAAGAGTAAGGCGAGCTGCAGTATAAAAGGGAGCGACGTCAAAAACCGCAGAGCCGGGCCAACGTCAGACAGGTCACAAAGGGAAATACCACCCAAGCAAGCAGTCGATAAAATGTGCGTCTCAAGAGTGGTTCTGAGCGCAAATAATTGCTGTGGCAGGCGTCCCAAAGGGGCAAGACGGGCTGTTCCTCGCCTGCCCGTCCCGCGATACAAACTTTCGTTGGGCACCGATGACATGGGGGTGCCCAGCTTCCAGCCAACAGGGGAGACGCTGTCGACGGCACGATGCATTCTGCCCTGCGTCTGGCACGGGCTGCACATCCACATCCCATCATGCATCAAACAAGCGCTGCTAGGGGCCGAGATGCACCTGGGCATGCCACTACCACACTGGGAATAAGTTGATGGGTCTGGAGATGCCAGAACTCGGTGGTTCTGGTGGAGGGTGTGGCCCGCCCCGGATTTCCAGGGGTTCCAGACTTGGTCGATGCGACGATTTTCTGTGGATGGTAAGACTCTTCTCCTCTCGCAGTGCCCACTTCGCTGCGTCCAGATTGCAGCATCTCTTGGCCGGCTGGCCTGCAGCATTGGCCCACTGCGTTCTGGGTGTCGTTTGTGAGTCAAGTTTGGTCTAGATACTTCTTCCAGCTGCAGGTGTACTGGTAATAATGTGCCGGCATGCTTCCATTGGAGCCAGATGCAGTGTCCGGAAGCCCAAGAATTTGTTTTTGTGGGTGGCAAAATTAGATTCGTGTTCCTTGTGCGACGTTCAGGCTGTTGGCGGGACAAGTATGCCACGGCTTGCCCTGGCTTTCTGACTGTTTCTCAAATGGTCTCGCCTTCCAGTCCGGTCAGTCTAGTCAGCGCCCTGGGCACACACACGCGCGCAAGCTGATGCTGAGTTGTCGTGTCTCTTCACCAGTCGCTGGCGATGACAACTTGCGCTGTGCGACCTGCCTGGGCTCAGATGACGGCGTCTGGACTCGCCCAACGCCGGCTGGATAGGCTCAACAGTCCGGGCTCGTTGCCGAATGGATGTCGGGTCTGCCCTGCTTTGCGCGGTGATTTCCCAGCCACCGTCGGCGGCCCAGAAGCCGTAGCTGATTCGCGTTTTGCGTTCGCATGGCGCTTGCATTGGTTTGCTTTTCGAAAAACAGTGGAGCACGGCTGCAGTTTGCAGTCACCTGCACGCACATCATCTCTCAAAGACGCAGTGTAGAAAGGAGGGGGGGCCGTGTTGGTGCCCGACTTTTCTGCCCGTCCGGCATCCGCCCCCAACCCAGCCCCTGATTCGCCGTGCGTCTTAGGATCGGCAACTTTAGGACCCTTGGGAGAAAACATCCCACCCTCTTTCGACCATACGCGACATTATGGGAGTCAAACTGCAGTCGATACCCCCTTCATTTGTTCCTTCCTGCGTCATATTCTATTCTCGGCCTCCGTCAGCCGGAATCCAGCTTGGGTAGCCTGGCTATTGTGAAAAAGATACGGGCACGGCGGGAAGATTGCAGAGGCCCTTGGGTGTTTTGTTGCCGGTCGATGTCGATTACCAACTGCGCATTTTCCCTGAACGGATTGACAAGCCACATACACGTAGTCTACGCACATGGCGTAGTTACAGTATGGTCCTTCACTGTGCAGGAGGGGTGCATGGGGACTTCATGCTGCCGCAGGCGGGTAGGGCTGCATTGCCATGTGTTGGCTTAGAGCCCAGTAGACTACTCCGCCCCGGCGCCAGGATTGTACCTGAGCCTCGAGAACCCCAAGCTTACAGGCCGGCTACCCGCGACCTTTTTGGGATTCAAGGCGAGACAAAAGATGCTTGAGCAGTTACTGAAATCCGTTAAAATACCCACCGTACAGAACTCATCGTAGCAGACAGAAGTCTACAGTGACCATCTAATTACGTTCCAGACTTATTCATTCCTCCTTTGTATTCCAATAACGTTAGGTAGGTTAGTCAGACTGCCTACCAAGGATATTGCATCGCAGCCAATAAATTCCAATGCAGCCTTAATGAGACTGATAACCAGGAGTCGTATAAGTTGAAAGCGGAACTCAGTATTCCCCACATGTCTGAGTCATTCCTGAGCATCTTTGTCTTGAATGGTGTTGAAGCGGGGACGCTGCCTCTCCGCCCTGTAGCCAGGTGGCAGCGAGATAAGCGTCTTCAATTGCTGGCATAACATGGGTAGTGCTACTTCAGGGCGTACTGATCAACACTCTGGTCGTCACCTGGGCAGTATTGATAAGGCAGGTGTCGAACCAGCCTAACGCCTCGCCGGTCTCCCCCGAGTAGCACAGGCTGTCAGCTGTAATGGTGTTGCAGCCTTCTCAGGCTGTGGCGGCTGGATGATGTCCGACTCGTCCACGTAGACTCGAGCTAATTACGTTGCAGTAGTCTTGTGTGGCGCGGCATAGACGATCTCCTTTCGCCCTGGGGTGATTCCAACCACAGTGCTGGTTCCCTAGATGGCTGTGTCTCTGGCTGATGGAGAGGAGTCTGCAATGATACTGATGTGATACCCAAGCTAAGGACGAGGTTGACCGTTGCCTGACGCAGTGCTGCTATATGTTATTGTACTACGAATAAATCATCTTTTTGGATACCATAGCGTGGCTACATTGTACTCGACATCGAAGTTCTTCCCCTGGTGACTTGGACGAAATGATACATATTCATAGCACAGTGCAAAATCAAGCCAGTCAGGTCTTAATCAGGCTGCCCTTGATCCTGAGCCGCTAACCAACGTGGTGCACTCGCGCATTAGTATCCTTCTAATATGCAGGCCCCTGTGTTATGCTTCTTCCGGAACAAGGATCATATAACGGCGCTGAAAACTATACAACGCAAGCAAGTGCACTTTTCTAGCACCTTCCCAAACCGTAGGCACTTCTGCCTGAGACAAATCGTTCCTTTCTTGGGTTGCACTTATTGATATGCACGAGCTGCCCCGGTGCTAGCTCTGTCGTATAGTGATAACGGCATTCTCGAATCGCCATAAATGTTGACTAGTCCTTGTTGGCTACTCGGCCCAGTCTTCCTGGGCAATAAATGCTCTACTTAGGTATTTGTTTAAAATACTGTTTGCCGATACTGACCACACTTGTTGCCTTGAACACTGGCAATGATTTGTCGAACTTTTTGGGATTGGTGCGAGGACGTAAGCTCGGCTCATACATATTCTCTCATATTCATCCTGGGTAGGCTTCTGTAACCCTGTGAATATTTATGCCTCTCCACCATTCAGTGATGAGAAAGTCATTGTAAATTTTTACTCCTTCCCCTCAACATAGAGTTCGTACTCATACGCAGAAAAGATGAAAGGCGCCACACCCTTAAGGTCGTTCTCGAATAGAGGAATGCTGGCATAATACTGGAAATGTGTTAGTAGACGCTCCATACATATCGTCCACAAGTGAACAGAAGGACGTACCTCGAAAGTCCCATTAGAACTCAGACTTCCCGTCTGGACCGTCCAACCCAATACCAAAGCCCCATCGCTCTCCGTCTTCTCAGCAAAAGTGCTAGTCATGAGGTCCCATCCGCTTGTCGCCGCGGCCTCATACTGCTCTCCGGAGATGTACCCGAGTCGCAGGGCCTTGAATAGCCCGTATACAAACATTGACGAACCTGAGCTTTCGATGTAGTTACCTGAGCGGGACTCCAGCCCAGGGTCCATAATGTTATACCAGCCCTTGTAGACTTTGTCTTGCGCAGCGACTATGGCATCTGCAAGGCTTTGCAGGTAGGACAGCAGTCTTTCCCTCCCGATGTGCTGTTCTGGGAAGTAGTCAAGTGTGTCTACGAGTGCCATGATGTACCTGTCGTGTTGCACTGTTTGTGAGCCCACACGCCATTAAACTTCGACAACGACGGAAAATCAAACACTCACCATCCAACGGCACGGCCCCAGACGTGAGGTGATGCACCGGTTTCGGGATCGGCCCATATCTGCTTCTTTGAAACGTCGAAGCCATGGAGTGGAAGCCCATTTGTGCGCTCCCGGGCGACCGTCGTTCCCGCGTCAATGAGATCAAACTGGAGCGCGATGTCGTCCCACGCCGTGGTGTTGTCAGGTTCGAACTCATGGGTCCATCGCGCGTAGAAGACATCTAGCATGTAAATCCCGTCGAGCCACATCTGCAAAGTTGTTTTTAGTTACATAGCCAGCTCATCTCAGGTATGCAGTCGTTGCTGCGCCAACGTACCTGATCGATATAGTCTGGGTAGCGATGGTAAAAT
This sequence comes from Diaporthe eres, assembly GCA_022225955.2. NCBI lineage: Eukaryota > Fungi > Ascomycota > Sordariomycetes > Diaporthales > Diaporthaceae > Diaporthe > Diaporthe eres. Next base: position 12,370,714 of record JAKJXM020000001.1, on the reverse strand, counting down.
CCGCCATCTGGCGTGCGGCGACTGCGGTCGATCTGATCCTTCAGGGTCTTCGCCGCAGTCTTGTAGATCTCCTCTCCGCCCGACATGTTGTACATGTCGAGGAACGAATGCCCGAAGCGGATGTCATCGATCGAGTTGCTGTTGTTGTACATCAAGATATTGCCGTTGTAGCCCGGGTAGAGCTGGACGTCTACGTGCTTCTGAATATACGCGGCATATTTATCGTCTTGGGTCCGGTCGTAGGCGAGCTTCACGGCAGAAAGAAGCGCTGACACGGTGTAGGCGTGTGTGGGCTCGATGCCGTGCTTGATCTGGCTGTCGGCCATCCATGTCAAGTAGCGAGGCTGCCCGTGGAAAGAGCCTGGGGAGATCTTTGAGGCGGGAGGGATTGTGAACCAGCCATTGGGAAGGGACACGTTAGATGCCGCCAGGGCGGTGCTGGCGAGTGCCAGGTCAATAAGAAGAGACTTCATGGCGATCGTTGTCTTTGCGATTGGAATTGCGAAGGTCCCAAAAAATTGATCTGCGCTACCCTTCGGCTTTTATATCAGACTATTGAGGGCATTGACTCCATCCCAGTCTCATGCCTCACGGAAAATTCGACAACATTTCCTCTGAACCCAAGGCATGCCAGCCAAGGACTTCTCCTCTCTATGCCTCCGCTGTACTAAATCCCTCGGCTCTTGCAGCTATCGTAGCACTCGAGGTCAAGTCTTGGGTCGGTCCCACATATACAGACTCATACAACATGATTGGAACCTCGGCCACGAGATCGGTGAAGATTGGGGATCGGAAAAGGACCCTCGCTTTTGAGATAGTCCGTTGAGTCCCACCACTACTGCGCGCCTTTCATCGGAAAAGGGTCTTTGCATCCTGATCAACAGGGCCCGTGATGGATTATTGGACGGATAAATCGTTTAGGGCGCATGCGGTGATACTTGGCATTTTGCGGGGAAATGGGTATCCTCATGTAACCCACCGCTAATTCTGACTTGACAACCAACCGACATGAATGGATACCTCTCACCTGACTATATCCTCGTTCTTGCAATAACAGCGTGTAAATTGTAAGCTGCCACGTGCACTGCCGTATGCGAGAAGATGGGCTGACTACAACTTTATGCCTATGGCCATCCTTGGACCATATTTCTTGAGGCTGGCACTTGATCAACTTGTTTCTTCCAAGGGTCCGTCCTCCAGATCGAAAAATTCCAGCTGCCTCGGTATAACCCATCATCTATATCCTGCTGCATCCAGGAGGACGCTGTTTTTGTGTGTCTGGGACAGATCTTAAAGTCTTAAAGACGTATAGCCCCCCCCCCCTCCCGTGCGGCCTTTGTTTGCCTGCTCAGGGTTGTCTGGAAACAATATCACTGGTGGTGATGATGAGGAACGCACGTGTTGCTGTGAACCTAGATTATGATGACCTGTTCGTCCGGAATATCCATCTCTAATGCCTCGCAGTCCATGATGCCATGTACAAGCGCATGTCCAACAAAGGTGTGAGATCCTCTTGTCTCTCCTACCTCTGGTAAATCACGTAAAAGGAAAGGAACACTGCCTCCAAATAGCACACATACTACGTCTCCGACTCGCGTGTCTTCCGGCCCAATTCCTATGTAACCTTGGTGAGAAACAAGAAACGGTTTCGTTGGATTGATACCACTACCGTGGGCCCCATCAGCCAACTTCTTATTTACTCCTTCTTCATCTTCTACCGTAATTCTCCTGGCGCGGCCATCCAGATCCCTGGGCACATGTGAGTCGCACGTGCATGTGCGCCAGAAGGCCTCCGCATATGTCCCACCACTGGGATAGCTGTCCAGGTCCAGGAAAGGGTCCGTATCGATCATAGCGCGCCAGTTTGCTCGAACCTTCTGCATCAGCAGCGAGTCGCCCGTACTTAGCCAGACCACTGGCGGAGGCCCGTTGCAAATACGTCTGATGCTGTCCACCCTTCGCCCACCAAGTTGCAGCTCGTCTTCCCTGCTAGGGCCCAACTCCATGCTCCGCTGCGTTCCAGCGCTGAAGAGTGGAATGAAATCAATTACAGAAGTAATGATACCAATCAGGAACAATTGCATTGATCGGTTTGGAAGACAGCCCACATCAAGAAGAAAACAAATCCATACTTTATTTGTCGTTGGATGCACCATACTGGCACAATTGGACTTAGCCTCATGTATGGAAAATAAACAGTGCCCAGTAAATGATAATGAGCGTAAGAAAGGTTCTTTTTTTCTTTTAGGACCGATGTGTTTCGAGCACTTTCTAGTTGTCCTGTGCTCGGGCCTCATTCTCAAGCAGTGCCGAGATAATGTTCTGTCTCCCGATCGCATCGACACCGGCTTCCGCGATTCGCTGCACAGTGATGAAACCTATGACATCAGGTTGACATAAAGTTGAACTTTGAGGATTCATGATGCGCAATGAGCTGGGCGATGACGTACTTGCGCTTCTGAGGGGGTGTTAAAAAGGCTTCACTGACCTTTGGGATGTTCTGTCAATTCTCAAAGATCATCTAACGCCAGTCCGATACAATAACCACGAATAACAACATCAAATCCATCTAATTACCTGAGCACTACCCCCGCGATATAATCATCTTGCACCAAATCGACCAAAATGCCTCGCCAAGGACAAGGACACATTGCCCACAACGCCATTGACCCCAATGAGCACCCTATAGTCTATGGTGTGGGAGACAGAAAGGTGAGCCTTGGATCTTGACCTCTTCCTGTCATATCGAGTACCCGGACAAGTATGAATGCTTGCTGACATCAACCCCCCATTCAACCCAGCCTGACGAGGTGAACCGCGCCAAGAAGACCGCACCCATGCCAGAGCCCGAGAAAGGTCTCGTAGCTGAGGGTGTGCACGCCAGCGGAGGCTTGAGCGAGCCTTTCAACAAGCACCCACATGCCGGTCAGGGAGCGCCCAAGTAATGAGTAAAGACGCGAGAGGGCCTGACATAGTGAAGCATGGTTGGCGCGTGGGGCTGCCTGCATGTGAAGTCTGCACCAGGATATGGAAAGGCGAATAGTTTATGCATCAGCCTAGCAGCTCCGGCTGAAATACCGGGAGCAGGAGCCGTGGAGCTCAGAGAACGGGCTTTGGGTTTAATAACGAATGAATGTTAAACCGAAACCAACACGTAAGACCAGCATGAGTTCCGCCGTGCAAACACTGCATAATAGATCACCGAGATGAGGGACATCTGTGTTCTTCCCCAGATCCAGCCATCCAAATGTAACCTCGAAAACCTTACACCACCTGAACATGATGAGAATATGTGGCTAACCAGGTAGGCCGGTTAGGTGCTTCTGCCGCCTGGCCAAATGGGAGACGACGGGGTGATCCTCTTTATCCCTGCCTCACATTCAGCTACTACCGCCTCGTCCACAGGCTTCCCGTCCCTGCGATCTATATCCAACCACAGGAGCCTCATCTCGTACCCAGTCTCAGGCCAGTTGTTGGCGCTGAGGATGTAATTACTCCAGCGTTTGGTCGGCGGCTCGATCCTGTCATAATGATCGCGGAAGATGTGGAAACGAGACATGGCGTCATCTGGGTGGTATCGCCAACCGTTGAGAGCCGATGCCCTGATAGGGAGGGGCAACAAACTACTGTTTGGTGTCTCACCGGCCGTGGGACCGTCCTGAAGAGGACACAGCAAAAAACGGACCAGTAACTCGAATTGAGCTCCTGTTGGGGGAAATAGAGTGAACGGGCTCTTTCTGGAGCATCCATGCAAATACATCCCCCGGCGCTGGTGATCGAGAGACAGACCATGTTAGCCAGATGGGATTATAAGTGTGTAAAAAAGGACAACTGTTGCTTTGGAAGTCAATGGCTCACCTCAGTGCCAGAAGGCCCCCGATCAAAAACAACAACTCCACCAAAGATTTTGGATTCCGCCCAGTAGCCTACCACATCGGCAATACCATTTGGGTACAGTTCGTGGAAATGATATGCTGCATTCGAGAAAGCACACGGCGGCTTCTCAGAACCGTGCCCCAGCGGGTCGACATGCGGATCATCCCGCCAGGCTTCATACAAAGCATGCTTATGTACGCCGTCATCCAATTGGAATATGAAAGCAGCTATCCGGTGACAGGACCTTGCCAGTATTTCTATGAGGGTCAGGGTATATGCTTTTGTTCCTGGGCGCGCATCCTGAAAGTCTCGGAGCAGCTATGATGACAGGGCGTTAACATTCTTGTTTTCCTTCGCTGGGGATGGTGGTTTCTTGATTGTACAAGCAGACTGGCAGGACCAATCTGTTCATCGAACCATTTCCTTCGGTATACTCAAAATCCTGCATCTGACATACCTGAAAAGGAAAAAGCAAGGTATAGACGTCAAATTCCGAACGAAGCTTTTGGGCTTTCTCGCGGGACCCGGCACAGAGTTCCTTGTGCTCCAATTCCACTATGGGGTTTCCCGTTCTTGGAGCCCCAAAGTGAAACTCATTCCAAGAGTCTAGAGTTGGTAGGCCGTCAAAGATCTCTGCGTATGTGGATTCCGAGGCTTCGGTGAGCAATAGGCTTCCCAGTGCGTTGCAAAATATGGCCATGTGCTCTTCGTCTAGCAGGCCTAGGCTGGAGAGCTGACTTTCCACGGCCCTTTGTGGCGTAGGTTGGGATGGACGCATCCATTCTTCTTCACGTGGCAACATCATACCGGAAATATTATCTTTTTCCTGCTCTCTGAAATGCGAAGTGGAATCGAAGGTACGAAAGCCGGTGCGCGTGAGCAAGGCGAAAGCGGAGGTTGGCAAAAAAAATGAGCCAAGCCGCATGCGCCTCTCACGGGCATGATTTGCTGGATCGCCAGGCAACCGCCGTGGGTCCCCACGCAAAGAACCGAACGCTGACGAAGGAAAGCATGGTTGGACACACGGTCTGAATTCTCAGACGTCATGAAGCTTTTCATTCGTCCTACTCGGTACCTAGCTAGCCAGCAAATTTGTTATGGGACCCACTGCCGTAGTAGCTGCTCTCGCACTGCTTGCCTAAGGAGTGCTTCAGGCATTCGTAATTGAAAAGTCCATAAAGACCAGTTAAACAGTCTCGAATTAGTTCCAGGATGCCTGGCAGCTGTTTCCTTGGCCCTCCTTTTTCTCCCCCGAGATCAGCATCTTGCCGACGAGGTAATCTCCTTCTGCCAGTCGCGAAATTCATGCATGAAACTGCTCAGGTAGCCCTTGATCTTGTCCAACTCCTCGTCGTGCCATCCCTCGAGCTTGGTGACAATGTCCTTCAAATCAGACAGCGAATCCTTCATCTCCTCCAGCTGCGTGGCGCTTCTCTCGATGGTCTCGAGGACGCTCCAGGTCCGCTTGTCCATGAGCCGCCAGAACTCGGGCCGGTGCTCGACTCGCATGACCCTAAGAGACGCGTCAAGGGCCGCTCGAACATCGTCCACGGCGCCTCCAGCCGCCCCCAGCTTCCGCGACAGCGCCTGCTCGAACTCCCCGAACTTGAAACTTCCCTCAGACATGCTGGAGACCCTCTTCCGCACGCGCGCCGCGATGTCCACAAGCTGCGCGCCGATGTTGTCGCACTCGGTCTTCTTTGTCTGCAGGTCGAACAAGGCGCCCTCTGTTGCGTGTGTTTATTAGCAATTTGCTACAGAGACTAGAGCTGATGCATGCCGGGACATTCAAAACAGCGCGGATATTCGCACCGGTCAAAACGGATGGTACACCGGTACTTATAGCCCACCCTCCTTACGCCCACACCCAATTTATATACTTAATCTACATTAAATATACAAGTATTAGGTATATGGGCATTAAGTGTGTGGGTGTTTGGTATGTAGGTGTTTGGTATGTGGGTGTTTTGTATGTGGGTGTTTGGTACGTGGGTGTTTGGTATGTGGGTGTTTGGTATGTGAATGTTGGGTGTTTGGGTGTTTGGGTGTTTGGTATATGAGTGTCTGGTGTGTAGGTGCTGGGTGTGTGGGTGTTGGGTTTGTGGGTATGTGGGTGTTGGGCGTGAGTGTTCATGACATACTGATGTATCATCCGTTTTGGCCAGTGCGAATATCCGCTCTCATTCAAAAAGGGGAGGGGAGCCGCAAATGAGAGAAGAATGTGCTTACTGTAGTATCGGCCGAGGACTTTCTCCTCCAGGCAGTGCGACTTGCTCATGTTGGCGAACGCGTCAAACGCCTCGGATACTGGGTGGGAGATGCACGGCGCAGGGTTCTCTTCGTCGCAGTTGAACTCGCTGTCCGCGTTCAACTCGTCGTCGCAGCCCTGCGCGGGCGAAAGGTTGTCCGCAAAGTCGTCAGGGAATTGGTGCTGCGGGTCGGTGGAGTCAAAGTCGAGGTCCCCGACGTAGATGCCGTAGCTGTAAAAGTTTCCATGGACTACGTCGTCCGAATGGTGGTAGGGCTTGTAGTGGGGGTCTGCGTAGCCATCCTCGTAGACGCCTGTGTCCTCGCACTCGGAGCCTGGGTCGGTCGGGGTGTCGGATGGGTAGTCCTCCAAGTCCTCATCCTCCTCGTCGCCGCATGTCTCCTGACGACCGTATCCACCGCCATAGCTGCCGTCTGTTTCTCGCTGGTAGAATCGAGCGAGGCGTGTGGCTTGCTTGTGCGCAAGCCTTGTGGCATGGGCAGCCTTGGAGCGCTTATCGTACTGAACGTCGTAGGCTTTGCGCTTGGTATCGTCGACCAGGACTTCGTAGGCGGCCTGCGCGCTGATGAACCTGGCTGCGTCGACTTTTCCACCAGGCGCAGCCTTGTCAGGATGGTGTTGGAGGGCCAGTTGGTGGTAGGCTTTCTTGATGGTGGCGAGATTTGCGGCGGACTTGACGCCCAGGACGGCGTAGTGGTCGACGAAAGTAGCCATCATCATTGAAAAGTTTCACAAAGACAAAGACGTCGGGTAGATGGGGCAAGGTCGACTCGCGACTAGGTGGACGGAAACTCTTGTCTTCGGCCGAGGGGCCAAGAAGGTGAAGGAAGGGTGGAGGTAATTACATGTATCGGTAGAAGCAGACCAATTTCAGTTCAGTGGCCCCATTGGGTGGGGCCTGGTGTTGTTTTCAGTCTGTGACTACACGCGTCGCTATTCAAGCTCTTTATCGGGGTGCCCAACAATGGTCTGCCATTCATCCCAGCTTTGATGGGAGGGTCCAGGCTTCCTCAACTGAACACTACATGACCTCAAAACCGTTCCAATCCTTCCTGTGAACCGAAGGAAAGCGGCCAAAAACGGTGACACTTCTTCATCTCCTTTCATTCCAACACGACAAATGCCCACATCAGAACCCCAGAAAATGGCGCGTCCACCCGAGCCATCGACTCCTCAGAGTCAATCCTTACCTTATCCTCAAGGCCAAAGCAAGCTTGAGCTTATGCCTACCGAAGTTCTCAACCAGATCTTCAAGCCGCTTGCGCAAGGCAACCTGCAATCCTTCCTCGATCTCCAAGACGAGGATCTAGTCCACGCGAATCGAGTCGCCCAGAGCCAAATGCGCAGTCTGTGCCTGACATCCAAGCGAGTCGATACTGTCGCGAGACCTCTTCTCTTTCAAAACATCACGGTGACTTCGCCCGCAATGTTGCTGCGGTTGTACGACAGTCTGTTGCGAAGTGCACAGCTGGGATGCCACATCAGACAGATCAGTTTCGAGATCCTGTTCCGAGACATCAACTTGTGCGACTTCTTCCCTCTGAGTCCTTTCCAAAGTTCACTCCTTCTCAACGACTGGGGCGGCGAACTCGAGTACGATGCCAAGTTCACCTTCTCGAAATCCTACTGCGATCACGTCCTCTCGTCCGCGTATTTTGAGATACTTCGCAGAGCATCAAGTATCCACCACCTGGTCCTCAGAATCCAGCCGCAAGACCGACGGCCAGACGACGATGGATATCCGAATGGCAAGTACATGCTTGAGCCGTTCTTCAGACTAGTGCGGAAAGAGGCGAAATCATCGCTCGCAGGCAACGGTACCAAGTTCCTCCCTCGGCTGTCGGAGCTGCAACTGCTTGGCGATCCAACTGGCTTCCGTGATCCTTTCGATGTCGCCATCTGCAAGCCTCTGCTGCAAATTCAGTCGCTGAAAAAGATCACATTCTTCCGAGACAACGGCAACTGGTCTTCTTTCGTGGATCTTGGCTCAAGTACTCCTAAACCAGGTTCGTCGCATGAAGAATCGTCTTGTAACTCTGGCTGACTATTCCCTTCAGGTTGTGTTTTCAAACATGTCAGGAGCGCCGAGTTCCAACAGAGCACATGCCTCGCCCACGATTTTCGCGCTTTGGGTATTCTACTCCCGGATCTCGAAATCTTGAAGATATCGAATCGATTGGTCAACTTTTATTGCACAAGCGGGTCACAATTTAAGCAGGAGCGTTCGCTTCATCGCAGCAACAACTACCTGGAGAACGCCCTAATGCAGATGAGCAACCTTCACACTCTGGTACTTGATTTGTGCTGGGATATATATGACGAAGACGTGGTCCGGGCTCGCCAGAATCGAAATATAGCATCGCTCTCCAAACTTACGACCCTCGAGATTCCTCTTCGAATGTTGGTCATGGAGTACCGAGACGGCACCTCCATTCGAACCGATCACGGTGTGGATGTTCTTCCAAAGTTCTTGAAGCGCTTGATTTTGACAGTTGAAGTGGACTGCGAAACACACCAACCACTCGACGCCGACCCGTTCGAGCCAATGGATCCAACTTTTCCGCCCACTTACGAAACCGGTGTCCTCGTTTTCATGGAGATGCTCTCAAAGGTTGGACACAAAGCTTTCCCAGATCTTCGTGAGGTGATGTGTTGCTTCAAAATGAACGGCCATGAACCGAGTTCCAAGTATGGATATGATGAAGCGCAGGGATTCAGTGGTCGAGACTTCGAGGAAGAGGATCTTTTTGAGTATGATGATGAGGATTGTGAACGTCTTCAGTTGCTCCGGACGTCGCTCCAGCAGCAACAAATTCATTTCGTCGTTGTTTACAGGGACGTTCATTGTTTTTGCTCTCCACTGCCTTCCGAGTGAGCACGAAGCACGCAGAGTTCGGGGTACGGTCGAGAATGCGGGGCTTGTCACTGTTGGTCACGGTCCGAAAGCAAGGAAAGGAGCCAGTGTATTGGACTGCCCAGGGATTAGATGGAGCATGTCGTGCATTGTAAATTACTGGCCCAAGGCAGGCAATATCGCGTCAATCGTGTTACTGTTCTGCGGTTGAAGAAAATGCCGAAAACTGACTACGCTCGAACAGACTTGAGCCAGAGAAATAGCAACTGGTCTAGACAGCCTTGAATCGCATTCAGTCTACAAATAATAATGCGCAATGAGCATGGAATTGAATGACAGACTTGAGAGCCAAAGGACTCTCGCTGCATTAAAACGAGCCGTGAAGGTGAAGGCCCCCTGGCTCTGTGCCTGGCTTTGGACTGCATGAACCAGTTTGCGGATTTCAAGGTCCCAGAATGATTCACTACTATTCAACCAGTCAAGAACCACATTGCTTTCCTTCAGTCGCCATTGCATCACCTTCTACATCATTCCATTGTGGGGTCGCTGCATTACCTGTTGCCTCCCCTAATGTTGGCCTACAAGCTATCTCTGCATTCAAGTCTTCACAGCCCTTTGACCACTGGGGGAAACAGTCTTCAAACGTCACCCAACTTGAAAACCACAAACCTTGTTTTCCCTTTGGACCAACTCATTGAACCACATCGACTACCACAATGCCACCGATCGCATCTGTTGGCAACGGCAGCGAAATTCAAGACGACGCCGCCATTCTCGACGACTGCGCTCGCGACAATCTCGAGCACGGCAACCCAGCAAACATGGCGCAGCCTCCGATTGCCGACAGCAGCCTCCTTGAGGATTTACCCGACGAGATTCTGATGGAAGTTTTCGAGCACCTCGTCTGCGATGAGAACAGCTCCACCGATGAGCCCGACTACGACACTCTTACCTTCCGCAGCCTCTGTCTGGTCTCAAAGCGGATTGACCTCATCGCCCGTCCCTATCTGTTCAAGAAGGTATACATAAATCACCCAGGCACGCTCATCAGGCTCTACCGTACCATCGCTGGGGATCAGCATCTCGGTGGACAAATCAAGGCAATTGATCTCGATCTCGACCTCGACATGATCAAACTCGATGCAGCTGAACGAGAGACGCTCCGGGACGACCTCTACCAGCACACTGGCCAGTGCAGATTTGAGACACCAGAGCGTACCAGAAAGGATTGCGACAAGATTGGCATCCTGTGCTACAAGCTCCTTGCTCAGGCCGTCAACTTGTCCTCGCTGGAGATGAATATCAACCCTGACGAAGACCTGGATATCGATTCTGACACAGGCGACGTGGAACTCGAAGGCCTGCTCCGTCACGAGAATTGTTTAGCATTCCTCAGCCACGTCAGAGATTCCATTCGATCCACTGCGGACAAACAAGCTGCAGTGTTTCTCCCACGTTTGAAGACACTGACCTTGTGGTGTTATGCCGGAGGCATGAGTGCCGAGGCTTTTGAGCCCTTCCTGGACCTCCCTAGCCTGAGAACAGTCCGAAGCCTTGGAGACGAGGGTAATTGGTGCCGCCTATCACCGCGTGCTGAGCCGTATGAGCCTGATTTGCATCTTCCCAGTGAGTGGGACCCCAGTAATGTTTCCCTTGCCTATGCAGTCATGAAACTGTTCCTATTCATCTCCTTCGTTATTCAATGGCGAATACCAGCATTTGAGTCCGTATTGCATGTGCTGACGGAACAGGTCAACAATGGGCGCGCCGAGGTATCACAACACTGGAACTGATGGGTAGCCAAACATGTCAGTACGACATGGAGGACATTGCTCAGCTTTTCCCATGCCTCGAGATTCTTTCAGTTGAAAGCGAATTTCGTCGTCACGGACGACTGGCGAATGACATTGCACGTGGCAGGCGCGGAGCGCTATCAACCAAACTCGAGAAATTGACTGCTCTCCGGACCCTCAAAATCCACATTTACCCCGATTACTCTACCAACGACCTTTACAACGATATCACTGCATCGCTCGGCTCCGGCAATGTGCTCAATCTGGCACAGCTGCCCGTTCTGCAACATCTTGAAGTTCCCATGTACATGTTCGCTCATATAGGCCGGCTAGCTGTTGGTGGAACTGCAGCTGTTCCTCAAAAGGTCCTGCCACGGCCATTGAAGAGTCTGGTGCTCCTGGCGCAACTCATCTGCGGAGGCCGACGGGATTCGTTACACAGGGACAAACCCTGTTGGGACTCCGTGGACGCAGCCCTTACATTTCTGGAGTCGTTCAAAGATGACTTGCCCTGCTTCCCCCATCTTGAGAGTGCGGCATACTGTTTCGATAACTCAAGCTGCGGCAACCCCTTTTCGTGCGCTGTCCAGGGAAGCCAAGACGATGAGGCAGCTGAAGACTCAGTCATTCCCCGCCTCCGAGCCATTCGTGCCTCATTTGCGAGGCATGGCGTCCAGTTCCTTCTTCAAGAGGGATAGCACCTTCAAGCGGCAAGCGACAGGCAAACAATTGACCTAGAGGTCTCGGAAGAATGACTTCAATCCATGAGAGGAATCAACCGCAAAAATGGGTGCATCTATCAACGACTTTCGATAGCAATACGCCACCAGTTTGGACTTTCGCAACTCAATGGGTATTGGATGGGACAGTCGCACTGCAGGGCGTGGTGAATGGCCTGGGTGTGAGGAAATTTCAAGAGCCACCGGTACGCAGTTGCTCAAGGGGGGCCAGCTCGGCGTGCAACTCGATCGTTCTGATGCATTTTGAGACCTTGGGGTCTCTTCTGGCAAATTGAACAAACCTGTCTTTCCGTTGACTGGCAGCTTCAGGACAAGGATGATCGCAGGCCACTCTAGCTACCTTCTTCGAAATGATGACAGATCCAGCAAAAGTACGTATTTCTCTATCAAGGTCTTCTTCATGCGGTCGCATCTTACACATCGCAAATCCCACACGCGAGACTCAGTAGTCATTGTAATGGTCACCGGCACCAGGGGACGTGCCTTCAAGGATCTATTTCCCTGCAGGTTGCCGACGCCTACCTAGCAGCTGTGAGGATGTGAAGTGATGATAACTCCAAGGAAAGTGAAAGAAAAGCCCGGGCCACCATTGCGGGGCTGTATTGGCTACTAAGGGGGACGCGTCTCTGCCGTCAACACCAGCCGCCCATTTCAGTTCCTTCCACAACTTGTCAACAAGCCACAAGGCAACCAACCCCCATCATCGAGGTCTTCCCACTCTTTCTTTGCAAAGAGAGACCATAAAACTCCACGAGTAGTTGCGAAGAGCACTATGTTTCCCCAAGCACACGAAAGCCTTCTTGGCCAGCGACTGTGTCAGTAAGTACCCACAAACAGCAGGTGCGAGCTCCCGTTTCTTGAGAGTCTCGACGTAATATCTCGTTCTTTGGTGACCGCCAAGGCCCAAGGCAACTGCACATTCAGTGAAGGCGCGAACGTGAGCTTTATCAGGTGTGTTTCAGTTCGGAAGCATTTCCTTGCCAGCAGATCTTCGCCGCGTTTTTGGCACAGAGGAGCAAGAGCTAGACTAACGCAAACGCAAACACAGGCATTCACTTCGACAGCCTCATCCTGAACCAGACACCATGAGCCCGGACTCGCCCCCCATCGCGGCCGAGAGCCCGGACAATTCTCAACTCGACAGCTCCCCGCAGTCCAGCACTTCAACCACCCTTGAGCGCAGCAGCCTGGAGTCCCTCCCAGATGAGGTGCTCATCGACATCGTTCGGAATGGACAGGCCGAAAACACGAATTGCATGGCCTGGAGCCTGTGCTTGGTATCCAAGCGCATGGAGCCAGTCGCGAGACAAGAGCTGTATCGAGCAATTTCCATTCTTTCCTATCGAAGTCTGACAAGCCTGTGCCTTATTCTCAAGGAGAAGCCTGAGTTTGGGCAATACATGGTGGAGCTGAACTTGCTTGTCCCAAGCGACTTACTCGCACACGGCAACGCTTCTACCACATTGATCAAGGCATTTGACTTCGAGCGGGTCTGGTTCTTCTACTCTAAGCTGCTCAGGCGATCAGCTGGCCTCAGAAAACTGACCATGATGCTGGTGGGCAAGGCGCCCAAGAGCCGTTCAACACTCAGCATATGCCACCGATTCATTCACAGTCTCTCGGAGGCCATCACACAGTCGCAGCACAGTGGTTCTATCATTGCCATCTTGCCACGGCTGGAGCAGGTTCGACTTATCATCAATGCACAATTAGACGACAGGTTCAACCATTTCATGATCCACCCTGTGGTTTTCAAGCCTTTCCTACATCTATATTCCCTATCAAGCCTAGAATGCATCCAAGACAGTGGGGCATGGGGCATCTTGAATCCTTCTATTCAGCCCGCGGGGTCTCCAACAAACGGTATGCGGCGATCCTTGAGAAAAGCCTTGGCACCTCCTCATACGCACTTCCATGCCCGTTACGATTCCCATCAAGTCCGTTAGAATTTACTTTCTGGCGGGGATGCCACAAATCTTTGGTTCCTGTCTGTTGAGATTTTCTACTAACTGGCTCTTTTAGCACTAGTCAACGCACACCATTACGAGCAAGTAAAGTCTGTGGTCCTGAGAGAGAGCGCCAGCAATCCGACAGATATCATGGACCTCGTCAATATGTGCCCAGTCCTCGAGGTCCTTTTCATCATTCAAAGGGCCCTGACAGTGAGCCCGTACAGCAATATTAGGTCGGAGAAAGCCAGAAAAATACAAAGGAAGGCGGACCAGTTCGAGAAGCGCTATCTGTCAGACAGCTTTCAGAAGCTGCAGAATCTGAACATGCTGGCTTTCATTCCCCACGGCGGTTACTTAAATGTCACCAGAGATTTCTTGGGCCCTTCAAACTTCCTCTGCCTGAAGAAACTTTGCAACCTTACTTCCATTTCAGTGCCCATCGACGTCTTTGCCTCCCCGGACGGCTCGACTACTGCTCCTCTGACAGTCTCGCCCATAGAAGCTCTCCCTCGGTCACTCAGGTCTTTCCACATTATAGCCGATTACCGTGGCTTCGATCACATGCTGATCATGCGACGCGGTGTAGATGGGTTTCAGCCTCGCGTCGCGGCTCTTGGATTCATGGAGCAGCTGGCCAGCATCTGCTCAACCGAGTTTCCTAGTCTCCGACAGGTAGAGTACATTTGGGCAGTCACTCGGATCACTGATATACAGCAGAGACAACGATTCGCCGAGAATGAGGGGCTGGATTGGTCAAATCCGGAAGATAGGGACGATTTGGAGGAGAGACGAGTATGTGATGGATCAGCAACGTTCTGCTGCATCATGCATGGGACGATCCAGGCACTTAGCCCTGACACTGACTACACATCCAAGGCAGAAGGCATCGTTTCTCCTTTCAAAGATCGGTTCGACAGTCTCGAGCTCGCCTTCAAGAACGTTGATGTGACTTTTGAAGTCATCGAGTTGAAGGAATACAGTGATTTCTTCTTTCACTGGCAAAAAGGTCGGAAGTGATCTCATACGGCCTTTTGCACCGTAGGATCTGGATGATATCCCGATAAGCTTTGGTCTGGGAAGCCAGGCCATGATCTTGAAAAGGAAGAGCGGAGAGTGCTTCTACATTTTCCTGGACAGTCCGCTGAATCAGCCACCGTTGGGCCGCAGATAACAGGGCAAATGAAGACTGAGGGGATAGGGCGACATGGGGCGAGGGGCACAAATAGCATCGCACTTTCCTGAGACCAAGTTTGGTCAATGGCATTCATAGCTAATTTCAGACTACGCCGTCAAGTTGCTGCAGACCAAGAGTGGATGTGGTCAATTGAATGTTATTTGGCCAACGAAGCAATGAGGAATGGATTTGAACCCTAATCTCGTGTCTTAAAAGATCAGGTATAACTGATTGCCCGACTTTGACTCCGAAGCGCCGTGGTAGATTAGTCTCGGGTTACTTATGTCGACGATTTATGCCGCCGTCAGAAGCGGTTCTTACTAGCCTTGTTTGTACGACTATTACAAGGCTATCACTATTTTCTTAGTTATAAGCTATAATCATGTTTAAAACTAATTTTTATCAACATCATGTTCTTTTTTTAATGCTAGGTGTTTAAGCATTTATTAGTATATGAAGGGACTGGATGTTTAATCATTTAAGAAACATATGTGTATAGATTGAAAACAACATTACTTAAGGAATCAGGATGTCACATGAGGGTATCCAAAGCCACGCAAATACTGCCACTGAATGAAATGCTGAGTACAGTCACAGGCCTAGTTGGTCACGTTGGTACAAGTGTGCCGGCGAATCACCCGTCATCCACCCTAGAGTGTCACTATGGTTGAATGGCTTACAGGTCCACTGCCATTGCGTTATTATATAAAAAGGCAGGAGAAAACCAGCATACTTTTCCACTCTTTAACACACCTTTCTGTTATTCATCTTCCTCCAAACCGAAGTCGATGTACCGGAGCTGTTGACGATTCATCTTTTCACATACTACATCCACTCAGCCGTGCCATGCTATACATTGCCAACGAATAATATCTCATACGGAGAGCTTAGTCTGCGGCAGCTCTCCCGAACGGAATTCAGACGTCCACGAGGAAGAACATCCACGCAATGGTAAGTATCAAGCCTACATGTTTTGAAGGCCGTCCCTCGCATACTTTTTGACAGTTGAAGCTAACCAGCCATCGTAGCTTTCTGCGCTAACCCTACTACAGAGACTATCACGCTGACCCAAGAAGAATCATGGAAGCACTGGCCGTACAAGAAAAAGCGAGAATGGATGACAGGCCTCTATCCCCCTTGCCTGTACCCCCGGAGGTCATGGAGAACATAATTCAGAACCTAATATCCACGCATAATTTCCTCAACCCAGTTTACTCCGGCACCAAGGCATTGACTTCGGACGAGAAGATGCGCAGGAGGCTGCGAAAACTCTGCCTGGTATGCCGACGAATGAGATGGATCGCCACGCCATATCTCTACCGGTTCATATTCATAAGAGACTCAAACAAGCTCAAGCGTCTTCATGACACGCTGGAGAAGTACCCCGTACTTTACAAGCATGTCGAGTCGCTTGCAGTGAACCAAAACCTGGTTTTAACGCCGGCTGGAGAAGAGCGATACATGTCATTGAGCAAGCTCCCCAACACGATCATCTCCGTTCTTAAGAAAGCGCCTCGTCTTGCGCGGTTCTCTCTGGTTCCCACTGGAAAGGTATTGCAAGATACATCCCGCCTCTTCACCTTCCCCTTGGTCTAATGCCAAAGTTCTGACAGGCACTATCCGGTAGGTAGAGGGAGCCAGCTACGAGCAACTCATTTTTCCAAGGGTGGAAACCTTAGGTATCCTGCTCTCCAGCGCCACACGTTTGACACGAGACCAGTCTGCGGAGTCCACAGTCATTAACGATCTTCTCAAACTGCCAGTTCCTAGCCATGATGCTATTCAAGAAGGTTGGCACTTTACTCCCCATCATTATCTGACGATGTCGCTGGCCATCTCAGTGCGATGCCCCGAGGTCCAGTGTGGATCGGAATCGCATGACATACGAAATAGAGGCTACACACCCCCCAATTCTGGTGCTACTCAAATACAATGCTGCTGACACTCAACCAATCCTAGGCCAACAAAACCCTGCTATTAGCAATATGGTCACATTTATCGACGTGCGAGGCTCGACTCCAGTGAGTTTCAGAGATATCGGGGCCATCGGACTGTCTGTTCGGGGCCTCTCCTCACTGTCCAGGTGGTACACGGTCCAGCATTGGTCAAGTCCGCATCTACCGGCACGGTGGGAACTCGCTCAGATGAGTTCACTTCGTCACTTGAGCATCGCTGTACATGCCAGAAACCGACATAGCACCCGCAGCTGGCACCTCTATTACTTCTGGGGCAACCCGAACGCACTCGATCTACGCGTACTTCCGAGATTGGAGACGCTGAAAATTCCGTTGCTGCTATTCAAGGATACCGACGCGGACTCCATGTGCGAGTCGCGACTTGTTTTACCTGCGACGTTGAAGAACTTGGTCCTGTTCGTCGATTTGCAACCGAACACCGCGCGACGTTATTACATGGAAGAATCAGAATGGGAACACAAGGGCAACGTGTTCTTAATATCTCGGAGCTGTGGTCAGTCAATCCGGCTAGCCATTGATTTTCTGGACGACATCGAGCGATGTGCCCCCACAAGATTCCCAAGACTTTGCAAAGTGGCTGTTGAGTACAAGATGGATAACTACACTGGTGGCGACCGTTCATTCAGGGACGCAGCGATGGAGCATTTCATGGCACAATTTCGACGTCTCGAGGCAGCATTTGGGATGCAAGGGATCAACTTCAGTTTGATCGCCCTGTAAAGGCTGCTTACTAAGCCAGTCGCTCTCAGTAGAGGCCATACAAGCGTCCTCTGGCATGATCATGGAGAGGTAGGAAGCTGGGTCAGTGTTGCTTTCATATTTTTGCCTTTTTGAAGACTACATTCAAATCAGCAAACATCCTTTTAATACCTTACACCATTGGAACCTCTGACCAGCCTGTGAAAAGCAATATACCGTAATTTGCAGAAAGCAATAGACTCAATGCAATGCCTTGAACGCACTCATCGATTGCATACCTAAAATGGATGACTCCGAAACCCGTAATGTAGAAAAGTCAAAATAGTCCTAGCCGGAAGTTGAGTCCTGACGGGAGGCACTCAGCATTCGCCTTGTGTGGCAAAACGGCATGCCTAATCATCGCAACAGCCGGCTCACTGGCAGCTTGGTCAAACGGAGGGACCTCCATATCACTTAGTCTACAACTAAAGAAACATGCCCTCCAAGCGCTAGTCCGGTAATCGAGTCAAATTTCCGGCTGATGGCGGCTGCCAGGAAATGTGTCACGATAGGTTGCAGCCGTCTCACGACATGCTGCAGACCCCGCTGGCAAATTGGCGGCAGAAATCGTGCCTCAAGATAGAAATTAAAACTACTACCACACTCAATCAGGTCGAGAAGTATGACACATCTGTCAGGCTTTTGGAAACAAGTGACAGAGAGGTCACAATTGTGGAGTTTTAAAAGAGTCGCCGAGCGCACTTGAGATTGAGGTCGGTTGTGACGGCATCTCAAATCCCAGTCGAAAGAAATGAGAGAGTTGGCGATCATGAGATCAATACTTCTTCTCCTAACCGGCATTGTGGCCCTTTTCGGGCCGGCTCTCGCAATCAAGATCGCTGCCGCTTTGCAGGTGATGGAGCACATGCCTCTGCCATATGCGATCAAGAATTTCTACGAGGGCCAGGCTTCGATCGTCAGCGGCGGCGTGGCCAGCTTGCCGTCGGACAAGACCGTGGATCTCGGCGCCAACGCTGACTATCAAGGGCTGATTCAATATGGGACGCACAAGAACATTCGCATGATCTACACGATCGTGGATGTGCCGTATCGGGTCGTGGCAAACAAGGCGGCCGGTATAAACACACTTGCGGATCTGAAGGGTAAACGAATCGGTACCATGGCGGGCACGTCAGCGACTTACTTCATCAGCAAGTTTCTGAATTCGGCGGGCATAAAGAACTCGGAATACACGATGGTGTCGGGCAATGTCTGTATGAAGGCCCCGTGCGGCACTGGCACTCTCCCGGCGCAAATTCAAGCCAAGACCATCGACGCCTTCGGGATCTGGGAACCGTCGCCGGAGCTGGGCGGGCAGGTGCTGGCGGACAACGCCATCATCTTCCAGAACGCGACCGTGTTCCGAGAAATCTATTCCCTTTTCACAACGACCGACAAGCTTAACGACCCCACGTCGCGCAAGACCATTGTCGAATTCATCCGGGCTTTGGATCAGGGTATCGACGACTTCAAGAACACGCCCGAGAAGGTGTACCAGTTTGTGGCTCAGACGATGGGCATGGACGCCGCCACGGTGCAGGCCGTGTGGCCGGTACACAAGTGGGCCGGCACGCTGGGCGTGGACATGGACAGCAACTTGGTCGACTACATGGTGGATGAGGATGTTTATGTTGCCTCTCAGAACAAAAGGCAGCCCATGACAAGGGACGTCATTGCGCAGTTCGTCGACAACAGCGTTATTGAAGATGCCAGGAATGCTTCATACTGGATATAAAGCACATATAACCAGTAGTCATCAATAGTCAGCAGTCATCCATATTCGGTAGGAATGATTTCAGTAGTCATTAATATTCAGTAGTCATCAATATTCAGTAGTCATCAATATTCAGTAGTCATCAATATTCAGTAGTCATCAATATTCAGTAGTCATCAATATTCAGTAGTCATCAATATTCAGTAATCATCAATATTCAGTAGTCATCAATATTCAGTGTTACCTTTCCTTTCTACAGACTGGCCTCAGGATTTAGTTGGGATCATGGTGAAATAATAGTGAGAGTGGGTAATACGACACTTCAAGTTGGGCACGACAGAGTATTTAAGCAGCCAAGAGGGGCCACAGCCAGAGTCATTATCATGTGGCATTTCCTCCGCGTTGGTAGCGTCAAAATGTATGATTTACAAGTATTTCTGGACACCCTATTCGCATAGCTCAAGCTACCTCAATACTAAGGCACTGTACCAAGTACGTGATGGTTCAACCCGCTCACGGGAACGTAGCTCCATCAACCCAACCATTTTCGTAGATTCTCTCCTTGACGTATCCACTCGTGTGCTTGTAATATACACGCAGCTTGACGCACTTCTTATCAGCGACATACCCATGGTCTATGTATTGAGGGGTCATATAACTTACGTGAGTCCCATCATTCACAGCGGTAACGGAGGTCCCAGGTATCGCGACACCGCCGATGTAGCTTGGCCCGGCCCAGCCATTGCCGTCCCACTGCCACTCCCGGAGGTTGCCTTTCGGGTCGACGGCGTAGACGCGGATGTGTGAGAGACCGTCCCAGTTGATAGCACCGGAGGGAGGGCCCCAGGCCTGACCCAAAGCCCCGCTGATATGGAGTCTGCAGGGGCTGTTAGCATCGCAAGAACAGCAGGGAGGATTGGTGGCACTCGTACAAAGCTATGCTAGCAATTGCAAGAACCTTCATGATTATTAAGGTTTATATCTCTTTATTGTATGGACTATATAACGCTAAGCGCCGTAATTCTTACCCGCCTACTGAGAAGGGTTTGCAATAGGTGGGGACGAAGAGGTCCTAATTCAATGTGCACTCCAGCGATTGCTCGCGAGTGACTTTGGGGAACAGTGCCATTCGGCCGCGCAGTCAGGTACCTCCCGAATCTCTTTATTGTATTGAGTATAATGTCCGTGTATTGTTGGCGACTTCTCAATTCCTCAAGATGAGATGGAAAGCACGTCTTTTATACCCAGGTTGCATGCTTCAATGGGCCAACTACTGATGATTAACTTACTCATCCTTCCTTTTCAGTCAAACAGTCTCGTGAAGTGGCGTCATTGGAACGTCGACATAACCGGATGACCAAGGCCCCAGTGTGATACATTCCAAGCTGTGGCTCGGCGGTTTAAACCCATCCTCGTACTTGGCCCATCGGCCAACTCCACGGTGCCATCACGACAATATTCTCAGGGGCAGTCCCGCAAAGCCCCAATAATCTGACAAGTGGAACTTCTCAGCTTGTGTGTCGTCCAACCATTTATTGGAATGTATACCTGCGGGAGCTCAACCAAGGGGTGTTTGAAATTTGGCAAAGCGGCGTCGTCAGCCTGGTCCCCCTCCCCCCCAACGGCGGCGACTCACCACCAAAGAGCAGCTGTTATTCCCCATCAGTTATGCTATAGCCCTTGATTTCACAATAGCTAAATTCTCCCTTGACCACGGCTCCTCTTGGCCGCGCTGAAACTTTCTCAGGAGCCTCTACCAGCCATGTAGTCTTAACGAGCGACCCCGCACCATGTAAGGTTATTAGCTACCAGAAAGTTCAGCAAAGCCTGGGTCTCACTGGCCCCCTGAGTGGGCTGGGCCAAGGCATCCAGACTCTGACTCTGATCTGTCAGGAACTCGCCGCATTAGCTTCAAGAAGATGCACGACCTCCTGACACTGGTGATGTTGAGCCGTTCTGATGAACAGAACAATGTACAGTAGCCCGTGTCATCTCACAATTCAAGGCATACGAATTACTACTCGTAGATATTTCTGTAGAATGTGGCTGTTAGCGATTTGTTCTAGTATTAGGCTTCAGATACTAACACTGGAACTCGAATCTACACGAAGCCTGGGTCTACAGCAGAACTCAAGAATAGAAATATTTCAAGCACTATTACATGGTCAGATTGGTGATTAGATTCTCTGATGTGTGCCGGATTTGTACTTTGGTATGTTTTCTTGGTCCTTGGATGATTGATGTAGGAGAAAAAGAGACTGTCAAAAGTCGTGGGGATGAAAAGTCAAGTGAGTCTCACCATGGGATAAAAAGTAGTGACGAAATATCTGGGGGCGAGGTGGAAAAGGGATGGCCCGACTTACTAGCGTCCAAGCTTTTCCTTCATGGAAATCTGTAGATCGAGAAGAAATTTCAAACTAGAAGGAAATCCATCAGTATTCTTCCGTCAGATGCCATTCCAGGCTCTGATATTTCCGCCAGTACTGATGTACCCACGTAGGAACCACGGTTTGGTTGCTTATACCGTCTTTTAATTCTACATGACAGCTTCCAGCGCACATTGTTACTGTGCTCGGTCTAGGAGACGGGTCTCTGATCATGAGGGCCCCAAGCGGCCTCTGAGGGGTTATCAACAGTTGTGAAGGTGCTCCGTTTGATGAAATCCCGGTTAGGCTTGCCATGTATCTTCAATGTCTGGGGTTGGAGGGGGCATGAAGACCACTCACTCCAAGCCAAAGTCCTTTAACACCGCACACTCAGTGAGTCCTTTCATAATCTAAACATTGTAGCGATGTAGTTGATTCTCGTTCCCATGCGGTGCCTTTGGGTAGCCCAGTCACAATTGTTGAATCTTGTGCCGTTTCTCGAGCCACTGCATCGGCAGACTGCCCAAAACGAGAGCCAAGTGAATGCACAAATGTGAATGAACTTTTCGCTCACTCCTTGAAATACTGAGGCATACGGCCTCGTCCGATATAAAACTAGCTCTGCACAAGTTTACCTGTATCTGTTTGCACACTGCCTGCCCCGCTGAGACTAGAATCGCCTGCAAACCTCTCCCGTGGCCGGTCAAGCCTGCGCACTTCAGTTCACTTGGTGACCAAGTACCTTTCAAAAGGCGCAGGTTCTCGAAGAAGATCCTGACCACTTTCGTCCCACTAACATCACCACATCGACCTGTCCGCAACTGCAATCAACCACTCCTTGTGGCGACGCCTCCCTCCACCAAGAGGTACCCAAGCTATCTTCCCAGTAAGTCCTCTCGAATCGTCACTGGTGGTGCTGCATCATCAGCTTCGACCACGACTACTCCCATAAGCGCATCTTCATCTGGTGCGATGTCACAGACTGACAGAGTGTGGCAGCTGCAACGGAAACGCACTTACGACCACGATGCCTTCGCCAACCCGTAATCACTCGATGCGCCACTTGATGGCCCTCATGATGGCCATGATTGGAATTCTCTTTTGCTTGATGGGCCTTGCCATGCTACAGACTTTCGATAACATGGCGCCTCAACCCCCGAAGAAGCGCAAAAAGAAGGTTGTCAGGCGATACAAGAAGATCACCGGTGACGCCAAGAGCCCAACACCCACCGATCAAAACATTTCCCACCTACGAAGCCTTCCCGTCGAGCTCCTGAGGCACATCTTCGAGTACTTGGCCCCCAACAACGTCCAACCACACCTGGATAGCGCAGCCTTCCACGCATACAAGCAGGCTCAGAATGACTTACGGAGTGTCTGCCTCGTCTCGAAGCTCATGGATGCAATCGCTCGCCCCTTCCTATACAGTGCGGCCATTGTGAACAACGTGGACGTCCTAGCCTACCTTCTTCGCACCCTTGATGAGGTCCATGATCTTGGGGAGCACGTTAAGCGTCTGGTACTCGAGGTCCCATTTACCTTGCAGGATGAACAGTACCAGAAACCCGATGTTTCTGTCCTTGCATCACGCCCAAACTACTCCCACATCTATGATGCGGCGGCTGAAGCGTCAGATGTCACTCGCTATGAACAACATTCGGCCAGCGTACGGAGACTGGGTCTTGAAAGCGACCTTTTGGGGCCTCCTCTTACTTTCAGGGAATGGGCCTGGATGAGTGAGTGCTCAATTCTGGGCCGCATGCACTTCGAAATTCTCCGGCGAACAAACAACCTTCAATCTTTGTGCTTCGGCATGATTTGCTCAGCCAGTCCTAATTTTGTGTTCCCCTATTCCCCTTTCTTTGGCCATGTCGGACATGCGATGCGGAAAGACGTCGAGGTGGACCACCCATTCATGCCGAAACTCCTGGAACTGCAACTTCTCCGAAATAACGCAGATGGTCAAGGGCCCTACTCAGCGTTCTTTTTGCAAAACTTTTTGGAATTTCCTAGCCTGCGAGCCCTCCAATGCCTCCATGACGATGGAGACTGGTTTTATCTTGATCCTCACCAGGGACCTGAATTTCCGAGTAAGTCACATCAACATACCTAGGTACACTTGCGCTTGCACCACTCAAACGATCACTCCAGAGTCCAGACCGAGACCTCTTAGTCTAATCACAAAGAGCTAACTTAGATCAGTGCCACTTTCAAGTCGTCAGTATAAGAACATCACAAGCATTGATCTCAAGCGAAGCCACTGTACGCCGCAAAGCATCTTCCAAATCTGCACAACGTTTCCAGCTCTAGAGTACCTGGCTATCTCCGTCGACCACGGCACGTCAGGAATGGAATCTCGCATCAATGGCTTCAGCTCACAAGGGAGTTTCCTGTCCACCGAATTGGCCAAGCTGGAGCACCTGAAAGAGCTGGTCCTAAACCTCCATTACAAACACGACGTGAAGGCAGCGCTGGGTCAACATGGAGTCCTCAATCTCGTCGGTCTCAACAAACTTGTCAATGTCCGACTTCCTCTTCATTTCCTTGTCGAAATGCAACCCGGAAAAGACCCTTTTGTCACCAATCCGGGCCATGTACTCCCCTCCTCACTGAAGCACCTGACTGTGTGGGCGGACATGGACGCTGTGAGCTCTTGGGGGGTTACAGATTGGTTCGCAAACCATCCCAGGACAGGCCCTTTCTACTACCCCAGCCAATTAGCACTCGATTTCCTCGGTTCGGTTTCTGCCCGTGTCACAGACCACTTCAACAAACTTAAGGAGGTCACCTACAGCTACCGAGATGAGGCATTGCGCGAGACTTGTCAGTGCGACCCATACATATTCTGCAGCCATTGTGATGCCTTGGGCCATCTTGATCCGTACGAAGTACTTGATTCCTCAGCTCTGATTCAGGTCGTGTCTTCACATCTTGACACACATGGCGTCCGTCTTCGGTTTGTGGAGGAACAGGCTGAGGGCTGAATGGGTGGTTCTTCATGACGGGGAGGATCCCCGGCATCTCAAATTGTCTGGTATGGTCATTTGGCCAGGATAATTGCGCAAATTCATTCCTTCGAAAGAGACAAACGGGTGGTTAGATCATTGGGACCTTGTTTGCGGCCCAAGTCGAGCTTCTGCAGAAACTCCTTACGGATGGTCAGTTTATGGTCTCAATTGTCCAGACTTCTATCCGTGTTCAACTGACGGCACACCCAGGTTGTTACGAGGGTGAACCTATTCATATGGAAAGACGAGCCTTGTCAGGCTCTGAACTTTGCCGCACAAGAGGCTGATCACCACAGTAGGGAAACGTCACATTAGGAGTCTGCCCATTCTCAACAAATTGGGATCGTTTCGCTGAGAGCGGCATACGCAAGATGTGGACTACGGAGCACAAACAGGCGACAGAAGGAGCCTGCAGAGATTATGGCACATGACCCTTCCGCTGTCAGAATGTAATAAAGGCTAACCATTACATCCCATCTTCTTGGAAGTTGCTTGCGCATGCTTGATGATTTCCAAACTTACCGTGATTTACTCCGGCTCAAAACGGCGATACAAAAAGGTCGATCGGTGTGTCCAGAGCATATATATGATCAAGACGGTAGAGCACTCCTACTGAATCCCTCTCGTGTATCACCAAAGCAGAAGTAGCATAGCCTGATGTTGTGCCACATAATCAATCTCGTGGAATGATCTAGAGCTATGCACCTCACAGCCACAGATGGTCTGATAGGAAGACGGAGTTGTTTGAGGCAGTGCAAGGCTTTTCCCTTATCTATTTCTATGCTGCTGCAGGGCTTTTCCATCCGTTTCCCCTCTTCTTGCTCTTTTGATCATCCAAGTACGTGCAGCATCCCCACCTCAGCCGAACGACAGATCCAGGTCTCACCTCGTGCAATCTTGCAATCATTGAACCCCGGGAAATATGGAGCCACTTACGGCTCTGAGCCTGTTTTGCAACATCCTGGACATTTGCGACCATGCCATCAAGGTATGCAAAGCGTCAAGAGAGATCTACAGGAGCGCCGCAGGCCGAAGGGCACAAGATGAAGAGCTCCTGAAATATGTCGGCGATCTCCAGGAAATCCTTAATAGTGTGAGACTATCGTCGTCGAAACTCCACACAGGCAATCTGTACAAGTCCATTGTGGAACCCCTGGATCGAATGGAGGCCAAGTCAGCTGCTGTCAGAGAAACACTGGATTCCTTCCGCGCGAAGAGATCCGGCAGTCGTCTATCAGCCATGACAGCCACAGCCAAGTTGGTTCGAGGCCAGAGCAAGTTAGATCGAACATTGCAGGAATTGAAACAATGCCGAGATGACGTCCACTTTGCCATAGCCCAAAGCACACGGTAAGCATGACTTTGCTGTTACAACTTCTCGATTTAAATTTGTTGGTCCATGTTATAAAGGAGGCGGATGAAGGCCAATCTCACCCAGACGGTGGTCCATCATTGCCATCATACCAGAACATCAATCATGGAGAAACATGCTGTAAAGCGCACTGATACCTCCAAACAATATCCACAGAGGGGTCTTGATACAAATTTTCGCTACCAGTGCTTCAGGCTCTCCTTTGTCACCTAATTTTAACACAGTCCAGAATATCATTTGCTGACAAGTCTCAGGGTCCAAATTGCGGCGATCTCTACACAAACAGATCAGCTTAGGAAGGGCCAAGATGATATTCAGTCTGCCCTGGCCAGTCTCGAGTCTCAATTGCGGAGCCTTGACAAAAGCGTTTCCGAGGTACCAGGCATTGTCAGAAAGGCCAAAGACATATCGGAAGAAGTGCGCACGAAGCTTTGTGCATTATCAATACTCGGTCGACTCGGAAACACCAACCAGAGGTTTTGGGATGTGACAGATGCCGACTCCCACACTTTCCATTGGGTTTTGCGAAATGAGGACGATAGCAGCCTTTCATCTCACGATGGCGAGCAAGAGCCGAATCGCGGAGGCCAAGAGGCAAAATCAATATCGGAGAAAAGAGAGAGACTCGACTATGAGAACACCCAGAGGGATGTCAACGCGCAACTCAGAACTTGGCTCCTTGATGGAAGTGGACTGTTTCACATCTCGGGAAAACCTGGATCCGGCAAAAGTACGCTGATGAAGTACTTGGTTAAACACCCGAAAGTGACAGAGTCACTTGAGGAGTGGGCCCACCCGAAATGCCTGGCAATGGGGAGATTTTTCTTTTGGAAACCGGACCATGGACAGAACAGCCTAGACGCCTTGATCCGCGGGCTTCTATATAGTGTGATACACTATGATGCTGAGTTAGTCCACTCAGCGTTTCCAATGTGTAGCAGAGACTCCTTCGAGCAGCTTTCTCTCCAGGCGAGGGTGGAGATGACAAAGGAAGATATTTTCGAGGCTTTTAACAACCTTGTCAGGGACGACAGCACTTCCAGAGTGTTCAAATTCTGTTTCTTCATCGATGGCCTCGACGAGCTTGACGAAGAAAAGGATACGACTCATTCGAAGATCATCGCAATTCTGCGCCAATGGACAGATGGGGCAAAACATTCCATCAAGATATGTGTGTCAAGCAGGCACTTTCCGGTCTTCGAGAACATGGCTGTTGATCATCGTATTCGACTCCAGGATCTTACGAAGTACGACATTATCGACTTTGTCCAGAATGCTCTACGGTGTGATCTTGTTTTCCGAACACAAATGACAGTCAATGCTCAAGACTACTGGGAGCTGATATATAGCATTGTGGAACGCGCCGATGGCGTATTTCTCTGGGTCAGTCTCGTTGTGAAGGCAGTTGAACGGGGGCTCTCGAACCATGACCCGATATCCGTGTTGCGCGAGCGCGTGAACAACACCCCTCGGGCATTTGAAAAGCTGTTCAGATCACTTCTTGATTCAATTGAGGACTGTCACAAACAAATGGCCGTCCTGCTTTTAGCAGTCGCTATGGCACGATCCCCAGACTCCCGACGTTTACCGGTACGACGCTCTGATCTTTCAATTTCCGGATGCCGACAATTCTTCCGGGCCATGGAAACATCCAGACCAGTCAGTATTGACGGCATCTTCCATTTCGACAACCCCCCAGAGGCTTTCGAACTTACGCCAGAAATTATCACGAGCACGAAATCAAAATTGCTCTTCCGGTGCAAGGGATTGTTGGAGGTCGTCCAAAGCCGACCACAACTTGAACTCGGAGCCATCCCTGACTATGACATGCATGAATACGTGGGCGGTCGCGTCACATTTCTGCACCGTTCAATCCCCGAGTTCTTGGAAAATTGGGTTCCGGAGCATATGATCACACTAAAGATCAATTCATTGCACGTAAAAAATGCCATGTGCTGGTTGTTATGGGCAGAAGTCGACTTTCTTAATTCTGCGATCCACCCACAGCATTTCTCAGCCAATGAGCGGTATCGCACGCGAGGTTACATCAAGAAGATGGCATGCGCTATAATGACCAATTTCGAAGCGGACATGACCTTCACACCCGGACTTTCAACAGCATTTCGGCTTCTTGACTTAGCAGAAGACGCTTTGCTAATTCCAGCTGTGTCGCTTTCCGCAGAAAATCAAACAAAGAGTAACGGGAAGAGGGACGGCTGCACATGGAACACCGTGAAGATTGGTGCAAGTGAGACTCCAACTTCCACCTGCCCATTCTACGCAGCACCGCTGCTCGCCGCAGCAGAGACCGGTCGCCATGCATATGTTCGCTGGAAATTAGAGAAAACACCTCCATCAGCTGAACGAGCTAATTACTTTCAGCATTGTCTTGAATTCGCCTTGCAACCGTTGGTCCCTGGCAGAAAACCAATCATTGGCCACTGCAAGCGGATAGTCGAGCTACTGATCCAGACATCGAGTGCAGATATCAATGGCGCTTTGCCGGGTTGCTGTGGCAGGCTTTCGAATTCTCTCCGAGTCGTAGTGGCTGGCGCGCCGACGTCAGTTTTTGACACGACGTGGATCACGGCCTTGACATCCCACATTTATGGGGACGCCCCGGTCCAGAAAAGTTTATTTCGTTCCATCGAGTTTTTACTGGGGCTTGGAGCTATGCCCCAGTCCGTTTTCTGCGTCGGCGCAGCGAGGGACTGGTTCAAAATTTCACCAACCCCAACCGATGGCCCTGTTGGTATTCAGTCTGACAGCATCCCTCAGATTCCTGAGTCTGTCTTCCACACAGATATTTCGGGGATCCTCTGCCAGTGGTTCTCGACTAGGGAGTTTGCTCTCCGGCGTTTGCCAATCATGGGTGGGCAGAACGATGGCATTATCACGCTTGAAATGTTGGTGGCTCACGCTAAGCCCCCGAACATGGCGGCTATTCTGTCGCTCATTGAGCGCAATTTGCACGATGAAGACGTCAGGTCCGCGGGTGCAAGAGAACTCAACCCCACAGAGCGCCTTCACGCGGCTGTATTGGAGAAACATGGTTTACGAGGGAATTGCAAGCTTGTTCACGTGCAGCTCTAAAGGTTTCCATGACGGCAAGGAAATACAGCCTATGTATGATAAGGAAGCAGAAGTCCGTACTCGGTGGGTAGGAGCACAGATCTTGACCCAACACAGCTTGAGTTGGCACTGAGCCAGCAGCCAAACCCATCTGTTTCAGCATCTGAACATGTTACCCGCGTAAACGGACTCCTATCGCAAAGAGCCACCACAAATCTGTTTCCTCCATCATGTATTTTCTGAACTTCCAGTTGAGCCAACGGGGAAAGAGCTTTTGGGTCCTAGTTCCACTGATCCGTTCAAGTAAGCCGAGGATATGGATACAATAGAGAGGTGGAAAAGGCATGTGTTTGGAATTTATAGGACGAAGGACTTTGCTGATATCGTTTTATGGCCTTGCACGAGCAAACACAGTAAGACAATCTTAATCTTGACTGAATTGCCGAGCGACCACGGGTCGAGGAATGTCGCTAATGTCAATCTTTCACATCAACATTGAATCCATGCGGAGATGTGACACTAGCAGATCTCTGGTGGTGGATTGAGTACCGAGAATTGCAAACACCCGACTTGAGGGGTAATGTGTGGAGACCTCACCTATAGCAATACAAGGAGACTGACAGGAAGGTGGAATGGCACACTCCATCGTGATGGTGGTCAGGCCATGGTCACACCGCGCATGTAAAACAGATCCCACTGGTTGTAACCCCGCATTGGCTGATATCCCCTGGGGTGCAACATGCGGCTCATTCAATATCCAATCTAGTGTCGGTAATGCTCATCTAGCCAGTGAATCGCAGTGTAGTTTTATGAGGGATGAATATATGTGTTCCTTGATGTTGTGAAGCTGCCTGTCATCCCTCCCCTGTTTCTGAATGTCTGACTCTGCATTGACTCATTGGCATGGCTCCGGCACGCACTGAAGTTGAGCCATCGTGGCCAACGGACACGAATAAGCCCCCAACTTCATACCACGGAAGTCCGAGGAATGTCAAACACATCAATGCCATTCAGTGGGATCGGTCGCTCGAACCGAAGCACTATGAGATACGCGGAACTGACCCCGACTCCAAGATCTTGTTTCTAGATGTGAACATACTTGACTCCACCGGAGCCGAGCCTTACAAGGGCAATGTCCTGATCGAAGGTAGGCAATTTCTGAGACGCATTAGGTTCTGAACCTTTTTACGGCATATGAAGCATCCGGGTCCTCATCAGTTGACCATGCTTGACCAATCTTGTATTCCGTGAGGCTTAATTTCATGGCAGGTCAACGCTTTGCTGCTGTGGGCGAAGTACCAAATCTCGAGGCATTGAAACAAGATGCAAGAGTGAGTGTTTTTCATGGTCAGGGGAGGACGTTGATGTCTGGCCTTGGCGATGGTCACACGCACTTCACATGGAATGGCGGAGACCTCGATCATTTGGGGGATCTGGGCGTTGAAGAACACACGCTGGTTACGATGAAGAGTGCACGGTGTTTTCTTGATTCTGGATACACGATGTCAGTCTCCCGTCGTCTTCACTAATGGAAATTTGCTCCAATCATACTGATGGATACCATGGGTCGAAGGTGCTTCGGTGCAGCTTCCGCAAAGGAACGCCTGGACGTCGTCATCAGGGATGCGATCAACGCAGGAGATATTCCAGGACCGCGTTACCTGGCTAACGGAAAGGAGCTTGCTCGGAGGGATGGGACGCTCGTTGCCGGAATCACGGCGGCCGCTGATGGTCCTGATGAGATGCGCGAGGTTATCCGGCATCATGTGGATATAGGAGTGGATAATGTGAAGCTGAGCATGTCTGGAGAAGAAGTAAGTGGCACACTCACTCTAAATCCCTGCGTGTGGAAACGGCAGCTGATGGTCGATCAGATAACAGAGACTCTTGCGGCCCAGGATTGTTACTTCACGGACGAGGAGACGGCCGCATGTGTTGACGAAGCGCACAAGCATGGCAAACGACTGTGTGCTCATGCTCGTGCCAGAGACTCTGTCATAATGTGTAAGTGTGCCAGGACCGCGAACTTCCGGCTCTGACGTGAATGGTACGCGACGTATCAAATGTACTGAAAGACCTCACAGGCGTCAAGCACGGAGTCGAGGCGATCTACCACGCGTCCTTCATCGACGACGAAGGTATGGACATGCTCGAGAAGGCAAAGACGAAGCACGTCGTCGTCCCAGCCATCAACTGGCTCATCGCCACCCTCCACGAGGCAGAGGCCTTTGGATACACGCATGCTCAGGCGGACAAAGCAGGCTACACCCGCGAGCTAGACGCTGCGATCGCCGGTCTCCGGGAGATGCACCGCCGGGGCATTGTTGTCCTGCCCGGAGGGGACTACGGATTTGCATGGACGCCCCACGGCACGTACGCCCGCGACTTGGAGCACTTTGTCAAGCTCCTAGGTTTCACTCCTCATGAGGCTATCATTTCTGCCACGGCGGGTGTCGCGGCGCTGATGATGAGGAGTGATGAGTTAGGCAAGATCCAGAAAGGGTATTATGCGGATTGCATTCTGGTTGACGGGGACCCGCTGGCGGATATCAGCATTCTCCAGGACCACAGCCGACTGAACGTCATTTGTATCAATGGTAGGATACACAAAGCGGGAGGGAAGGACTCCAGGTGCTGATTAAGTGAGCTCCTGAACGGACCGCAGCTGTCTTACCACTTTTGCCAGCAAAAGTCTTGCTCTTATAGCTGCGCGGTAATTATTTTGTATGGCAAGAACTGTCCCTCGCATGCAACTGCGCTTGTACAGAAATGATGTTCCAGGCTATTTCACTTAGTTCCATCTTACTTTGCAAGGTCGGACAAAAGTTACAATTCCAAAGTGCCGAGATTTCTTCCCAGACACAAAACTCTACAACGACTGCACCTTCACTGTAACCCTCTCAGCGCCAATGCCTCTCGACTTGGCCTCCTCCAATATGGCCTCTGTCGCCGTAGCCCCAATCCTACTCACGCCCAAGCTCCTCACCCTCAAAAGATCATCCAGCGTACGCACTCCACCCGCCGCCTTAATCTGCACCCGAGGCTTGGAGTGCGTCCGCATCAGCTTCAAGTGCTCATACGTCGCGCCCTTGTAATTATACGAGCCATCCGCCTGCTTCACCATCCCATAACCCGTGCTGGTCTTGACAAACGCCACGTCCAGCTCGCTACAGATCTGGCACAGCTTAACAATCTCCTTCTCGGTCAGGAAGTCGTTCTCAAAGATGACCTTGAGGACAGCCCCGGCGGCCACAACCGCCTCGTTGACGGCCTTGATCTCGCCCCAGACGTAGTCCCACTGCCCGCCCAGGGCCTTGCCGATGTTGATGACCATGTCGATCTCCTGGCCGCCCTCCTCGGCGGCGCGGCGGGCCTCGAAGACTTTCACCTCGGTGGTGCTGTTGCCGGCGGGGAAGCCGATCACGGGGCAGACCTTGACGTCGGTGCCCTTGAGGGCGGCGACGGCCGAGGGGATGGCGTAGGGCTTGATGCAGGCCGTGGCGACGTCGTACTTCTTGGAGATGGCGTAGCCTTGGGCGAGGATCTCGTCAGTCATGGTGGGGTGGAGGAGGGAGTGGTCGATCATTTTGGCGAGGTCGTGGAGGGAGACCTCGATGGTTGCGGGGAAGGTGACGGGTGCCATTTTGTTGGGACTTTGAGAATGGGAGATTGGAGGTTAGAGGTGATGTTTGAAGGAGATGTGCTGGAAACTTTAGTACAACCATTCGAACGTAGGGCGATACATATATAGTCATTTGCCTCTGTTGAATGAATTGACATGTCTGTTTCGTCAAGGCCGAATCTCCTGCTACCACCGGCTTTGATTCCATTCAATGTCAACTGGTGTTCACCAGAGTTGGTTGCCTGGTACAATGAGTGCGGGCGTGGGGGACGTCCACGTCCCCGCGGGGGTCTTCCCACACCATCTTGAAGCTATTCGCAAGTCTTGGCTTTGACATCTGCTGACTTCTGATTGTCACACCCGCGACGGTCAGATAGGAAGTTGCCCGGGCTTCCCGTTCAGGGACCCGGTGTGCAAAGATCATGCTATGCTTATGCGTGAAGTTGAATTGAGATCAGGATCAGGTAATCAAATCCACAATCAGGATCGAGATCAAGTAATTACATCCACTGGAACGCACGGCGGCGGAGCTTTCGATAAGCAATGCTTACGGGTAGAGCCATTCGTGCATGAACTGACTTCTTAAGGATCTCGCGCCCGTTCTTGCCTTTGACACCATCTATCCTTCTCAGCGCTCGTCAATCTTCTTTTTTTCTATTGTCAAAATTCGAGATCAACCAGAAGTCAACATGGGAAAGCTCATAGTCCATTTCGTCCGCCGTAAGTACTCGCACTCCACTCTGCTCAGTCTCGCCGACTAACTTCTCTCAGACGCCCAAGGCTACCACAACGTGCCAACAGAGAACCACCTGCAAATCCCCGACCCGGACCTGACACCACTCGGCATCACACAGTGCGAGGCACTTGCGAAGAGCTTCCCCTACCACAATCAGGTAACACACCTCACGTCCTCACCCATCC
Source organism: Diaporthe eres (assembly GCA_022225955.2). Classification (NCBI taxonomy): domain Eukaryota; kingdom Fungi; phylum Ascomycota; class Sordariomycetes; order Diaporthales; family Diaporthaceae; genus Diaporthe; species Diaporthe eres. The sequence goes on along the minus strand of JAKJXM020000001.1, from coordinate 12,337,267 downwards.
GCCGCGCCCTCTACACCTGCCTCGACTCCTTCCCGGGCCCCGTCGAGCGCGGCCTGCCCGTGCTCGCGCTCCCCTCCGCCCAGGAGTTCAGCGACTACTCCTGCGACACCGGCTCCCCCATCCCCAAGCTGGCGGACGAGTTCCAGGGCAAGGTCGACCTCAGCCTCCTGGACGACGACTGGAACTCGAACAGGGGGAAGTGGAGCCCGCACTGCGACGCCATCGACGCGCGGGCGAGGGAGACGCGACGCTTCCTGAGGCAGCTGGGCAGGAATTGGCTACGGGAGAACGACGGGGACTGCCACATCGTGGTCTCGACGCACGGGGGCTTCCTGCACTATGTGACGGGGGAGTGGTCGGGCACGGGAGGTTCGGCGGGCACGGGGTGGCGGAACTGCGAGTTCAGGAGTTTTACGTTTGGGGAGGGGGAGGATGAGGACGCGAGCCTGGTGGAGTTGCAGGAAAGTAGGGCGAGGAGGCCCGAGGAGAAGCTCTTGTCGAAGGAGGAGCATAGGGCTTTGAGGGAGTTTGCGGAGAGCGAGTGGGTCAAGGGAGGATATCAGAAGTTGCCGTTGCCTGATGTGCCGTTCGGTATGGATGAAAGCAATTAAGTGAAAGACGATGTTTTAGGATACATGATTGACGCAGTAAACGAAATATAGAGGAGAAGAGAAATAGAGTAGAGAATAAACAGATCACATAGAAGAGACCAGATTGGCTTATACATACATTCTGTAGATTGTAGTTTACGCTGCAACCCGCCTTGTAGCAATCAATCTTGCTTCTTAAAAGCAATCAGCAAATCAGGAGACCGAACTCGACCTACTAAATATGTACTAAAGTTGAGTTAGATGATCGTGGACTAACTTTACATACACTGGTAAATGCAAAGCAAACTAGGATGTAATCAGGAGATATAAATGACACCAAGCAGGCGAATCTCTTCCGCTTGTGTAGTCTCCGGAACAATAGCCAATCCCGCAGTGGCAATAGCTGAAAGTGATTCCAAGGTACGCATCAAGTCCGGCTTAGAGGCACGAAGGGAACTACTACGTCCTGGAGACTGAGAGACGGGGTTTATGCCGTGGCTAAGTGATATTCCTCATTTGTCGTATGTATTCTCGTGATGGGGTCCAGAACTCGGCATTTCGACATACAAAACGATTGAGCAGGTAGCAATGTCTTGTAGTTTGGGTTCGACATCAAGAACACCCTTCAATTTCAAGATCGGACATGGGCCCTGCCGGAGTCGGTCTCCCCCAAACCGGCCCGACTCGGCGGGCAGGCGGTGTTGACTGACACGGCTTGCGGCATCTCGCAATCGCCTCGCCGATGCAGTCGTCTTCCCCTCACTCTCAACCGCTCCAAACCAGAAGTTGTCCAGAAACCCCCTCTCGCCCACAATGGCCACCCCGCGCAAACCAACAATAGCAATAGCAGGCCTAGCAATCGAGACCTCCACCTTCCACCCGGGCCGCACAAAGGCGGAGGACTTCCACCCCCGCCGCGGAACAGCCGAGATAACGGCCTACCACGCCGCGGTCATCGGCCCCGGCACACCGCTGAGCAATGCGGCAAACTGGAAGGGCGCACTCATAGGGCACTCCCTGCCGGGCGGGCAGGTCAGCTTCACAGCCTACCAGCAGCTCGAGACGGACCTGCTCGCGCGGCTGCGCGCCATCGTGGACGAGCACGCCGCCGAGAATGCAGGGAAGCCCCTCGACGGGCTGTGGCTCGACATCCATGGCGCTATGTGCGTGGCGGGGCCGGTGCAAGACGCCGAGGCGACGCTGCTGCGGAGGGTGCGGGACGTCGTGGGGCCGGAGTGCATCATCAGTGCCAGCATGGACCTACACGGGAACGTGTCGCGCGAGCTGGCGCACCTGTGCGACCTGATTACGTGCTACCGGACGGCGCCGCACGTCGACGTCGTCGAGACGCGGGTGCGGGCGTGCGAGAACCTGCTCGAGGTGCTGCGGATGATGGAGGCCGTCGGGGGCAGGGGGGAGTTCAGGCCCGTCAAGGCGTGGGTGCCGCTGCCGATCTTATTGCCTGGGGAGCAGACCAGCACGCGCGACGAGCCGGCGAAATCGATCTACGCTGCTGTGCCGGGCGTCGAGGCCACGGACGGCGTGCTGGACGCGGCGGCGTGGGTGGGCTACGCGTGGGCCGACGAGCGGCGGAACCGGGCTGCGGTGGTGGTTACGGGGTGGGACGAGGGCGCCGTGGCCAGCGGGGCGGAGAAGCTGGCACGGCTGTTCTGGGAGAGCAGGGAGGAGTTCCACTTCGTCGCGCCGACGGGGAGCATGGCTGAGTGTCTGGACACGGGCCTCACGAGGATCAAGGACGAGGCGAAGCGGCCGTTCTTCATCAGCGACTCGGGCGATAATCCCACCGCGGGAGCCAGTGGATATGTCACCTGGGGCCTTGCGAGGGTGCTGGAGAGGGATGAGTTCAAGCAGCCGGACGGCCCACGGGTGATTTACGCCAGTGTGCCGTGCGCCGGGTGTGTCCAGGAATGTGTCCGGGAGGGTGTCGGGGCTACGGTGACGGTGACGGCCGGAGCGGGCGACGAAGGACCACTCGACGCGCCGTTGACGATGACAGGGCGGGTACACAGTATCAAGCTTGGCGACAAGGACGCCAAGACGGAGGTCGTCCTGCAGGTAGGCAGTGTGTTCGCCATCCTGACAGAGGAAAGGAAGCCGTACCACAAGGAGAAAGACTTTACAGATCTGGACCTCGAGCCACGGAAAGCCGATATTGTTCTTGTCAAGATAGGGTATCTAGAGCCAGAACTCTACGACATGGCCAAGGACTGGATGCTGGGTCTCACGCCTGGAGGAGTGGACCAGGACTTAATCAGGCTGGGCCACACGGAAATCAGGAGGCCGATGTGGCCATTTGACAAGGCCTTCGAGAAGGAGCCGGATCTGTCGGCTAGGATCATCGTGATGTCCAATGACCCGCTGGAGGGTCCGGACGAGTAGTAGGCAGTGCCGATAGGGGATGAGGAGAATGGCGGGGGCTCACTAGAGCCTGGCTTCTAAGTAACGGTAGAATATGTAGAATAGTATTATAATGGGCTGAAGTCTATGAAATGGTGTTGTTGTAGGTGGTACCCATTAATTGTAGGGCATCCACCTGTCCGTATGGATTCCCCTCTTGTGTCCGATCCAGCAGCAGTATGATCGGCAGCCTGGACTGCGTAGGCATCAGGACCATCTTGTTCCACGTGCAGCGATCATGGACCGGTGACAGATGGGCCTGGACACGGCCTCGCCGCGGGGGTGAGAGGGGATCTCGTCTGGATGATGGGCTCGCGCGTGATGAAACTGTGAGGCAAGTGTCGCAGCAGAGTGGTTGTGTCAGAGCCCTGCGCTGCTCTCTTGGTTCGCCCCACAAGACCGTTTCCAGGCCCGGACCATGGCCGATGCCTGTATCCACCTCGACTGCAACAGACCCGATGCTTTGGGAAAGGGCATTTGACAGTCGCTCGATCCGAGATGGGCGATTGGAAATTAACATCGAATGGGATCTCGGTGGGTGTGGTCCTCGGAAATGACCCGGGCGAAGGCGTTGAAAGTTGGGCGGTTCGACAGATGAATGCAGCCTCAGATGCCCTGCACTGCGTCGAAATGGCCGCGCCTCATGGTAGACAATGTGTCGCGCCCCAGGATATCATCGGGTCGCACAATGCTCTGGAAGTAAACTGTTAGCAATTCGTCGTTTGGTGTGATCTCAGCATTTTGGTCCATCATACCTTGACAGCGAGCTTGCCGGTCGGTTCTCTGCCCATCTGGAGGTAGGCGACAGGTGCAGCCAAAGAGCACGAGGCCATGATGGAGACGAGGAGGACGGAGAATTGCATCGTGGAGGATTGTCGATATCGATCGGATAATTCGGTAGTTACTAAAGATCTGCGTTGGTGGGCAGACAGGCAGTCCAGCTGTTTTGGTTGATCCAGCAACGTGACGATATGAGAAAGGTAAGGGTCGGGGTGATGAGCTCTCACCCGCGGATCATCGAGGCAGTGCAACTGTCCCTCTTAAATGGCAGAAAGGCCTTCTCGAAAGATTTAACAGAAAAGGAAATATGCTCGCACCGACGGCACATGTCCGGCTGACGGCACCGTCCAGCGGTTGGCAACTGGCGAAGGCTCCGCTGTCTGTTTCAACTGCTTGGGGCGCGCATTGTGACAGGCGTCTCAACCATGGGACGACATCTCAACAGCTCACTGGAGCTGGCAAGTCTAGCGACGAGCCGATTTTGCCGATGTGGGCGACGGACATGTTCCTAGCTTGCCAAGAGGTAGATCATTTCGCCCTGGAGGCCCGAAGGACTCGATCAAGGGCGCGCATCTGGCGAAGCGAGGAGATGGTGAGGGAAGTGAGGGAGGTCGGGATCGGCCCGTCGTCCCATCAACGGTTTGGAGATGGTGTTTCGTATGCGAGATGGGAGGCGACTCCGAGTTATTTCTTGCTCCTCTGCACTGCACTCGCAGCATGCATAAGGTCAACGGGACGCATCGTTACAGCATGGTGAGCGAGCTGACGACAACTATGACCATCTCAGTGGGAGCGAAGGAGGCAAGGCTAAAATGAACAATAGACCTTGCAGATCGACACAGGGGCAATGGGTAAAGGCAGAATGGGGGAGGGAGGTGAGAGATTGTCCCTCCCCTAACCCGAGAATTGAGGTCCAGAGATAGATAAGCGATAAAGCACTCCCACTGCAAGCACCATGTTTCGTGCCTCAGGCAACAGAGACCAATGGAGGGGCCTGGCCCGCGCAGGGTAGCGCGGGGTAAGAAAATTTCCCAACCTCGCCCTATCTCTTCTTGCTGTGTTCTCCTTGGGCAGCGACAACAATCTTGACGACTTCTCTCGCAGCTTCACCACAATCCATCTGAATTCGATACCCTGTCCCCATCAGCTCCTTTTCCACAAACCGCCAAAATGGGTTTCACCGATCTCGTCAGCGACGCCGGCCTGTCCGTCCTCAACAGCTACCTGGCCACCCGCTCTTACATTGTCGGGTACGTTGCCGCTTCGAGTCACCTCCTGCATTGCATCCATCGCCTTAACCCCCTTTCCCACTTCCCGTGATGGTTCCCAGGGTTCGTGTTTCCGACGAGCTTGGAGACCTGCGCATGAATCCAGGCCCAGCACTCCCGTTGCACCTCTGAACCACCTGCACCAAACTCTACTCCCCTGCCGACTCGTCTCGGCCCCTTCCCGCCATCAGCCAGCCAGAGTCCTCCGGCAGCCTTCCCCAAGCTAACATGTCTCTCCCGCCGACAGCTACACCGCCTCCCAGGCCGACGTTGCCACCTTCAAGGCCATCTCCTCCGCCCCTGACGCCTCCAAGTACCCCAACGCCGCCCGGTGGTACAAGCACATCGCCTCTTACGAGTCCGAGTTCCCCACCCTCTCCGGCGATGCCTCCAAGCCCTACACCGCCTACGGCCCTGAGGTCGCCGAGGTCACCCTGAACCCCGCCAAGGCCCCCGCCGCCGCTGACGACGACGACGATGTCGACCTGTTCGGCTCCGACGACGAGGAGGAGGATGCTGAGGCTGCCCGTATCCGTGAGGAGCGTCTGGCCGAGTACCGCAAGAAGAAGGAGGGCAAGACGAAGCCCGCCGCCAAGTCCGTCGTGACCATGGATGTTAAGCCTTGGGGTACGTTATTTCCCTCGATTCCCCATGCTCTGATCAGTCGGAATTACATTCGCTGGTTATTGTGCGGAAGTACAGAGTGCGTGGTGCTAACGTGATGAAACCCGCAGATGACGAGACCGACCTGGCCGCTCTTGAGGCCTCTGTGCGTTCTATCGAGAAGGACGGTCTGGTCTGGGGTGCCTCCAAGTTCGTCGCCGTCGGCTTCGGTATCAAGAAGCTCCAGATCAACCTGGTCGTCGAGGACGACAAGGTCTCCCTGGAGGAGCTCGAGGAGGAGATCGTCGGCTTCGAGGACTACGTCCAGTCCTCCGACGTCGTTGCCATGCAGAAGCTGTAAGAGATTCAGCTGTGACGCTGGCGAGGGGTGACGGAATGGGATATACCAAAAAAATCTGAGGCTGTCGAGAGACGGCTATGACTGAACATGGAAATAATGATGGTGTCTATCTACACCGCCTGCTTGTCGAGCTGAGCGCCGAGGAGTAGAATGCGTCAGTAAAGAGCATGAAAACCAAATGCAATGAAACGCAATAGACAGGGTCACCATGGCGAAATCCCGCGATCTTGGCCTTTACTGTTCCAACCATGATACCGTTTTGTCTTTGCCTGTGCTCACTGCCTTTACAGAAACCGTGGACCCCCTGCCATCCGCCACGAAACTTCAGCCCTGGCCTAAGAAGCTGGTCAGCTTGGTCGAGGAGCTACACGGAGGCTGTGCCTCCGCTGTTCAGCCACCAGCCCACAACCTGTGTCTGCGATTCCGAGCAGCATCCCCAGAACCGCTTCTTGCATCACGCATGCGCTACGAGAGTCAAATGGCTTTCCTACGCCGAGATCCGCCTCGGGCTGAAACGACAGGCTTCTTGAACAGGATTCGACATGGTAGTCACTACAATAAGGCATCGCCGGCTAATGAAACTCCAATGTGCAAGCTCACATCCACTGCGTTCTTTTTAAGAAATGAGGTTGCAAGGAACGTATCTGTCACCTTTAAAGGAGTGCCACCAAGCCCTCGAAAATAACTTCTGCACCGGACAGGATCGTAACACGGCGTTGTGCCGGGCAAGACCTAACAGCTGGTCCCTTCGTTGGGGGTAGCTGGCTTAATTATCCTGGACTGCTTTACGGTAAAAGCTCTTCATATCAATGCAACGGAAACCGGGCCACCATGTGTCTTGGGTTTCGTTGACATCGTTACACTGTCTCAACAGTGATCTTCGCAAGAGCCCTCTCAGTTTCCTGTATCTGATATCGGAAATCTTTGCGCCTCTCATCTACCTCCAGCGGCCTCTGGATCCTCGTTGCGTCTTCTTCACTTTCCCACCCGGCCCCTTTTCCCGCTCTAGTTTATCTTCGACACACGCATTCACATCCGGGACGACGGCATTATTTTGACAGTCAAGCCAGAAGTGCTCAATTTCAATCGGATTGCACCAATCTCAAGAAGCTGCTGGAGTCTGCACGAACGAGAGCCCGAGCTGAATCGTGGATGCGGCTGTCAAAGTCTAATGCCGTGTTGGACGGCCTAGTTCCACGGCTGTCATTCTACTCGGTAGTCTCCTCCTAATGGCGCTGTTCTTGGTAACGTGGTCACAGTACCATGCGTTCAGGAAAGCGCACTATCCTCCTATAGTATGACTCCTCCGTGGCGAGGCTCACATCTGTAGAGCCGCTCACTAAGCTCTCGGCTGCTTGGTTTGTGGTCATTTATCGAACAGGTGCCCAGACCATTGACCAAACCAATGTTCTATCATCAATGCTAAATTGGTCTATACAAAGCGCTAAGTGGTGCCGGTCCACCCTGTTCAACTTAAAAGTCAGCCGCCACACACGCCAACACAAGACGATTGTACACTATGCTCATTGACGAACCTCACATGATGCACATGCATGCGCCGCTCTCAATATAAGATACGATGTGTCCACATCGACATATAAGAGAAATTCGAGCTTGAATTTCCGCAGAAGTCAGACTTAACCTTCCACCTCTTCAGTTGGTGCGTTCCTCGGGTGAAAAAACAGCGACACACCCCCAGACACTAATACCCCCTCAACCATGGCACCCATTTCCGACATTTTCAGCTTCATGAAACTACACGATGAGCCGCATCCTAGCCACCAACACTTCGACTTTCTCCGTCTGCCGGGCGAATTGCGAAACCAGATCTACCGCCTCACGCTGACCACCGATCCACCCAGGCTATACCGGCAGCACAAGTACAGCTGCATATGGTGCACGCGGGACCCGGACGGGCCTCAGAACCGAATGGTTGACGATCTCGGCCGGACGTTGCCGGGTTGTAGGTGCTGGGCTCGACGGGGGCTCGCCCTCCTCCTGGCTAATCGCAAAATCCACGAGGAGGCTGCCCCAATATTCTGGGCCGAAAATCACTTTTCATTCGAAGGCTTCAAAAGTTTCATCCGCCTCGTCGGAGGATCCCTACGGCCTCAGTATCGACAGATGATTCCCCATGTCACCATATATTTGGACCCGGGAAGGAAGTATGACGGAGTGCAAAGGATGGACACACCGATGTACTTGCACATGGACTTTCCTCCCGCGCGGTTCTGGGATGTATTGTTCGAATGCAAAGGTCTCCGAACATTGGAAATTCCACCATATCGTCGGGGGTGTCCCTGGTCTTCCACAAACCAGCGGCTCGTCGACGCGGAACTGGCTTCCTGGGATCGTTTGACAAGCGAGCTGCCCAATCTGATGACGTTCTCATGGTCGTACTTTGCTCGGGGTCATGATCGCATGCAAATGCCTTTTCGACACATCGGTGCGTTCGAGTATCCGCGCAGAACAACCAAGCGTATAGACCTGACAGCCTGGTCGCCGGATCAGTTCAGACGTTACGGTCCCTTTACTGGTGAGGACTTTGGTTTCACTGAGTATCTCTGCTCAGTGGCTACACCCAGGGGACCACGTGGCCCCCTGCCGGGTAAGTTTCCTGTGAGTAAAGCAACGATGGACAATTACCTCCGCCTTAACGGCATGTTTGGTCACAAACCGTTTGAAGAGACGCATCCAGCAGGCATGCCTATGGACTGGACTGTGGAGCTTTTCTTTCTGCCGTTGAGCCCCGAGACCATCGCGCGGAATTCCATGCTCAGGGCACGAGACAAGAATTCAAAGGAGGCGGAGAAGGATGCCAGCTCTTCCTAGGAGCTGGAGGCTCCTGCGTCAGCCTCATTCAAGACCGGATTTGTCAGGGTTAGGGCGGCCAGCGGGCCGGATGCTTCGCGACTCGGATTTAGATTACTAAATCAGGATTCGATTTTCGTCATGACGATGACCTCGCGCTCACTAAGACCACTAGCGGTCTGTGGATTTAAGGCCTTGTCTCCGCAGTCGGCCCTGGCTACAAAACCATCTGGCCCAACTCAACCAACGAAGGATTTCAGAAATTGCACAACGACCAGATTGACCATCTACCATTCTCCCTCAATAGCCAACAAAAATACCATGGCCCGCTTCTTCATTACCGGCTCCTCCGACGGCCTCGGCTCGCTGACAGCCCAGCGCTTGATAAAGCAAGGCCACTCGGTGGTTCTGCACGCGCGCAGTGCCCAACGCGCAGCCGACGCGCAAAAGGCCTGCCCGGGCTCCGACGCCGTGCTCGTGGCGGACCTGACCAGCATCGACGAGACCAAGGCGCTGGCGGCCGAGGCGAACAAGCTCGGTCCCTTCGACGCCGTCGTGCACAACGCGGGTCTCTTCACGGGCTTCGAGAAGGTCACTGGCAAGTCGGGCCTGCCGAGCCTCTTCACCGTCAACGTGCTCGCGCCCTACATCCTGACAAGCCTGATGGAGCGGCCAAGGCGGCTCGTCTACGTCAGCTCGGGCCTGCACCAGGGCGGCACCACCAGGCTGGACTCGCTCGAGGGGTCTGTGTATGCCGACTCCAAGCTGCACGACATTATGCTCGCCAAGGCGTTTGCGAGGCGGTTCAAGGGTGTTGAGAGCAACTCTGTCGACCCGGGCTGGGTGCCGACGAAGATGGGCGGGGCGGGTGCCACGGGGGACATCGAGGAGAGCATCAAGACTTTCGCCATGCTGGCGCTGGGTGAGGGCGCTGCGAAGGGCAAGACGGGGAAGTACTTTTACAGCTCCAAGGAGGTGCCATGTCTGGAGTCTGCGAACGATGAGGCGGCGCAGGATGTGCTTTTGAAGAGGCTGGCGGAGATCAGTGGCGTTGAGGCCCCTCAGTGACAACGTAGCACGGGAAGATAGCTTTGCTCGAATGTGATTTTTAAGTCAACACAGTCACTTATACGAAGTTGCCAATTGTCGTCAAAAACGCCAAGTTCCGACCAGAATTAATGCTTCGAGATATAGCTCCACCTATAGCCGGATACAACGTCGCCTGCATGACTGAGGCCGAATACCTACCTTGCCCAGGATGAACACCAATGGCGGCATTCCCTGAGTTCATGACCTGACATTCCAACTACGAATCATTGCTGGCAGCCAGCTCTTGAGAACGGGCTTGTGTATCGGGCAACTTATTCTGCTCGGCAACTGATCCAAGTGTATGAACATGAAGTCACACAACATATCCATAACAAAACAAACGACTTTTCACCCACCATTTCCATAACGAATGTACCTCACTTTCTTCAACGGATATGCCATCTTTTCCATGACGGATTTACCAAATATTTCATGCCTTTGCTTTATAAAGGAGCAGCATAAACTCCCATAGCCTTAGACAAGCATCGTTATCAAGGCATTGTGGAGAGAGACACGAGTAGTCTGTCTGCTGACAAGGGTCATAACGAAGAAACTGGAGGACCTCTCGGCTAACGTACAAGATGAGCGATGTTGGGTCGTCATGAGATGAAAGTGCTCGTGGTATGGCTTTCTAAAATTGCGAGACACGGTGTAAACTGCGAAATGTACATGCCCATGTCAGTGCCTCGATGCCACTTCACTAACCAATTTTTAAGATCGAAAATTCGCAAGCCAGTTGCCGTCTGCTGATCCTTAGGGTTGAAGCTATCTCACCATATTCTGATACCGCCAAGAACTAATATATCTTAAAGTGGCCTCGCAATTTGACACGAACTGTTGCCTGGGATGGAATTGTCCGTATCACACAACAGACCTGCAAGGTCTGGCTCTGCTTCAAACAAGGATCCATCACAAGGTCGCTCAGAACTATTCAAATGCTGCCATTCGGCCAGTCTACATCGCCACTTAAGACACTCCTTTCCCGATAGCAACTTTTTCACTCGATCAGTCCAGTGCGACCAACATGGCTCGCGATCCACCCTCCTCTCAACAGATCCACAAGCCTCCCAGACCGAAAAGATTCAAGGGCCTTGGTCGCCTGCGGTTGTATTGCACGGCCTGTTCCAAACAGTGCCGCGACGAGAATGCATTCAAGCAGCACGCGCAGTCCGAAAGCCACGTGCGCAACATTGACGCCATCAGCTCGAATCTCGGCCGAGTCGGCGAACAGTACTCCCAACAATTTCTGTCTACCTTCTTGAATCTGCTTCGCCTTAATCACGGCGAGAAGAGCGTGCAAGCCAACCGGTTCTACCAGACATACATCACCGACCCTCATCACATACACATCAAGGATACGCGCTGGGGCAGCTTGACCCGTTTCGCCGAGTGGCTTGGCCGCGAAGGTCTCTGCCATTTCAAGGAGAAGGATGACGGGGCCTACATAGCTTGGATCGACACATTCCCCGAACCTGAGCGACGGGCAGCAGCCCTCAGGGAAAAGCAACGCGAGGGGTCGGCCGACCGGCAACGAGAGGAGCGGCAGCTGGAGGAGCAGGTCAAGAGGGCGCATGCGCATGCAAAGCATCAAAGTCCTCCATCACCCACGCAAACTAGGTCACTTGGCTCCACGCAAGACGGTGACGCAACTGTCGCGTTTCAATTCGGTCGTAACGCGACTGGTTCCGCCAGTCGCACTTTCCAACCGAAGAAGGCCCCAAATATCTTCAAGGCAGCAGGGCAGAAGAGAAAACGGCCATCGGAGGATTCTGCTGGGTCGGGTCCGCAGGGCTTCCACCACAAACAGCCTCTGTGATAAATATTTTCTCTCTGGGAGTTTGAAGCACAGGCTCGCTTTTCACAACTTCACCCTCTGCAACTCAAACACCCTAGTAGCAGCCACATAATCGCCCTCATGCGTATCAAAGCTATACATCGCCAGGAACCGGTCCCTCCCAAGCGAATACAACCCAGGCCAGATCGCCTCGCGCGCGATCAACACGCTCTTGCTCCACGTCTCCCCGCCGTCCACACTGCTAACAACCTTGAAGTCCCCAGGCACCGTCCCGCTCGAGTTGGTCCCCTCGTTCGTCATGAACCCAGCCACCAGCGCGCCCCCGACATTAACGATCCCAGCCGGCGCAGACGCCTGCCTCTCCTCGTCCAGCGGGTCGTACACCCTCTCGCGCGTCTCAACGGGCCACGTCTGCCCATCGTCGGGTGACAATACCCGCCGCACATCGAAGCGACCCGACTCAGTCGTCTCAAAGAATAAGATTAGCCTGCTCTCGTCACCGTCGTCTCCACCCCCCAGAGGGGCAACACCCGTCATGCCATCCCGACTACGCACTCTATTCGCGCCCGAGACGACCCGCCTGAGTCCCCACGACCTCCCGCCGTCGATCGACTCCCGCATCAGGCTGTCCTGATCCCCGGAATCGTTCTCGGCCGAATAATAAGCCTGCAGCGTGGCTCCATCGGCCGCAATCCGCAGGAACGGCTCCCACAGACCGTTGAGGTTGGCGGACCCGTTGTTGGCGGCCCGCGTGTCGATGTTGCTCAGGAAAGCCCAGCTGCGACCGCCGTCGTCGGACGCCGAGACCGTGAGCCGGTAGAAAGTGTAGTTGTCCGGCACGCCGAGGGTGTTGTTGAGGGACCTGTCGTGGTTCCTGTAGGCGTAGAGGATCCTGCCCGGGTGGTGCTGCTCCTCCCCATCTCCGCTCGCGCTGGTGACGTTGGACGTGTTCCGTCCGCCCGTTCCGAGGCCATCCCCGGTCCCCGGGAACGCGGCGGGGAGCACAAGTGGAAACGCATTGTCCAGCTCCCGGGTCCGGTTGTCGCCGCGCTCCACATCCCCGAGCTTCTGCCACGAGTCCCCGCCGTCGGTTGACCTGTACGCCCGCAGGATCTTGGTGAAGCCCTCGCGCACCGCGTATCCGAGATACAGCCCATCCTCGACGGAGCCGGTCGCCCGAAGGTAGACGCCCGTGGTTTCCAGGGTTACGGGATCGCCGGACGGGGCGATTTCCACGCTTGCGTTGCTCGCTGTGATGGGCAGGCATTCCAGGGCGCCGAAGCCCTGGGGTGGGAGTGGTTGGAGGAGGCCCTGTGCGCTCGCGGCTTGGGGGCAGAGTGCTAGGGTAGCCAGGCATGCCACTGTTATGGATCCCAGCATCGTGAACGAGTGTGCGTGCTGGAATTCAAGGACTGTCTGAGCCAGCGAATGTGTCCTGCCCGCAGACGTACGTTCTCACCTACCAGATAGTTGGGCTGGATTATATCCTCACGAGGCGGCGTTCTTCTCCTATACCCGGCATGAGGAAGGGTAAGGTCTCATCCAAGGCAACATGTGACGAACCTATCGTCGGTGCGGAAGCTTAATATTTTGACTTCGACCATTGAGATGCTGCAAAGCGTAAATAACAGACGAACATGTTCAGCAGCGCCCATAGCATAATAGACTAATCTCGTATACACTTCGTTTCCGTATACCGCAGTGCTGCGCCTGTAGCATAATCAAGATTGGAGTGTGAAGCTTGTATGAAAGTCAGCGCGCAATCATTTGCCCAGCCCAGTACATTTCAGCAGCATGGAAAAGAAGCAAGAAGTCTATCAGTTGTTGGTAGGTGAAGAATGTCCGCGGGAGGAATCAGAGATCACGGCACATGGTCTCGAAATTTGCATAGCGGCTGTATTGACTAAGTCTGCTCACTGAGGTGTATCAATCGCTAAAACAAAAAAAGCATTACCACACCGAGACATTACTTATTTACCCCCCGAGGTATCCGCAGGCTTTTCCTGTGACTGCTGCTGCAGCTGCTGTTGAAGCCCCAAGCCGACAGCGCTCCCAGCCACGCTCCCCCGTGTCTGCGCATACAGCGCGTAAAGGTCCTCCCTCGTCCTCGGGCCCTCGCCCGACGGGCTAGGCCCCGTCGTGCTGGTATACCCGGGCGTGATGGGCGTCTGCGGGTAGGCGCTGGCCCTGTTCGAGCCGCTGTAGAAGCTCGGCGGCGGCGACAGGCCCGGCGTGTTCATCGCGCTGGAGCGCCCGCCCGCCATGGTCGTGCGCGTCACGTCTGTCCAGGAGCTCATGGCCGACATTCTCTCGGTGGAGCCCGATACGGAGGAGCCTGCCCACATCGACTTGTAGTACGCCTGCGCGTCGTCTCTTGTGAACACTGGCAGCGGGGCCGTCACAGATTCGGAAGTTGACTCGGTTGGCGACTGCGCGGTGGGCGACTGTGCGGTAGGCGACTGCGCCGCTGGCGCAGCGTTGTTTGTATAGGCCTTCTGCAGGTCTAGGTCGGGCAGCGGAGGAACGTCCTGCATCCTCCTAGCCCCACTGCTCTCCGCCACGGCGCTTTCCCCTGAGTTGGAGTAGTAGCTGACGGTCCTTTGAGTCGCCTGGCTTCCTGGTCTGCTTCTCCTTCCTCCCGTCAAGGTGCTCCCTACAGAGCTGCGCAGGCTACGACTTCCACTCGCTGGATTCAACTTGAGTGGGTGATGCCTGCTGGACCTCTTGAACCAGCTGACCACACTCTTCCGGATACTCGCCTGCTCGATCGGTTCCGGGTCGAGCAGTGGCAGAAGATGATGCGGATCTCGTCGCTTCTCATCCAGGAAGCCCCGTGGCACCGCGTCGCTCTGGCCGCCTTCCATTTGGTACGCAGCCTGGATGGCCTCGTTGAGAATGGCCGAGTCGGAGCGGTCATTTCGGTGGCCGCTCACGTGCCTAGCGTTGAATGGGTTCGAGACCTGGCGTTTCGGGATGGCCTCGGGTTTGGGTTTGTAGAACCGCTCGAGTGGGGTCGTGAAGGAGAACGGCAAGGCTGGAATCGATGGGAGGTTGAAATTGAAACGGCTACGTTGACCAATACGAGATGGGTAGTCGCGAGGGTTCAGTTCATCTTGGCCGTGGCGACGCCGGCGTCGGCGGATGAGGATGGCCCCCCAGAACAGACCGACGATGAGGCCTACGGCAGCTAAAGGCGTGTTAATTGAGGCCGATGAGATTCAGAGGACGATGGAACATACCAATGACACCGAAGGCGATGGCAACTTTGCATGAGGTGCTTGGACCCCCAGGTGGCCGTCCATCATCACCTCCCCGGTCATTCTGCTGTCTCCCTGTCTCCTGGCCCCCAGGCGCCCCTATGAAAACCGCACCGCTGCTGGTCGTAGTTGGCAGTGCCAAGCTGCTTGTCAATAATGGCAGATTTGTCTGCGGCGGAGTTGTTATTTGCGGAGTGCTAGTCGAAGTTGAAGTCAAAATCGGAGGGATAGATGGTGTCGTTGACTGCGACCTAAAAGTACTCGATGTACTCGAATCTGACTCGGTATCTGTCTCAGATGATGTGGTTGATGTTGTGCTTGAGCTGGTTGTCAGAGCTGGGGGCGGCGAGAAGACCGGAGTAGTAGCAGGCGGTGGTGGAGGGAAAGACGTTGAGTCGTCGTCATCGTCATCATCATCTAGTGCGTTGAATTTGTCGTCTGCCTCGTCCTCGTCCCTTTCAAGAAGTGAGGCGGTCCCATCAACAATAGCAAGCGTCCGACCCCAGATAGCATCGTCGTCATCCTGTTGTCTGGCAGATACCTGCACGGCTGCCCGTTGTACGCTGCTTCGCCGTGCCCTGGGAAGTAGACAAGATCAGCACAACGGATCCTCGACCTGTAGCAAGCGAGCGACGATCTTTACCCAAGCTCAGTACTTACAGCAACGAATCGAACCGAAGGAATACCATTTCTTCACCAACCGCCTTGGAGCTGCAGCTCAGGCATGAAGCAGCCTTTCGAGTCAGGTCCGGCAGGAACACGCACGGGGCCAGGCACGAAGATAAGTGCGATGTTGGGAAATAAAGTTGGAAGAAGACGAGCTGTCAGGCGTCACGAAAGAACAATGCCCAGCAGCGTCCGCACATTTGACAACCCACAATCCCAACTCCGGATTCGACAGCCAAGTCACGGGCAGATCAGAAGATTCCTCGGTGTCATTCGAAGTATTTCGAAACCGGCAGGCGAGCAGATAATGGGCACAGCCCTCGGATGGTACTGGAAAGGAACAACAGAAAGGGCCTCCTGGGCGTTGGGGAGAAGAGAAACGGGAGAGATGATCGTCTGGACGACACAGGTTGACGCAACCGCTTGTATCAGAACATGGGACAGAACAGCTCAAAAAGTTGGGACGAGCGACGGCCTGCCTAGGGACTCGAGGAAAGTGAAGGAAAACAAAACAAGACGAGCAAAAACTCTTGGGGGGTCTACAACATGAACAGGGTAGCCGGGCACATCACCGATTTTGAGCAGATCAGGGGGCGGCTCATGCGTTGGCGATCGCTGCGTTGCCAGCAAACATGGTGGTGCCATGCAGCCAAATTGCCAGAGAGCAAACCATTATGCGTCGAGAGCGATTCTGGCTGCAACTGGAAGCACAGGTGCTGCACCAGACCGGGATGGAGGCGGCAAGTCATGTTGGTTCAGCAGCAGGAGCGCCCAACGTCATGTTTCAGAGTGTGGGTGATCCCCTCTAGCGATCAGCAGGTCGACAGCGCACACCCCAGCACGACCTGCCCACTGCGCAGTCTGGCGGTGCAGGCCAAGACAGAAGAGCCAGGAAAGCGGACGAAGAAGCTTCGGGTTCGGGTGTCGCTTGGCGCTGTCCCACCATTGGCAGCGAGCGACACAGCCAAGCAACCCCTCCCAGTTGCAGCAGGCCCCAGAAGCCAAGTCCTTAGTCCGCCAAATCCACTCCGGAGCAGGGCAGGCTAGCTGCGCAGGGGGCGGCCCCCATTGAATAAAGCCCCTTCCACAGCCGTTCCCAGGGTTCTGTGGGTGATTCGGGGTGGAGGTGGCCAGGCTGGTGTTTGAAGCCCCGAGGGTAGAAACACGAGCAGGTGTGACTGAGAAGGCCAGGACCGCCAGTCTGTAACAAGGAGTACTATCACATTCGGCCGCCTTGGTAGGGAGACTGCCAGGTTGTCCAACCGTCCTGTGTCACACTGTTAGAGAGGCCGGCACATCCCATCCCAATCTCCTTCAGAGTGTCTGTTCCCTTGCCGACCCCCGCGAGGTGACCAGCTATTCGACTCGGCAGCTGAAGTTGAGACTGAGTCCAGCCTGGAGTCTCCTTTCCATGTGGATCCCCAAGGAGAAGCTTGTTTGGCCCAGAGTCTTGGGTAACGGGGTGCACCAGACAGCGTCTCCATTGAGTTTCCCCGTTGGGATCTTCGGCCAGGTCCAGATCGAGGCCCGGGTCCAGGTCGTTGTCCACCTCGAAGCCCTTTTCCCAAAAGGTTGACGAGAGCGAGCAATCTTGGTTCAGAATAGCGCCTTAATTGTTTATCCCCCAGACATTCGGGCCTTTGCCATCTCCAGAGTTCCAGCAAACATGCGGTAGGATAGCAGTACAAGACGGTGGAGGATGTCACCTTTCAAGGCAGGCAGGTCGGCAAGTCGATCGAGAGCGGTGGACAAAGACGGGGAGACGCGTCACAACGGTCGCATCATTCGTGGGAGGGAGGGCAGCCAACCCCGAGGCCGGGCGCGTAGAGCGATGACAATTAAAAGATGGGATGATGCCTGGGTGGGAGAACTGAGCCGGGCAGACTCGATTTTCCGTCTTGTCTGCCGTCTTGTGTTCTTGTGTGCCGCCTTGTCTGGTCTTGATGAATCGACCAAGGCTTGGGTGCGAGGAAACCGGGAAACAGCTGCAGAGCTAGTACGGCAAGCTTGAGCACTGGCTGGTGCTGTCACACCCTAACCCTGCCCACCGAGCACCCTCATTCCTATGAGAACTCCAATGCCAAGGAGCCCTGGAGTGGCAGACTTCGAATCCAGAGTCTGGGCAGTATTAACGAAACATCTATTCATATCATAATCACTCAACGATTTGTATCTAGGTTAGATGACGACTATATGCTAGAGTAATTCTATTGTTAACATTATTATTCCTTGTCCGGAAGCGGGTTCAATCCCTCCTTCGAATTCGTGGTCAGTCTGACGATGTCTCTGTCGACCCAGCCAGGAGTCAAATATAGCTTGGCACTGGTCGCAGGGGTGAGGCTAGTACGGTAGTCACCTCAACGAAGAAGGGACAATGAGGATTATACCGGGATTCTTTGCTCAATCGGCGGTAGCTCGTATCTCCGCTGGTCACACACAATGAAGAAGACCCCTGTCTTTCCGTGGCTAGATGCCTCCCACGCTTGTGCCAAATGAGAGGATCTCATTCGCCAGAGACTTCCATCCCTCTGGGGGCTCTACAGGGAGACTTTCTTCAAGCAGGACCTCCCTCGGCGCATACACTATTTCATATGCCCAGGCTACCTAGGTATATAGCCAAAGCTGCTTCATTTATGGTTGTCCCTTCCAGGTATGAACAACCGCGTGCTTGTGTTGTTGCCACTGAGACTTGAACAAAAAACTGCTGAGAACTCATCTGGATCCTCGTCGTAGAAAGGTGGAATGCCGTGGGTTGTGTGACAGCCATTACTGCGGAATAATTCGTCGAGACCTCGTATTTGTACTTTAAGGCCAGGGATAATGGCAGCAATAGGGCCTTCACCCATTTTGCTTGATGAGATGTGTGTAGATAGTGGTAGAAGGTGGTGCATCGAGTGCTTGAGTTACAAGGTTGTGGAAGGGTGATTTGCTTAAATGATGATATTGTGTTGTTAGGCAACAAAGCTCTTGGTTGTAACAGGCTCCACCCACCCCAGCTGAGGTACATATGTGCGGTGGTTATCATTGGGTTGATCCTCCGAAGCAAAAGCGCGGCCGTTACACACACGCCCACCTCAACTTGTGATAACCTCCTGCTAGGTGTGGGATACCTACCCTATGAGGCTCCCATGGGATAAGCCCCTGTGGGATACCTTCCTATGGGATACTCTCCTATGGGATACTCTCCTATGGGATACTCTCCTATGGGATAACCTCCTAATAGGATAGCCTCTTGTGGGATGATGCATTTTGCGTTGGGGGCCCTCTTGTGGGTTATCCTCCTGTGGGCTACGCTCCCAGCCGTCACTATCATGAATTCACTTCCCACTATTCACTTCTGAATAACTCCCTTCAACCACCACAAAACCCCGCCCCTTCGCCGGCTTGGCTCAGAAAAAAGATGGCGAGCGAGGATACCACCCAGCAACAACAGCTCAAGCAACCCCATTGTCAATCAACATGGCCGGCGAGAACCTCATCGACAACCCTCGGGACTGGGGTCACGTCAAGTCGCCCTTCTTCAAGCTTCCCCCCGAGATTCGCAACAAGATCTACCGCGAGACCTTCACTGCCTCCGAGATCGCCCTGGTCATCGATCCCCCGCTCCACGTCCACGTTGTTCCCGTCACCGGCCGACGTAGCATCTTCAACACCGCCAACTCCAACCACCACTTCCTCCTCACCTGCGTTCAAGTCTACCTCGAGGCCCTCGCCCTCTACTGGTCCACCGCTGTCATCCGTAACGGTTGCGAGGGTCACTTCTCCCGCGGCTACTTCCTCAACCGAATCCCTGCCATCGCCAAGCCCTTCATCCAGCACCTCCGGGATGTCAACGGCGCGCCCAGCCGCGGGTCCAGGTGGCTACGAGGCCAGCTGATTCGATGGTCTGCGTCCCTGGCCGAGTCTTTCGACGAGTTCCCAAACCTGAAGTCCTGTCTGATCAAGGATTGGAGACGGGGACACTCGCGGAACCTGATAGTCCCGTACGAAATCGACCAGGCTGTGGCCAGACACCCGAACGTTCACATCATCGAGAAGGACATCACTTGGGAGACGGACCCGCCGGACCCTGGTTTCGGCCCAATCCGCCGATTCCCATCCGGATACCCAGTGCTAGTCAGACAGGTATGCAGGCCAGAATTGTCTCCATCCCTTCTTCCCAGATGTCAGGTATCTGCCTGAGACGGCATTCAACGTTGAAGTAAGCAAAGGGTTGTTGAAAAGGCTAA
Organism: Diaporthe eres; assembly: GCA_022225955.2. Taxonomy (NCBI): domain Eukaryota; kingdom Fungi; phylum Ascomycota; class Sordariomycetes; order Diaporthales; family Diaporthaceae; genus Diaporthe; species Diaporthe eres. The sequence goes on along the minus strand of JAKJXM020000001.1, from coordinate 12,317,400 downwards.
CCTCAATGCAGCATGTCTTCCTAAACCGCACCACCGGCAGAAAGATTCTCTGGGTCCAAGGTCATGGCTTTCAACGGTTCTCTGACGAAGAGTGTGTGGACATGCTCATCGACCCCGTGCCCAACCAAACCGCACGGCGATTGATGGTGGTTGGATAGGTCCGAGGGACAAGGTAGATGCGTGCGGTCGAGCCTTCCACATGTCTGTCCGGGCGACGGGCGACATACACTGAAGGCACGAGAACGTCAGCATCCGCTCCTGCAGATTTGCAAGGGTTCTTGTCCCTCGCTCCTGCACGCGGGAGCATGATCAACATAAGACCATCCCACAACAGCAACAGCAACAGAATGTGACAACCAATTGAAACGGTTGTGTATCATTTCCACACTATCTTCTGCTTCAAGTGGAAAATTGCGTGTGTGACTCTGCCGTGACATGTCAAGGACTTCCAAATTTACATCGCCAACAATGGGTCTCAACTTAGAAACCACCGACTCTTCAAAATTTAGTCTACTTCTTCGGTTCCGCATGCCTGTTAGGCTGCTCCCCAGCCCCGTGCTTTAGACCATCCGAGACTGTCCCCACGATCTCGCTAACCGGGTTCCGGTGCCCGCCCATCTCGAGTCCCTTGGACACAGAGCCCACAATGTCTCCGGCCAGGCCCACGCCCCGTTTGGGATTGTGAGCGTTGTGGGTCGTTGTGCTAGGGTTTCTGTAGCCAAAAGCAGAGCTTGATTAGTGACAAATTCAAATAGCGATACTTGCGAGCAGGAATGGGAGATACAGGAGCTATGTTGAGATATAATTACCCTGGGGGAGGAGGCTGGTCCGCCATGGTGATATTGGGTCAGAGGTTGCGAGGCTACCCGCGTGAGCCAAGAAAAGTAAATGAAGGAGCTTGATAGCGTTAAAAGCTTCTAGTTGCGGGAGCTCCGGTATGCTTTCCAGCTAAGCTTCAGAGTTGATTCATCAGGTGCGATTCCAAGAATACTCTTTTATACTTTTCTCGGCTTCCGAATCCATGCTCCAACCCTTCATCATACCATATGTCTGATTTCTGTAGAATGACGCAGGCGTGCGATGTCAACGGCTCTGATGTAATGCTACTTCTCCTGTCCCGAGCTTCATGGGAGATGCCATTTGTCGCAAGCCTGCCATCCGGTGTCCTTAGCGCTGTCGCATCCATCCCCGATATGGCGCCCTACCAACCTGGGAATATTAATGCGAGGCCACTGGCCACACTCTTTCATGTGAAACCCGAGGCTGAATATTTTGGCATATACTTGCCTGAGCGATATGATATCATTTGCATGTGTCTGCTTGATCAATTCGGAGATGAGCACTCAAGTGCTTTGGAGCAATTTAGTCATTGTCCGGTGTCTCAAACCACAAAGCCTGGCCAAGACGACCTCAAACCTTTTGCAATATCATCAGTTGCCAAGATTTCCTTTATTGGGTAATTATTTTGGGCTTTTCGTATTGCATACGGTGTCACCTACCGGCTTTTACAGTCTCTAACGCCATCAGTGTAGCATTTGTGTACAAAGCACGAAGCATGCGAGATCAATGTACGCCATCCACCTCCCTATAGAATTCCATTATTGCCACTGATGCTACTAATCTAGATCGGCACATCTTGGTGCCAGTGAGGACGCAGCCCATGGGACATCGTTTCAGTCTCGTACGTGGCTTTTAGACCGTGCCAAATAAGATATTACTTCACCATGGAGCAAAAGATATTCTGAATGCCTCGCATGAGGTACTCTCAATTTCACTCCATTGGATGTAATACGAGACAGTACATCGGCTATCATACCGGCAATCTAGTCCCCTTTCCCCTCATATTCTGGGATACCGCCCCAGTACACCCAGTTGCTCAGGTGTTCAACCTGCCCGACGCTGCATATTCAAGCTAAGAGTCATGATAATTGCACTATGGCATGGGTATGGACTTGGTATTGAATAAAAGACTCTCGTGTATTAAACGTTTCGTGAAGGGCGCCCGCACAGGCAACGATGGATAATTCTCAGGGGTACAGGGAAGGAAGTCGATGAATTGTTTATTGTGCCCGGGGGTCTTGGATTACGATTCTGATTCCATGACCACGACCTGCGGCTTGCTAGTGTCAGTTTAAATAATGATAATGCAGATGCCTTTCAGGGCATGGCAACTGACGGTGCCGTTGCGTGAACCTCCTGCAAGGGAGTACTTGAGCCACCGAAGCCATGATTAAGACCGCCGCCGACGGCGGCTCCTCTGCGAGCCGTGAACCCCCTTGAGTACGCCGTTGCTGCCCGGAGGTATACATGCGCCAGGGGCTTGGCGTCTTGGTTGCGCCGGCGGCCACCCCCAATCCAACCTCCTCTGGACAGCCCGGCTCGAACGTATGGCGGGTCGATGCCGGGTGTGGAGGCGAGTATCTCGCCCGTGGATGCAAATTAGCCTAAGGCGGTAGCTGTAGGTTGCTTGGGACAGTAGAGAGGGAGACCAGGGTTAGGAAGACCAACACAGATCGGAGGAAGGTCTAAGTGCCGTCAAGGTTGGAGCTGCAGTGTCGCTGAATGATTCTACCTGGTGGAAAGAGATACTTGAGTTTGAGTTGGACTTGGACAGTATTGTGAGGCAAAGTGTTGGGTGTCTGATCTGGAACATCGATTTGGAAAATTACGCAGAGCGTTCCGCCGTAAAGCATACAAGGCCATGATGCAAGTCATGTCTATACAGTCTACGCAAGTATAATGTCATGACACTTCAATTCTCACTGATTCGTACTGCACCGTTCTTAGAAGTCTCTTAGTTGCCTGATGCATTCTGACTCAGACAATGCCACAGGACAGATTAGTGTACATCAATCGAAAGCACACTCACATTCTGACCAAGGCTGACTACCGAAATTAGAGATTATGCGCGAACCAATTACACAAGAGGCAGATTTAGGGACAGCACGAACAGATTGGACGGCGTTTGGATTGACAACGTACTCTCTGCGAGCATGAAAGTCCCTGCTAAAATCATACAGGTCACCTGCCTTTTCCATCGACACCGCAACTACAACGTGCTTGGTCTTGTAAGTGAGCGCGTCCTCCCGAATGAAGCCCTTGGTTTACAATTTGCATTACCAGCCTGCAATCAATCGTCTTAGAGCTCAGTGCTTCAACCGCATCACGTCAGGAAAGTAGGTGGCAGGTCAGGCCCTGCGAATCGTCAGCACAAAATCTCACAAAAGGTGTACAAAATCCACTTACCCCAGACATGCAGCCCATCCGGGCTCGCCTTTGTGCGCTGCGTGGGGTAGTCCTGGTTGAGCAGGTCGCCGTCGACGTAGTGCTCGAGGATGAAGCGGGACGGGTCGAACCAGTAGTCGAAGATCTGGCTGCCCATAATGTGGCGGCCGACGCCCCAGCAGTTCTCGTAGCCCTTGTGGCGCAGCCAGTCGTGGCCCAGGACCTGGGCGTCGAAGTCGTGGGTCTCGAAGGAGGAGTGGTGCACGTGGCACTTTGGGCCCTCGAAGAAGAAGAAGCAGTGGTGGTCGACCTTCTCGTCGCCGCGGTCCAGCCGGAAGAAGACCGTTATGTCCTCGTTTTCGTCGTTGTAGTTGAGCTGTTTGGGACGGGGTGTCAGCTGCGTTGCGGCGGGCTCCGGGCAGTGGCTGGGGGATGTATTTACCTCGCTAGGGTAGAAGTTGAAGTATTTCGAGTAGAACTCGTAGCACTTCTTGAAATTTGTCACGCACATTCCGTAGTGACCCAGTTTATGCACTGGCGTTGGGCGCTTCTCGAAGCGTTGGAACTGGTTGGTGTCACGGTTCTGCTTCTCGGGCTGCGATTGTAACCTTGTCAGCTCATGCACAAGTCATATGCTTACTACCTAGCTTCCACCATTGAGGGGCACTCACAAAGTTCAGCTTCAGCTCCGGAAACTTCGGGTCCAGCTCCTCAACCGGCTCCTGCCCGTAGACCAGGTGCATGGGGAAGCCATCGACAGGGTCGAAGAATGTGAGACCCTTCCCTCCGCCGGGGGCGTCCTCCAGATCGTAGATGCCCGTTGGCTTCACCTCGGCGGGCAAGATCTTGGCGGCCTTTTGCAGCTCATCCAGAGACTCGACTGCGAAGGCGGTGCCGGCGAACTCTGTCTTGGTGGAAGCCTCTACGCAGAGCACAAAGGGCTCGGACCCGTATCCTCGGTAATATGTCCTTGGGCCGACGCGCTTGGCCTCGAAGAAGCCGAAGTCGGTCATGAAGAAGCGGGCGGCATCCACCTCTTCTGTGCTGTACTTGTAGTAGACATGTGCGATGTGGTGGAGCTTGATCTTGTCTGGGTTGTCTGTGTTGTTGGCCATTTTGGATATATGTGAGATGAACCGACTTGTTCGTGATGGGGAAATGGGTAGAAGATGGGATGCCGTTCAGGCTAAAGATACAGCGTTGGAATAAGGGCAGATTGATAAACTAACTACTCCAAGCTGGCAAGAGGGAGATCAGATGAGCTTGTCAGATATGGAGATAATGTCTTATACCAAAACGAACAATTCCGTAATTCCGTAACTGATCATGGATGGGGAGGAAAGACCGGTAGCGAAGGCAAAACATCGGCGTCTATATGTGTGCGACGAGGCGAGACGGGCACTGGCACTGAGACAGGACCCCTTTGTTCGGGCCGTGACGTCTTGCCCTCAGATGCTAGTCCTATTACTGTGCAGCAGCCCACCCATACCGCCATCCCCCGCGGGGTCCAGTGGTGGGGAAGCTCCATCGTGTCGGATCAAATGGCCGACGAGGGTGCCACAGCAGAGGTCGCAGTAGGGATGCTGGCCTGGCGGCAGTTGTGTAACAGCCGAGCTCACTCCCTGTACAATGCCTGTTTTTGTAGGAGGTGGTGGGAAAACATTTTGGCGATGCATAACATCCACGCTGCAGCTCTATCAGTCAGTCAATCACCATCAACAGAGCATCAACAGCATTCATTCCTCTCGACATTCGAAATGGCAGCGGTTGCGCACCTGGAGGATCGTAGATTGAACTTTAACTCGAATTTACTTCAGGTGGCTGACTGCAAGATGCAAGACAGCCGGACATCCGTAGCTCGCAGCTGCACAACTGCTGTTCTCGTCTTTTAATTCAGATCAGCTCTGGGAGCTAGGGAAGGGAGGAGACGGTGGGGTGGACGCCCAAATGTCCCCTCTGTTCTTATCGTAAGCCGATAAGAGACAGACCGACATCATCATCCTCCCTCCGAGGGGCAAATCGAGTAACCAGAGAATGCTCGACCCTCCATCTCGACCTCAACTTCCAATTCGATTCGCAGCAGCTGGCCATCACAACCAGACCCGAGCTACCCTGTTCCTCCCGCCCTTGTACCTTCAATCCCAGCTGCAAATCCACGGTCACACTCGAGACGCATCAAACCTAATCGCAACTCCAAGCCGGACCCTACTTCTGCTCCCCGCTCCCCTTGGCCGCCCTGCTCACCACACAACCTCACCTCCGTGTCACCGTCCTCCTGCTCCGTCCTCGCACTCGGCAACCGGGCCGCCAGCCAACCGCAACAATGCCCAAGAAACTCGCCAAGTCCTCCACCTTCAGCACGATAGCCTCGTCGACCTCGGACCTGTCCACCGCCTCGACCATCCCCAACCTGCCCTCGATCCTCACCGACGGCGGGCCCCTGCCCAAGCTCTTCGTCTTCGACCTCGACTACACTCTCTGGCCCTTCTGGGTCGACACCCACGTCAGCGGCAGCACCCTCAAGCCCGTGCCCGGGTCCAACAACACCTCCGTCGCGGACAAGGTCGGCGAGCACTACTCCTTCTACTCCGACGTCCCCTCGGTGCTGTACGCCCTGCCGCAGCTGGGCATCCGCGTCGGCGTCGCGAGCCGCACCTGCGCCCCCGACCTCGCCCGCGAGATGCTCAAGCTGCTGTACGTGCACCCGCCGGCGGCGGCCCAGGCGGCCCAGGACGAGGGCGGCAGCGGTGGCAGCAGCAGCAAGAAGAAGTCCTCGAGCGGCAAGTCCCGCAAGGCCATCGACCTCTTCGACGCCGGGCTCGAGATCTACCCCAGCTCCAAGCTGCGCCATATGGAGGCCCTGCATAAGCGCACCGGTCTCCCCTACGGCGAGTTCCTCTTCTTCGATGACGAGAGCCGCAACCGCGATACCGAGAGCCTGGGGGTTACCATGTGCCTCGTGCGCGACGGCGTCACCTGGGCCGAGGTTGCGAGGGGCGTCGCCGAGTGGCGGCGTCGGAAGGCCGTCTCTGCGCTGGCGGATGGCCCCGGCGCGGAGTGAGGAAGTATATATCATAAGACTTGAAGGGAGCTACATGGCGTGGTTCATGACGCCCGCTTTGGTTTGAGGAAGAGGCAGTCTATATCCACGAGTGGAGATTGACCACGGGCAGGGCTATCTGCTCGACATGGAAGCTCTGCGCTGAGTTGAACTACGCCAAGGCGACAAGCAAGGGCGCAACGGGACATGATGTCCCTTCCAGAGCCACCTGTCACCCACCACCGAAGCCAACGACGAGCAGGCAGAGAGAAGATGTTTTTGAACGCTTTTAGGGCATTCAGGCAACCAAGCCCTTTCGAGACAGTCGCTTGAGGCTTGGTGGCCGCGTCAGCCCATCGTGGCTTAGATGGGCTCATCGAACACGCAATACCATAGATACATGGGCAGATAGACAAAGATAGAAGTAGAGATCTAGCATCCGTATGAGTTTGTATAGAAAAAAGAATCCAATTTCCAACCAGTCAGTCGCTGGTGGCTGTCTAACCCACCTCAAGCGGACCATGTGTATCAATGCTTGAAACGCTTGTCACCATGCGCCTAACGCGCGATCAGTCTCTCTACCCCCGTGCCCAGGTCGGAGCATTACATTTCCAATCCCTCCCGCGTCTATATCGAAGGGCCAACCAATTTGTGCCTCCTCGTGCCTGGTATCCAATGCCTCTCGGATCTGTTATATGTCCAGAAAGTCTCGTCTAGTAACTCCGTCAGTATGCCGCCCTTCCTACTACGCACAGGGTCTTGTTCTCTCTTCCATCCAGAATCATGACGCCGCCACGGGCTTGCCGTTAGGCACCGCCTCCGTCTCGCCCGCCTTCTCCGAAACAGCCGCGTCACCATTCGGCTTCTTCTCGTCCACCGCATCGCGGTCGTCCTGGAGCGACAGCTCCTGCGTCGCGCCGACGAGCGGCGACCCCAGCGGCGTCTTGAACTCGTCCTCGGCGGGGCTCACGGGGCCTTCTGTCGCCGTGGCCGCGGCCGCCGGGTCCAGAGCCGCGGGCTCTGGCGCCGCTGCCGCTGCTGCTGGCTCTGTCGCGTCTTTCGCATCGGTGGTGGTCACAGCAGGAACGGCCGCCCCGTTCACGGCAGCCTCGGTGGCCGCGCCCTCGGGGAACGCCACGGGTAGGGTACACACCCTGACGCACCTCTCGACCTTGTCCACGCTGCCCACAGCAACACACTCGACCCTCTTGCCGCCGTCGATGGGCCGCCAGTACGCGGGGCCCTTGGGGAAGGCCGGGTTCGCCTTGTTGGCCTCGCCCTCCCAGTCGGCGGCGTCGCGGATCACCGGGTCGAGGTTGGGCGCCTGTCCCCAGGCGAAGTCGAGGGTGCCGCCGTACTGCTTGGGGATGTTGGCCGGGTCGATGAAGGAGGTCAGGACGGGGAGGACCTCGGAGTGCGAGAGGATGAAGATCTTGGAGACGGTCACGGGGTCGAACCAGCGCTTGACCCAGGCCCAGACGGTGGAGAAGAAGGCCGGGGCGCCGATGATCTGGTTGGTTGACGGCTGTGGTCAGTGGATGCTGATCTTCAGTGCTGGGAGGAACGTTGGGGGCAGATAATGGGGGGGATCGACGGGAAGAGGAAGAGGAAGACGGGGAAAGAGAAGGAGAAGAGCTCACGAATATCCTGTCCAGGGTCTCGGGGTAGTGCGCGGTGGCCAGCTGGCTGGCTGCCTGCATGTGGCCCTTGAGGTTCCAGAACTGCTTGAGGCTGACGCCGCCGACATCGACGATGTTGGTGGAGAGGGTGATCGGGGTGCGCGGGTGCTCGCGGTCGGTCAGCTGGGTGCACAGGGGCTGGGCGAAGCGGGTCAGGTTCTCGTAGAGGGCGAAGAGGCGGATCAGCTTGGGCGGCGTGTGCATCGAGGCCGGGGGCGCGGCGGCCTTGGAGTAGGTCTTGTCGACGGACTTCTCGTACGCCGAGATGGTCTTGGAGTCGAGGTGGCGGATCTCGAAGAGGTAGAGCGGGATGCCGCTGTGGGAGGGAACGTGGGAGTTAGCAAGGCCCGTTACTCTGCTGTCTGCTTGTTGTTGCGGGCGGTGTATCGTGCGATATCCCGCCCGCGTCAGGAAGGGAGGGCCACCAACCGTCTATCCCTCCTGCCCGTCCATTGTGGGTACAGCTTCCTGCTCTGCTCGTATGCCTCGACGTCGATGGTGTCGTAGAGTATATCCAGCTGGATGGCCTTGCGCCACTCCTCGGTGTCCTTGAACTGCGTGTGTGCGTCGGCGATGGACCACTTGCGGGCGCGGAGGAAGCGCAGCAGCGTCGGGTCGTCGTGCGAGGGCGGTGGGCCGGGCTGGTAGAGGCCCTTCTCCTGCAGGTAGGCCTTGAAGCCCTTGAGGGCGTTCTCCTCCTCCTCGGTCAGGTGGCCCAGGTGGCCATGCGGATAGCCGTTCTCGAGCGCCGCCTTTGTTTGCGATGCCCTCGAGGCGTTGGACTTGACCTTGGTGGCCGGGCCGGCGGTTGCGCTGGGCGACATTGGATGCTGCGCTGGGGAGGGGCCGTGCCTGTGGCTTTGGTTCGCTGCACGGAGTTTAGAGTTTGAGGCTGCCGAGCTGACCGGATCAGGCCAAAGGCAGTGAGTGCAGTTCGAGGCGACAGAAGGAGAAAGGGCAGCGTCTTCTCTTGACAGCAACAGCGGCAGCAACAGCTTTCAAAATGAAAGATGGGTAACAATAATAATGCCCAGCCGCTGTGCCGCAGGATCAGATGCGGTAATCATCGCAGGCACATGTTGGCGGCCACACACACGCCCAATCTCCACCGGCGGGCTCGGAGCTGACTCTCAGCCCGCGGTGGGTATTTTGGCCCGGAAGCTGCATCGCGCTTTGCCCGTGTTGGGCATAGAGTCGATCCTTGTTTCTGCGCCGTCATGACAGACACAAGACATTTGACAATTCGTTTTAACCTTACCCACACCCTCGCGGCAAGCCGAGAGATCCTTGCCCCCCCGTGTCTCCCGGCCTGCTGGTCGTGGTCATGCGGTCTGCACTTCTACGGCCATGAGCAGACGACTCGAGTAGCTAGCTGAGGGGGCCACACACGGCCCAGAACCACGAGACCCTCACGTCCCTTCTAATAGATCTCCAATGACGTCAGCCAGGAACCTCTGCGCGTCGGACAATCCATTTGAGCGATCGATTAGCTGCCGGCTGGAAAAAGGAGTATCATCAAGCAACTTATAACATGTTCAGATGCCAACCTAAATCCGTCCACTTACTCAATTTCCGAACTCGCAAAAATTCATGCAGGTTCTTGAATATGTGCCAATGCACATGCACCAGTGGTTGCTGGTACACTAAGCAATAGTTTCGTCTGATATAGCACCAGGTCCCTGCATTGCTCTGCACCCGCAGAACCATGACTCTGCCATCTAGCAGGCACCATATGCAGAATTGCGATCTCGCTCGAACAAGCCTTTGAGAGCTCGATCGAAGTCTTGTTAGGCATAGTCCGCACAGCAGGACCTGCATACCCCAAAACGGCAGCTCCAGGAGGCCAATCCCTATGTTTCTTGAGCGCACAGTCGTTCTCATGATTGGGCCCTCACTCTTGGAGGAGCAATTTGGCCACAAAATCCTGTTACTACGAAGCTCGATGACCCAAAACCTTGTGTTGTTGGAGGCACTGCTGTGAGATCCCAGGCGTGACATTTTACACTTACCCTCCTGAAAGAACCAACAAGTGCTCAGCCAACTGCAGCCTGTCACACCTCTTGGCGTCATCCGAGGATAAAAGGCCACAGATCGCAAAGGTATACCATAGGAGAACGTCAATTCAGCTTAGGCCACTCGGTTTAGCCTGAGATCAATATCACCCCTCATCCCCATCCCCACATCATCAGTATCGCAGGCCTCGCAACTGCCTACCATATATCATCAGAAGCCTGAAGCAATCCTCTTTGCTTACACAAGTGGCGTTCCAAAAATGCCCAGCAGGACACGCAAGAACTTCTATGCAATCAGCCGTGGGCGCTGTGCCCCGTCTATCATCTCATCATGGTGAATAGCAAGATCAAGACCCGAGGAGCACCGCTTAAAACGCTTTCACTAACGGCAAGATTTTCTCAAAGGCACGATGCATCTCCGATGGTTAGTGGATACCCTAGAAATAAGTACAAGGGATTCAATGATTTCAGTGAAGCCATGGAGTGGCTTTTGAGCGCCGGTCACGACACCTTCCACTTCTGCTATGGGCCTGTGGACGGACCAAAAACGACGACAAATGAGCACAGCGGGGAGCCAGAATGTTATCTCGCTACTAGCGGACGAGGCACTGTCGTATTTGAGAATTACAGGTACGATTGCCTTTAGTACTCCGAGACCGTGTTGTGGAATTCGGGCTGACGAAAAACAAACAAAAGTGATGTGAAGCAACACGTAGACGGGGTTAGAAATGCTACCCAGAAATCATATGCCGACCGTAAGACTGCTGAGGCGGTTCTGCACGGTATGGGACAGCTAGTTAAGAGCTTTAACGTGGTTAGTCTGAATGGAATTAATGGGTCAGATGAAGAGGAGGGAAGTCTCGTTGCTGGGATGGCAAATGTATCTCTGCAGGGCCAGTAGCTATTCCACTAATCACGGCTCGTGTGCCGAGTACTTCCAGGGCCCCTTGTCATGCCAACTAGTTAAATTTCCGTAGTCACGAATCCATCATCCGCCCTTCCCCTACCTAGCTATACAAGAATACTTTTGGGGATACACAAAGAGAAGGAGACGCCTCCTTGGTTCCCTCACGCGCCACGAGGGGAGGCTATCGCTCACAGCGGCGGTTTCTTAGATGGTGCACCGGCTGTCTACGTTTGAAGTGATCTCTGTGATGTGTCTGATAGTTCTTGAATAACATCTGATCGCCTTTTCAGCCGTGCACAGATGATCCTGGATGCTGTGTTATGTCGCTTACTGCTAGGTTTGAACTGGACGACTGTAATAGTGCGCTCGTGTACATTTCGGCAACAGGCATCATAGTCAGCCGGTAGTGGAAGGGTTTAGACGGATTTTGGCGGTGGCATTACCTTGCTGTCGCTCTTGCGACTGCTTCTGCTTTCTTTGTCCAAAGAGGCTTCGTTTTAGCACGCATCAATGTGGATGGATATCCTCGTTTAGCATTATGTTGTTTCCTTGGGTAACCTTATTCGTTTGAAATTGAACGGGAATATGGCATATGACCACGGATCTTCTGTGGTCTCGATCCTCGGTTTCTCGTATAAATCCCCAGCTTATCCTTGTAATACTCATGAGCAGCTACTACGGCAACTGTTATTAACCAAGAGTAGAGCTTGTAAGACTAACAATCTTCCATCGTAAAATTAACGACTCGGAGTTCTTTGACCTCGAACTTCACCGTGACAGCATAGCCTCCTTCATGATGGCGTATCGACAAGATTTCGGGATGACGCCGTGGCTGCCTGTTCTCCAGATGTCGCTTTGTCTTCCCTGGCAAGGGACGCTGTGGTCAGGTCATTGACATCAGTCACGGCTTTTAGCCCTGAGGACAATGGACATGATGCACGTATTCATGGGACATAGTCGAACAATGCCCTCAGAGGTCATTAGGTCATAATCTGACGGCGCCAGGCTTAATACTATTATCTGACCTTGCCAACTGCCGGAGCTATGACTGCGCATATGTAGATCCACCAAAGTCTGTGTTCCCACACTCTTCTTCTCCCAGATATTTAGCTCCACCAAAACCTCCCGATCGATTTCAAACCAGATGGCTGTGGCTTCGGTACAACTGCCGGGATGCGCAGTCCCGTGGTCGTGGTTCCGCTTATTAACCGGCTCAGGGCTCGTCCCCGCGTCTGGCTCAGGTTAATTAGTCTATAGCAAGGCACTTTAATGTTGATCAGTCCCACTCCGTCCTTTGTTACATTTTTAGCCAAGACCTCTGGAGAACACTCCCAAGGGGGAGGCCATGGAGAAACCTCCTTCGCAATTCGGCTTAGTGCATGCTTGCTTCCCAGTCATATCCATACATCGACATTGCCATCCATTCCAATCATCGCAGTAGGGTTCCCTCAATACCTTCGACCAAGGGATGAACATGTCGCCAAAATTCTTGGCGTCTTAATCCCGCTATGGAGAAGAAGATCAAATGCTTTGTCACGGACTATGACTTCCGAGACGTCTGTTCGATGTGACATCAAGCCCGACTGCATTGTTGAAAATATATAGCATCAGCAGCACGCCAAGAGGTGGCCCAAGATCTGTCCCGTCCAACTCGCTCCTACTATACTCATTGAATGTCTATAGGTCAGCCGGTCACCATGTCTCTCTCAACCGTCTTCCAACTCGCAGTGGCGTTGTGCGCGGTAGCTGGCGTTGATGCCGGCTTGCTGGGCAAAAGGCAGTGTCCCGGGGCACTGCAGCCAACATACCCGGCTCCCGTCCTCTCCCAGGGCTGGACTGCTCAACTCATTGCTAATGGCGTGAGGAGCGCAAGGGGCCTTGTATTCGACAGCAGCGGCGCCCTGCTGGTAGCACAGGCAAACACGGGGACTACTCGTATCACATTTACCGAGAGCGGTAACTGCCTCAGCGTGGCCAGCAAGACCACTCTCGCCACAAAGACTGATGTATGCACAAGTCCCCAAGCCCACCTATACGTTAAGCACGTATCTTCTGTGATGCTAATAATGACCAGCTTACTCACGGCATCGCGTTGAACGCCAATGGCACCACGCTCTACGCATCCTCGGCCGAGGCCGTCTTCGCATGGGCCTACAACCCGAGCACCGGCACGGTCACAGGATCGCCCACGACCATCATCAGCGGCATGAACAACGCAGACCACGTCAGCCGCACGCTGACCTTCTCCAAGAAGCAGCCCAACCAGCTCATCGTCTCGCGCGGCAGCAACGACAACCTGGACATGGGCACCAAGGACATCAAGAGCGGCCGCTCTATGATCAAGGTCTTCGACCTCAGCGCCCTGGCGAGCGGCAAGGTCTACAACTACGCCAACGACGGCAGGGTCCTGGGCTGGGGCCTGCGCAACGACGTCGGCGTCGCCGAGCACCCCACCACCGGCGGCATCTGGTCCGTCGAGAACTCGGTGGACATGCTCACGCGGAACGGGGTGGACATCCACACCGATAACCCAGCCGAGGAGCTCAACTACTTGGGTGCTCTTAGCGACCCTGTCCCCGCGGCACCGCCCAACTTTGGCTACCCAGATGTAAGAATCAGCCCAGGACGATAGGATGTGTGGATGCTTGAAGAGCACAGATGTTTACTAATTGCGTCACAGTGTGTTGCCCTTTTCCAAGCGTCGGGTGTGCCCAACAGCCAGAATTTGAAGACAGGAGTCCAGTTCAGCTCCACCCAATCCACGACAGCCAACGACACATCTTGCGCAAGCAACTTCGTGGCACCGAGGCTGACATTCCAGGTATGTTGGGCAATGAAATTGTGGAATTTCCCGTCTAGTCGCTAACAGCATTTACGCATACAGTCTCATATGGCACCACTCGACATCGCCTTCAATGCAGACGGCTCAGAGGCGTTGATCCCCTTTCACGGAAGCTGTGAGTCCTTCCGGGTCTTGTCAAATTGTTGATTAAACTCTTCTGACCAGAATAATCAGGGAACCGTCAACCACCAATTGGCTACAAGTTCGGCATAGTCAAGTTCGCCAACGGACAACCGGTGGAGCCGTCCACCAGCACAACGGCACTGATTGATATCATGACGAACTCAAATATCAACAGCTGCCCAAACAGCTGCTTCAGGCCTGTCAGCGTTGCCGTAGATGCCAAGGGCCGGGTGTTTATGAGTTCTGACACCACTGGGGAAATTTATGTTTTGCGGAGGCCGGCCTAGAGTGCACGCGCCTGAAATTTGTTGCACAATGCTGAGAAGTTGCCGGCTACCGAGGTTGGTAGGACAAGTCTGGCCTTGGATTCTGTGTCGGCTTCCCCGCCATTTCTTTTTCGAGAAATCCAAGACAGCCACATTGTCGCTGCTCCTCTGGTTCTTGTGGAGAAGTGTCGTGCCGACCAATTGACACCCATCGGTTTATGTTGCGGCTACATTTACAGCGAGGGAGAGTATTTGAAGATGGTTGTGAATCAACTCTTGTGGTGCGCATAACTGTGACTGATGGCGAGGGTGTCAGTTGGACACCTTTCGGAGATCGAGGCTCCAAGCCTTGCGGTATCATTTTTCTTGCTCAAACAGTAATGCCATGGCGTGCAGCTCCATGCGTGTGGCTGGTCTACCCCCCTTCCGCCTGTGCATAATCCGTTGGCCTATTGGAGAAAGGCATAAAAAGAACAGGTCTATTTTCAATTCTTCACTTTTTTCCAGACCCAACACTCCTCGCTGATTTGCAAAGAAATATGTACCTTCAATGTTGTCATACCCCGAGATCCAGGCGTTCCTGCAGGTTGACTCGCCAGGGAGTTGAACAACGCCCCGCCAGCGCACCATGTGTAACCCACAGCTTGATGCATGGGATAAATACTGATGACACATGAATTCGGTCAGTCTCTGTTGTTTGAAATTTCCTGCCTTTCGATGTCTCCAAGTTTTTGAAGCAACACCAAATACTCAAGTTTGAAAGTTATCCGAGCAGGTCGAGCTTATAGCACCATCTCTTTGTTTACTATTCACAAACATCAAGGCGAACAGAAGCACGTCCCAGATAGGAGTTGCAATCACGGCATTTCAAGCAACCTGGATCAGGTTCGACGGAGTCGCCGTCATCATGGATCCGCTATCGATCCTTACGTCGATCTTGACACTGATTGGCGCGGCCAGCAAGACGTATGGACTCTTGCAGTTCATTTACCATGTAGATGAAGACATCACTTCTCTGTGCGTGGAAGTCAGTGGCCTAGAAAGCGTTCTATTTTCGATTCAGGCTGCTTTGAAAAAGTGTGGAAGCAACCCTCTCAACCTTGCTTCTATCGACCAGGATCTCTGGCGTCGAATCGACATTACGCTGTCGGATTCCCGTGAAACCTTGGACGATCTGTCTCAATTAGTACAGCGCATACGATTCAAACACTCGGCGCTTGTACCCGGTCTTCTCTATCGGGCCAGAGTTGCGAAAAGGCTGCAGCAGCATACAAGGGATATTGCATCCTACCGGGATCGAATAAGAATGTCGAACTGGAACTTGCAGACTTTACTCCAGGTGATCGATGTGTATGTTCCGCCCGTGTGCACTGATCCATGCAAAAAAATGTTGAATTTGAATTTGACATGCATCTTAGGTCCTTGTCATTGGCGAACAGAGATTCACAAGCCCAGATGGCTTCTCAGTTGGATCTACTTAATCAACGGGTACAGGACCGGGTGCCAGTGTCTCTGTGCCTGAATAGATCTAACTCTACATCTGAGCGTCGCTTTCTCCACAACGTGGAAGACTTCGTTCTGGCGATCAAAGCCTTCCATAAATCTGCAAGCACCTCAGCTGGGACAGTACAAGGAAACAGCGGACACGTTCAAGACACCACTGGGGAGACAGACCACTATGGGACCACTTCTGTGGTCTTTAGAATGCCGGCACGTAAACGCCACGAGATCGTTACTCAACTACAACGGAACGAAAAACAAGAGCAAGTAGCTACGACTTCAACTGCGCTACAAGCCAGCAATGCTATGCGAGTTATCTCTCCTCTTGATGGCCCACAACTGGCCCCGTTTAGGCTCAACCTCACCACTGTATTCACTGATGGTTTCAGCAAGTTGGCCCACAGAGCTATCCAAGATCTGGACTTCCTCGGAGCGGAGACGTTTCTAAGACGTGCCATGGAGCACCATAGAGACATGGGTATTGATAGCGTTCAACATCGGCGACTGCGTAAGCAGCTCTCCTTGTCTCTCTTCTTCCAGGGGAGAGACAGAGAAGCAAAAGAGTTGGTTTTGGACTTGGCAGAGCACTACCGGGAGGGTATCAACACGACTTCTCAGCTTCTCTTTGCATTGGCTCTATCGCTTGCGCATGAACTGGAGTTCGACGAAGCTCGCACTATCTGTGAGCAACTGTGTCAAATCCGATGCATTTCGGATGACGGATATTCCGGCATGTTGTCAAAGAACGATATATTCAAACTCTTAGTGACTTGCTACCGCCAATCACGGGACTGGATGTCAGCCGACGCTATAATAGCAGAGATTCCCGACATCGATGAGGAACAATGCGTCCCGAGCCCTTTGGAGTTTATTCTTGCATGCGACGATCTTCTTGAGTTCCTGGGTGACGCGGAATGTCGTACGACGCCATCGATATTTGCCAGCCAAGTTCAGAGCCTTCCAGTTGCAAAAAGGGTAACACGACTCCAAGAGCGTCTCGATGGAGCTTCAATTTTCACCACTCGATTTGCAGCATCAGAGAATGGCGATGACTATGGCGGCGACGGTCTCCTCCGATTGAGATCTCGACATTTATGCAGTGCCCCACAAGCAGTCCAAAGCAGACCCAAGAAGGAACACGCTTCAATACTGTCACGATTCCAAGCAGGGCACATCGAATAAAGCAAGTCAACTAGTTTCTAAGCTATTAGAAGTAAGCTTCCAAAGCTATTATATATAATAAATTAAAGCTTTATAATAATAAAGCCCTATATTTATAATATATCCCTTAAATAATTAAATAAATATTTAAATAAAGCATTATAAGCTAACTATTATAATATTTTAATATAATAATATAGCTTTTAAGCTTTTAAATAAAAAATAATAAAAATAATTAAGCTTTTAAATAAATATAATAAAAATAAATAACAATTATTATATATCCTATAAGTACTTTATAACCTTTATATAAGCCTTAAATACTTCTTTTCTTTATACTTTTTTTTAATAATTCTAAATATATATATATATATTTATATACATATATATATATATATATATAATACTACGCCCTTTAAATATTTAATAAGTTACTTTAATTATTAATAAAGTATATTTAATACTTATTTTATAATATAATAAAGCTTTTAAGCTAATAATTTAAATAAGGAAAATTTATTAAAAAGATTAAATATATCTCCTTTAAACTTAATAAATCTAAGCCTAAGCCTATATTTATATTTATACTTAAGCTTAAATTTAAGCTTAAGTTTAAGCCTAAATAGCCTTATAATACTTATTATATTATATTCTACCTAAGTTATATATACTTTATATTATTTAACTACTTAAATAATACTTATTTTAACTAAATAAAGCTTAACTATATTAATTATTATATATAATGCTTAATTAAATATAAATATTATACTTTCCTTATTATTATTATCTTTATAAATAAAAAGTTTATTAAGCTTTTAAAAATTAATATTTTTTATAAAATAAGCTTTTATCTTTAAATCTTATACTTATAATATATTAATCTTTTACTTTTTTAAGCTATTATAATAACTTATTTATTTATTTATAAATAACTAAAGCTTAATATTATTATTCTTATTAAGCTAATAAGCTTAAATAATAAAAAAAATAAAAATAAAAATAAAAATAATAAGCTTATTAATATTATTATATTATATATTAAGTATAAATATAAGATAATAAAAAGAATTATAATTTTTTTAAATTTAATTTTTAAATAATTTTTATCTTATTATTATATTTAATTATTTTATTTAAAAGGCTTTATTTTAATAAATTAAAAGTTTTATATTCTTTTAAATACCTTCTTTATATTATATAAATTAAATATATATTTAAAATATTTAAATTATATTCTTAAAAGTATTTTTATTAATTTATTTATTAATATAAGCTTTATAAATAAATATTTAACTTTAAAAAAACTTTTTATATATTTTTATTTAAGCTATATATTATAAATATTAATATATTAAAGCTTTATTAATATTCTTTTATATTTATTAATAATTAGCTAAATTATTTACTTATTATTATTATAAAATCTTTATATATTTCTTATATTAAGGGCTAAATTCTTAAATAATTATTTTAAAGCTATAAGCTCCTTTTTAATATAT
Source organism: Diaporthe eres (assembly GCA_022225955.2). Taxonomy (NCBI): domain Eukaryota; kingdom Fungi; phylum Ascomycota; class Sordariomycetes; order Diaporthales; family Diaporthaceae; genus Diaporthe; species Diaporthe eres. The sequence goes on along the minus strand of JAKJXM020000001.1, from coordinate 12,299,143 downwards.
ATTATATTTAAAAGCTTTATTTTAATAATAAATATAATAATTATATCTTAATAAATAATTTTTTAATAAATTAAATTATTATAAAATATTATAATATATTTATAAGATAAATATTTAGTTTTCTTATTATTTATAAAAAAAATATTAATAATAAAGATTAAAGCTTTTAAGTCTTTATTATTATATTAAATAGCTAAAAAATATATATTATATAAATAAATAATATATTAATTAGCTACTTTTATATACTTAAGCCTAGGATTTAATAAATATTAAGATAATTAAATAGCTATAAAGATTATATTTACTTAAATTATTATTATAATATATAAAATTAAGCTTATATATTCTTAATATATTTTAATTTTCTACTTAAATTATTTAGCTTTTATACTTTTTAAATAAAATATTTAAAATTAATATACTTAGAAATATATCCTTAATTAAGCTAAAATACTTAATAATCTTCTTAATATATAAATTATAAATTAAATAAAGCCTTTTAGCTACTTAATTATATATAATATATACTTTAAGGTAATATTTAGCTATTCTTTAATCCTTAACTTTATATATTTTAACTAAATTATTAATTATTTTTTAAGCTTTTAATTTATAATCTTAATAATAAAAAACTAAATAATTATTAATAAAGGATATTATAATAATTATTTTATATTTATTTTAAAAAAATATTTATCTTCTTTATTTAAGCTTAATTTAAGCTTCTAAAATATCTTTATAAACTTTAAATATTATAATAAAGAAGCATCTTTTAGCTTATATAAAGCACTAAATAACTTAAGATACTTCCTATATTTCTTAAATTTATTAAAAAGCTTATAAAAGATAGATTTATTATTAAGCTTAATATTTAAAAAGATATTAATTATATTAAATTACTTAATTTTTAAATTATATTAAATAATTATAATTATAATTATTTAAAATAACTTTATAATAAATATAATTATATATATATTTTAAAGTATATTAAATAATTATAAATCTTTATATATATAAAAATATACTTTATTATATTTTAAAAAATTATCTTAATTCTATTTATATATAAAAACTTAATAAAATAAGAGGATTTTTTTATATATTAAGCTTTTCTTTATTATATATTATATTCTTATTTAAATCTAAATATATAGCTTTTTTTATACTACTTTTTTAAAAAAGTTTATAACTAAATAATTTAAAAGCTCTTTTTATTTATTTAATAATAATTATAATAACTTACTTTTATATATCTTAGCTTTTTAAATTAAACTTATATTTTTTTAAATTATTATATATTATTATATAATAATAAAGATTAATATATATAAAGTTTTATATATTTAGTTATCTTTTTTTAAAGCTTTTTATTAATTAAATAAAAAGATATTAAAGAAATATAATTATTTATAAATTTTTAAGATATTAATTAATTTACCTTTAAAAAATATTATAATAAAGATTTTATTATACTTAAATAAAAGTTTTTATTAATATTAACTTATTTTTATTTTTAAATATTACTTTATTTATTAAAAGCTATTTTATTTAAATTAATTATATTATAATAATAAATTTATATATATTATAATAATATTATTAATATATTCTTTTTTAAGAAAAAGGCTTAATATATTTATTTTTAAGATTTATATTAATTTATTAATTAATTTATTATATTTTATATTTATAAGCTTAATTTACTTTATTTCTTTAAGTTATTTATCTTCTTTTAAAGCTTAAATCTTTAAATTAAAAGATAATATTTTATCTTTTAAATATTATAATATTAATTTTAATATATTTTCTAAACTTAATAATTTTAATAAATAATTAATCTTTATTCCTAAGCTTATAAATAATATACTTAGAAACTTAAATATTTATTAACTTTTATTTATATATTATTATTTAAGATATTATTTAATATTAAATATTTAATTAATTAATATAACTTTTACTTTTATTTCTTTTTTTATAATTTTAAATAATAATTTATTTTATTTTATAATATTAAAATATTTATCTTTATTTATAAACTTATAAAAAACTTATTTATTAAAAATAATATTCTTTATATAAATAACTTTATTAAATATTAATATTTATATTAAATAAATATTAAATACTTTATATTTAATAAGATATTTAATATAAATATATAAAAATATCTTAAAGTTATATTTTTAATATTTTACTTTATAATCTTTTTATAATAAATATATTTAATAATTATAAATAAAAATATTATTTTAATTTAAATAAAGCTTTATTATAAGTTTATAAATTTAATAAAAAATATATTAATAAAAGTATTATATAAATTATATCTTTAAAGCTTAATATAATAATTATTATATTTTTATTTATTATAATAATTTATTAAATAAATAAATTATTATAATATTTATATAAGGTTATAATTATTTAAAAAGGTTAACTTTTATATATATTTTAATAAACTTAATAATAATTTTTTACTTAATATACTTAATATCTTTATTTAATTTATAAATATATATTAATATAAGCTTAATCTCTATTCCTTTATTCTTATATTAATATTTATAAAAAATATTATTATATATAAAGATTATAAATATATTATTATTTTATTAAATTTTATAAATTATAAACTTATATTTAATTTTTATTATATTTATAAAGTTTTTAAATATTAAAAATATATTCTTAATGCTTTTTATATTTAATAATATTATAAAGAATATCTTAAAGTATTTATTTTTAATTATTAATAGTTAATTTAAGCCCTTTAAATTATATAAGAAGTTAAATAAATCTTAATAAATATATTAAAAAGGGCGCTTTATATAATCTTTAAAGGCTTATCTTAATATAATATATTTTATATATATTATAATATAATGCTTATATTTTATATATAATATATTATTAATTTTTATTTTTTAAGCTGTTTAAATTAATATTTTTAAAGTATTTAGCCTTAAATGCCTTAATTTTAAGTATTAGATATACTTTAAATCTTCTCTTATTAATAAAGGATACCTTAAAATAATAAATATTATAAAAATTATAATTTTAATATTATTTAATAAGATAAATAAGAAACTTAAATAAATAAAAATAAGCTTATATTTAATAAAGATTAAATTATATTTATATTTTAGCTTTATAAGTATTATACTTTTCTTAAATATCTTAATATAAAGAATATAATTAATATTTAAATATTATATCTTTATCTTATCCCTTAAATAAGCTTTTAAGATAATATTTATATAAAAGCCTTTAATAATTATAATATTTATAAATATAAGATTTATAATCTTAGGTTTTTTTTTTATAAATAATATATTTTTAAATATTTAAATATCTTTTTTTAAGATTAAGAATAAAATAATGCTTATTTTTATAAAATCTTTATATTTAATAAATTAAAAAGATCTTAGCTTAAATAAATCTTTTATATTAATAAAATATAAAGCTTTATAATTATTTAATAAAATATTTTAAGAAAGTTAATATAAAGTATTTTAAATTATAAAAAAGATTTTAAAGGGCTTTAAAGTTTATTTTTTTTAAAAAAATATATTAAGTTTTTTAAAATAAAAAAGCTTTTATTATTCCTTTCTTTTTTTATTTTATTTATTAATTTAATTAGCTTAATTATTCTTAATTTAATTAATTTTTAAAAATTAAGTATAAAGCTTAGTTTATTTATTAAGTTATAAATATTTTTAAATCTTATTTATATAAATAAAGGTTAAAGAATTATAGCTAAGCTTATAAATAAATAATAATAATCTCTTTATTATTTATTTTAATAAAATATATTTTTTAAATAACTAGCTATATTATATATACTCCTTTTTTTTATATAAATATTAATATAAGCTTTATTTTAATTATTTTATAAAGCTTATTATAAGTTCTTATAAAGTATTATAAATATAATAAGTTTTTTTATATAGCTTAATTCTTAGTATTTAATAACTTTAAATTATTTTCTAAGCTTTTTAAAAGATAATAATATATCTTTTAGCTTATTATCTTTAATTAAGTTTTATAATATTCTTTTAATTTAATTAAAAGCTATTTAAGCTCTTATAATATTTAAAAAGTTTTTATTAATAAGTATACTTTTAATATTAAATAAATAATAAATATATATTTATTTATATATTTTAAGCTATTAAGTATATTATTTAAGAAGATTAATACCTTCTATTTATATAATTATTAAAGTTACTTAATATTCTTTTATAATAATAATTATTATATTCTTATAAAAAAGTATAAAAATATCTTTTAATACTTTAATTAATATTTAAAATATAAAGGGCTTATTAAAGCTAAGTACTTTAATTTATATAAAAAAGAATAAGTAATTATTAATTATATAATTTATTTAATTTTAAATAAAATATTAATAACTTATAAATATATTAAAAAATAAAGAACTTTTAGCTTATTTTTTAAGCTATTTATTAAGTTTTTTTTAAATAGCTTTAATATTTAATTTTATAAGCTTAATTAGCTTGAGGTTATACTTTTTTAATAAAAATATAAATATCTTTTATTTATAAATAGCTTAGAAATAATTAATTTAAATATTTATCTTCTTTTTATTAAGAAGATTATTTAAATTAATATACTTTAAAAGGCTTAAATTATTAATTTTTTAAATAAATAAATTAAGATTAATAATAAATTAAATATCTTTAAATTTATAATAAAATTTAAGTTATAAATATTATAATAAAAAGCCTTTTTAATTATATAAAAACATTAAGCTAATAAGAATATAATTTATATTATTTATAAATATAATAAATTTATATAAGAATAAATTAATTATAAGAAAATAAATATTTAAATAATAAGAGAAGAAGCTTAAAATATTTATATTTTAAGAGATTTAATTAAAGCTAAGCTTATAATTATTATAATTTTAAGCAGAATATATTAAATAAAGTAAGTTAATTAATTTCTAAGCTATTAAAAATAAGCTTTCAAAGCTATTATATATAATAGACCAGAGCTTTATAATAGCAGAGCCCCGTGCTCATGATAAATACGCACGGCATATACTCGTCTGTCTGCTTCATTGAAGCATCTGGCACTCAAAAGCCGGCTGCACTCGAGTTTTGAGCTGTTGCAGTGGCAAAGATGTACCCCTGAAGTGGAGAAAGTGACGCCGGTCCGTGATATAATCTCATGGATGCAAGGGCAAGCGGCTGGTCATGGAATGACACCGGGCGCCGACAGATTCCCCGATGATTCAGATTGCTCACTGGATATATCAGGCTTCCCAACATCGTCGATCGCTGAGCTGGACTCTGTCGAAGTTGCGAACACGACAACACTCCCGCAATCCCAAGCACGGGCCAGGGTTTCTGGTACCATACCCATTGCATCCTCTCCGACGAAATACATAAATGCCGATATTCCCGTTCTCTACAACGGCCCGAGAGAAAGCTCGAGAACCGGCCTGAGCTGGAATCCTTTGTCTTGTGTATGGATACGTGGGTCCAGTCCAACACTGCCTGCATTCAGCTGGAATGGCCAGAGCACAAACAAAATGGGCACAACTTCACTGAGCATGAATGACCGCTACGCTTCTCCATGTAGGGCGATCATAGAGGGGACACAAGTCCACGAGCTCTGTGCTTTCGTGTTGCCAGATAGACCAGACCCTTGGGACGGCTGCGGTTGGGCCAGCCCTTCCTCGGCGTCAAGTATGGAATATTGTGTCTGTCAATACTCACAGAAAGAAGTGGAAGGAATCCCGGAATTCTCCAACTTCAACCTGATCAATGGGCCTAGCTCTGGATCAAAGTATGGGTGCATACATTCACATGAATCTGGATACCCGCTGAAGATGCCTAAATGGGGGATACGCAAGTGGTGTGCAGACCGTCTGTTTGACTTGGAGTTCTCACTTCCTCCGAGCAGGAGGCGAATGTGGGCATGTATGGTGAGGGATATTTTGTTTCGTAAGTACAACGATCCACGAGTATAACCCATAATGCAGCTATAACTTAGTTTTCTATTCTCAATATAAATAAATACTTTATATATACTTAATTATATTATTATTATATACTTAATTTAAAATTTATTATATTTAATATAAATACTTTCAATTTTTTTATAATAATAATATAAAGCCTTAGGTGATGAGGAAGTATTATAAAATGTTGTTTTTTTGTCCCTTATGGTAAGGTATGATGGTTAACTAAAGGACTGGATTTTGTCTTAGACCAAGCCATTCAGGATATCTTTGACAGATAGACGGCATAGGTAAGTACTAGTAGTCGGCAAGATGTTTTGGGCTCATATTCAAGTAGTGATCCAAGGCAACCAGCTCAGGTAACGACATACCCAACTCACTGGGACAAACCTCATGGAAACACCCGAAAAACTTCCGGAATCATTTTCTAATCATTTATCGCGGCGTCTGAGTCTACCACTGCCCAGGGAAGAGGCCAGTTTGGCACGGAAAAGGAGAAGTCAGACGGGGGACCACTGCTTACCAAGAAGCTCTTTGCCTGACTGACCATTTGATTCAAAGTTAACCCACGCCCTGATTTTTTCGACTGATTTTAGGCAGGGAACCAGAGGCAAATTTGTCATAAAGAATGGATGTTATACAACGCTCACGCCACGGGGGTTGGGCGCCAAATTTGACCATGCGGCGGGGTTAGGGTCCCGACCGCTCATTCAAGCATCGATCATCAGGGGTAACCAATTCTATGTGAACCCCAAGATAGGAAGACTCATAGCAACCCATCCCCGCCAGACATCAACATCGAAGCAGGCAGACCCGCATCACCGAAACTTTAGTCACCCTCTGAATCACAGTCAAGATGGCCGACGCACGCCACCGCAGCATGTCCAACGCGCCCAAGTTCGCAGACCGGACCTACGAGCAGCGCGAGGTGGACGCCAAGGTCAACGGGCCCATGATCCAGCGCGCGCGCGTGGTGAGCAGCATCCTGACGGCCAAGTACCTCAAGGCCAAGAGCATCTTCGACAACTACCACGAGTACGACGTGGACCAGGCGTTCGTGCCCACGACGACGGGCGAGCCGTGCTGGCGCGAGGACGCCGACCCGTGGCTGCGCATCCGGGAGACGCTGCCCGAGTTCCTCGAGGACTACACGCGCATCATCGTCGAGTCGGGCGGCGAGATCACGGGAGAGGGCCTGCAGAACCTCGCCGTCGCGCTGATCCGCGTCGCGAGGGCCGAGTGGGAGGGCGCGGGCAGGGACAAGAAGGCGCTCGACAAGGCCTTCGAGCAGGAGATCCTGGCGCTGGTGGAGAGGCTCAAGGCCGAGTTCAAGCTGCCTGAGGCCCCGGACGCTGACGACGACGAGGATGATGGGGAGGAGGAGGAGGAGGTTGAGGGCAGAGCGTGAGGTGCACGGCTTAAGGGTCCCGACGGTGTGGTGTGCTACTGCACGTGCTGCTCACTCGCAGGCCAGTCATCACGGCGGCTGACCAGTGCATAAACTGCGTGAAGCGGTGAGCAGTGGGGTGAGCGCCGGGAAGACCACACGGGTTGCGAAGAGATGAAACCAATCACATGGACCGAAGGACTATGATTTTTTTGACCGGCTCGCATTTATTCCCAATGGTTCGAGAAGAAAGCGAGCGTATGATGAGGAAACTCCAGATATTCGACCTCACGGCCTCGCCACAGAATCCAGCGCAGTATTTGAACAGCGACCACCCATGTTTACCATATCGAGACGCAGCGTGGCGCAACTATTGCGCAGAGACATGTCACAACGCCACGGCTAGCGGCCCGTCGAGCTAATCCCCGGCCTCGGAACGGACCTGTGTGAGGCCGGGCCAAGGACAGAGAGAGCGACCTCGCCCGTGTTGCCCAGGTTGCTTGTGCACAGAATGGGCAACGCTGGCTGGTGTTTGGGGGCCGAAGGATTCAAAGCCGCAGCACGCCGCAGTCGCACAGGCAGACAGGCTGGCTCAGCAGCTTCTAAAATTGGCCACCCTTGTGCTCGCCAAGCCTGGCTGGGTGACCCGGGATTGCAGCGTGGTAGGGCTAGAAAGCTCCCCTGCATGCTGTCATGCGAAACTCCCCACTTCCGCCCATTTGCTCGTCCGTCACCGACGACATCCCCCCCACGCTCGGCTCCATCTTTGTCTTTACTTGTCATTTTCCAGCCTCTTGTTTCCGTATTCCCGCTGCCCACTGCATAACTGTTTTTCGTGTCTGCCTGCACTTCCTTATGCCATGTCTTGTTGTCTCTGCGAATAGTATGTTGTTTTATTGTTTGATCTCCGGCCGCGCAACATGGTGCCATCGCGGGCCGATCCATGGCAGCCGCTCTTGAGCTGCCCGTCGCGATCGACTCTGGGCCCTGGACGCTCTGTTCGGCTCTCCATGCTTGTCTTCGTCGTCGCTGCGCTGCTCACGAGTCAGTTTGGCCTCTGCGCCCCGGACGCCTCCACCGACGACCAGCGCTCCGTGACATGGATCTACCCGAAAGGAGGAGAGGTCTTTCACCAACTCGACACCGTCAACGTGTCCTACCAGTCCCCCTACCCTGAGCCATGGCTATATACATTTTGTTACGAGAACGAGACGGCCAATACCGTGAGGCAGAGTATGCCCACACCCAATGGGTCCACCCAGACTTGGAACCTTGCCCGCTGACAGCACCTGAGCAGTCCGCATGCAAGAAGCCGAGCCCAATGATGCCTCGATGCTGATTCTCATGAATTTCACAACCCTGACGTCCTGCTGGTTCAACCTGCGCAAGAACACGAGCTCAAACGCAGGATCGAATTCTAACAAGTGGTCCCTGACGGAGTTCAAGCGGCAATCTGGGCCGATCACTACTGGTGCACCACTCCCATCCACCACAACGACCACCTCGCTCCTCTTTTCCAGCTCATCTTCGACAGCGAGCGCGAGCGCGAGCTCCAGCGCCAGCGCCATCGCCAGCGTGAGCAGCAACGATGACTTAAGCACAGGTGCAAAGGCCGGGCTGGGAATCGGCGTCGGGATTGGAACTGCGCTGCTCTGTGCCGGGGCTTTCTGGCTGTACTACCGCCACGTCAAGAGGAAGGAGCACCACCAAGAGGTCTATAGGAGGATCGTGGGCGGACAGGGAGGTGCGGCCGCACCGGGCCAGGACGGTTTCACGACCCCCAGCGAACACCTGGAACCGTGGCGGTACGGCAGCACGCCGCAGCCGGCCCCATCTGCCGCAGGCTCAGCCTATTCTGGGGCGTCAGACCACAGCTCGGACTGGTACTCGAGCCAGGCCACCTTCAACGCCCCTTACCAGTACTACGACCCGGTCGGCAGCAGTCACCATGTCCCAGCAGTCCACCCTCATCGCCAGCCGCCGAGCGTGCTCACGACAGCAAGCATGACAGCCGAGCCGCCCTCGTCAATCGTCCGTGACCTCGGCACCCCGCGCGCCGAGCACGTTCCCGAGGCCGCGGCCATCCGGGACGTGCAGGACCTGAACAGCAGCTTGTATCCCTCCGAGTACAACGAGCCCGTCTCACCGGTCTCTGTAGATAGGGACGTACCGCCCCCTCGCACCTCGTCTGTGAACTATGGGCCCATGGGCCGCCTCGATGCCAGCACTGGCGCTGACTTCACCCTCTTACCTGATTATACACCGTCAACGGGCGGAGATGACCAACGCGAGGACGAAGACGACATATATGGCCCGCCCACCCCGCGATCTCCGCCGCCTCCCCACTCGGCCCACGCCCACATAGCGAATGAGCACCTGCCGCAGCAGCAGCCCATGCCGCCGCCGCAGGTCGCGCAAGAGCACGCGTGGCAGTCAAGCTCACACAGCGCCAGCACCGATGTTGTCGAGCTACCGACGGCGCAGACGCACCACGTGGACGGGCCCCGGGCGGAACTGCCCGCCGGCGACGGGAGGCAGCTGGCGCTGAGACAACAGCCGTCAGACTTGCGAGGCCCGGAGCAGAAGTTCCTGCTGCAGGATATGGCACGTCTGAGGACGGAACAGCATCGAGATGGAGGATGAAAGCATGCCGGGCCGGCTTGATTATAAGGTATCGAGTACCACACTCCTTCGCCCACGATCTTGCGGCCGTCACAGCCAGAAGGGACTTAACTAGGCCCTTCGCGAGCCCGCACGCCGCGTTAGGAAGCCGCGCCGTACCAGAAGACCGCGTCGGCTGTAAGTTGAAGGAGAGACCTGCCCAGAGAATACGCCAGCAATACATAGCGGACCATGGGTCCACTCGGACAGGGAAAGGGCCACAGTTGATCGCGGCGATGCTCCAAACCCACCAGGCCACGGATGCTATACCAAGATTGCCAAGCTTGGAACGTTGCCGCTCATCCAGCTGAGGAAAGCAGTGATAGATGCTCTTCCTTCTGAGAGGCAGCACCTGGCAGCCTGACACAGCGAGGAGGTGGATGGGCTAAAAGAAAAGGTGTGCCCCGGGACTTGGGAGGTATGCCTTTGGAAAGGTGCTTGCTTTACCCATGTGGACGGATCTTGGCGGTATAGACTAGGTACCCATCTAGATGAAGCTCATCGGAGTGTATAATAATAATAATAAGAAGTTTCAATGGCGGTCGATGACCTCCTCCATGCGAAGGTCAGGCTCGAACTGGTGGGGCAACCGCGGACGCGGCTGTGCGGCCCAGCAGCTGCTAGCGATGGCTTCGGCGGCTAAATTCTGGCTGATCCACAGGCTCCGCCAGCTGAGGGTTGTGACGAAGAAGCGACAACTTCAAATCAAGATATGATCGCTATGGCGCCTCACCGATATGTTGCAGTTGTAGTGGAGAGGGTCAAGGACCAGAGTATGCATGCGTCTTGTTGGTCACAACGCTCAAGTTCAAGATACCTCCACACAGATGTAGGCTAACCTCTCCACCCGGACTTTCTTCCGCTTTCAGAGTTGGTCTAATTTTGGCCTCGCGCTTGTTCTGGGTTCAAGTCTGGCTGCTGTCCCATTCCGATGGTCTTGAGGTGTATTGCTCGACGATCCTCCAATATCTCAAGCTCTGTACACCTGACATCGCCACCAGAATCAAGAGTCGAGTTTAGACCGAATCCAGCATCGTCAAGCACACAAATATCAAGCAGGAATCATGTACTTGCCAAGTCTAACTAGGAGCACTGGCGAAGAAACTTCTTCCTCTGTCTTTGCTCATCAGCCTCCAGGTGTTGCTTATGGGACGTTTCTTGTGAGTCATGCATTGGCCCATTACCTGCACGGCGAAGTAGTACTGATCACAAATTGCTCAGGGCATCGTATGGGCGGGAACATGTCTATCATCCATTTTCCTTGTACTTCGTCTGATCTCACGCTTTCGGGCTGAATCACGGAAACTATTCTTGGATGATGGACTTGCCGTTCTTGCATGGGTTCTCGTTCTTGTCACGGCAGCACTGTGGCAATGGTCAGCGGTTAACATGTACTACATTCTGGACATCAGTGCAGGCCTCACAGCTCCTGGCCCAGATTTCTTCCCAAGGCTGATTGTGTTTACCCGCATACAATTCGCTGTTTTATTCTTCTTCTACACAGAGCTATTCGTTGTTAAACTTTCCTTTCTGTTCTTTTTCAGAAGGCTTGGCCATAGGGTTAAGGGGCAGCAGTACATTTGGTGGCCGGTTTTGTTTTTTTCTGTTGTCAGTTATGCTGTGTCCCTCGGCGATATCCAATATGCCTGCATGCTCGGGCCCGCAGAGACTTTGGTCACTTACTGCAATTCTGCATCTGCAACGAACTTCACAATAGCCACTTTGAAGGCCAATTGTGCGCTTGACGTCTTCTCAGACCTTCTAAGTACGTTAATTCTGGCTGGACTACCCATATTTACCCGAGCTGATGAGAAACATGTTCAGTTATACTGATTCCCGTCTCTATCCTTTGGAACGTGCGAATTCCTTGGGCAAAGAAAGCCGCGTTCATAGGGCTGTTCTCACTCACAATTATTACCATTATTGTGGCCCTTGTGCGAGCTGTGGACATCAACGCAACGAGAAAAGGAACCGGACAGCAAGATACTACTTTCTTGTGGCTTTGGAGTGCGATACAAGCGTCCCTCGGTATGCGATCCTCAGATCCCTGATTAGTCCAAAAACATCTTGCTGACATTAACGCTTGTCCACTTCTGACAGCCGTGATTATTGCATGCCTCTCTTCCTTCCCTCAGCTTTTCAATCACAGCAAGACGAAGCAAAAACCCGCGTGGACACCTACGGATACGTACTACAGACGACTGAAATCACGCATTATGGCAAACAACAAGGAAATCACCACAGCTCACGATATTTCCTCTATCATTTCAGTGCCAGCACGGTCCTTGCCTCAATTTGACAGCAGCAGAAGTCTGGAGCAGAGGCACGCGCATTATGCTGCTTCGTATGACAGTCTTGAGATGGCCCCTGAGATGCCCCAACAGATTCGGCTGCCCCAACAGGCTGAGCAAGTATACTTGGCCATGCCTTATCCTTCTCATCAACAAGATAGTCAGTCCGTCTCATCTTTGAGGGCATGTCCAGATAGCGACACCAGTGTGCCAGAGAAGAACCAGATCACAAGGCACATCACTTACAGTGTTACAGAGGAGCCTGCAATACCGCATTGTCACAAACTTCAAGGGAATATTTGGGAGAATAAGAATGTGAATCAAGGCTCATGGGATTAAAATACCTCACAAGCCTCGTACACCGGCTCGGCTCACAGGCGGAATGGTCGAAGCACATAGATGACATAGTCAAGATAGGTCTGGCTGGGAATACCCCAAAGAAATCACAACATCAATCACCAAGTAAAGCTCAGTTTGACAGTTTCGATGAGTGACACTAGCTGGCTTGCTGACTTGGGCAAAAGAGATGTAGGTAGACTCCTTACGTATTTCTGTCAAGCGAAGTACACAGTACGGACAGAATTCTTGAGACTGTACTGCACACACATGGACATGATATGATCCACATTAATGGTGGTGCCTGTTGGTTGTTGCAAACCAGCAGTTAGCCATTCGCTCGACAGCGAGCCTGTCTGCCTTCGTCCTAGCGGCATTTCGGGGTCAGGATCCAGTGCCATCCCTTTTCTACTACTGCCTGTCGTCCCTATAAAGCTTTAACTGCGTTGCAGTTGCCACTGATCAAGGCTGCACTATACTTCCTCTGCTCCCCATCAAATTCAAAAGGTCATAATCAGTTGGTTGGGTGGATACGCAAGCCGCCATGCATGTCCTGTCAGCCACGGCTCTGGTTGTGGTGTTGCTCATCCTTGGACTGATTCTTCACTGGGGCCTTTGTCTGGTTCAGAACTATCTTAAAGCCACAAAAGTCGGCATCCCGTTCCGCATAATCCCAATCAAACACAACAATCCGCTATGGATGCTCCTCGACCGTCCTGTCCTTGCCCTTGTCAGGCGTCTCCCATTTGGACTAGGTGACAACAGCTTCACTAGGTACAACTTCCGTGGGTGGGAGCTTCAAGATAGATACTTTTCTCATCATGAAATGGGCGACGCCTGGATGCATGTCACGTCAGTGAGAAATTGGCTGTACATTGGAGACCCCGATGCGGTCACAGAGATTTGGAAGAGAGGGAGGGACTTCCCACGAGAGACTTCGGCAACTGGTGAGCACTCATTTTTGAACCGAAGTACACTCAATGTGCCAATACTGACACAATGCCGGAATGACTGCAGCGATGCTCGATGTGTTCGGTGAAAACATAGCCACGGTCAGTTTCAACTCTAATCGCTAAAAGCTTTTGCGCTCTGCCATTCCAAGTGCTGACTATTTGCCTTTAGTCGCAAGGAGAACAGTGGCGCAGACATCGAAGGCTGGTGAACAATTCTTTTAATGATCAGAACAATCGTATTGTCTGGTCTGAGAGCGTTAATGTTGCATCCGATGTTTTACAATACTGGATATCTGAGAAGTCAGTGAAGACAATCGCTGATGATACTCGCACGCTGGCTCTCCACGTCATGTCGCGAGCTGGCTTCGGAAAGTCTTTCAAGTTCCGAGGTCAGGAATCGCGCGACTTGCATACTCCAGACGGCCCAACCATGAACTACAAGGACTCTCTCAAAATGATCTTGGATAATTGTGTTCTGATCTTTGTTTTTGGACTAAAGTTTCTGGGCAAGACCTGGCTTCCGAAAAAGCTCCAGACTCTGCACGAGGCATGTACTTCTCTCCAACAGCACATGACGAAAGCCTACGAAGAAGAGAAGCGCGCATTGAGCGATGGAGCTGCAGACCAAAACTTTTTAACATTGCTTGTTCGCGCATCACAAGTTGATGACCAACAAAATGGCCATCTTACAGAGAGCGAGATTTATGGCAATATGTTCACCTTCAACTTTGCTGGGCACGACACTACGGCGCACACCTTCACTTTCGCGCTATACCTCCTCTCAGCGCATCCGGAAGTCCAAGATTGGATCCATGAGGAGATCCGTCACGTGTCAGGTGAACGGCGTACGCAAGAAATGGAGTATTAGCTTGATTTCCCGAGGTTGAAGCGTTGCCTGGCTGTAATGCTGGAGACTTTACGCATCTACACGCCCGTACCGACCTCCAAGTTCACCGACACACGCACGCAGACATTGAGGGTGGGCGGAGGAAAGAAGACGATTGTCATCCCACCGATGACGATGGTACTTCCCAGTTACGCCGCACTCCAGATGGACCCGAGATGGTGGGGCCCCGACTCGCTCGAGTGGCGCCCTGCTCGTTGGATCGAGGCACAAAACAACGGCGCGGACGGATCGGTGCCGTGCGATGAGGAGCTCATCACACCTCGCCGAGGCACGTACGTTGCCTGGTCCGGGGGCGCGAGGGACTGCCCTGGAAGGAAGTTCTCGCAGGTGGAATTTGTGGCAACATTGGCCACGCTGTTCCGGGACCATCGGGTCGAACCGGTGCCTATGGCTGCGGAGACGCCTGAAGCGTCAAGAAAGAGGGTGTTGGATCTTATCGAGACGGACTCTGCGCCAGTCCTTCTTCTGCAGATGCTACATCCTGAGCGAGCGCCGCTGAGATGGAGCCGCAGGTGAAGAGAGTTTATGTCTGAGAACTGTCGGTGCACAACGTGGCAGATCAAGATCAATTCTTATAGGCGAAGACAGGTTCTAGATATTTCAAGAATTGCATAAATTTCATTCTTCTGCTCTTAAAAGAATGCTCATTCACTCAGACGATGAAACTTACAGTACTTCATGCCATCTGTGTTGCCCGAAGGTCGATATATATATATGTCATTATTACTGAATGGAAGAGATCATCCTGCGCTCATTGGTATTATTCCTTCCTCTCTTCTATCCCGTGTGGCGGGTACCGCATCATACGAACACCGTCCCCACGGCGGCTTCCCTAGCTAGCCTCCGCCGTGACCAGGCTGGCTTGCGACGGTAACTGCGCGTCGCTGGTAGCCATCGCAAGACCGGGGGAAGAACAACTGCGGATCTTCAGGCTGAGAGAAGATGTTCGGAAGGGCCGTGATCTTTGCAAATTCTTGGTTGGTTTGCAGCACAAAATGGATGGCGTATAGTGTACTCACCCGGTCTCCTTGTCAGACTCAATGGCCTTGACAGCCATCAAGCTTGGACAGAGTCTGCAATTACCTGCCTGAACAGGCTCACGTCGCTGGCAATGGAAGCTTGGAAGCCACGGGACATTTCTTGGCAGACTGTCGTCGTCAGTGAGGTCGGCGGCACAGGAGTTTAAGATGACCCCGCTCCCGACACCTAACAGCTCCATCATGGTCACATTCAATTCCAGATAAGCTTTGGGCCGGCCTCTGCTAGAACATGGACCCGACAAGCGAAAGGGCTGAGCGTCATTCCGAACTCGTTACTTCTCAAAAAGCTTACCGAGGTGCATAATTGCAAAAAAGGAAAGTGGTCATCGCTACCTGGGTAAACTCGGGAGAAGCCGCGAGCGATTGTCCGGCCCAGGTCTACGCCAAGTATAGTGCGGCTCGCCCTTTCCGGGCGTCACACTGCAGGCCGGACTGCGGAATGCTGCATAGCAGGTACGAGGAGCGAACGTGTCTCGGCCTAGCCTAGGCTTCGGTCAACATCCGCGTGTCCGCGTCCGCCAACTCGCTCTCCCTGGACAACTCCATACCGTAGCGACAGACACGACACACACTCTGTCCACTTCCCCAACAACAGCTGGAGCCGCCGTCCCACACACACACAGAACCAATGATATGACATGGCTCCCAAGCTCAAGGACCCCTCCTCAACGCCACCCGAGCCGCCACCGAACCAGCGCATCGGGACGGTGCTCGTGACGGGCGGCTGTGGCTTCTTGGGCTTCTACATCGTCGGCCACCTCCTCGGCAACCCGTCGTGCGGGCCCGTGTGCATCATCGACCGGGATGTGACGCGCAATGCCCACGAACACCCTAAGGCGGAGTACATTGCCTGCAGCATCACCGACGCCGCCAAGGTGGCCGAGATCCTGGACCGCGTCCAGCCGGAGGTCATCTTTCACACGGCGAGCCCCAATGCGACCTACGGGAAGAGCGGCGACTTCTACAGGACCAACATCACCGGGACGCGGACGATTCTCCGCCTGGCCAAGGAGAGGCCCTTCGTCAAGGTGCTGGTGTACACGTCCTCCAACTCCGTCTACGCCACCCCGGACCACAAGAAGATCAGGGAGTCGGAGCCCACCTGGTGCGGCCGGCCCGCGCCCTGGAAGTGCGTGCTCGAGTACTCCTGGACCAAGGGGACCGCGCACAACATGGTGCTCGACGCCAACGAGAGCTGGCGCGAGGGCGGGCTCAAGACCTGCGTCGTGGTGCCGGCTAACATCTACGGCGTCCGCGACGGCCAGGCCCTCTCGCTCATGTTCGACCTCTTCCAGGACGCGCGTAGGCCCCTCTTCCGGGTCGGGAGGGGCGAGAACGTGGCCAGCTTCGTCGAGGCCGGCAACTGCGCCGACCTGCACGTCCTCGCCGCCATGGCGCTGCTCGAGGGCCGCCAGGGCGTCGGGGGCGAGGCCTTCAACGCCGCGGACGGGGAGGACGTGCTGCTGTGGTGGCATGCGGGCGTCACCTGCGCAGCCATCCGCAAGCAGCCGCGCGGTCCGGGCCACCCCAGGGTCAGGCCTATCCCGGCGTGGGTTATGTGCGTCGCCGTTTATTTCATGTGGTGGTTCCTGCGCATCTTCACATTGGGTCTGTATGAGCCGCCGCCGGCGATGAGTATCGAGGGGTACAAGTGGTGTACGGAGGAACATACGTTGGACATTCGGAAGGCGAGGCGGGTCTTGGGATATGCGCCGAAGTCTGGTGCGGCGTGGCACGAGCATGTGGTCAGGGACGCGGTCGAGTGGGAGAGAGAACATCGGCGGAGAGCTAAGTTGAGGCAGAAAAAGGACTAAAGAAGTCAGGTGGCACGCAGGAAGCCAATTGAGTACGGGGGAGCATACACATCCAATACGTTGAAGGACTGGGACGCAGCAGCTAGGATAATTATGGGTGGAGGAAAGGACATGCATACGTATCATTATGATGAGGGCCAGAAGGGTAACCAGGACTTTTTGTACCCGCTCATTATCAACGTTTCAGGGCTTGGAGCTCTTGGCTAGGTATGGAGATAGACGGACCTCTCACGTTTTTGTCGTCTGATCAGTCTCAGGGAATACGAGTAGAACCAGAGACGTTTATAATAGGAACTCTGCATTCGCACGGTAGCTCGAGGCCGTCCCCTTCTGCCCCGTTTGATGTCTTCACTTCCGAATCTTATCGCTGGCGGGCCCGTTCTGCAACACCAAATTCACTCGAATAGGAAGTAGTGTGAATCATTAGACCGACCAGTATCCAGACAAAACCCCGTACCCTGCAGCCCGAAATTACTTTCTTCCTTTGCAATCCCACCCTCGGTCAGCTGTCCTTTCGAGAAGGGCTTCCGGCCACATGTTGTTTTGAGGAACGAGCAACCTCAATGCAGCTCATCGCAGAAACCATATACGGATCTGCGTGACCTTCTCACCTTCAGCACGAGGTATGCCGCACCCTCATCGACCATCCTCTCTAGCACGAGAACTTAACGAGACTGACTGGAGCCATAGGTTCACCTCGTTGGATTCCACCCATCCTCCTCGACACCCCCTTCCTAGAGATACTGTCCCGAATCATCTTCGCCGCAGCCTCGACTCGGGCACTTCTATCGCCATGGCAGACCCGGACAACGACGACGGCACCAGCCTGCTGGGTGAAGCTCTGGAAAAGCTGATGGCAGCTGAGTACGAGCAGCCAGAGGAGCTCATCCACGTGGGAGACTCCATGGAATTCCATCGCTACATGGACCTTCCTTCCCACATCCGATTCGAGATTCGCGAAGAAGCAATCGATCAAGAAATTTCCTCGGGAACGAACGAACATGTTGACTGGTTCCACCCCTTCGTCACCAACAACGTTTCTCGATTGGCAACAGTGTCCAAAGAATGGCAGCAACACATCGAGGACTATCTCTTCGAGATGATTCGTATAGATCCCACGGTTGAAGAGGATGTCTTGAAGTTCAAGGAACTATTCAAGAACCACCGAAGGAGGTACCTCAAGACGCTTGATATCATCGTTGACGACAGACCGACCGGTCCTTGGCATACGGCCGGTGGTATGTTGCAAATCAACCTGGCAATGGAGAAGGTCGGACAATTCCTCAGTTATCTCATTTCGTGGGATTCCGACGAAAATGAAGATCTCGATTCCTGCGACTCCGGCGAGAATGAATCTCTCAGTTCCTTGGATTCCGGCGAATCTGAGGACCTCGATTCGGGGGACTCCAGCGAAGCTGCATCTATCATCACATGGGATTTCGGCGAAGTTGAAGGTCTGAAGATCAACTTTGTCTCGTTGAACTTGGACTTCCCTGAAGTGCAATTCGCACCGAAAGGCGAACCTTCTATCCAGACCTCGTCGCTGTGGACGGCCAGCCAGCTAAATCTGCTCACAAGCCCGAATCTATCTACCGAAATACCGCTGCCACCCATCTCGTCTGCGTTTCCGAAGCGCTTCAGTATCGCACGACATCTCACATTCCCCCTCGATTGTGTCCCATTGCCGGCTACGATAGCGATCATGCGAACGATGCCAAACCTGAACTCCTGCTCATTCGAGCTTTCCTTCAAGAGTTCCAGTGAGGAGGGAATGGCGAGGTTGACTGGTAAGCCCAAACCGGAAAAGTAGAGGCGGTTAACGCTATAAACTGACGCAACTACAATCCAGATTTCGTCCAGCAACTACCCACTCTTCTGCCTT
Source organism: Diaporthe eres (assembly GCA_022225955.2). Classification (NCBI taxonomy): domain Eukaryota; kingdom Fungi; phylum Ascomycota; class Sordariomycetes; order Diaporthales; family Diaporthaceae; genus Diaporthe; species Diaporthe eres. The sequence goes on along the minus strand of JAKJXM020000001.1, from coordinate 12,279,871 downwards.
CCCTCAGCGACCTGACCATCCGGGTCACAAACATAGACTCTGCCCCGGGATCTGTAACAGACAGCGCCAATAGGCTTTCCGCCGCCCTGCGAGACTACAGTCAAAACCTCAGGAGCTTGAAGGTCGAGGGCATATTCATGCAGCAGAATTTCTTCGAACAATTCGGCGTCGACCGGGACATCTTCTTGGCAAAGTCGGAATGGAACTGGCCAGACCTTGAAGAATTGGACCTACAATTTGTCACATTCGGACCACGCCGCGGGCCTTTTTCAAAACCGAGCCAGCTGAGTCTGACGCCAGCTGAACTGCTCATCGCGGCAGGAAGGGCAACCATGGCCATGATGGCTCTCAAGAAGCTTCGAGTTTCCATCTTCGATGATTCACGGGGCTACAAGTCTACGTCTGTCTTTTCTATCAAGAGAGAACCACCCGGGAACCTGGAGAGATCGTGGCCCTGCCGAGTGAAGATGTCGGGGTTCAGCAGGGTTCAGGAACAGTGGATCTTAGAAGCGTGGATTCCTTTCACGAAGAAAAAGGCACAATTTGTCGGCGAGGGAAGCAGTCATTTGGATTCCGATGAGGAGGGTTCCGATGATGAGAGTTCTGATGATGATTCATCCGTGGAGCTGCCGACCAAGAGGATTTACCGGACTTTTCCCGCAGACTACAGCCCGAGCACCACGTTCGGCGCTGGGGCGTTGGTGAACAACACTAGCTTCCTCAAGGCTCAGCGTCTGGCCCGATTCAAGTCGAGCATTCAGTCTGTACCTTGGGTCCCGTCATGGTAGAATTCCAGGTGTGCTGATTCTAGCTATTTGTCGCTGAAATGTGCCGTGGAAAAAGGATGACGATACGGTCACGCGATACGCATCTGGATTATGATACATGTATCCGAGTACTTCAATGAATGACGTGGAATTCTAGGCAATGTTATATTCTTCAACAGTGAACGAGTTATAGCCCGCGCTATATGCAGTCCGATTGTCTTTTTAGTCAGCGAATCCCCATCCTCAGCGCCAACCTAGAAACCAGGCTATACATGGCAGCGCAGCTCACTTGTTCTCGTGAGGCGCGACCTTCTCGCCCACGACCACCACATTTTCACCTTGCCTACTCTCTGTAGCTTCCACTCCCAAATCGGACTCCGTATCGTAGGTCATGTACGCATCCTCGTCGATATCTCGGTGCCGGATCCAGAAGATGGCAGTCTGAGCGAAGAGCACGATGGCCGGGCCGAACCAGACCCACTGCGATGGCCATGTTAGCATGGGCTCATACGAGGAAGGACCGGGAATATGTCAAGGGGCTACTTACAACAAGGTATGGGTCATTGATCACGGGCGTCAGGACCTCGCCGGCGGCGGCGTACAGCGCCGTCATGAAGAGACAGATCGAGAAGACCACGGACTTCATGTTTTCAGGGGCGCGGGAGTAGGCCAGCTCGTAGGAGGTGACGTTGACGAAGATCTCGGAGATGGCGCCTAGGATGATCATGGGCAGCTCCCACCAGACTGATATCGGCGAGACGTCGTCGCACGTCGAAGCCAGGTACCCGCAAGGAGAGGTGCGATACACGTACAGCTGTGCGAGTCCACCACAGATACCCGAGATGGCGGCGATAATGAAGCCGAAGGTCATGCGCTTGATGCGGCCAAACCTTATATTCTTCTTGGAGAGGAAAGGATAGACTCCGTAGGCCATAATCGGGGTGAAGATGATAATCGTCAGCGCGTTGAAGTTAGACAGGAGGTCGTTGGGCGCGCCGTTCAGCGTCATCGAGCCAGCCAGGTTGGAACCGGCAGCACCGATCCCGCCATCGTTGAGCTGATAGATGGGGATATAGAGGAAGACCTGACAGGCTGCCCAGGTGCGGCCTACATCGGTGACGAGGCGGTTGTTCCAGCTCACAGTGTGTCCTTTCTCTGCCAAGACAGTCGGGCGCGCGGCGTCCCAGAAGTCCTTCTTCCAAAGCATGAACTTGTTCTCCTTACAGCAAATCCATGTTATTTTGAAGAAATCGTTCAACTCGGATCCCATCGGTGGCTTCTTCACGATTTTCTTGTTGACGCCCACGAAAATGACGATAACCAAAACATAAATGATTGTGGGTAGGAGGAAAGCCAACCAGAACCCGACGTACCGCTCGGCATAAGTAGAAGCCAGAGCGAAGAAGGCACCGATATTGATGAAGCCGTAGTAGATCACCATTATGCGCTGAATTGTGGTCTCTGGATCAACGAGAACCTTCTCGCCTGATTTCAGCACCTTGGTGTACTCGCGCTGGTGCTGATATTGGTCGATCACTGTCGGCGCGACGTTTGGCTTGAAAATACCAGCACCGATTGCCAGCATGAAAAAAGAAATCATGAAAGGGGCAATGCCATTGCCAGCTTGCAGCACGGATGGGGCAGCTCCGCCAACCATGATGACATGAGCCACAGCGCCGATGCCCGCGCCCCAGATAATGGTCTTGTATCGACCCAGCTTTGTGTCTGCGATCCAGGCGCCGAGGATAGGAAAGACGTAGGCGAGGAAGGTGAACAAGAGGACCAGGGCCGAAGCAAACTGTACGCCCTTGCCCAGGGCACCAGGAACACCATTGACGTCGGACTTGGCTACAGCTCCAGCGCCGTTGCCGCCCTCCGGGAGAGGATACTCCATAAAGTTGTTGAAAACACCAGTCGTGGCATAGTACGAGGCACGCTCGGCCAGCTCGGCAACACAGAGGATGTAGGCGAGGGCGGGGATCTTGTCGGGCACCTTGCGAAGGGTGCTTCGCTCCTCATCCGTGGGCATGGGATATTCCTCATGATCGTAAACTTGGCTGGTGGCCGTGGAGGACTTGGTAGCTATCTCCGTGTCGATATTGGCCTTCTCCTCGGGAACCGTGCCGACTTCTGGGTGGATGGCTGGGGGCTCATTGTAAGGCGGAGGCAGGATGCTGGCCTCGCCACCATCCGTGGAAAGTTTCGCTGTCAACAAGTCAATTAAAAAAAAAATGACGAGGGAAGGGGAAGTAGCTGGCCTACACATCTTGGCTCGTTGGCACGACGGTGCTCTCGAAGTATGAGCGACAAATCGAGAGTCGCCTAGAAGAGTGCCGATCTACGAAATGCTAGGTATGAGCGGGCAGGTTTTAGAAGCAAGCACGAGGGGCACACAGGAGGTATAATAAGTGTCGAGCAAACAAGACGTACGTGACATTGCATGCAGTGATACCACTACCCATGCATTTGATTCCGGCTGTTTCCCACCATGATCCCGGGGCGTCGCAACCCATCGGACCCACAAGCCACGATGTAGTATCGTCGGCATCTCTGATAGCAGTATTCCCTGCCTCATAGGCAAAGCGACCTGTCTAGATCTCCTCCTCATACAGGGATCAGATTTCTTATCGCAGCACGACCAACCTCCAGATCAAGCCTTGTCTCTGTTCATCGAGGCAATTTGTCTCTTGACTCTTTTCTTGACTTTGGTTGGCTCCCTGACCCACGACCGAATAATTACGACGCATTTGGAAGGCCAAATCGAGAGTAAATATTCATGTTTGCCAGCCTACCCAAGGTTGCTCTATGGCTACTACGATCGGGTGGAAATATGCCTTCGACCCGCTTTTGGAGCAGACTATCCCGCGCCGCGCGTTCGATCCCCTGATGCCCTTCAGGGTCATAAGCTTTTGCCCAGCCGAGGTCAAGCTTTGCCAACCTTGGACCCGTCGTCTGTTTATACCGTTGATAAACTACCCTCCCGGCTTGGTAAAAGTTTGCCTTGCTTTCATCGGACTACCTTTACCATGCGCCGACGATGATGTGCTCGCGTGCTTCAGACGATAGTGGTGGCATTGGGGCATACTTAGGTATATTGCGTATGCATGAAACGAACAGACTTGCCTAGTGGACTGGGTGGAGTGGTTCGGGCCACACCATTTAATGTAGCGGCAGATAAGTCTAGGCCGAGGCAAGGGTAATGAGCCCACCTTGTTGACCTGTCTTTTTATCGGGGTACGAGTCGTGATGTACATCTGCAATTACAGATCCGTGGACTCGGGGGCAAAGTGCTCTGGTCTGCAGATGTCTTCATGTCGACGAATGAGGAACCACGGCACCGGATTTCCGTCCAGGAGAGGCAGCATCAGCCGCCGTCCTTGGTACGAATCCCGCGAACCGCATTTAACCTCGAGAAAACGAAAGGGAGGCTGCGAGAAATCCGATGCCAAAGTGGGAAGGTCGTATATCTCAACGTTGCATGCGGACGATTGCGTTATCAGTTGCACCCATTTGCCCGTGCAAGATAACCAAGGATCATCTCCACGAGGACATGGGAATCCGGAGATGTGGGCAATGCGGACAGTGGATGCCCACGCGACTGGCTAGGATGGCCCTGCGGACATGGGGGTCATAGCTCGATTGGGATATATTATACCGGTGGTGGCGTAGACATTGGACCATCGACCACCTGAAGTATTTCAAATGATTTTATTCTGCTCTCCTGCGCATGTTATCTGTAGGTTGCTCACCGGGCTCGGCCTCGTTGGCGGCGATATATCCATCTCTACCGGGAGCTGCTGAAAAAAGAGAAAACTCGCATCCGTCGTCTTTCATGCCGAGGTTTTCCGGATAACGCAGGCTTGACTCGGGGACTGGATCAACATTGAACCCTCTCTGCTCATACCAACCCTTGACACAGGCTTCAATGCAACAGAGCTTTTGGCGCCGCATCTCTGAAAGCACAACCCTTATTGAAAGCCGAGTATGCCATTGTGCACATTGGAAGTGGGATACGGAGGCCCCTCCCAAATGTTTTGATTAAGCAAGAACTCTATTTTTATAAGGGTAATTTGCAAAGCCCATCAAAGCCCATAACCCAAATCTACCCCTTAATTATTAATAAATATAGATCTTCTCTTAACCTTCTTATTATAACTAACCTTAAATTATCTCTTTATATATTATAAGGTTTCTTATAATAATTAAAATAAAAAATTATAATATTATTATAAAAAGGTAGATTTTTAACTTTTTTATAATTAATTTATTTCTTATTTAAATTTATAAATAAATTATTATATAAATTTAAATATAATTAAAATAATAAGATAAGGTAATTAAGCTTAACTTTAACCCTTTTTAATACCTATTATAAAAACTTAATTTATAAATTATTAATTACCTTTATATTAATCGCCCTTAAATATATAATAATTAAAAAGATAATATTTTCATTATTATATAAAAAAATTATAATAATAAAAAGTTAATATATAAAGAGATTATTCTTTAAATAAAAGAAATAAGTTATATATTTATTTAATATATTCTTAAAAAAGCTAATTTAAATAAAATAAAATTAATAAAAAAGCTAAGCTTAATAATTATAATATAAAAGGCTTAGCTTATATAATATTTAATATATTATTATTAAATTATTAATAATTAATAATAAATAATTTAAAATAATAAAATATTAATAAGATTTTATAAGAAAAGGGGAAGATATTAAATATAATATATAAAGAAAGAGAAGGTTATTAAATTATATATTTAAAAGTATTAAAAAGAATATTTAGAATTTATATTTTAAGGTTACTTTTTTTATAATAAAAAGGATTCTTATTATATTTAATATCTTAAGACTATTTTTAAGAAGAAAGAAGCCTAAGTAGCTATTAATAAGCTAAATACCGCCCTTAAGCTTATTTTAAAAGTATAATAAAAGGAAAAGGAAGTTTATTAATATAAAAAGGTAAAAACTAAAGATTTTTATTATACTTATTATTATAAATAATATTTTATTAAAGCTATAAAAAAGCTTAAATAATAAAGAGAAAATAATATTAATTAATATTAATATTAAAAAAAGATTATTATTAATAAATTAATATTATTTATAAAGAAGTTAAGCTTATAATTATTTATATAAAAGGATAAGGCTTTTTTTTATATTTATTATTTTTAAGCTATAATTTATTTAATAATAAGTATTTAATAACTCTTTTAATATAGAAATTTTTTAAATTTAAATATAATTAAGCCTTATTAGTTTTAAATAAAAAGAAGTATTATAAAGATTAATATATTATAAAATAAAGATAATAAGGAAAAAATTTAATAGAATATTTAAAGGAATTTTAATTAGCTTTATATTTATATTTAAATAAAAAAGGTTTTATAATATATTAAGTAAATAATTAATTATTAAGGGGGAAATAAATATTTTAAGGGTTAAAAATAATTAAAAAATATTATAAAAGAAGAGTTTTTTAAGTTAAGGTTAGTAATATTTATATTTAAAAAGGAAAGTTGATGATAGTAATATACTTATAGTAGGGCTTCTTTTAATAAGTTGTACCCTTTATTGGGGGGGAGGGTGGGTGCCTAATTGCGAGGGTTAGGGCAGAAATAGAGTTCTCGCTTAATTAAAACATTTGGGAGGGGCCTCCGTAGATCCCATTGCCAAGACATGCCGGTGCGGATCAGAGTATTTTAGTCGCTGTCAGGCCTACTTGGCAAAAGCTTGACAGCTTCGAGGACGCCCAGGGTCCGTTCTGGAGCTTTGACACTCGTTCACCTGGCACATCACGGTGTTTATTAAGCACGGCTCCAGCGTGGTACAATCCCCGAAAGTAAAACATGAGACTCAAGAGCTGCCTTCCTGGCTACAACTTGATGGATTTATTCATTGCTGGCAATCTAAGTCTTAGCCGGTGACGTCCAAATCAGGGTAAAGTGTCGAGATACACCCCGCGCTGCCCGCACGGTCTTATGCTTCGCGAGGTCGTCAACTCCTACTCACCATTGGGAGGAAGTTCATAAGACGTATATTCACACGAAACGTCGTTAGGTGAGTCCCAAAATGCTTCAGAATCTGTGTCTACGTAATTAATGCTAAGGGTTGGGGGTGGAGGTTGCTAGAGCCCCTGGCCTCTGCTCGGCTTTCTCTGTCTACTTCATACAGTACATCCCTTCATGCCAACCTTGGAAGGCTGCGCATGCCCTCCTGATGCTCCCTTCCTCGCTCCCTTCTTTGGTTGTTTGCCCTCTGTGGAAACTTCCGCCTGCTGGGCATTTCGGCCTGGGTCCTTCAGGTAGAGCTTCTTTGACCTCTTTTTGTGTGCGGACTTTGGCTTGGATTGACCCTGACCAGTCTGTTGGGTCTGGCCTTGGTTGCCCGCACCCTTCCTTGGCGCAAGTCCGCTCTGTGGTGGCTTCTGCTGGTTCTGCTGCAGCGAATCTAGGATCTTCTGCTGCACGTCTTCGATCTTCTGGTTCTTCTGCTGCATCTGTTGGTTCCGCGCCTGCTCGTCCCGGTCTTTAAGTTGCAGTCTGAGCTCTTCCGCTCGCTCCAACAGGGGCTTCCCTTCCTCCAGCAGCCTTCGTGCTTGCGGCCGGCGATTGGTCGGTGGCTTTTGCTGGTTTTGCATTTGCTGCGGGGGGTTTTGCGCCTGCTGGATTTGGGCCTGCTCTGCCCGATCCAGTGCCTCGATGAGCATTCCCTGCGCATTGTCCTTCATCCAATCCAGTGCGTCACTTAGCTGTCTATAAGCCGTTTCCTCTGTCTGCGGCTGCTGGGGCAGGCTCTGCCCTTGCTGTTGCTCTCCCCCCTCGTTCTCCGCTCGGGCCATCGCGGCCTTGACAGCCGTTTGCGCAAGTTTGTACCATGATATGCTGGACCGCAATTGCTGGTTCGGGCTAGGGCTCTTGTTGGGGTTCTTGTTGCCCTTCTTCTCGGACTTGGGTTTTGCGCCATTGTCGTTATCGTCTTTCGGTCCACCGTCTCCTCCACTGCTGTGCGACGTACCGCTGTCCGAAGATGGGTCAGCAGCGTAGCGGGAGCCGCCAAGACCATGAGCACCGCTGAAGTTGCCCGGGCCGGTGAAAGGGCGAGGGGCGCCACCATTGCCTCCGTCCTGATCATTATTGTCGTTGCTACCGGCGCCATTGTGACCGTTCGAGCCGCCGCTTCCGGAAGACGGGCCCGGAGGGCCATCGTCGTCGGATCCATTGTCGTCGCCGCCATCACGAGAGTCATCATCGTGATCATCATCCGTCTCCTCTTTCTTCGTTTCTTCCTCCGTCTCCTCATCCTGCTCACCGCCAGGTTGTTCCGGATTGGACGGGCCACGAAGTTGCTCATCAGGCAAGTTGAAAGGCCCACACGATTTGCTCCTCTCCCGCCGCTTCGGCTGAAGCGTGCCATCGTCGTCCTCGCCCGAGGGTCGAGGTCCAGCACCACCATCACAAGAGGGACCGGCCGACGTGCTTCCGCCGAGGCTCTTTGAGCGCCCTCTGAGATACGCTCCAGGAGGTTCACCGAGAGGGACGCCGCGAGAGCCGTGGTGGTCGTCAACGTCGTCCGGAATGGTCGATTCCTCGGGGATGGTGGGAGTGGTATTGTCGTCGGATGACATGCCGCCGGGTAGGGCCGCCCGACCCCCGGAGATCACCCCAGGTGGATCACCCAGGGGGCCGTCGTTGCCAACCGTGTTGTCGGGAGCGGCGGAGTTAGAAGGACCAACGCCAGGAGAGCTCGCCCGTCCTCCTGGGACCACTCCAGCGGGATCGCCCAGGGGGTTGTCGTTGGCGTTTTGCCACTCCACGAAGTTGGCGTACATCTTATCCTGGACTTCCCTCTTGTGAAGGAACTCCTCAGCAGCTTCATGGATTTGAGCACGCAAGCGTTCTCGCTGGGATTGCTTCTTGGTTAGTTGTTGTGCTTCGTTCAAAGAAGCCCGGAATCTGTCACTGACCATGAATTCTTCCATGTATTCCGCGACCTTGCTCCGAATGTAGTCGTCGACTTGAAGCTCGGCAATAGAGCCGTCCGCTCGGGATTCAAGGGCTTCCACACGCTGCAGAACACCAGAAGTCCTCCCGTCGGCAGCGTCGACTCTCTTGGAGATATCCACCAAGTTCTTGTCCACGCCGTCCATTCGCTCGGAAGTGGCATTCCAGTTATCCGCGACGATTTTGGCCTGCTTGTTCGCCCAATCCGCCAGACTGTCAAAAGTCTTATTGTTCTCCTTGTCGATTTCCTTGCGAGCTTTATCCAAGTTGGCGAAGCGGTTGTCGACGCTGGCCTTGAGAGCACTGTGAGCCTGCATGGCCTCACTCTTGTTCGAGCTGATCTCAGAGCGGAGCTGGTTGGTTTCGGAGGTGACCTCGTCCCGGAGCTGATTCAGATCCTGATCGTGCTTGTCCTCTCTCGCCTCCATAGCTGCCATCCTCTGCTGCAAGCCTTCCACAGCGCCCTGGAGGTTGCTGACGTCCTGCCTGAGGCTGGCGTTTTCCTTCTCGAGCTCGGAAATCCTCTTGACTTTTCCCTTATCGTTGCGGACCTCACTCTTGAGATCATTGAAGTTCTTCTTTGATTCCTGTGCGGTCTGCTCGAGTATGTTGATCGAATTTCCATGCTGAGTGCTCGTCTCGCTCAGCGACTTGATGTCCTCCCGGGCACCGTCCCTGTCTTCCATGAGAGCATCAACGTCAGTTTCGAGTTGGTCTTGGACTTCGCGCATCTCGATAACATCACTCAACACTTTCTGAACCTGGGTGAGGAGCCTTGCAACTTCTGCAGAACTGGCCGTGGTGGTTCGCAGATTATCGATGCGGGACTCGAGCTCCTTCAGCTCCTTTCGGGCTTGCTTGAGGTCTGCGGCAGATGCCAAAGATGCTGTCTCGCGTCGGAGCTCGCGTTCGAGCTGTTTGATCAAGAGACGCACCGAGTCCGTTTCTGAAGTTATGGATTTAGCATCTGCCTTCGAATAACCAAAGACTTTGAGCTTGTGAGAAATCTCCTCGAGGGCCTCCCTTGTTCCGTTGAGGTCGGCCTTGGTCCTGACTTCCTCGCCGAGTGCATCGATCTCAGTGGCGTGATGCGTGACTGTCTTTGCCAGAGCATTTGCCCTCTTGTTGATGCTGACGATGCACCAGAACAGCGTGAGCAATGTCTTGTGGATGGTAGCGATCGAGTTCACTGTGCTGTCCCATCCCACCTTGATCTGCGCGACGAACTTTTCGAATCGGCTCCCAAGTTCTGTAAGACCGGCGTCATGGTCCCTGAATTGGCTCCTGAGATCGGAAAGACCAGAATTATTGTCCTCGGATTGGCTCCTGATGTCGGCAATGCGAGAGACGTGGTCCTCAAATTGGCCCTTGATATCGGCAAAGCCAGAAGCGGTGTCCTCGAATTGGCTCTTGACATCGGCAAAGCCAGCAGCGGTGTCCTCGAAATGGCTCTTGACATCGGCGAGGCCGGTGGTGTTGTTTCGGCACAGTGCTCCCAGATTCCACAGCCAGTATGCGACGTACCAGATGCTCGCGGTCAACGCACAGTCCGCTGCCCAGGTGATGGCGATCGACTGCTTGGGATCGAAGCCGTAGCGGAACATCAGGGGTAGAATTGCCGCTGCGGCGAAGTAGTCGATGGCCAAGATGATCAGGTGGGGTGCCAGGATAATGAGAGGCTTTGAGAGGCACCAAAGCACCAGCAGGGAAGCGACGATGACAGCATACTGTGATGAAGGGGGAAGGTCGAAGTACCACGGGAGAAGGGGCTTTGGGTCAGGAACGGGGAAGTCAAACATGCGGCTGAGGAGCTCGAAGGCCTCGTCAGGTACGGCGGCCGGTTCCGGCTCTTGGGCGGGCTCTGGTGAGGCGCTTGGGGTGGGCGCTGGCATCGGTGTCGGCATCGGTGTTGACGTGACCGTTACGATCGACTTGGCAACCGGGATAGGCGTCGGGGCAGCTTGACAGGGGCTCGCGAAGGTACCGGTAGGGATGAACTCAGCCATCGGGACCGGAATCGGAAGCTGAGTCTTGTTGGCCTGGACGATGACTTCAGCCTCGAACAGAGGGGCGATGTCCACAGGTGTCGGCATGAGCGCCCAGCTCTTGAGCAACACAGTGAGGAGGGTGTGTATCACCACGGTCAGAGCCCCGAGCTTGAGAATGAACCACAAGAAGGACCAGATGATGTTCAGTGCACTGTGAGCCCAAGAATTTGGCTTCACGACTTCCTCGGTCGAGGCGCCGTCAGGAACGGCGATGAGAACAAGTGGGCCACTAGAAGGCTCAGCGCTGTCCAATGGATCTTGCTCGGCAGAGTGCTCCGGTTCGTCAGATAGGCTTGCTTCGTATCCCGTGTCGGTAGCATCGTCGCTAGAATCCTCGGCTTCGGCGCCGGCAGCTGTATCAGGCTGCGTTGCATCGCCCAACAGACCAGTGGCTGAATCCATAGCAGCTCGATAAACGTCCCGTTGGGTTATGCCGAAGTCGATTATGCCCAAAGCCACAATGTAGATCATGCCGGCTGGTGAGCGCTGGTAGAGGGAGTGGAACGCGAGGAGAGCAGCGAAGACCGAGATGACCGCCTTGGTGTCGGAGTCATCGAGTTGATCGAAGCAGTAGACGAGGCCAGCGGCGGGCTTCGACGAGGGGAAGCGCAGCATGTAGCAGAACAGGAACCAGGAAGCGGGGACGAGGAAGGCCGGAACGGGGTTGATTTGGGCATTGTATGCAATGTAGGCGACGCCGAAGATGCCGAGCATCAATAAGAAGAAGCGCCACACCGCGCTCAAGGCGCGTTGTGTAGCGTCGGGCATGGTGAGAGGTGTCGGGAAACCAATACGGGCTCGATGACGGTGGTGAGGTATCTGTCAGGAAGCACCAGCTTAGCTGCTGTCAAAATTACGATTGTTTGTCCAAGACGGACTAGGACTGTTGACGATGGAGAGGCTGGGTGGTGATGATGGAGAAGGGCAGGGCAGTGTGTTTGAAGACGGTTGATTGATCACAAAGCTCACGTCAATGTATTCGTTTCAGATGGATCGACTATTCGTCGGGGTATGGCACATTCGCCTCAATCTGGAGTCGAGAAACAAGTTCCCTTTGCTCGAGATAGACGATGGGTTGACGTAGGTAGGAAGGTTGTTTTGGGTGGGCGAGGGTATCAACAATACGGAGGCGGAAAACAAGTTTCCTGTGCTCGATACGGTTGATGGAATCTGGTATGGTACGATGCTGTGTCGAAGAAAGACAACTCAAAGGCAAAACCAGGTCGTGTTGAGGAGAGGTTCGAAGGAAGGAGGGAAGAGTTGGGACTGGCAGATTGGATGGCCTTTAAGTTTGTGGGGGGCGCTGAGAGCTGCAGGCAGGGAGCCTGGGGACTAATTGAGGGGTCCAGAAAGTGAATAGGTAGCCAAGTGAATGGATTCTATCACCGGCCTCTAGTGAAAAGTGGGAATTCGTTTGTTACCCCTCCTCGAAATCTTGACCTAGCTTGCTTCCACAGTTGACCGCAGGTGGAGAAGAGAGTTTCCCTAAACAGTAGAACTGGCAGTCAGCTAGTCCAGGAGTACATCAATAGACTGCGTCAAACACTTGAGCTTTCGGTCGCAGGTCCCCAGTAGTAAAGCAAGTGCATACGGCTCGACCAGACGTCTACTCTACTGCCGTGGAGGTAATGCTGACAAGGGGATTCCGTATAGACTGACAGAATCGGCTTCAAATGGAAACAATAGTAATTTCACTCAAATTCCAAAATGACTGTATACGTACGCAGGCGGCTAATTCTAGCCTCAATGGCAAAAGCCTGGGCACAACTTGAGAAGACATCTATGGAGACAGCAATCTGGGAGACTTTCGACCTAACATTGCCCTAGATCTCGTCTGAGGGTGAGGTAAAGAAGCAATGCTCGCAATTTAGGGGACATACTGGGACTCAGTGGCCATATTCGAATGTGGTCGCCTGGAAAACAATAAATGCCCTTCAACTGCTCGTTGGAGTCAACAAAGAGGATCTGAGTTGCTCAGATTTCAGCCTGCGCAGTCAGGCTCCCAGATCGTTTCGGAAATGTGAGAGGCTACGACCCCATCTGAGCCTGTATCGTCTGAAGATCACTGCCAGTACCATCCTGGCTTTCAAGACGGGAGTCGTTATCAAAAATAGTTTCACCGCTCGAACCAAATTATTAAGTAGGCCATTCTCAAGCAATTGTGCACTGATACTCTTCTGACAAAGCTATACTATGGACTCAAAGAGAGCGACTTCCAATACACTCAGGACCATAAAGAGTTGCTGATGCCAGGTCAGTCTCGGTGTGGATTGCTTGACGTCTATGAGGGAGGTCACGTGGGTGGTCAGCACTAACCTGCTTTGGGGACGCCAACCTGCAATCAACATGGGGCGTTCTGAGGTTGCACTGTAGGACGGAAAATGCTGTAGCGGCTGGTATCAGATCATTCAAACAATTCACCTGAATACCACGAAGCACCCCTTATCCTGGATCATCGGGGTTGACCTCCAAGTAGAATGGCCTAAGCTTACCGTGATATCGCCCCACATTTGACTTCAACCTCGGTGCCAAGCGCGATGGACCAGAAGGCAGCACAAGGGCTTTACGAGCCACGTGCCCTCCGCATCATCCTCAGCATTGTCCTGTCGGCAGCTCTGGCATGGCTCCTTCTAGGCCGTAGCCAGCGCCGCCGAGTAAGCAGCGACCAATAACCCATCGAGCTTGATCAATCGCTAACATCATCCCAGGCTGAGAGTCGCTTTGCCGGCGAGAAAGGATGTCTGCCGCCGAAAATATGGAACTCAAGGTGGCCCTTTGGCTTGGACATGTTAGTCAAGGCTCTGAAGTACGCCAAGACGATGCAGATCCTCCAGTTCTTCCTCGAGGTCGTCGACGACAATGGCACCACTTTCGTTCAGGAGCTGCTGGGCGCTACGGGAATCGACACGGTGGACCCGGAGAACATTGAGGCTGTCCTCTCTACGAACTTCGAAGGTACGCTCACGATGGCCGAATGACGGGCACAGACAAGCTGACTCTCAGTGACAACATCTAGACTACGGCCTTGGTCTGCGAGCCCCTCACTTTCGGCCTCTCCTGGGCAGCGGCATCTTCACCCAGGACGGCGCCCTCTGGAAGCACTCCAGGGCCCTACTCAGACCCCAGTTCGCCTCGAACAGGTCCCAGAACTTCGAACAGATCAAGAACTGCGTACAGGACCTCATCAACTCGGTCCCAGGCGACGGCAGCACGGTCGACCTCCAGCCGCTCTTCTTCAAGCTGACCTTCGACACCACCATGTTCCTCCTCTTCGGCGACTCGGTGCTGGATCTCGACTGGGGCAAGGTAGCGGGCCAGGAGTCGTCCTTCGCCCAGGCCTTCAACCTGGCGCAGGACTACCTTGCCCACCGGGGGCGCCTTGGTCAGTTCTACTGGCTGCTGAACGATAGGGCCTTCCGGGATGCTTGCAAGAGGTGTCACCAGTTTGTGGACGAGGCGGTCGACAAGGCGCTGCGGCCGAGCGGCAAGACACAAGAGATGGGCAAGGAGGAACTGCGCAGTAATTACTCGTTCATTGACGCCCTGGCGGAGCAGACCCAGGACAGACAGGTGCTGCGGGACCAGTGCTTCAACGTGCTGCTTGCCGGGCGTGACACTACTGGCTGCTGTCTGTCTTGGTCCTTCAGGCTCCTGGCCCGCCATCCACTTGTTTTGAATCGTCTGCGAGAGGAGATTTCCAGTGTGTGTGGCCTTGGACCTGGTTCGCAGCCGCCATCCCGGGATGACTTGAAGCCTACACGGATGCCGTACCTTAGTCTGGTGGTCAAGGAAGGTAAGTATCCTTGCTGTTGAGCCCTTCCCCTTATGTGCCGAGGTCTAATTTGTACCCAGTATTGCGACTCTACCCCTCTGTCCCCGTTAATTCTCGAGAGGCGATGCGCCTGACAACTCTGCCCGTCGGTGGCGGCCCCGACGGCAAGGCACCCATCCTCGTTCGCCCCGGCCAAGCAGTCGGCTACTGTGTATACGCAATGCACCGACGGAAGGATATATATGGCGACGACGCGGAAGCATTTCGGCCGGAACGATGGGAGGAAGACAGGCTGAAAGACGTGGGATGGGCATACCTTCCGTTCAATGGTGGGCCTCGTCTGTGTCTCGGGCAAGACTTTGCGCTCCTGGAAGTCTCATACACTGTGTGCCGTCTGATCCAGACCTTCCCTCACATCGCTGTCCCGGATGCCGAGCCGCACGTGGAAGTAGGTCAGGAGAGGCAGACCCTGACTCTAGTTGTCGCCAGTGCTGATGGCTGCCGCCTCTCCCTGGGCACCGAGGCTAGCCAATAGGCCCCGAGCCTCGAGCAAAAGATAGCGGCGAATTTGCTTGCGAGTCGGACCGAACATCGCTGTAACTTGACAGGCGCGGCTGTGGGTAGTATCTGGCAGCGCGCCAGCACGATGGCCAGGCCAATATCGCGATGGTGGCCAACTAATGGGCAGGTGAAACAACATCGTCCGGTGAGCACAAACCGTTACTGTCAGGGGCCTGATTCTGGCGAGACGTCAAGCAATTATGCGCCCGCGGGGAGGTAGCGTTCGGGCGGGGGTGGGGAGGAGCTTGTCATGGGCGGGCCCGCTGGTGACAAGCTCCACGAGTTCGTTTTGAGCGGAAGAGTGGAGTCCAAACGTCGGGTAATTTCTCTCTCTTTCTATTAAAACGATTTGGCGGGAAAGCATTGGCCATGTCGACGAGCCTTGGCCTCGGCTGTGTCATACACACAAACGAGCTTTTTTGAGTCAGGTTTCGCTCTGCGGGGAGCTCGGCTACAACTGGGGCTCATATCTGAACAACGACAGCTGAGCGCACAGAGGCTGAGCTGAGGAGCCAACGCGATACCAAGACGAGGAAATAGACTTGATCTGACAATTTAAGAACCGGCGTGCTGGAGCAAGATAGGCACGGTTCCAGTGGTCGGAGCGATCCAAAGTCTAGCAAGACACCCAAAAGCGAATCCTCTTGAGCGTCTCAACATTTCCCGGTAAGAGGACACACGCAATTGTTGGACAGCAAGTGTCCTCTTGCGAGTCGCCGAGAGGATTTTGGGTTTGTCGACTCAGGTGGGTTCAGTCCAGCGGGTTTCACCAGTAGCACCATCTGCTCCCTGGTGCCAAAGTTTAATTAGGCTTTTGATTAGAGTTGCCGATGCATGTACGGCGGTCTCGAGCTGACAGTGTTCGCAAACCTCAAATTGGTCACTACGCCCACCCCTAGATTCCACATCCACCCTAGGGCCTACACGCTATAGGTTCAAATCATACTATAAGCATTTTTTATAGTTTTATTTATAAAAATAAATAAATGAATAAATAAATAAATAAATAAATAAATAAATAAATAAATAAATAAATAAATAAATAAATAAATAAATAAATAAATAAATAAATAAATAAATAAATAAATAAATAAATAAATAAATAAATAAATAAATAAATAAATAAATAAATAAATAAATAAATAAATAAATAAATAAATAAATAAATAAATAAATAAATAAATAAATAAATAAATAAATAAATAAATAAATAAATAAATAAATAAATAAATAAATAAATAAATAAATAAATAAATAAATAAATAAATAAATAAATAAATAAATAAATAAATAAATAAATAAATAAATAAATAAATAAATAAATAAATAAATAAATAAATAAATAAATAAATAAATAAATAAATAAATAAATTATAATAATTATTTTTATAAATTATAAATATTATAAATAATATTTTATAAATATAATTTATATTATAATTTATAATATATATTAAAATATTAAAGCAATAAATAATAAAATATATATTAAATTATATTTTAATATAAATATTTATTTTTATTAAATAAATAAATTTTAAATATTTATAAATAAATATAATTTATAATAATATATATTTTAATTATATAATTATTTATATTAATTTATTTTTAAAAACTTATAAAATATTAAATAAAGCTTTTAATAAATATTAAATTTTATTTATAAATAATTAATAAAATAATTATAATTTAATAAATATAATTTAAAAAATATAATTATAAGTTTTTAATTATTTTTATATTTAAAAGAAAATATTTAATAAATATATAATATTTAAAGAAACTAATAAAATATTATATATTATTTATAAATAATTAATAGAATAATTATAAATTAAAAGATATAATTAAAAATTATAATTATATATTATTAATTATTTTTATATTTAAAGATTTAACTTTAATATTAATAAATAATAATTATAAAATAAATTTATAATAATATTTTATAAATTAATTAAAATATTTTTAAAATAAAACTTTATTAAAATTATAAAGTTAATTATATATAAAAGTTTTAATAAATTATATTAAATTAATTAATTTAATTAATTTATTAATTATATTTAATTTATTTATTTAATTTTAAAAATATTTATAATTTAATTTTTAAATATTTAAATTAATTAATTTTAATTATAAATTAATTAACTTTTATAATTTCTTTATATTTTTATTATTATTTTAATATTAAATTTATTTTAATTTTTATAATTATTATTAATTTTAATAAAATTAAATAAATAATATTTTATTTATAAAAAGATTATTATATAATATAAATTTTATAAATTATAAATAATTATTACTTTTATAATATTTAAACTTTTATTTTTATTTTTTATATTTTTTTATTATTTCTAAATTTAAAATTAATTAATTAATATTAAATTAATAATAATTAATTAATTATAAAATTATAAATTTAAAATAATATTTTTTAATACTTTTTAAAAATAATATTATTTAATTAATAAAATAATTAAATTAATATTATTTTAATTATATTTAATATATATAAATACTTTAATATATATATATAAATATTTTAATATATATATATATATATATTTAATTTTAAAAGTATTATATATATTTTTAAAATATAATTAATATTTATAATAAATAAAATAAAATTTAAATAAAATATTTAAATAAAGCTTTAATAATTAATATTATAATTTTTATTTATTTATTAAAAAAGATTTATAATAAATAAAATTAAAATTATTAAAATTTAATATATATTTATATAATTATTTATAAATAATTAAAGAAATTAATATTATTTAAATTTATATTTAAATACTTTTTAAAATCCTTTTATTATATTTATTAAATATATTATAAAATAAAGAAAATTAAATTAAATAATAATAATAAATTATATAATTTATTAATTATTTAATAAATTAAAAAGTATTTTAATAATAAAAATATAAATTTATTTTTATAAATATTAAAATAATATTATTAAAATTTATATTTATATTTTTTATTTATTAAAGTAAATATTAATTTAATATAAAATATTATATATTATAATATTTAAACTTTTAATTATATTTATATTTTTAAAAAATATTATTATATTAATTTATTTACTTTTTAATATATATATATATATAATTAATTATTTAAAATAAATATTATATTTTATTAATTTATTTTAAAAACTTTATATTTTTTTAATTATTTATTTATTTTTATTATTTATTTTATTTTTAATTTTATTATTTTTAATTTTATATTTATTTAAAATTTAATTTTTTTAAAATAAACTTTATAATCTTTAAAAATAATTATAAATATATTAATATTATTAAATAGGCTTTGCTATATAGCGTTTATATATATATATATATTAGTTTAATTAGGTTTATATTTATTATTATTATCTCTAAATTATGAAATATAAGGGGCTGCTATATAGTAATCCCTTTTAGGTATATAGGTTAGCTTAATTAGCCTTCCTTATTAAGCTACCCTTATATAATCAGCCTTAATGCTATTTTAATATTAAAGGTCTTTTATTTTCTAATTATATTTTTATCCCTAGATAAGTTAAATAAGTTAAATTATTTATATATCCTTTTTATAATAAAAGAAATTTCTTATTACCTAGGTAGGTTAGGTTGTTATAATCTTATAAATATATAATGATTGTAAGTTTCCTAATTAGCGGCTTATATTAAGCTTTTTATATTACCTTTTTAACTTTACTTTTATTATATTTTTTTAAATATTTTCCTACTTATTTTTATATAATTAAGTAGGCATTAAAAAGTTTGCTTCTTATAAGTTATTTATATAAGTAAATTATTTATTATTAAAGAAGAGTAGTTTATGCTTAATGCCCTTTTAATGTTAATATAAAACTCCCTTTCTACTTATCTCTGCTCCTTTCTTTCCTTCTTCCTTTCTTTATTATATAATATATATATATATATTTATTTTATATATTTATATAATTATCCTTTTTCTCTTTTATTATTAATAATCTTAAAACCTCTTTATATAATATTTAATTATAGTTTTTGCTTTAATTTATATAATTTTTATAATATATTTTATCCTTTCTTTAATATATTTTTTATTAGCTCTAGCCTTAAAGGGTTGCCTTAATTAATATATGGTATATTAGTGCTTAGCTATTATATATTGCTTTTTTTATTATATAGTATATTTATGCTTAGCCTTTATATATTACCTTTCCTTATATTAATATATAATATATCTATATTTATTAATTTATATATAGCGGCTTCTTTTATGTTTAATATTATAGCGTTTATTTCTATTCCTTAGGTAGCTTCTACTCCTTAAGGCCCTTTCTAACCTTTCTTTAATATCTTAACCTTTTTACTTAATTTAATTATAAGCTTTTAGATTATAATCCTTTTAATTAATTACTTTCTAAATTATATCTTTATAGGTTTTATTATTATTAATATTTATATAATCTTTTCTTATTTATTATTTTTTAATTTTAACTTATTTTTTAATTTTAGGATATTAAGTATATAGTTATTGCTTATATTTTATATAATATTTAAATTTTATATGATATTAATATATAGCTATTAGAGATTATTAATTATATTATTTATTATTTAAGCTATTTTTATATAATGCTTATCTAGTCGCGTGGCTAAGATAATGGAAAGTGTATTAAGTATACCTATAGTGCGGTTAATATGTATTGATTTAAGGGATATTATTAAATTCCTAGGTTGGTTCTAAGGGGTCCTGGTTATATCCTGAGTTTATTTTAAGGAATCCTAGCTATATCTTGAGTTTATTTTAAGGAGTCTTAGCTATATCCTTTAATTATCCTGGTTATATCCTTAGCTTATTTATTATATATCCTAGCCCTATCCTAGGCCTCCTTTTATATATCCTGGCCTTATCTTAGGCTTATCTCCCCCTTTTCTTTTATATAGCTATTTAATAGCCCTTCCTTTATATTATACCCTTAATTATTATGCTTTTTTTTATTAAGGCAATTTATATATACCTTAATTCTTATCCTTAGCTTATTTATTAAGATAAGCCTTTTTAAAGCTTTATTTAATATTTTCTTTATATAAATATTCGCTAAGTTATCTTTCTTTTTAATTTATTATATTTTAAAAATTTCTTTCTTTTTATATACTTTTCTTAAAGATATAATATTAATTATAAGCCTCTTTTTATTTATTATATTTAGCTTTATAAGATAATTATATAATAACCTTAAGTTTATATAAATAATTATAGAGATTTTAAGTATCTTTAGGTAAGTTATTATTTAATTAAGCATTATATTTAATGCTATATTATTATTAAACCCTATTATTATTTTATATAATTTACTTATTAGTATACTTTTAGTTATTTTCTTATATTTTATTAAGCTTTAATATATAATATTTTTATAGATTTTAAAGTCTTTCTTTATATAATTAATTTTTATTATTAATATAATAATAAAATTTAGCTATAAGTTTAAGTTTATATTATTAATAAAAGATTTATTTATAAAAATATAAAGCTTTATATATATAAGGTTTAATAATATAAAATTAATTCCCCTATTAGGGTTTTTAGTTTATTACTTAATTTATATATTTAGTGCCTTTATATCCTTTATAATAAGCTCTTTAATCTATATTATTGCTAATAGGTTATATGTTACTTTTAGTT
The DNA here is from genome assembly GCA_022225955.2 of Diaporthe eres. NCBI lineage: Eukaryota > Fungi > Ascomycota > Sordariomycetes > Diaporthales > Diaporthaceae > Diaporthe > Diaporthe eres. The sequence continues at coordinate 12,259,019 of JAKJXM020000001.1, read as the reverse complement.
AATAGATTAATGCTATATATATGCCCTTAGCGCATTATATAATATATTATTAAGGTATATCTTTTATATAAATATTAATTATATAAAGGTTTATAATTTATTCTTTTTATATAAAGGTTATATTATCCTTATTAAACTTAATTTTATTATTATTAAATTTAATTGGCTAGCTTAAGCTTAGGATATTTTTATCCTTTATATAAAATCCTTTTTTATATAGCTTTTTTTCTTCTCTTTAAGAAAATTAGCTTATTATGAATTTAAAAGTATTATCTATTTATATTTTTATAATCCTAAAGTTATGCGGCTTATTTATTATAAATAGTAGATATAAGTTATATATAAAGACCTTTATTCTTAAGGTCTTTATATAATATATATAATATATCTTATATTAATATAGGCTTAACTTTATAAGCTTATATAATAATTTCTGAATTAATAGGATTATCCTTAATAGGTATTTATTATATAATTTTATTAGCAACTCTATTAAGATTATATAGGTAAGAGGATTATATAATTAAGTATAGGCTTAAGTAATATCTCTTAATTCCCCTTAGTAAATAAAATATAGTATAAGGGTTAGTTTTAATGCTAGAATTAATTTCTAGCTTATTCTTTAAATTATTAGGGCTTAAGTTAGGATGGCTTTTTTCTTTAAGTCCTTATACCCTTATATAATAAGCCTAGACTTTTTTATTAGCTTAATTAATTTATTCTTTACCTTTTATATTATCCTTATTTTAAAGATTCGCAGCCTTTTATATAAATTTAAGTTATATTAAATAAATTAAAAAATATCCTTACTAGCTAAGATATTTATTTTTAATATATTTAATTCTTTAAATAGCCTTTTAAGAATAATAATAATATTATCTTAATAAAGCTTAATTATTAATTTATATAAATTCTTTTCTTTTTATATTATAAAGATATATAGGAGTTATAGATATATAATAAATATTAATTATATAGCTATCTTATGAGAATATCCTTGCCTTTTTAGCTAGGTAGCTTATATAATAGCCTTCCTTAATTATCCTTTTTTCTTAGGCTAAGGCTGCTTTTATATAATTAGCTTAATAATATTTAATTTATCTTATAAGGGGGCTTCCTTTATATAATAATATAACTTAATATATATTATATAGAGCGAGATTAGGTTATTAGTTATACCTATTATAATAATATATCCCTTAATGCTATTTACTTTATATAGTTCTTTTTATCCTTTATTCTCTCTTTATATTAAGGCTTTACTTTAAAGTAATAGGGAGAGGGTAAAGTTAAGATTTAGGCTATTTTTAATATTAATTATATAATTAATATTTATCTCTGCTTAAATTATATATAGCATTTTCATAGCCTTTTATATTACTAATACTTATTATATAATATTTAATAAGAGAGGTAAATTATATAAGACTTATAGGTATACTTTAAAGATTAAGAGCATTAATATAATATTATTTAGGCTTATTATATTATTTAAAGCTTTTATAGCTATTTAAAAGATTGTCTTATTATTTATATAATAGCTAAGTTTAGCCTTTAGAATATTAAATACTTTCCTTAAGGATTTATATAATTATTCTACTTTCCTTATAACCTAGTATATCTTTATAAGCATTTCCTTATATATAATTCCTATAATCTTTATATTATTCCTAAACTTTTTAGAAGTAAAGTTAATCCTTAAGTTATATATAATATAGTTTGGTAAGCTAATATATATATAGATTTAGTATTTATATAGGGTATTCTAAGTATCTTATGTTAATAATAAGTTTAAGAAAGTAGCTATTTAGAAGCTTATATTTAAATTAATTATATAGAGGGCGTTCTTTTCACTTAATTATATAATATTAATTATTATTTTATAATTAAAGTAATTATTATCCTTAATTAAAAATTTAAACCTCTTAGGTAATGGATTATATATTTAGTAAAAGTAGTAGAATTTTTAAATCTTTTTAAGGATTGCCTTCTTAATATTATTATACTTTATATTCTTAAAAAGCTTATATAATCTATTTATATAAGGGTATTTAAAGTGCTTATAAAGCCTCTTTAGTTATAGTTTTATTAAGAATACTTTAGCCTTTATATAGCTTATATTAAAGAATAGGTATCCTTATTTTCTTATTATTAAGATTATTATATTTTTTTATATAATAATATTTAAGAGGTTATTAAAATATGCTTTTAGCTTATTTATATTATATAATGAAAATAAGAATAAGGTTAATATATTTAAGATATAATATATAATATTCCTTAATTAGTTAATAATATTAATTATATTAATTGCTAAGATAATATTATTATTCTTAAACCTAATTTTCGCTATATCTGCACTTTATTTAATCTTTATATTAGGGTTCTCTTATATATAGGTTAATACTTAAAATGTTTTTATTATTAAGAATTTAGCAGCTTTAGTATCTTAAAGCTCGCCTTAATATTTTATATTATATAGGTTATATAATATAAATTAATTTACTTCTATTATCTTAGGAGCTATATAAATATCTTCCTTTATTATATAATAATTAAAGGTAAAATTTATTAAGTTTTATTATAAGATCTCTTTATTATTTATATATTATAAGTTAAAAATTGAATCTTTTACTTCTTATAATAGGCTCTCTCCTTTATATTTAATAAGATAAATAATAAAGCTTCCTTCTTTAAGGATAGGTTCTTAATTAAAGTCTTTATATACTTAAAGGTATTATTTTTATATATTCATCCTTTCCTTATTTATATAATTAATTAATTAACACCCTTTTTTTTTATATATAAAGCATTTCTTTAATTAGGTTATTATATAATATAACCTAAAGAGTTGCTTTAAGAATTAACCTTGGGCTGATCTTAGATAAAAAGAAGTTAGTGGTATAAATTAATGATTATATAATATCTTTTAATAGTTCTTGAAGTTTAAGTTATATTGCTTATTAATAAAATTAATTCTAGGTTCTTTATATAATATAAATTACTAAATTAAGTTCCTTTTTATAGCAACTTATAATATTATATATAGGTTAATAAAAAGAGCTTTATATATAGGTCTTTAATTGATTATTGCTAGTTTTAACTTTAGTATTATATGATAAGCTTTGATTATTATTATATATAATGTAATTTTATCCTAATATCCTTCTTTAAGGGCTTATTATATAAGCTAAAGTTTATTTAAAAAAGTCTTTAAGATTTTTAATAAAGTCTTATTTAGGTTCTCTTTTCTTACTTATATAAAGGATAAAGTTATCTAATCTACCTAATATTAATTATAGTTTATTATTATATTAAAGTATATATTTATTAAGTTATATACTTTATCTTACTTTTTATTTAGTTTAATATAATATATATAAAAGTCCTTTATATAATTAAATAGGATATCTGGAAAGATAATATAATATTAATCCTTTATAATTTATAATTATTTATAATAATTAATAAAGATTCATACCTTATTATATAATAAATTATATAGCTTATTAATATAATTCTTATCTTTTCTTTAACCTTTTTAAAAGGTAGATATTTATTAAGGCTCTATTAATTTATTATGAATAATTTAGGTTAAAGGTAAATTATATAATATATTATTTATATAAATTAAATATGCTTTAAATGCCATATTATATTATTATGAAAAATTGCCTACCTTTTATATATATCTTATCCTTAAAGATATTTATTATATGGTTTATATTTCAGTAATAAGTACTTATATATTTCATAATACTTTAGGCGATAATATCCTTAAAGGTAATTAAGACTTAGTTGATTATTATATAAAAGATATTTATACTTAAGGTAGTTTATTCTTTATTATTTTTTTAATATTAATAATTTATATAATTTAAGATATAGTAAAACCTCTTATATAAGGAATTCCTTTTTATTTAATTATACTTAGGAATATTTACTTAAATATATAATTTATTTAATTAAATTAATATATTATTTATCCCTTAAAGTTATAAATAAGGGAGTTTAATATATTATTTTAATTTAGATTTAGATTAATAATATTTATAAAGATTTATATAAAGTATATATTAATTTAGATCTTAGATAGTGGGTCTTTTAAATTAATATTTTAGTTTTAAAAGTATAGATTTATTATATTTCGCTATATATTTAATAGGATTATGCTCTTAAAGCTTATCTCTTTATATATTATTTAAATTATTGCTTAGTTACTTAGATTTATTGTTATACTTAAGGTAGTTAATTTTAATATATTTAAGGCGGATATTATATATAATTTTATTATCTTATTATATAATATCTTTATTATTATATAGTAGTATATATTCTTTCTTCTTAATTATATAGCGTCTTAATTATAAATATATTTTATGGGTGTTTAATATAGCGATCTTAATTTATATAATAGAAAGATTTTATCTTTTAGGTTAACCTTTTCTCTTCCTAATAAATTAAGGAGTTAAGGTAGTTCCTAGGCTCTTAATATAAATATGTAATTTTAGTTACCTTTATATTTTGTAAGTATTTAGTAGCTATAATTATAGTTATATTAATATTTATCTTATTACTTTTGTTAATCTATAATCATACTAAGTAATTATTAATTAATATTAAATAGGCTTTGCTATATAGTATTTATATATATATATATGTTAATTTAATTAGATTTATATTTATTATTATTATCTTTAAATTATAAAATATAAGGGGTTGCTATATAGCAGTCCCTTTTAAACATATAAGCTAGCTTAGTCAGCCTCTTTTACTAAGCTACCCTTATATAATCAGCCTTAGTGCTATTCTAATAAATATTTTAAAATAATATTAAATTTAAATTATTTTTAAAATTATTTTTATTTTAAAAGAAGTTTATTTATTATATTTAATATTTATTTTCATAATTATTTATATTAATTTTATTAATTTATTTTATTTATATAATTTAAAATAATAAAATATATTTATTTGCTTAAATTAATAATAATTATATATATTAAATTAAATTATTTTATAAATTATTTTAATTTTTATATATTAAATAATTATTTTTAAAAGATTTTAATAAATTAAATAATTATTTTTAAATAACTTTAAAAATTATAATTATAATTATTATATATTTCTAAAAATAAAAATAAATTATATATATATATTATATAATTTAAAAAATAATAATTTTAAATTATTTATTTTAAATAATTTATATTTATTTAAATTATATAATAAAGATATTTAAATATAATATTTAATAATATTAAATTTAAATTAATAATTAAAAATAATTTTATTAATTATAATTTAATAATATTAATATAAAAAGATATAATTTAATATTAAAAACTTTAATATAAATTAATATTTTTTAATATAATATTAATTTATTAAAATAAATTAAATAATTATTATTTAAAGTTATATATAATAAATCTAATTATAATTATTTATAATTTATATTATATTTTATTTTATTAATATAATTATTATTATTTTAATTTAATAAAAAGATTTAAAAAATATAAAAAATATTTAAATATTTATTTTAATTATTTTAATATTTTTATTAAATATTTTTATTTTTAATTTAATATTTATTTAAAATTTAATTTAATTTTAAATAATAATTTTAAATTTTAAATATAATTATAAATATATTAATTATTTTTAATTATATTAAATTTAAATTATTTTTTAAAATTTCTTTTTTAAAAAAAGGTTTATTTATTATATTTAATATTTATTTTATAATATTTATTTAATTTTATTAATTTATTTTATTTATATTTAAAATAATAAAATATATTTATTTTATTAATAATATATTTTAATATTTATTATAAATATATTTTATAAATAATAATTATATATATAAAATTAATTTAGTTTTAAATAATTTTAAAAAAAAAGATTATAATTATTATATATTTAAAATAAAAATAAACTTTATATATATAATATATAATAATTTAAAAAATAATAATTTTATTTTATTTATTTTTAATAATTTAAAAGCTTAAATTATATAATAAAAATATTTAAATATAATATTAAATAATATTAAATTAAAAATAATTTTATTTATAATATTTTAATAATATTAATATTAAAAAATATAATTTAATATTATAATTTTTAATATAAATTATTAACTTTTTTTTAAATATAAAAATAATTAAAAATATATTATTATTTCTTTTTAATTATATTTATTAAATTATAATTATTTTATTTATTATATATAAATAAAAAAATAATAATTTATTAAATTTATATTAATTATTTTATATTATTTAAAAAGTTTAATTAATTTTTTTAAATATTTATATTTTATATTTTTATTTATATTTCTTATTTTAATATTTATAAAAAGTTTAATATTTTTAAAATTAATCTTTTAATTTTTAAATATTATTTTAGATATATTAATTATTTTTAATAATATTAAATTTAAATTATTATTTTAAATTATTTTTATTTTAAAATATATTTATTTATTATATTTAATATTTATTTTTATAATTATTTATATTAATTTAAATAATTTATTTTATTTATATAATAAGATTTATTTATTTTCTTTATTTATTTTAATATTAATTAAAAATATATTTTATAAATAATAATTATTTATATTAAATTAAATTATTTTATATATAAAATTAATGTTTTATTTTTATAAATTAAATAATTATTTTTAAATATTTTAATAATATAAAAATATATAATTATAATTATTATATATTTAAAATAAAATAATCTTTTAATTTAAAATAATATAACTTTATATTATTTATTTTAAATACTTTATATTTACTTAAAATATATAATAATAATAATATATAAATTTAATATTATATAATATTAAATTAAATTAAATTAAATTATTAATTAAAAATAACTTTATTTATAATAATTTAATAATATTAATATAAATAAATATAATTTAATATTAAAACTTTTAATATAAATTAATAGCTTTTAATATAATATTAATTTATAAAAAATAAAATTATTATTATTTAAAGTTATATATAATAAATTTAATTATAATTATTTATAATTTATATTATTTTTTATTTTATTAAAAAAGTTATTATTATTTTAATTTAATAAAGATATTTAAAAAATATAAATAATCTTTAAAATAAATAAAATAATAAAATAAAATAATAATATAAAATATATAAACTTTTATTAAAATAATAAAATTTAATATTTATTTATTAAATATAATAATATTTAAATTTATTTAATAAATATTTTAAAATTTTATAAATTATTTAATATATAAATATATTATAAATAAATATTTTATAATTATTATTATTAATAATATTCTTTAAATTTATAATAATTAATATTTAATTTATTAAATTAATATAAATATTTTATATATAAATAATATATAATAAATAAAATTAATTTTAAATTAAAATATTAAAATTTAAATTTATTATTATTTATTATTATTTAAAATTATATTTATAATTTATATTAATATAATAAATAAATAAATATTAAATAAATAAATAAATATTAAATAAATAAATAAATATTAAATAAATAAATAATTATAAAATATAAAAAATAATTTATTAATTTATTTTAAAAAGATTTAAACTTTTAAGAATAATATTTATTATATTATTAAATATTAATTATAAATAATTATTAAATAATTATATTTTATTTTACTAAATTATATATAATATATATATATAAATAATATTTTATTTTCTTTTATTATATATATTAAAAAAGTTTAAATTAAAAATAAAAATATTTATATATAAATTTATAATTTTATAAAAAATAAAAAGTACTTATAGTATGATTCGAACCTAGAACCTTCTGCTTGTAATAAAGGGTAGGTATATTAGGTATGGGGTAGGCGTAGTAGGTGCGGGGGTTTGTGAACACTGTCAGCTGTAGACCACCCTATGCATGCACCCACGATTCGGCCCCCTCCGGAATAAGGATCTGACACAGCTCCCCAAGCGCAACGATAGCGCGCGTTCCAGCGGCGGCTGTCATCTCAAGTTGCATTGGCCAAGCAGCCGTTGCGCTCGCAGCAGTTCTGAGGCGAGAAAACCCCCGGTTGGGCCGCAACAGGCTACAATACATCAGACGCTGCGGAGCTGGCGGAGCTGGGCGGAGAGAGGCACACACGCAGAAACGTCTGGACTGGTCTTTTCTCGCTGGCCCTTGACAGTGCCTTGGGATGACTTTGGCCGTTCAGTGAAACCACGCCGCCATCTACAAGCAGGCGAGCGGGCGTCCTGTAGCGAGGACAGAATAGAGTTCGCACCCTGTCAGCGATTCGCGACCTCGCGAGTCGCATGTGCACGTCGAAAATGCACCTCTACTCAGGCACAACGCAACATGTACTTGCGCTCGGAGTTTCTCTTGTGGGTCCACACACACACACACACTATGGGCAGGGCTACTGATCTGTTCCAGAACGACCACCCACACCGTCCGGTGGCGGGGAGTTAATTCCACGAAGGTTTTTATATACGTCGATGCCAATGTCTGCCAACCTTTCCGCACCGCACTCGTCCCGCTGATAATGTCTCCCACTCGCCAACGTCTCATTAAACGACTGACGGACTAGACGCTCGACCGGTATATTCGCTGATGGGCTAGCTTTGGAACAAGATGGACTCGGATGTTCGAGGCTCGGGTGTGGTCGAGCTGCCGATGGACAATAGGTCAGGAGTTGTGGTGGCCGTCATCTCGACCGTGATACCGCTCACTGGACTCGTGGTAGCCATGCGCTTCTACGCTCGACAACGGCTTGACAACTGGATTGGATTGGACGATTGGGCTGTCTTGGCAGCACTCGTAAGACACAAGCACATCTTGAGCTGTTGGATGGATATGCGGGCACTAACATGCGTTCATCAGGTTTTCATCGTGGCCAAAGGAATCACAGTCTGTCTCATGGCCCAGGTGGGACTCGGACAGCACATATGGTTTCTGAGCGAGATGCAGATCGAAGAATACTTCAAGGTGCGCCTATCTGAAGACAACACAATCTCCTCAGCCCCTGGCTAATGGCTGCCAACAGCGCTTCTACTTCGCTATCATCTTGTACTACTGCGGGCTGGGCTCGATCAAGATTGCCCTGCTTCTACAATACCGGCGCATCTTCGCCTCAAGGCTCCGCCGAGCGATTAACATCGCACTGCTAATTATTGGTTCATGGAGTATTGGACTGGTCATGCTCTCCATTTTCACTTGCCACCCGATTCGAGGCTATTGGGAAAAGGAGACCAAAGCCACCTGCATCCCTACTTTCCAGTGGTACATCCATTCCGCCGGCAATATACTGAGCGACATTGTGATATTTACGTTGCCCATACCGGTATTATGGAGCATGCGAGTTTCGATAGGCCAGCGGCTCCTCCTCATCCTGGTATTCTGCTTGGGTCTCTTGTGAGTGGATTTAAGCCTAGGCGGCAGCATGTTCTAACCTGGCTAACAATGTGCTCAAAGCAACTGCGCCATATCGGGTATCAGAATCAAATACCTACCGATCGTCAACTTCAACACAGATGTCACATACGAGAACCTCGACGCCACCGCTTGGTCGATCGGCGAGGTGTGTCTCGCCATCATCTGCGCGTGCCTCCCGACTCTGCGCCCTCTGTATGCCCGAGCCGCCAGGGAGAGGTTTGCAGACTGCCTGCGCTCCAGCTGCAGGCGGCGGAGGAGGCAATACCACCACGGAGAGCCCGCGCGGGGCCTGCGCACGCCCGAAGTAGCCGTGCCGGATCCCTTTGGCTGCTCAATGTCCCACGAGACCAACGACGTCGAGAAGCTCAGCCCGCGAGTCAGCATGAAGCCGAGCATCGACACGGGCTCCGACTATACAAGGACGTACCAGTCGCGCGCACAGTCCCAATGCGATCACTATGGCTACGAGATGGTGGAGAGCCCACAGTCAGAAAGGAAGCTGGCCAGGGCCCCGGCCAAGGCGCCGCTCAGCAGCCCGTTCCAGCCCCCCGAGCGCCGGCGTCCTTCCGTCCAGAGCATACTGGATGAGATCGTCGTCACCCAGCCGCCGAGCGCCATTATACACGAGGCTCTCGGCAGCGACTTCCCGATCCGGGTCGCGGGGGGTGTGCAGCCTCTCACCAATGCACGAGGCCGCTATAGCTCCATCGACACGGTCGCGAGCGAGGGGCTCAGTGCCCCCCGGCCCAGGATCAGGCGCGTTGGCTCCGAGGGCTCGGCCGTGTCCCAGGTGACTGATTTCACGATCCGGAGAGAGCATGGGTCGGCGAGGATGCCTCCTGTTGACTATTTCAACAGGGTCGACTTCCAGGCTGTGGGGTGGGCGGGCTCCGGGCGCCCGCCTTTGCGGGAGGCGGATCGCTCGCCTGGGGATTTCATATAAGCTTGTCGGCAGTGGATGACAACATTCGCATTTACAAGGGGGTGGGGAGAAGGAGAATGAGGTTCATCCTTCATATTTCTTTTATGATACCCAGAAGGTCTTTACGGCACCATAGATACGGGCGCGATGGGGCACCCGCAAGGAACTAGTCCAACCATCTTTTATGATATTATATAGATTTGTAATTTGATGCTGCACGTCATTTCTCCCGACCGAGTGTCTCCCTTGGAATCGTGCATTCATTCTCGCAGTGTGTACATACAATGGAAATCCAACCTCACAGGCCTTGGTGCTTGATTCAGACACCAATCTTCTCGGCCTCAATTACCGACGCTCTTTCCCGTGGTTTATAATTCCGGCCCCCGGCCAGCGCCGAAGCTCCGAAGGCCCGCCTGACTCTTCCGACAAACGACGACACCACACCGGTCGTTTTGCCTCATTTACATGATTCGAGGCGGCGCCCCGTGTCGGCGCCGAGGCCCAAGCTCAACCCAATGCTACGCGACGAAACTTCCTAACCCCCCGGCCCAGTGACGTACCAACTTAAGCGAAGCCCAATATGGGTCCTTCAGGCCCCAGGATCGTCTGGTGAGTCTTGGGGGGGTTGCTGATCAGATTGATAAGCATAGGCTTGGCTGCTGCCCGCTCTTCCTCAGACGTTGCCCTCGGATGGCTCGGGAGCGAGGGCGGCAATGGTTCCCCTCGTTTAGGAGGCGCGAGTTTAGGATGCACGGCCTTTGAGATTATACGCGGCCAGGCAGGGCTGATCTATGCTTGGCAGATATGCCGGTCATTGTGTTGCGACGGCCTACTGACTACGTTCTATACATAGCCAAGGGCAGCTCCAGATACCAACGCTTCATGCGTCAGCCTTGCCTTGCGCTGCTCAAGTTTGATTCCTGTGTCATCCACCCATTGACAGATCATTCTTGCTTTTGCCAATGCTAGACATGTAGAGTCTTCGACGGACGGATGTTTTGAGATGGCACATTACTCACAGCCCTCCAAAATGGGCTATGTCTGCCCACAGGTTCAGTGTCGTTCACACGATACAGGACGACACAGCCTTGTGACATCCCACATTACTGTGGAGGAACGCTGGTTGCCCTACGCTGTCAATCCTTCAATGTTATAAGCCTGTTGACACCCTGAAACTATTCAGCCTCATGGTCAGAAGTCTAGCGCCGCCAAAGTCGCAGCTAGACGCTGGGCTCCAAGGTAAGGGCAACACAGGCTGGTAAGGAGCCTCAACACACGATGTGGGTCACTTTGTCTCCTTTAAGCGTACGCAGGCCCTCCATCGTGATCTTGTTCCAGCAGTGCTCGAAGGGCTAGTTTCCCTCGTCAGGCGCCGCCCTTCTGACCATCCACTTGGCCTTGCTGCAGGGAGCGCCTGGAAGGCCACCGTATCGTTCTTCTTCAGGTGCTTTCAACATATTGTACATATGTATGCTACAGAATATCTCCAGATAGTCGATTCGTCACTAGTTAGATCTTCCATCGGCAGTATGTGCAGGCCGCATGTCACATAGTTCACTTTCGAAAATCGGAATCAAGAAAAAACGGCCAAAGACCCTTCTGTTAAGCTCATCTACCGACACGGACCCTTCTCCCCATACTTAGCCATCATCTTACAAACAAAGCAACCCTCGCCGAAGTGCGGGGCAGCCATCCATGTAGCCTGCTCAAAGTCCACGTAGGTGCCTTGTTCGCGAGACCATTCGATGACTCCCATGTAGTTGTCCCAGAACTCATCGGTTCGGTCGCCGTAGTCGAAGCCAAACCAATCAATGTTCTCGAGGCTCCACGGGTCCTCGAAGAAGGACTCCGAGATCCCAAGCCTGTCAGCCAGCTCGCGATCCTTTTCGCGCCGGATCTCGCTCATCATCTCATCGCACTCTTCACGGGCCTCGTGCTCAGCCTCTTCCCGACACTCATCGTTCTCCAAAGAGAGGAGCTGGTCCTGAAGAGCAAGCCTGTTGGCGCGGCGGCGCTCCTTGGCGAGCGTGGGCACGAGAAAGCTGGCGTCCTTGTTGAGGCCGTAGCCGAAGACACGGATCTCGATCCCGAGCTGCTTGCGGTTGCCGCAGTTGAGACTTTCCAGCCCAATGGCCTTGTATTTCTCGAGCACCTCGCGACGGCCGGTGGGCCTGCCGTGCTTGGTTTTACCACCGGCCTTCTTCCAGTTCTTGTTCGACGACATCGTCTCGTTGTTTGCAGAAGACATACTTACTGAGTAGTAGGAAGATGGCTAATGGGTCGGAATAATGTCGATAGATGGTTCTAATTGTGGTAGAATTGATGAGTAAAGGTGATTTGTGGATGGATGTGATGAGAGAAATGCAGCTGAAGTGAGAAAGGAATTCGTACTTATACCCCAAGAGTTTCTGGTAGTCACCAGCCAGAAATCATGAACACAGCACCTCATTGACAAATGGACCGGCGTTTCTTTGCAAGCTGCAAAGAAGTCACAGAGCACACGGCCGGTCCCGTACAAAGCCATTTATTCAGTTCTGTTGGCCTTTTGGTCTCGTCAAAGGAGCGAAATTGTCAAGAACACATTGCTATTGTCCACCTTTCTGAGTGAGACTTCGCTGCCCAGAGCCACCTCCTCAAACAAAGAACCATCTCGGTCACCTTTGCCACCATAGCCGCTTCTTCCAGCTGTCCGATACAAGCATCTGCTTGCGATTCGGATCCATCCCTCCAAGGGCCAGGTGGTCTATTTTTTCCGGGACTGTCAATCTCGCGGAAGATGGCATAAATCTAATCCAACTAAGGAGCCCAGACATCAGGACCATAGTAATGTTTGTTTGACGATCATTTCCAGTTCCGCATGGCGCTCGTTGGTTTCCGGACACCGACAGACAGCTGCAGGTGGCTGCCCGTTTGCAGGGCTGAGCCTACTCGGCCACGACCACCTGATTGTTGCCGGCTGCTTTACAAAGCTGGAGCTTATCCACGAAAGATGAATTCCGTCCTCCATTTACCAAGTGCGCTTCGAGAAATTCCGTAAGGTGTCACAGTCGCCGAGCTCAGGAGTTGCAAATTTGGGCTGGCCAGTGTAGTCTCGATAATAACCTGCTTAGAACGATTTCCTGTCATCCTCCATGTTTCTCTGATTGGAAGCTCTGCTAACCACGATTCTCAGCTGTCAACTCCTGGATTCTGGTCTGTCTAGAAGTACCGAACTTGCCTGGTTTCATGAGCGGTGTGTACGCCTTCTCAAGCCGCATATGTTACACTTACGGGGAAGGAACAGTGCACACGCTTCTCGGAAACAATCGGCCACTCAATAACAGCTCGGTCTGATAAGCTGCTCAGAAATGAAGCCACTCAAGGGGTTTTGGACCGGGCAAAGCAGAAGGAGCTGTGGGTGAACGGCAAGAGCGGGTTGGGAGATTGGACGGAAAGAGTGGCTTGCTTTTGAGGAAAGAGCGGACCATACGCAGCTCCTAGACCTCATAATCCGACGGTCCTGGGCTTTCGAAATTCCCAGCTTCGTTCCTGGGGTTACCTCCCTCATTTTCATGCTTCCGTCTTCTCAAATTACAAAATACCGTTGCTCTTCCGATTCCTCGAGACATCAATCATGGCAAACCTAACGATCGCCCCTTTCAATCCCATCAATTTTACAGGCTTCGAGCCGAGCCTCTCCATCATGGATTCCTATGGACCCATCTGCTACCTCAAAATCCCTGGTTTCAACTATGAGAACGGCATCCTACCCATGGGGAGTGTCTCCGGAGCCTTGACCGAGAACCCTCAAAACGGAGCTCTCACACTGCCCCTGGCACCTCAGATGCATGGTAGATCTTAGGAAGCAGCTCTGCTGACCGGAAAGTTCTGGCAACCTGGCCAAGAACTCAAGATTGGGTTCCAGGGTGGTTCATCCTGGCAGAAGGTAGGTGTTCAGACAAAGCAGCGCAAGCCGGAATCACAGGATTGAAGCACTAATAAAAGTGAATAGGATCAAGTCAAAACATATGCTTCACAGTGGACCGAGTATGCCAACATCGATTTCACTTTTGTCGACTCGGTCGAGGTGGATGTTCTCGTCGGATTCGACCCTGGAAGGTCTTGGTCCTTGATCGGTACAGAATCTTCCGACCCCAGCTCAAAGAATCAGACGTCACTGAATCTCGGATGGATCGAGGAGGGCAATTCAGAAGATGCCATTCGTAGTGTCGTCCTTCATGAGTTCGGGCATGCTCTAGGTATGATCCATGAGCATGCGAGTCCATATGCAAACATCTCCTGGAACAAAGATCACGTCTACAAGGAACTTGGCGGTCCCCCCGAAAACTGGACCAAGGACATGGTTGACCACAATGTGTTTCGTCTTTACACGTTAGAGGACACCCAGGCCACACGCTTCGACCCGGATAGTGTCATGCTGTACTTCTACCCTGCCGAATGGACGACAGATGGGAAGGGTACTAGCTTCAATGCTCATCTCTCTGCTCTGGACACTGAATACATCAAGTTCTGCTATCCAGCTGACAGTTATGATGCTGGACAGTTCAACACTACGGAGATCCGCTCCGAGGACAAACCGCAGCTGGTCAATGACAAGGTCAAGTACTACTACAAAAAGTATGACGATGCGCCGGAGCTCCCAGTTGGCATCACCTCCCTCGACATCAGTCAGGCCGCCAACATCCGCATTACCGCTGCCACGAGCGAAGCCACGACCGAGAACTTCAAGGCCTCACTGCAGAGCTGGAACGACACTGTCCTCTACTCGGCATCCATGACGTACCTAGAGAAGAGCTCAGACTTCGACTACATCCAGACGGGTTTCTACAACACCAATGAGACCGGTCCGGGGAATAAGCCGCAACTGAAGCACTCGAACCGCATCAACTTCGCTACGCCGTTCAGCGCACCGCCCAAGGTGATCACCTGGCTGCAGTCGCTGGACATGGACAAGAGCAAGAACTGGCGCATCAGAGTCTCCGCGACCGACATCGACAAGAAAGGGTTCACCATCCACGCCGACTCATGGGCCGACTCGATCCTCTACTCCGCCGGCGTCACCTGGCTGGCGTATCCAGCGGACCAACAAGGAGTCATCAGCGGCAGGTTCGACACCCAGGACGTGCGCCCCCGGCAGGATCCGCAGCACGAGAACTCGGGCGTCAAGGACTTCGATGTGGAGTTCTCGAAGACGCCCAAGGTCATCATGGCGCTCGACTCGTTGGACTACGATCATAACAGGAACCTGCGGGTGCGGTTGAGCTCGTCGTCCGTCAACAGCACGGGCATGACTTGGCACCTCGACAGTTGGTGGGACTCCATCATGTATAGCTCGGGTGCGTCTTTCTTTGCTTGGACTTGAGCCGTTTAAATCTGCGAAATGGATGCTTTGTGGTCAGTCATTGCTGCGTCTATGCTTAAACGGGAGTGAGGACAATAGGACTAAATTGTATGAATTCGTGTTATTCTCATTGACTCTGAGACATCACTACAAATAAACCTACGCTGTTGCTCAAGGCCTTTCGCCCCTTGTACTTTTCTCTCGACGGAGCCTCTAATTATCGAATTGCTTCGAGAAGCCTCTCCATTACTGCCAATGTTTCCTCACAATGCTGCTTGTTATCAAAATCTATAATAAAGTCCCACCTGGAGAGCAGCCTCTGCCGAAACCTCAGGAGATCCAGACCCACGTCCCCGTCCAATCCAGTCCACATCATACCCGTTACCCTGCTCGACTCGACAATCCGTTGCGTGCGTGGCCGGCGGACCTGGTCGTACACCTCGAGAGCCAGCGAGGCCTGGGCCGCCGTCTCCGCGCGGCCGAGAAGAGTAGACAGGACAAGGCTGTCTTCTATCGCCATGCCCGCCCCGGAGCCCTGCCAGGGCGTGGTGGCGTGGGCGGCGTCGCCCATCACGGCGATGGGGCCGGAGACGTATGTGCGAGCTGGCGGGTGCTCCCATAGGTAGCGCGCCGGTTGCTCCGGCTCGTCGCAGAGCAGCTGCGAGAGTGTTAGCTGGCTTCAGAAAGGGCGTACCCCTGAGCTCGGCACCGAGGTGTAAACTTGGTTTATTAGAAACATACCTTTTCAACGGCGTTCTTGAGACGTGCCGGCCAGCCCCGGAACCGTTCCCGGATCTCATCCGTGCTCAACGTGGTCTGCCACCGGTCGGAGCCGCGAGCATCCTCGTCCATGCCGCAGGCCACGAGCTGTACGAGCTGTCCATCGCTCAGCACGTCATGCATGATATACGCGCCGTCGCCGGTCCACCCATACTGGCGTGGATCCTCCACGTCGACGAGACTCGTCCCGAGGCTCGCCTGCGCCGCGGCGTAGGGCTTCAGGCCCATGATGGCCCACCACCCCGTGTTATGCGGACGCACGGCCGGATCGGCGTCGCCGAGGACGATCCCGCGTACGATGCTGTGGATGCCATCTCCGCCGATGCGGACGTCACACTTGTGCGTGGATCCATCGGCAAAGTGCAGCGTCATGGGCGCCCCGTCGTCGCGGTCGACCCTCTGAAGCCTCTTGGAAGCGTGCATCCGCCCCGGCGGCACGGCCGCAAGGAGCTCTCTCAGGAACGCAGCGCGGTGCACGATGCTCACGACCTGTTTCTGGCGAACCCCTGCATCAATCTCGTCGATCATGACACCCTCGTCTCCAGCATCCGGACCCTGCGCCAGCATGAAGCGCACGCCCTTCTGGGGCACGGCGCCCGCGCGCCCCTGATAAGCCCTCAGCTGAATGAAGCTGGGCCTCAGATCTATATCGAGGAGGGAATACGATGAAAATAGGTGACATCTCATTTGCAGGCGAGGTGCAGGCTACCAATCTAGAATTAAACCTGCCCTTGAACTCCATAGAGCACACTTCCTGTATTGCCGAAAGGCCAAAATTGATTCCTAGGCCTCAGAGGGGCCACATAAAATATGTTGCGACCATGAGCCATCTTCAGCTCATCGAAAGGCGCTTCTTCCCGCCACAGCCATCAAATACATAGCTGCACCGGCCAACCAAGCTCTTCTTCGTATACCTCCTAAGCGCTTCTGTTTGTATGTCCTCTCAAGCTGGCTCCTTCCAGATCAGTCGGAAAGCCTTTCGTCCCATCACAGCGCGAATATTCCCCTGGAGACGCGGGAGCCACGGCGGCTTCGCCGCTGAGCAGCCTGGCCTCCAGCACGAGAAGGCTGGGGAGGCTCCTCGGGCATAGGAGCCACGGTGATGCTGTCAGCTGCTTCCTCTCCATCCTCCATGCCGCCCATCTCCACGTCGTCGGCAGAGCCCTGAGGTTCGCCAGCCTGAGCCTGAAGGAGCGGCGCCGCGCTGGACGGGTTGCCGCCAAGGTCTTGATCCTCCTCTTTGGGCGCCACGGCATCCATATCAAGATCAGCAGCGGCCTGCTGAACGCGTGAGGCAGGTCCTCGAAGACTGCTGCGAAGGCTGCTGCGAAGGTTGCGAGCACTCTGGGCGGACTTCTTCTGGGGGCCCGAGTCAATGTCCATCTCTTCAGCCTCATCGCCCTCAGACTCGTTGGTGTCCTCTGCATCTTGCTGTCCTGCAAAGGCCATGGTGACCTTGCTCTCGATGTCCTCGACACAGTCCCAGATCTGGAGGCAGCGGCTGCCGGGTGGGACCCAGAGATCGAACTCGACGTTCCCAAGCTCGATCGACCTCCCAGTCTTTCCCAACTTCGACAGACCCCTGTGTTTGATTGTAAGCTTCAGCTGGTCGGTGTTGGTGTCGATCTCGAGGTCGAAATGGAGAGTGCCCTTCTCGCGGCAGGGGATCGGGAGGATGTCGTAGGCCTTGTAGTTGGGCTCGATGGTGGACTTGGGTCGGGGGTTGTCGTACTCGGGCTGGCAGATTATCTTGAACTCTTCCGTGCCGTTCGTCGTGATGGTCTTGGCCCACTTGTTTCCCTGTCGGCGACCGTGTTCATTAGTCAGATGTCAAGGCACGCGAGGCGTCAATTGTGTGATCTACTTACCCGTGCCCATAGCATGCTGGCCCGGTAGTGCCAATCGTAGGTCCATCCATTTGCACCCCTGAAGCGCTTCTTCACGGCAAGGCCGAAGGCGGCTCTGTCAACAAACTGGGCCACGGACCTTGTCTTCGCCAGGGCGTAGTTTGCTCCGGCTGCGAGCCTCGCGTACCTATATTTATTTAGTGGGATGGCCAGATAGACTCGGGACTCTTGTTGTACATACTCGTAGATCTGGTCGATCTGCCAGAGGTAGACCGGCTCTTCCAGCGCGTACTTTCTGCAAAGGCTGGTCATTTGTGCCAACCACATAGCTCCCTGGGTTGAACCACCCCCGATCACAATCTTGGTCCTCTCGCAATTTGGCTGAAGGGCCTTGAGTTGAATAATTCCCTCCTCAATCAGGGAAAAGGCCTGCGAATGCCCGTCTTCGAATGTCTCAACCAGTTCCTCGGGGCTGAGCCTGTAGTGGAAGTCTTCCCGGTTGGGGCCGTAGTTGTAGATGTCAAACGGTGCTCCTGTGTGGTCTCTGTAGTCTGGACAGTGGATATAGAACATCTTCGAAATCTGGTTCTCCAGATCCACAGGCATAGCTTCGAATGGGTTGGTCTCTTCCCAGGCTGCTTTCGCCCGTTCCAGTACGTGCCACGCCCACAGGGCCGTGCCTCCGATAGCGCCTAAAATATATCGTATCAGAATACTGCATCTGCTCAAGGGACTCCGGGCTTACCTTGATCTGGGCGAATCTCGAGCTGGCTGTCATCACGGCAGATAGTGACCAGAGAGGTGTTCTATATTGATCAATTGTCAGCTTCAGAGGAGACGCCATCCGCTTATGCTGTGAGACTCACGACGCTGTGTCCTCCTGCATCGATAAGCAGGACAGCATTCTTGCACCTGCCAATGTCGAAGAAGCCCCGGTGAGAGAGGTGCTGGCGATCGTCGATGGCCGTAACCGAGCCTCTGTAGAAAGCGTAGTGCGCATTCGTCTGTCCCTCGCTGAGGAAAATGAGCTGTGGAGCCGTACCGTCGAAGACTCGCTCCCATGCAGAGATGAGCAGCTCGCCGTACTCCTCTTCAAAGTCGATTGTCCATTGAGCGGGGATCGTCAATGCGATGGCGTCGAGGGCACGAGGCATGGGCGCTGGGTTGAGGGTCAAGGACTCGTGGACCTTACACAAGACATGGTACATGATTTGCTCGATACCTATGCGAATGATCTGCTTGATTTCGGGCTGCCGACGGACTAGTACTCGCAAGTCCTGAAGCTCAGGAGACTGTCTGGCAACCTCGTCCGAGATTCCCACGACAGCATACATCCCAAGCTTGGATGAAATGGAACGACGGTCTGGAAGACGGTTGTTTCCTGGGTAAACAACTTCTCCAGGAGTGTTGGGACTGGTGTTGTCAAACGGGTAGATGTGGGAAGTGAATTGGCGCCTGGCTTCTCGGCGATCCAGTGGGATGTCTTGTACGATTGGCGTGTGCTGTAAAAGCTTCTCGGCGGGCTGTCCGTTTCCCATCTTGTAGTACAGCTTCGCTCGAACAGCTTCGCTTCCCCAGTCAATGGCCAAAGTCCTAGAGCAGCGCAGGGTTAGTTCGAGGAAGTTCAATGGCGTACTGGGGAGCCCGAGATTGGCATAGAGTAAAGAAAGAGTACGCGTATTAGGGGATTCTTACGCTGCGTAGGTGTAGTTGCGCTCAGGGCGCGTGCGGAGGTATTTGCGCTCTCTCGCCATTGTGTTGTGTTGGTGATCCTCGACAGCGGGCGGCGTTGTCATCCACGACACAACTCGAGATACGAAAATGTCGCTGTGTATGGAAGACACAGGCAGCAACAAGAACGTACTGCAGTATGGAAAGTTGATTGTCGCTAACGCGTGTTGTGGTGTTGCAAGGTCAGGTACAGATGCGGCGTATGTGCGAGCTGGGAACGAAGGATAGGTTGGAGTACTTGAGTATGTTTGCAACTCAATTCACTGATATCAGTGAATGGGGCGCGGGGTCAATTATTTTGTCACCAAGGACGTCTTCGATGCCCAGATCCAACTTTCTAGACTGATTCAGAAGTTGCTGTCCGCTGGCAACCCAAGGCACAACGCCTGCTGCACCCGGTCTCTACGTTTCGGTCCCCCTTCGAGTCATCCACAATCTATACCCGTCAACCATCGCGACCCGAGAGTAATCTACATCTGCGAGTATCTTGATCATCTCGAAAGAAAGAGAATCAATTCCCACTACCCAGAATAAAAGTCAACATAATCCCACGTCCGTCGCATACGAGGGCCTAGCTGCTTCACTACGACCCGGCCCCGGCTCAACGTTTGCGCAGCCACAACGATCCCCACCAACGTTCCATTGGTCGATCTAGTAAACAAGGACTCTATACGAATAACTTGATTCTCAGAGGCTTCGACGTCCCGACTGAACATCCTCAAAGCCTTTCCTCTTGTGTGACGCAGCTCACCACACCATGGCAACCCACAGCCAGCTTAATCTCAGCGGCCCCGACTTCGAGCCGGGAGGCAAGTTGTCTGTGTACAAACCCCTTCTGTTAGACATCCTCAGAGAGGAAACTCCCGAAGATGTGAAGCTTCGCCGTATCAACCATCTGAAGGAAGAGGTCATACCTTACTGGTAAGCAGATCATCAAATTCAACTTGAGCATTTGCACGCAAAAGCACCGACGTAGTTGATGATCTATCTCAATGTTAGCGTCTAGGCTATACTCAGGCTATGGCTATCAAAGAAGGGTCTGAATTTATTGCCGTATACTGGCCAGCTTTAGTTAGAATCTGTTGCTCAATGCTTGGTAGCTAACATCTCTTCGGTAGGCGCCATTTGGCCGAAGTCCGCAGCAAAGAGGCGGAGGATCTCCTGGCAGTCTACCTGAAGTACAATGGCCCCGATGGAATCCTCAAGCGCTGCTCCCAGGAATACGATGAGATCAAGGCCAGGATTGCCGCCGACGACACCCCCTTCGTCAAAATTCTGGAATCAGAAGATTATGACGACTGTTCCCCGCGGAAGAATATCTACCGCAACATGGTTACCGAGTTTGAGAATGAACGGGGAATCAATCCTAGAGAGGCAAAGAAGCAATCAGATCAATTGGATGACATTGAGCACGCTAGGGCACTGCTAAAGCCTACCATCAGCCTGGTGCCGTGTGCCACAATTGTTGGAATACCGCACCACCACAACAAGAACCCGGACGACGATCCCTCCTGGAACGTCCTCCTTCTGGAGGTTTTGCATCGCCTGATGGCCGAAAAAGACGGTGAACCATTTATCGACGAAGTTGATGAGACAGAGTTCAAGGACTACTACCTCGACTGTCAGAGGCCCCGATACCTCAAATTCATCGAGCAAGGCTTGAAATCAGACACCTCAGTCGGTTATGGATCCACCTCTTTTTTCAATGACATGCACCAATTATTTTGGAACTGCCGATACTACAATGGACCTGAGTCTAAGTACGCAACACGCGGGGCTAATCTGGAGAGCATCATGAAGACGCTGCTCCGGGAAATGGGACCCGTCGGGGAGAAGCTCCTGGTAAGCCAACCCAAGCTTTCAATCAACGAATTAATAATGACAATCATATCAGGCACAGTACGAAGCAATTGTCTCTCAGGGCCTAGAATCATGGCCGGACCCTGAGTCGATCTACTTCGAACCTGGCTTCAACAAGCGTCTCCCTGATTATCAACAAGAGCCTGACCGGAGCTACGTGAGGCATCTTGCGCGAGAGCAGTTCCGACTTGGCCAGGGGCGCGTGCAGCAGCTGCGCAGCCGCCTGGCAACGACAGCCAACAGCACGGGACAAGGCGCTGATGAGTCCCCCGTAGAAGGCGAGGCTCAGCCCGGCGGTGAATCTCGAAAGCGGCCCCGCGAGGAGGAAGACGGAACCGAAGAGGGTCTGAACCACGAACCAAAGCGCCAACGATCCTACCGTGACGCCACCCCTGGCCCCTCGAATGCGGGTCGCATTTCTCCCCGCCGAGCCTCTGCTGAGCGCCTCCGGGCATCTGCAGACAATGCTACCGACGATGTTCCCGAGGATGAAGACGCAGAGGTAATTGAGGTTCAGGGACCTGGGGCTTCAAAGCAGAAGCAGCCGACGGAGGAGCCCGCGTATTCTGGCGGCCCTGGCTCAAGCCCCGGAGCTGGTGGCTCTTCATACAATGTCCCCTCGCAAGCTGGTCGGAAGCGCGCCAGAACACCCGATGACGACGACAGCGATGGCGACGACGTGGCGGCTGAGGATGGCCGCGGGCCTGAAGGCTCGAAGCGACGGCGGCTGATGAAGGGCACATCATCTGCGAGCCACCCCATAGCGAGTCCTGAAGCTGTCCCAGCAACCCCGAGGCAGGCGACCCCTGAGCCCGGAGACGTCGAGCCTGGCAGCGCCCAGAGCCACCTGACGTCGCCGGCTGGGCCTCCAACACCACAGCCCGTCAGATTCCCAACTCAATACGCCGTGCCGTCCTCGCGCTTCCTGAAGTTCAGCAGGAACGCAATCCCCATGAGCAAGATCGTCAAGATGGGCAAGAAGCGGCCATGGCTGTTCGGCTATAAGACGGCCGAAGGGTACGGCATATACGCCTTCACAACGTGCCCGCGCGGGAACTGCAAGCACCACTTCTCGAGCCACCCTCTCCGGGACTACCGCGCGCAGGATCACATTCTGGGCTGCAACCAGCAAATACGGGACGAGCGGGACATGGTGCGGCAATACGCCCGCCAAGGTAGGTCATTTTGGAACCTTTCCCCTTCCTGCGGCCCCTTTTATTTCCAGGCAAGAGCTAATAGAACTACGAATACACAGTGACCAAAGACGAGGGCAGGAAGTCTGACCTGACGATCGACTGGGCCCGCAAGTCCAACCTCCACCTGCTGCCTGCGAACCAGCAGAACAACCACCCCGAGAACTTCCCTCTTGCGCCTGCCGAAGACGACGACGACGAGGAGGAGGAGGAGGCCTGAAAATACTATGAAACCGATGTCTCTTGTCGAAACACTGTACAAAAAAGAACCGTCTCATTGTTGAAGAAATTCGAGACAATCAGCACCAGCTGTGTGCCGCCTATTCAATCCCCACTCGACTGAACAAGCATAAATATACCATCGATCGCCTTACCTGCGACATATGATTGCCGACAAGCTGTCAGCCACCTGACTATACACGCGCCAAGAGGTGACAGCCAGTATATCCTATTCCGAACCTCTCTAATACTCCGGAAGTGCTCGGCCGCAAGCCACCAACGCGGCCTGATTTCGACGACTTTCTCGCAGCGCATAAATAGCGTTGTCAAGATGACCGACCAAGCACGTCCTCACGGGCGCGGTCGAATGGTTCCCTCCACGGGACCTGAGTACGTCAATCTCCTTGTGACCACTGACTATGTATCATAAGGATGAGAACTTCCACCCTTCTCGCATCCGATTCACTATTTCTTGCGAAGGAAATTTAGTGCGGCGAATCCCTCTGGGGCAGCTTTCCCACATTTGCAACGGGACGGCAGCAGCGGCATCACCCCGAAGCTCTATGAACCCCTTTGGTCCGAATGGATGGTTACTCTTTTCCATCCGTTGACTTCCCTCTGAACTCCCAACTTTCCATCTCTCGCCTCAACTGTACGGCCCGTCTCTCAATTCCTAAACTTCCCACTCGGTCTCCTCGACACCTGAGATCTGAGCGCGCTTGCTCCCCCAATCAGCGAGCAGCAGCTCAGAGATTATCAACAGCAGCCGCCGCCAGCCTCGACTGGACACAATCGACTCCCGTGTGTCCTTATAGCCCTACATCGAACGCCCACGGAAAATGGCAAGGCCCGCCAAGCGAATGGCGGACGACAGCTGGTAGCTGACAGCTTCTCTTGCGACTGGTTCATTTGCCAATCGTCAAGATTGATACATGCTGTGTAACGCACAAGAAAGAGGTGGAGGCACTACATAAGGGCGGCGGTGGATTCTCCGAAGGCTTTTCAGTCGACATCCCTCTCGATTCTCCTCCTGGAGTTGAGATTCAGAGGGCTGGCGGCTGCGGCCAGACGAGCACGGGTGTTTGGGATGGCTACGAGGCAGGTCGTCCCCTCGGCGACCACCACTGTGGTTTGATCGCCGGAGTATGACCTGTCTTGGCTGACCTCGACACGCCGAACATATCCGCCGTACTTGTTTACGTTGGAGGAGCACAAGGATGGGCACAGAGACAGGCACAAGAAAGGGCAAAGGAGGCACCTGGGAGTTCATACGATTCATTGAGTTTGCGCTGCGCCGATTGAGAAGAACACCTGGGCACGCTGCATTGTGGGATAGCTACCCTTAGAGTATTCTATGCACTAATTTCACATTGAAAACTAATTTTTTCCGGTTTACTCATCATCGTGGCGCCTGCGTGAGGTCTACGTCGGTCGTGATTGTGTGGTCGCGATGCGAGGCTGACGAGGTAAACATGACACGCCCCACTTACACGCTAGGCGCGGGGTGCCGTTTTGGGCAGTTGTCAGCCTCGACGTCATCTGGCACAACACTGCTGCTAAGTGACCGACGCAACCCATCGGTGGGACAATTGAGAGGGACATTGAGTCACTCGAGCACATCACGGTTCGATTGACAGGTGCATTGTTCTGAAACTTTCAATGTATTGTGCATCGTAGGCGCTGCTGCTCCCCTATCTCGTCCTCGCAGTAAAAGTGAATCTGTAAGTATTCAACGACTGCCAGGTTGTTTTGCTGTAGCGGTACAAATCAACGACTGAATAGAGCTACAATGGCAGCCGTTGAATGTGTTGCTATTGTCCATCCACAGAAATCGAGTCACTATCCGTGTTTCCCCACCTCCATTCACATTCCCTATTCACTTGAACATCTGATCGCGGGGCGCGTCGTGGGCTGCCGTGGCAGCGCGTTCATTGTCTGCCCACCATCACATCTATTTTCACTTCGACCATTCCCCTCTGATTTTCACTTTCGATTTGCTACCATCTCAAATCACTTCGACCTCCCCTCGGCCAGGCTTCAGATCTCAAAAATACTTAAACCCTCGACCAACCTCCCAGCTCGATCTTATTTTCAGACCGAACCTCTTCTGCAATCGTCTGCAAACTTGTGAGATTTGACCACAGCTTTGCCGACACAACAACTTCATCGAGTTCCTGCTCTTTATCAATCCACATACCATCTTCGATCCATCTCCCTTCCATCAATCCCATACCCACTACTACCCATCAGTCCCCTATCCTCTTCCATCAATCTCCCCCTACTATCCATCAACCACGCACCCTCCACGATCTGTCGCTTTCTCGCTTTGCCTCGCGCATCGCCATATCTGATACCCGACAAAGCAGACACCCACAAAATCATCCACGATGTTTGGCTTGATCGGCCGCATCGTCCCCACCCTTTCGGGGGCCGCCAGCTACTTACCGGCCGGCCTGACCTCTATCATCCGTGAGTATCGTTTCTGCAGCATGATCGCGCCAAATACTACCTATTTGACATCGACTGACAATTCAATTCCAGCCAACCCCCTCGGCATGCTCGGAAGACAGCCAGCTGCCACCAACGACGATGTCCCACGCCCGAAGCCAGAGGCGGACACCACCACCCCCTCCACCGACAACACCACCCCCCGCTTCGCCAACGTGCCGAGCCGCCCGACCGTCTCATCCCTTGGCAGACGAGCTACGAGGCTGCCCCGCGAGGCCGCCCTCCCCGTTCTGGATGACGACGAGTTTGACAGCATGGCTCTGCGCACGGTACCGGCTCGTGATCGCGCGGTAATGGCCCGCATGAGGAAGAAGCGAACCCGGATCATCACGCCGCCGCCCGTTCCCGTCGAAGAGCCAGCTGTCGTCATTGAGTCCTTGCCCGAGGATAAGCAGCCCGGCACCCCGAGCAAGCCAGCGGATGAACATGACGATTTCAAGCGCTGGAAGGAAGAGGAGCAAAAGAACCTCGACAAGGAAGAGAAGAAGCGACTTGTGGAAGCGGCGAAGCGACAGGTGGAGAACCACAAGGCCGTCTTGCAGAGGATCGCCGAGGTCGAGCAGGAAGTGAAACAGCGTGCTGAGGACAATCACAAGGCCGTCTTGGCCCGCATCGCCGAGGTCGACCAGCAGGTGGCCAAGAAGGCTGACACGGAGAAGGTTGACCAGCAGGGCCGTGACCTTGCGTCTCTCCGCCCGCTCATTGACAAGTCCATGGAAGACGGTCTCAGCTTGCAGACACAGTTTAAGGGATTGTCCGAGAAGGTTGACTCGGTCGAGAGCTCTCAGGGCGACATGAAGACAGCCATCGACGCCAACACCAAGGCCGATCTGGAGATCCGAGGCCGTGTCCACGTTCTGGAGAACTCACCTTCCGTGAGGCATGTCGACATCACAAATCTGAGAGCCGTCGCAACCTCCATCGCCGCCGACGAGCAGCGCCAATCGAACACGCCTGGCTGTGACCCCAAGGAGGTGAGCGCCCTGACTGCCAAGACCGATGGCCACGACCAGCGAATCGAGCGCCTCGAGACCGCGATGGGTGATGTCGTCCCAAAGATGGAGAAGGCCTCCCCCTGGTTCGATTCGGTCCGAGGTGAGCTCGACACCACCGCTCAGTACATCAGTGAACACAGAGACATCCCGGACAAGGTCAAGGAGATCGAGGCCGCCCACCAGCGACAGGGCCAGCTCATGGACGAGGCTCTGGCCAAGCAAAAGGAGTCCTTCGAGGAGAAGCTGAGGCAGCAAAAGGAGGCGTCGGAGAAAGAGAAGCAGGACCTCAAGGAGGCCATGCAGGAGCAGATGAGGCTGAGCGAGGCATCCATCCGAAAGGAGTGCGACGAGCGCCTCGCCTCGAAGGACAAGGCGTTTGCCGAGCACGTTGCGAAGGCCGACGCCGCGAAGAAGGAGCAGGATGCCCGCCAAGACCAGCTGGAGAAGAGGATGAACGACATGTTTGCCATGATGCAGGGCCAGAATGCCGCCCAGCAGTTTCCCGCACCCGCACCCGTCCAAGGCCAGCAACAACCGTCTCAAGCTCTCCCACCGCCTCAAGCTCTCCCGCCGCAGCCCACTCCGGCGCCGCATGGAAATGGACCGTGGGGAGCGACTCCGACCCCGCCTAACCATGGCCCGCACCCTATCCCGAGACCTGATGTGAACATGGGAGAGACACCCGACCTGGACGATGAGATGAAGGACGCGCCTTCGGAGCCTTCGCAGCAACCCCAGTTCTTCCAGCCTCCTCCCCAACCGTCTCAGCCCAACTTTGCGACTCCGGATGACACACCCATGACCTCTGGTGACCCGATGATCCCTAACAACCGCGGAAGCCTGGGCTTCGGACGAAGGTCTCAGCCGGTGAGAAGCAACCAACCCTTGCCTGGTGCCGGATCATCGCAGCCGGCTCCCTCCGCTGGCCAGCGGCCCCTCTTCGGATCCTCCAGCGGTGCTTCCAAGGTTCCCTCCGGGCAACAGGGGCTCCCGAATCCCACGGCGACTCCTGCCAAGGCACCCGCTCCGAGTAAGTTCGGCTTCAGCGCTCCTCCTCCGGCTGTCAACAAGCCGCAGATCAACTGGTCAGCTTCAGCTGGAAGTCTCAACTTCGACCCTCCGGCGGCTGACATGGACATCGACGACGACGATGTGAAGCCATCCCAGCCGAAGCCCAGGCAGCCTCTTGTGAACGCTCCTCCGGCTACGCCCTGGACTGGTCAACCTGCTACCAACAACGCACCGTCCGGTAACACTGGTGGCTCTGATACGGTCATGACCAATGGCTCATCCTCAACCGCCGGCGCTCCGCCATCCACACCGGCCAAGCCACAGGCTCCCGCGCCCACGAAGCCTAAAGCTCCCAAGCCGGCCAAGAAGAAGGCCGACCCCATGGTCCAGCGCAAGCCAGGCGCGACCCCGAGCAAGCCCGCCCAGACCACGAACAAGGCCCAAACGACCCAGACCACGGCGGCCTCATGGGCCCAGAAGAAGCAGGCTGCCTTCGCCGCGAACTACGGATCCACTCCGGCTCCAAAGGTCATTGTGGATGAGAAGACCACCTTGCCGTCCGTGGAGCCGTCTGAGCAGCCTCCTGTGTTCCACATCCCCGGGCTCACTGGTGCTGTGAACACCTCTCCCTTCGCTTTGAAGCCGAAGGGTCCGGCTCCGGTTCCCAAGCCAGCGCCGTCTCTGGGCTGGACTCCTGTCATTGCGGGTGCTGGCACTCCGTCCCCGCCATATGCACCTGGCCCATCGGTACCCAGGCCTGTGCAACCCGGTTCCAGCACCAAGTCCCCGATTTACAGCAATCCGTCTCCGACATACAGCCCTACTTCTCCGGCTCATAACTCCACGACTTCGGCTCCTAAGCCTCGTACTTCGCCACTCGCCAATCCTGCTGCCACCTCTGACACGATTGAGTCTGCAACTACGACCAACGTCTTCTCGAAGGAGGTGGAGAAGCCGGTGGAGGCAAAGCCTGCGGCCAACGCTGATGACATCCAGATGTCGGGAGCTGATGCTACCAAGCCACTCAAGTATGAGACGGAGGTCAACCGCCGAAAGCACGCGGCCGACGTCCAAATCGTCCCGAATGACGATGCCAAGATTCACAGGCGGGAGTCTCAAGATGATACCAAGTCGAACAAGCCACAGGATGGTGCGGAGGCTCCCAAGGGAGACACTCAGGGCGATTCCATGGACGACAAGCAGGAGTCTCAGGGCGACGATCCCATGCAGACCGACCGTCCCAAGCGTCCCATGGTGATGCCCAAGGGCAAGGCCAGCAAGCTGACCGCGGCCGAAATCCAGCGCCAGAAGGACGACTTCATGGAGCAATCTGCCTGGGACGCAATGGAAAAGGCCGCTGCGAACAAGGCTGCCCAAGCGGCCAAGGCCGCCCTTGAGGCCGCTGACGATGTGGTCGACTACGCCGACCCGAACGACATCAACGACGAGGATGTCCACATCACGACCATGGTCCCTCCCACGCCCAGCCTGAGGCCTATGAGGTACACGATCGACTTCTTCAAGACCTGGAAACAGCACATGCTCTCAGAAAAGAGCCTCGAAATCGAGGCGGCCATGTACAATTGCATGAGCAAGGAAGACGTCGCCTTCTTCATCGACAAGATGAGGAAGGAGGACAACGGTATTACCAGCCTGGACTTCCTGGTGCACAAGGCCGAGATCGCGTTGGGCAAGCCAGCCTACGACAAGTCCGAGATGGTGAGGCTGTTCGGCGCGTGGCGCGATCAGGTGTTCATCCAGGCCCTCTTCCACATGGACCTCGATGATTACGACTACGGATTCAATCAGACCCGCGGCCGCTTCATGATTTACTTTGCCCACTGGTTCCGAGACCACAAGCCTGATGCCTTTTAGGTGTCTCACCACCCATCCATCCTGTCTGAATACTTTACTTGTACCACCACCAGCGTCCTCGGCTCTCTCTCGCTTCCACGGACATTCTACCTTTCGGCACATCGGCCCACGCCATCCAGCACTTATGAACCGTCCTCGTCACCCAAACATCAATCACGAATCCAGCATCGTGTTCTCGGTACCATAAATCCAGCACCACGAATCCACCACTCTACCTACACCCACCTCTCCCGCCAGCGACCTCACTCAACGGTCGCGCCAGTCAGCCCTCCTCCACGGCCGACTGATCACCGGCGGTCACCCAGGTTTCCCCCGTCACCCCACAGCCCTTTGTCTCTTACGCCACGTCGTCAATCGCGTGGCGGGACCTTGACTGACCTCCACTGAGGATGATCATCAAGACTGGGCCGCGGGCGTCGGGGAACCTGCTCTTTCTCTTTTTCTTACGACTCACAACCATCACCGAGAAACTCCCCGGTAAGTCGCTAACCTCTGGCTGCTGGGCCACGTCCATCAACGGCGTGGCTCGACCCCCCCTCAAGGTGCACCCACTGTGGATGATGCTCAGAGGGGCGGGCGATCCCCACCCCGGGGATAAGCAACCAGTAACCCGCGGCTTGCCGGGGAAGCCTTCTCGAGTCCGACTTTTTTTTGCCGACTTCCACTCACCCACCCTGTTCGGCAGGTTCCGGGTTCGCCTTGCTAACCTCTATCGCTGGGCCACGTTCTTCCATTGCGTGGCTGGGCCTCCCTCTCGATGCTCGCCGCTGAGGTTTGAGTTCGTCGGAGGGCAAGCTATCCCCCCCTTGGGGATTGCGATAGTAACCAGCTGGCTGCCTGGACCACACTCACACACAATCCCACTCACTCACTCTACTCTTTGGATTCGCTGGAATGGTTTCGGTTCTCTATTTTGTGGTTTGGAATTGGCGGTAACGGTGGTTTGGACGAACGACGGAGGCTGGCGGCGGGGGTAAAGATCCCAAGCACCTGTTGGGATTCCACGACGGGAGGGAAGTAATACAAGGGGCAACGGGCACCCATAAGAGGTCCATGAATTTTCAAGCATTTCTTATTGTACTTTTAGATACCCGGCATGAGCCTTCGAAGCCGCTTCATGTCTCGACATCGCCGTAATGACGGCTATAGGACTGAGTAATTGAAATTGATTCAGTCAATCACATTTTAAGACTTCTTGAGCGTGACATCTCGACAACAACATTTTATCAGGGGCCGCCCATGAGCTCTTATACGAAAGCAAGCCCAATCATGAGCCTCTGTACGCCTCCTTCATTGCTGGTACTATGTATGCTCCAACATATAGCTAATTTCATTGGAATGCTATCATATATCACATCACTCATTGCGGTACCAAAATGTGGAGCGTGCCTGATCGAAGCCCGACATCTGATCGATCCACCGTCGGTGATCTGCCGCTGTGGGTCGAGTGTCTAGAGAATGACTACTTACTATTGTAGTACAATTATGCTGACATGCTGGGCTAGGATATAAACACATGGGAGCTTTCTTCGACTCCAACAACTATCTGCCTGGCTTGATGTCTCCGTTCAAAATCCTCAGCCCGGCTACGCGGCGGTCGTCCGCTAAGCTGCCCCTATCACCACTAACAGCAGTGAGGCGGTGCCCAAGTCGGCAGAGTTTCAAAGGGCAGGGCCGTGACTCGTACTCTCGGATAGACCCGAGGCTGCCATCCAATCTTGCATGAACGGTGGACCACGAGTCAGCGCGTCCCAGCACTCGGACGAGAGAAGACCTTGCGGGGCCGTTTTTGTTCGGCTGCAGGGCTGAGAATGGCAAGCAGCGGGCCCGATGTGGTTCCAAAATAGGACCCGTCGACGACCCTTTGATCTGGAAAGAAATTCTCCTTTTGACTTGGGCTAGATCTTGTGCTTTCTTATGCTAAGCCTTAATATGTCTTGGCTGCCTGCCTTTAGGTTCCAGAGCCTCGATGTCTGGTTCCAACCATCTCCATTCTTTTTTCTGATTTCCAGTCGATCTTTGTCTCCCTTGCCTCTCGCTGCTCGAGCAGGGGTTATGGTTGAACACCACACATTCATTCTTTTATCATCCTAGTCATTCCCTTTTCGCAATATGCGTTCACATTCATTATTTTTCCTTTGCCTTGGCCTGGCATCCGCCACCTCACCTTACGCGCCTTCGACCACCCCCTGCCCCAGTGGCCCATTAATCCGCGACGGCAACACCGACCTCAGCGACCGAGAGGAAGCATACCGCGTCGGGCGCAAGGCCAAAGCCGACGTCTCCCTCGCATCATGGCTGGACAAGCAGAGCCCAGGCCTCGGGTCGGGCAGCCTGCCCACCCTGGGCCTCTCGATCTCCGGCGGCGGGTGGCGCTCGTTCCTCATCGGCGCGGGCGTGATGCAGGCCATGGACGACCGAGAAGCCAGCGACGCCGTCACCAGCGGGCTCCTTCAGGCGCTGACGTACCACATCGGCGTGTCGGGTGGCGGCTGGCTGGTCTCGTCGTGGGCGGGCAACAACTTCCCCACCGTGAGCGAGCTCGCGGACGACCTGTGGAAGCCGGCGTTCAAGCACGGCATCGAGGCGCCCGACGGATGGAAGTTCCTCGCGGCGTATGCGGATATCACGGCGGACGTGTTGGAGAAGAAGAAGGCGGGCTACCCGGTCTCGCTGGATGACCCGTGGTCGCGGCTGCTGTCGTACCAGATGATCGAGGGGGACAGGGGCGGAGTTGCTACGCGGCTGTCGGACGTGGCTGGCTTCTCGAACTTTGTGGACCAGAGCGTGCCGTTTCCCATCATCGATGCTAATGGCATTAACACCAAGGCCGGGCTCTGCGGACCCACGGACAACGGCACTGTGTGGGAGTTCACACCGTTTGACTTTGGCAGTTGGAACGACGACGTATCGGCCTGGATCCCCATCGAGTATCTCGGCACCGCTGCGGGCGACACGGAATGTACAGTTGGCTTCGACAATCTCGGGTTCGTGCTTGGCACAGGGTCGAATCTCTTCGGCAACTCGGCGTGCGTGGAGTCGAATCCGTTCGGGGACATGCAGAATGTTCTCGAGAAACTCGTCGACGTGCTCCATGATGTAGACGAGAAGCTCGACTTTGCGCGGATTCCGAACCCCTTCAAGGGCTTCAACGGCACCGGCGACGAGGCGAAGGAGGTATTCTTGGTCGACGAACTATACATGGTGGACGGGGGTATCGGCCTGCACAACGATCCATTAGCACCACTGTTAGAACCCGCGCGGAACGTCTCCGTCATCTTCCTGAGCGACTCCTCCGCGGACGAGGACAACTACCCGACAGGAGCCTGCCTGATCGATGCCTCTTGGTATACTAAGAACATCTCCCGCATAGCAGACCGCATGCCGACCATCCCGGCCCAGGAGGTCTTCTTCGAGCAAGGCTTCAACAAGCGGGCGGCCTTCTTCGGGTGCGACGAGCCGGAGGCGGTGACGATAGTGTATCTGCCAAACGTCAACTATACATACGAGAGCAACCTCGCCACGGCGAAGTTTCAGTACGACCCGGAGGTGACGGAGGGCATGATTGCGAACGGGGCGCAGACTGCGACACAACACGGCGCTGACGGTTGGGGGCTATGTCTGGCGTGCGCTATTATGATGAAGGAGGAGGGCGTGAGCTTGCCGGATGGGTGCGATGCTTGCTTCGACACGTGGTGTTACAAAGTGCCAACAGATGGGCTCCAAGGCGTGGATCAAGCATCGACAAACGTGACTGCGTCAGTGATACAGCATTGATCGATCGGTTGAGAGTCGACACCATGAATATGCAGGGCCCGAGGCACGCCGAAGTTTCATAGATGATGTGGGATCTAATCAATTATATTAATTACTCTCGCACACAATTCACATGGCTATACTTTGCCAGATCATCATAGCTCAGATCACGTGGCTGAGTATTCGTTTGAAATACCAGCCTATGCTGCTGAGTTTCAGTCTGTATCCATACGTGCCATCTAGTGCTAGGTTCACTTTAGCTGTTACTGTCTTTCATTATCTGTCACCCATTCACTTCTCTTTTCAAAACAAAAAGGAGGGCACATGGCCGACCCCTTTCGCCGACCGATCCCTTTCCTCTTTCTCATTTAATCTTAGTACTTTCCACAAACCAGTTCTTGATCTTCCCAACGAACCTGTCGAAGAGGGCATTGTCTAATCCACGCCTCAAAGTACTGGCTCACGCCGCATCTTTATTTACCTACCTCTCCTGACGCGTCAGACGCCAGATCCAGCCACTTTGACCATCACACCCTCTGTCAGTCTGAACTTATGGCTTAGTCCCCTATTTGATCACCGCGACTGCTAACCTTCTTTGCACCAGGCCTTTCCCAGCTAAAACAGCTCACCACTCGACACAAAGTACCATCTCGACAAGTCCTCGCCCATGTAGATCCTCCGATCCGTCCTCTACACAGCCATATCTTTCACAATATACGTTGTGCCTCGGTCAACTTGAACAAAATCTCGAGATGGACACTATGCAGCTCGCCGCCATCGTGGCCAGTCGTTTGTTCTTGGCTTGGATATTCACCTGGGTTTTGAAGGGCTTGGTCAAGATATTCTTGCCCTTTTCCATCCCATACTCCTGTCTCTACTTGATCTGCCTCGCCTACTCAATCCAGATCAAGGTAGTTGTCAACAGGCAATCCCAATCCGAGCCATCGCAACCCGACCCGAAGTCTTCTTCGAAATGTGTACATCTAGAGCTGGGAGACGGGCTTACCGACGTAAAGAAAGAGCTCGGCATAGTTGAGGAGTTACTCGAAGCTTACGGAACCTTGATCGAGAATAGCGGAATTGTCTGCCGAGAAGCCTTCACACAAATCTACAGGGAGCAGAAAGAGCAGTTGAGGCAGTACAACGACTTCAGAAAGCAATACGCCGACCAGTTCGGCTCCATCGTCAACGTTCTTGAGGGACACAGGAAGGACATCGCAGAGACCTCGCGAGCCGCCACAGAAGATAAGACTTCGTTGTGCAACATCATCGCGCAGTACCGACAGATCGTCGAGGACAACCAAAAGTTTGTTCGGGTACACATAGACTCCGTGACTAAGACACTCAAGACCCAAGACACAGCGATCACACGGCATCAAGAGCTTGCCGACTCGCGCGACGATGCCATCCAGGACATTCTCCAAAAGCAGTCGAAGAAGATTGATAAGAACACCAAGCTTATCGAGACGCACGGCACCTCGATTGACAATGTCGTCTCAGACCACGCAGACCTGGTCGCAGAGTACCAGAAGGCCCTCGACGGGTTGGCCTTGCTGATCACGGCCAACCGCATTTTTAGCTCGATACACGAGGCCTCAGAGTGGAAGAGCTTTGGAGACCATACTCGGCGGGTCGTTGCCGAGGAAGACGTTACCGATGAGACCCAGCAGCTTCAGCTTACACAATACTACGAGAAGCGCATCAGCCATCCTCAGCTGGGTACCGCCTCAGCCAACGTGGTCGACAATGTGCAGCAGATAGCCCGCACATTCAGAGGCACATACGATGACATGATCAACGCCATGAAAGAGAAGCCGGAGGGGATGCGCCACAGAGACTGGCTCGCCACCCGGAGGATCAACACCCTGAAGGTGGACGACGACCACGACCGGAACCCAGACACCACCAGCGGGATGGAACATCTGATGGCCACCGTGTTCGGCCAGCTCAGGGACACCCTGCAGAGCACCGTCGAGGCGCGGCACGCCGAGGCGATGGGGCAGCTCCGCCGGGGCCAGGAGGACATGGAGAGGCTGCGGGCCGAGATCGGCGACATCCAGGGGCTACGGGAGCAGGTCCGCGTGGCGCAGGCGCGCCGCGAGAGGCTGACCGAGCAGGACAGGGAGATCAGGGCGCTCCGCGAGGAGATCCGGCGGCTTCGGGATGATGTGTGCCAGCACGTTCGGGACGAGATCGACCAGTTCCTCGCGGAATCCCATAGTACCACCACTGCCACGAGCAACGCCACTGCCTCTAGGGATGGCGATACACTCACTGCCGCGACGGCCACTGATCCTACTGACGTGACCGGTTCCTTTCAAATCCCGGCCGCAGCGCCTGCCCACAACGACGATGCCGGCGCGCCCGATGCCTCGGTCCACGAGGACGATATGGCGGTGGATGATGAGGATGACAATGGTGTTAGGTCTGACGGCGAGGGACGCTTGATGGGCGACTTCCTATGCCGCATGATGTCTCGCGAGGACTGGCCGGACAAGAAGAAGTCGCGCCGGAAGACCCGCAAGATGTACGCTATCGCGAAGCAGCGGGCTGAGGAACAGGCGGAGGAGTAAGAGGATACGGAGAAGAACTAGGATGGGAGCAGCGTACTGTCAGCCATCGTCTGAAGCCCTAGATTGTACCAAGGCACGACAGTAGAAACCATTCTGGCCCAGGATCTACATATGTGAGTCTTTTGTGATATCAAGTCGTCGTGTTCAGCACTCGAGTGTCTGTCGTGTATCAAACTTTTGGTACCAGCAACCGCTCAAGCGGTCCACTCATCCCTTGCCTATACACAAATTCTTAGTCTGGTGAAGAGTAATATGAAGAGTCGTATGGCTTCTGAGAGTTATTTCTCAAGTAAAATAGCTCTTCAAGATGAGGGCCTACTTCCCGCCTTGACTGTCCGTGATCATCTCCTGTCAGGCACATGCGATGGTAGTACGTTGTCCCGTTTCAAAAGTCAACTCCGGTGCATCTTTGGTTCAAAGGCTCCCACCGCCGCTTCAAATATGTGCGGTGTGTATTGAAGTTTACTATCATGTACAGCAGATTAATCCTATCGCAGGGAGGAATGTGGGCAGGAGGTGCAGATCATGATGATGTCAGATGGCTGGCGGTACCTTCGCAGCGGGGCGAATCCCTCTCTGGAGCTCCCCTCTGGTTCCCCTACAGCTGTACCCACTTGCAGCTGTCGCCAAGATGGCCTTTGGTTTTCCCACCACTCGCCGACAGTCAAGAGCTGGGCAACACCAACACTCCTCAAATACTCAAATATCTGTGTGCGACCTCATCTCTTCCCCAGCGCCGTCACGAAACCCACGAACAACCTCACCCACCACCGCCAAATACCCGAAAAGCAGAGCTCAAGATGGAGGCCGCAAAGGATGCAGTCCTGGCGGCGATCGAGCAGGTCAAGGCCTCGCTCCAGACGCACGGCGAGCGCCTGCCCCAGACCCTGAGCGACGCCAAGCTCGTCCCCGGCCCGGCGGCCGAGCTCATCCCAGAGGGCTTCCGCCCGACCACCAAGCTCGAGGTGTCGTACGACGGCAAGGCACTCGACCTGGGCAACCTGTTCCGCGTGCGCGAGACAAAAGTCCAGCCCAACATCTCGTTCCAGCGGGAGGTAAGGACATCCCCTACCAGCCACACCCTCCAAACCTTCCGGAAATTGCCAATGATGCTCTTGAGTTCTGACAGCAGCGCAGGCCGATGTGGACCACAAGACATCGTACACGCTGATGCTTGTCGACCCTGACGCGCCCACGCCCGACGACCCCAAGTTTGCCTTCTGGAGGCACTGGATCATCAACGGCCTGGAGCCCCTGAGCGGCGAGGGGACCATTGTGGCTGCGACAAAGCCACCCGCCACGGCCTATCACCCGCCAGGCCCTACCAAGGAGTGAGTAACTTCCGTGAACGTCTTCCTTTGGGTGCAAGGCCGTGTCAGGCGGCCCATCCATTGGAACCCTGGTTTCGGCTTGTATACTGCGGATCCCATGCTGACGCATGCCACAGGTCAAAACCTCACAGATACCTCTTCGTTTTGTTCCGGGAGCCAGTCCTCCATGGCCTGGACCTCAAGCCTGAGGATGTTGGCGGGGAGGAGTTCACCCAGAGGCGGTCTTTCAAGCCTGTCGAGTTTGCCAAGAAGCATGGACTAGAACTCGTTGGGGTGAACTGGATGAAGGTTGCTGCGGATGACTGGGAATAAGTATCTGGAATCTGAATCAGGACCTACTCAGAATAGAGTGCGCAGCTTAATGGATATCGCAAATAGGATTTGCGGTACCAATTGACTCCAGCACTTGGTATGCCATGGAACAGGCCAGCAATTTGATAGAGCTCCATTGTCTAGCATTATGGAGTACACTGCTCTCTGTCAACACACAAAAAGGACGGCATGTACCTCGCCCGCCTTCCCACGTGACAATACTTTCCATATCTTATTATTTCCTGATACAGCTGCTTGATATGACATTGACTGCAAAGTAGAGATTTTGGAACCTCCTCTATGTATCATGGCTCTGCTCATCCAGGGTGCTCGGGGCACACAATACAATACATTCAATACACAATAGGAGGCAGGGGTATTCAATAGCACAGCAGGCAGCAATTGTCTCCTATTCAAAAGAATCAGATGGTCGGATATCACTGAGGACTTCAACATCCAGCTGCGTCCTATTTAAATTCCAAATCCATCAGGCTTGGCCAGCTTAACTTCCAGACTACAACATCTAACTGTGGCCTGCCTCCCTCTCCAACCTGTCCTTGACGCCTCGAAACTATCATCAAGGTGCAGTCCTCCAAACGATGACTATTTATCAACCATCCACATCCCAGCAGTTTTCGCTCTCAGCCGAAAAACGTCAGTTACATTTCTTTCCCACTATCCCACAGCCATGGTAAACGCCGTGATAGATTTTGTCACTGACACATCTTCATTCTGCTCAGATCAACTTCCACTCCACACAACACCAAAACCGCCCCAAGCCATGATGAACCTCGAGGTGTACTTCGCAAACCTCATACTACGCGAGCTCGAGCAGTTCCGCGTCAGCGCACCGACGCCCGCCGAAGACGACGCCACAGAGGTTGCGCAGCCCGACCAAACCCCTCCCCCGTTTGCCACAGGGCAAGTCTCGACATCACTCCAAAAGACACATACCAACGCCACCATCGACAACGAGGAGAACAAACAGCAAGCCCTCGCCACCCAGCAACCCGAGGACATCACCGCCCTCGTCGACGCGGAAGAGGTCACCAACGGCTTCCGGGGCACGCCGGTCAGGCTCATGACCCTCCGCGACGCCACCGACCGCCAGCGCAAGACCAACGGCGCCCGCCAGCAGCGCATCTACCGCCTCGCGCAGAAGATCGGCGTCGCCCCCGGCGGCGACCGCTGGGTCCGCAACGGCAGGCCGTACATGCAGCCTGCGGTGCCGCGGTCGGTCGTGCGCGCAAATGGCACCGTCGAGTACAACCAGTTCATGTACGACGGCGGCTCAGGCCAGGTCGTGCTGCGCATGCCGGGCGGGTGGAAGCGCGACCTCGTGCGGACGCGGCCGCAGTTCCTGGGCGTCGCGGTTGTGGATGGGTTCTTGTGGCCGCGGTTTGATCGTAGTCTCCCGCGGAGGATGACTGTTGATTGGGGTGAGCTGG
This sequence comes from Diaporthe eres, assembly GCA_022225955.2. Taxonomy (NCBI): domain Eukaryota; kingdom Fungi; phylum Ascomycota; class Sordariomycetes; order Diaporthales; family Diaporthaceae; genus Diaporthe; species Diaporthe eres. The sequence goes on along the minus strand of JAKJXM020000001.1, from coordinate 12,219,852 downwards.
CGCCCCTCCCTGCCCTTCCTTGCTGCCGCTTTGGTAGGAGCTAACTGTGCTTGCTGGACAGAGGAGCAGGGTTTCGTCGAGTTCAATGAGGTGCGGTACACGACCCGGTTCATCCCCCGCGAGCCCAAGAGTTCTTCGAGTGCAGGATCGGACGAGGAGGACGGCATTCTCATCAATTTCGACGAGTAGGAACTCGAAGGGGCCACAATACGAAGATCCTTCTTGGCCGCTTATCTTGTCGGAGCCTGGATATTTGCGCAAGGGTCTGTTGTCCAAGAGCTGGGGATCCATTTGGCGCTGCGGTGTTCCGGCCTAGGGATCACCTTTCGAACCGATGGTCGTCCGGGGTAGATCCACCGCAACCGGCATGACACTTGGCAGGATGAAGCATACATGGTTTGATGGTGGTAGTCATAGGACGGCTTGTGTCTGAATCGACGAACAGTGTGCCGAGCTGGATCGGCATACAGAAGGAAGGTCGCCGGGGGAATGAATCGGGCTTAAGAGGCTCGGAAGATACGAGCAGGCCAATCAACCATGCTTCTCGAGCGAGCTTAATCATCTTGTGCTTCCTTCATTTGTATGATCACAATCATGTATGGGGTTACTGTAGACTTATGGGAGGTGTAGCATGGGCATGTCGAAATCAAGAATGGGTGGGCATGTGTTGGAAAGCTAAATCATCAATTTAAACCCCCATGGATATATCGACACCATTCTCGGCTTCTACCAATGAAAGCAACTCCCAAAATTCAACGAAGCCCACACACCAAGCGCTGTCTCAAGCATGATGAATCTGGTTCGCCCTCTCCTCCTCCTGGACAGTCGCCCGGCCATCCTTCTCAGCAACATGATGCGCGCCGCTCTCAGTCTCGGGGATGCCAAGCATCTGGGCGCCCTTGTCGACGTGGTTGGCGCCGCCGAACAGCACATCGATCTCCTCGAGCGGCACCTGCTTGGTCTCGGGGACGATCCACCACACGAACGCGGCGAGGACGACATTGATGGACATGAAGAAGAACATGCACTTGAGGCCCTCGTTCTTGAGGAAGAGCGGGAAGAACTGGTTGAAGATGGCCTGGGCGACGTTCTGCGTCTGCGAGCACATGCCGACGGCCTGCGCGCGCACGTTCATGGAGAAGATCTCGGACGTCCAGATCCACACTGTGGCGCCCCACGACGGCTTGTAGAAGAAGATGAAGAAGAAGAGGAGGAAGACGATGGAGATCCCGACGGGCTCCGACTTGGACGAGGTCCCGGGCGTGGTTAGCCCGACCACCCCGACGAGCATGGTGCACAGGGCCATGCCCAGCGCGCCGACGATGAGCAGCCAGCGGCGGCCGAAGCGGTCGACGGTCCAGACGGCGTTGAGGGTGAAGAGGATGCCAAAGGTCGCGTTGAGCGCGTTGATGAGGTTGATCTTGGCCTTGTCCTTCCACACCTTCTTGTAGATGGCCGTCGAGTACGAGTTGAGCGTGCCCTGGCCCGTGAGCTGCTGGCCCGCGTTGAGCACGAAGGCGATGTACATGCGCTTGCGGATCGACGGGTCCTTGAACAGGGCGCTGTAGCCCGACGAGATGGCCTCCTTCTCGTACTCGATGGCCTCGCGGATCACCATGAGCTCCTCCTCGACCTGGGCGTCGGTGTCGCGGATCTTCTGGAGGGAGGCGCGGGCCGCCTCGATGTTGCCCGACTTCTTGATGTACCACCTGGGGGACTCTGGCTGGAAGGGCAGCAGGATTATGATGATGGCGGGGACGAGAGCCTGGAAGATGACGACCATCTTCCAGTCCCACTCGCCGAGCTTCGAGCGGTGGAGCCCGCAGGCGTAGTTGATCCAGTACGCGATGAAGGAGCCGACCGAGTAGAAGGTCTGCCAGAAGGCCATGATGTAGCCTCGGATCTCGGGAGGCGCCATCTCACCAATGTAGACGGGCCCAGCAGCTGTGAAAACCCGATTAGCTCGATGTAGCCGGGATATGGGGATTGTGTGGTTTACTTACTCAAGGCCATTCCTTGCCCGACGCCGACGATGACACGACCTGCCATGAAACAGCCGAGGCTGCCCTTGGGGGCAAAGGTCTGCATCATGGTGGCACAAATGGTAACGAAGCAGCCAAGCCCCATGCCCCAGCGACGTCCCAAAAAGTCGGCCTGGTGTGTTTGTTAGTTGGAAGTCCCCATAGACACTGTCCTCGGTGCAACTTACGACTGGGCCTCCAAGGAACCAGCCAGACACGATGGCACCGATGGAGTACACCGTGTTGATCAACCCGAGCATATATGTAGAGTCTGAGGTGAGGCCGAACCAGCTCAGCCAGTTGTCCGAGGCCTGGATCGAGTTGAAGGTCGAGGCATCATATCCATAGAGCACCATACACATGGCTGCCACAATGGAGATGTACCTGTGGTGAGAAGACATCGGTCAGCACATCTTGTGAATCTCATGACTTGACGAGGTCGACGCACCAGTTGTACATCAGCTTCGAGGACGGCATCTTGGCTGTCTCTGCAGGCGGTAAACCGACCTGCTGGGTGTTGTCAGGTGGAGAGGCAACTATGGGAGAAGACCCGAGTGATGCAGGTCACCAACGCCGAGGATGTCAGGACGAAGGAGGTTTGTGGAACGCGGTGACGAGAAAATGGTGGATATGGAAGGGAGTAAGCATTTATGTATGCACGAGGAGTGGACCTGCAGGGTGCAATATCTCTTTCCCATGGGGGAACATTAGCTTCACAGGAACACCGCCCATGTGTCCAGCATTCGCGAAAGGAAAGGGCCGAACAGTTGCAACACAATGATAAGTCGAGTCTCCATTTTTCCAGGCCCGGATGGCCACTCACAAGGATTCCCTCGCGGGCAGATTGGAGGGTTCGACATGGAGCTATGCCCGGTCGAGCTGGTCGACTAGCCCAGAGCTTAACCGATTTGTCCACGAGGGCGGGCGGGAAGAGATGGATCTCCATCTGAGCGGCCATGCATCTCGACCTGCCAAAGTAGTCTGTCGGTAGTACGGGGTGTTTCGTACCAACGGCGAAGGATTCGAGGGCACTTGTTTCCCCTCCCCCATGATTCTAAAAACGACGGTGTGTCTTCCCCGGGTTTCCTCCTCCTTACCGTCTGGGGTCGAAGCGGAGAAATTTCTTGGGGCGGGATTCCACCAATCGTGTCCTTACCGCAATACCAGGATGAGCGCTGTAAGGAGGGCCATCTTTCTGCAGGACATATCTTCGTGCTGGATTCCGAGAATTCGAGCGCTTCTGCCACGCGGCGAGGCACACTGAAGGAAGAGAAGCTCTAGTAGGTATGCATCTGGCTGCACCTGCAGCCATAATTTTTGTTTAGTCCCACCCAGCATGGCCGGAAAAGCGGCAGCTCGTCGGAACGCAACCCTCTGTTGCTTCGGCCCCTTGTTTGCCTGGAGGGAGGTGACACCGTAGACTGGAAGGTGTGATGACCGCCTTGGCATCTGCGGCGTTGTGCATACGTTATCGGTGTTGATTCGGGCCATGTGCGGTATCGCTCGGCGGGAGACTGTCGGACGGGCTTAGAATAGATCCATCACAGCAAGAACGGTCGAAGCCAACATTGACGCTCTAGATCTGACTCGAGGTTGCCCTCTGCCCCAGGATCTGAGATTTCTTTAAGAATCTGGCGGGGGAGGTGGGCCCTGGCACTTCCATCCAGGCCTAGAATTGCTGGGGAAATGTGGTCTGCTGGGGAAACAATGGGGACCGTCGTCCGTAGGAATCCGGGGCTTCATGGCATGTGACCCAGGAGTCTAGGTTCGTCCCACAGTGGGGACACGGATCCTGCGAGGCTAGACTGTTCCATTTACTGGTCACGACGACATCGCACCTGGAGTGCTTTGGCTTTTCTTTGGTGTGTGATTTTGAAGTTCGTTTGACGATAGTTCCAAGGAAGCCAAGAAGCCGCCCAGGTGTCAAAAGGATCCAAAGTTCGGTTGAGCCTCAGGCGGCGCGGCGGGAGGAGCCCCCATGAGTCAGTGTGGCATTGCTTGGTGAGCTTGGTGAGCTTGATAAGCTTGAGAGCAGCTCCAGTGCTTGGCTGGCCTCCACAGGGGCGGCTGCTGCAGGCTCCAGGTAATTCTCCTCGCTAGAGTCTGGTTTCCTCAACTGGATGCTGGATTACACTGTGCATTTCATGTCTCCGTCTAGCCGCGCACATGTGCTGGAACAAACTGCTGAATCAAGGGCCAGATCAGGCGGCACACGCAGTCAGATGCGACTGCCTGCGCACGATGCAAGTCACTAGGCCGAAGACCGATTTGACATCCGCACCGCCGGATTGACAAGTGGTCGTGGAGGCGGCCGTCTGTGACCCGCCCATTTCGAGTCCCGGCATCTTGGGTCAAATCGCCCTAGGTGGAAAGCTGCCAGCCAGATCACCATTAGCGTGTCATCGTGTGGGAGGGCTGCTAGGCTGCTAGGACAGAAGGGAGGCGTCTTAGGGCAGTCTGGATGCGCCCCCCTGTTCGCATTGGTGTGGGTAGAATTTCCGCCAATGAGGAGCGGCAACACGGACCTCACGGAAATAGCGAAGGCGCTGTGTTTGCTTGACGGCGATGGCTCTGGAGCTTTGGACCACCACTCCAGTAATCACGGGCTCGTGATAATTCTGGGGTCTCATTGATCTGCTCTTTTTCTCTGATATACATTACTCGCCACCACTGTTTCGCTTGTTCCGACCATCCTCAACGAGCACAACTTGGGCAGACAATTCAGCCCTGGGTGCTACAACCCTGACCTTGTAGCGCTCCGATAGCTCAAGCTTCTCACTCGGTATCCTCCTCAAGGCCTTGCCGGAGTGAGCGGTCTACAGAACTGCGAATAGACGGAGTGAACCCGACTCCCAGGTCCACATTCAAATATGTTGAGGGCTGCTCATGAAGACTGCCGTTGTTGCGTGGCTGAATCCGCGGTAGTGTCTCTCCGTCGCGCAGCGATTTACTGGAACGTCGCTGGCTACGGTGTTTGTTGAAGTCCTCGCGTTGCTCGTCTTCCTCGTCTTTGACAACGACAAATCCGCCCTGCCCTGTTGGCGCTGTCTCCAGCTTGACCACGACCTTCTTTGCCTTGGCTTGCATGCTCTTCAGGTTCATCAAGCCGTTGTGGCTTTCTTCACTCAGCAGTGGCTCCGAGACCGGAAGACTTTCTGGCTCATGGGTAGAAACCACATGGCGAGCAGTGTCTCTATTCGCACGATCTCGTGGGTCAGATCGCGCATTGATCCCGTGGAAAAACGCAACAACGGAGGATGATTTCCAGATAGGTTGACCTTCGGCAACCTGCGAGCGTCTCGCCGTAACGAGCACCGCAACGAACAATACCGCCGTAAGCAGCACCAGCGCGGCCGGAAACAGCAGCCATGGCCAGTCCACGCGCACGCAGACTGTCGTCTGGATCGCCGTCCCCTGCACGGCGCCCGACCCGTTCCCGTACGCGTTCGAGCCGACAGCACGGATACGGTTGCTGATCGCATCAGCGAGGCCTTTCATGTCGGACGAGATGGTTGCTGCGGTAAGCTTGCCGCCGCGGAAAAAGGGCTCCAGATACCAGGGAGTGCAAAAGCTTTCATTATCGGAGACCATCGAGCATGCCGTCTCCGGCTCCAGCAACTCCCTTTCAAGGAATCCGTTTATGGTCCACGGTACGACCTCGTCGGCTGTAAAAACGCATTCCAGTGGGGCTGTCACATTTTGCCCACCGAAGCTGACGGTGGTGAAATTCCTTCCCAAAATTGCTGGGATTTGGCTGATGTTCGATAGTTCGTACTTGTTTGAGTCGACGATGCAGGGCAGTTTCAGCATTCGGAACATAGTAGCCTCATGTGACCTAAATCTGAAAGAAAGGCTATCCGTCACAGTCTCATCTAGTAGGCCGTTGCGCACGCGGCTGGTGTAGTCTCTGAGGCAGAGCTCAAGCGTGCACTTCACAGCGACCAGGCTTGACGTATTCGCCAGGCTAGACAGCTGCTCTGGGTAGCCTCCACAACCAACTTTGTCTGGATGGCCGTCATCGCGGCCGAGAGAGCAGTTGGCCCAGCTCATGGACAAAATGCTGAAGCCGGTTTCCCTATTTTGATTCCTGCGCTGGTCCCGGGGGCAGAACGTTAGGTGAGCGGGGATGCTGCCCGTCGCCGACGTTTGCCCGAGGCGGGGATGACCGTTGGTGTCTTGGAAACTGAGCAGACAGTCTTGCTCGGGGAGTGTGTAGTTCCAAGCGAAAGGCTTATGTGAAAAGGTATATCTCGGGCCGTGATGCTGCTGGACATGGGGCGTGACGTCCGTACATGAACTGCAGTACGCCAGCGACGAAAACGGGGGATAGTCGCAGTCACCGGTAGGGCAGTCAAATGGAACCGATTTGCTGTTGTTTGCTGAGTCGACAATGCCCTCCAAAGCCGCGACCATCATCTTCCAGTTAGGATATTTATGCCCTGCCGCTTCACGTCCCACTACAAAGCTAGAGTTTACGTAGAGCGCTGCGGGTATCGAGGCGCTGATATTGTGCAGCGGCCGTTGGCAGGCATACGACTTTATACTCTGCTGTGTAAAGGGTCCGATGGCTGCTGACATGAGGAAAATGAATGCGGCTGCCACAGCGAGGCAACTACCAATGCCAGAGTTAGCAATTTGCTATCATATAAGAGGCAGAGACGTATACCTACGCTTGAGGTTGCCGGACATATCGGCCCACAAAAAAGAAAGAGCCAACGATCCCTCTTGAAGCCGCGTCGTAGTGCTCGAGGTCTTGTAGCCGGTGCGGCTGTCTGAACCAAGACCACTTGAGCTGGCTGATAACTGCGGGCATAAGATGTGAACTCAAAGTCAAATGCGTAATGACTCGCGGTCAGAGTGAGGAGTGAGGTGGTTGTATTGAAGAAAAGGTAGCAAAGAGTTGTACCTACTTTCTGCGAGAATGAACCCCAATTGGGCAATTATCACGGCAGTGAGTACTGAGACAAGGGAGTTTATGTTGATGTTGTAGGGCCACTCCGGCTGTTTTCCGTGGTTATACCTTCTCAACGTTGCGAGTATACCAGCCAGCAGACCGAGTGATGTCAATATTGAGAGGATTTCCCACTTCCAGTGCTGCAATAATGGGACTGGACGCTGGCGAGGGGACCCATTCAACTTCTCTTGTTTTCCTGTCAAGCGTGACGAAGATGATGTACCACGGATATGTGGCTCGACTGGGCCGTCAAGACTGCCGAGCCGATGGACAGAGACGCATGTTGAAGAAGATCGCTCCGCCGAAGCCATTGGACCTTCGTCGCTTAGGTCGTAATCAGGGCACTCGAGATACATCCTCCTCGTGGGACTTTGGTCCTGTAACGGTTTCGCGGGATGCGGAAGTATGCACGATTGGTTTCCCGAGTTGTCGTCCTCAGATGAGCCATCAGGACAGTTTGGCCGACCACAGTGGAGGTGCTCGGCCTTTGAAAGCCAGCAACTTCGAGTCCCCTGCTGCTCTGTATAATGATGCCCAAGATATGTCTGCCGATGAAAGAATCTGGGATGCTCAGTGCTGAACTTTGGAGAAATTCATTTATGATCGATCCTAGGCATGCCAAAAGACCACCAGCAAGGTCTGTCCAGACGGAACTGCGAGGCACTGCAGGAATCGTATTTCTTCAAAGTTACCTCTTCTTCTTTTCAGCTAGAAAGAAATGACTTCAACCTGCATCGTGGCTGTGACCAGGCCTTGCCTGTGGCTTGTTTTTGTAGCACCAGGAGTACTGTTTGTGATTGGTTGGGTTGGAGTCTCACAAGGCTTGACACCTAAACAAAGACACCTGCACGACCGTTTGCTTTTTCCAAGGCACCCGCGGATACAAAGTTCTAATTGAATGATGTACGTAGTACATGCATATGTACCACCACACCGGGTTCTCCAAGCTGTAGACATACGAAATATGTAGATCGCCAGTGCCTCAAGTCTTGTGACCAACTGGCTACAATTGTGTTCGAAACCTACTGTTATCGGCATTGTGTTTTTTTTCAACGCTAGGTGTTTGAGCGTTTATCACTGTATGAAGGGACTGATGCATACTGCTTAAGAGGCATATGTATACAGATTAAAAACGAGACCACTTGTGACCAACTGGCAGCTGCTTCGTGACACAAACCGGGACAGCGCAGAGAGTGCATAGGAGCAGACCGTTTGATGACCGTCTCGGGCTTGCAATTGTGATACATAATGGGGCCCGTGGAGGGGGCTGACGGGCGCAACTGACCTGCCCACAGCCGCCAGCCTTGACTTTGCCTAAGGGCAGGAAATGGCCGTCTGCGCCTAGAATCCTATTCAAGTTCTTTTAAATGGGCGTGCGTCGTAATCAATATGAATGAGGTCTCGCGTCATATGATCAGACGATGTTTCGATATAATACGGTGCTTTTCGGCCTGAATGTTGGTTGTATTTTAGTACTGGCGTTTTTGTGGCTGACTTGCGGACTGAGACGGAACGAATCGGAGCAAATGGGCCAATACAGGTCTATTTCCCCACGACAGTTCATCGATCAATGTGTTCATTGATATGTTGATGAAAGCTCAAGGCGATCTCGTTTGGAATATTTAGGTCACGGAGGTGGATTCAGTAAGTTGGTCACAATATAGAGATCAGAGTATTTGAGTGTTTGAAGTAAATTCTAATTTGATTTAAATCTAATACAGCAGTATAGAACATACAGTCAAACCATGTATAAATAACAGTGAAGAAATGTCAAGTCTACAACTGAACCTTGACTCTTTCCACCCCTGGTGCAGGCCCGGGCCCGTTGAAAACCAGCACCAGATCGGGTTCCCCCTCCTTCTCCCTTGGCAGTCACTGACCAGCCTTAATCCCAGACTTCCAAACAGCCACGATATTCAACGTGGCGTCTTATGCTCTGAACAGAAGCTTCAAGGCAGACTCTCGCACTCGGCCTCGCTCTTGTTGAGCTCGCCGATGACAGCCGTCTCGCAGCCGATGAAGCCGCTGACCTCGAGGATGGTCGCCAGGCCGGCGGTGGCGACCTCGGTGGCCAGGGCGATGCTGCCGCACACGGCGATCTCGCCCACCGCGGTGGTGACGGCGCCCGTCTGGCACTGGGAGCAGGCCGTGCTGCAGCTCGTACTCGACAGCCTGCGGCCGCGGCCGCCGCCCGTCTCGATCTGCTCCATGGAGGCGGTCCGCGCGTCGCGCAGGATCGAGGTGACACGCTCCGTGGCGGACTGTCGGGCCAGGAGGTCCTGAGGGGCGGCCAGGGCGAGGCCCGAGATGGAGGCGATGGCGAGGATGATGTTGGAGAACTGCATTTTGAATGATTTGAGGGTTGGAAGGTGATTTAAGATAGTTGTTATAGAGAGGTAGAGAGTTTTGATCTGATGACAGTTTTGGAAGGTGAAGAGATTGGTATTGTCGTGTTGTTGTTGTTGTTGGTCTTGTTGATGATTGTGTTGATGATGAATCGAGATGTGATTCTACGGAGAGGGAATCATGTCCTTTTATCTTCGAAGCGTCCATCTTAACGAAGCTCACATATTGATATGAACGTCTCAACGTCCATACTGCACCCGGCGGGTAGGAAGAATTTCGGGGTTATTGCTGAGCTATCGTGAGTGTAGCTCTGCACCGCATTCAGCCCGCGTCGCGATGTTGGCTGAAGTTGAGGCTCGACCTAGACGGGGCTCAGTAGTGCCAAGACAAGGCAGAGCCGCGCGCGTCCCTGAAAGACGTAGGGCTGGACTCATACACGCTACGCCCTCTTGGCATTCGACCTGAGTGCCGTTGCAGGAAACGAGCGCAGGATCGGCGGGCCCGAGGTATGAACTGCCGAAACACTAGCCTGCTCTCATTCCGCACAAAACACCATCTAGTCGTCCTGTTCATCTGGTCCTGTGTAGGCCACGATGGCTTGGCAGTCTGTGCTGGTATTCAATTCCCCCCTTCCTCAGGCGTACGTCACTGTATTTCTGGTTTAGCCCAGGCCACCAGAATAGCTCACGAAACACAGTCCATGGGCCTTGGCCCATCGCGAAGTCTTGAATGCCGCTTATATTGCTCGCGAGGGCATTTTCTCATACGCTCAAGGTTTATCTATACTGGTTGAGTCAATTTATCAGTACCTGCCTATATGCCTTGGCTTGTTGGAGGCATGCCTTTGCGCCCGGTTCTTTTGCCAACGCTTCATTTCACCGGACTAATTCAGTTTCAGTTATTTCTGCTTCATCCGCTCCGAAGGTAAACACCTTACTGCGGCAGCAAGACATCGAGTTCTCGTGAATCTGTCGTTCTGAGGCCACCCCAATTGATTGTGATTCTACTTCCTGCTCCGCGCAGCTTCACCTTTTCTCTAAAGCTCGAGGTCTAACATTTATCACTTTGTACAGATGGACGACAGGGACTCGTGTTGCCAGGGAGGATGCCGTGTCGCAGGTCTGGGATGGAGGTCAAGGTTTATATACGAGGACGTTGCACATGACGAATCGCATAGCATTGAACCTGTGATGATATTGTCATCTTATCTATCATGTCCGTAAGTGGACTCCCAACCACTGCTTGATAGTGGGGCCGGGAACACTTGTTCCCTCTGGAAGACATGAACGAAGATCATGGCTGCAGTCTCCTGATACCTGATACTTGCGTTTGAAATTAATCTCCGTCTGACGCATTTGACCCTGATACCCTCATGAAAGGAAAAAGCCCATTTTGTATCTGAAATGCCACTTTGGTCACCTAACAACCCTCGTAAGCTTCACCCACAGAGGACTAAATATCGGCCCTGCCACTGCCTTGACATGCTTGAAGTCGTCCTCTTTGTTCCACGGCCAGTTTGGTCCACCGTTGTCGATGGGCTCGATGTCCAGGTCAAAGTGCCAAATGATTTGCGCGATCGCCAACCTTGCCTCGATACCTGCCAGGTTCTTTCCGATGCAATCTCTTGGTCCGTAGGAGAAGGGACCTGATTTCGTATTAGCCCCAGAAGTGTATTGGTTTGATACGAGATCAGAGAAGGTACTCACGCGAAAGGCCAAGGTTGTCCATAGTCTCGGGATCGGTATTAAGCCAACGATCCGGCCGGAACACATAGGGGTCCTTAAAATTGTCAGGCGAGTGCATGGCAGCATACTCAGCCACTGCAACCACGGTGCCACCCGGGAGCTCGTGGCCGTCGACCGGCATGCCACTTCCCGGGACGACCCGGAGGCGCTGGACGGTGCCGAATATCGGCATGCGCCAACTCTCGCGGAGGACGGCGTTGAGATATGGCATGTCCTTGAGGGCGGTCCACTTGATGTCTTCCGCCTTGGCGAAGGTCCCGCGGATGAGGTCGCGCAGCTTGTAGTATTCCTCCCGATGCGTGCCCATGCAGTATGCCCACAGCGTCAGGGTGAGGCCCACGGTCTCGCCCCCTGCTATTATGAAGCCCGCGAGGTTCAGCTGGATCTCAGCCTCGGACAACAGATGTCGATTCTCGTTGTTCTTCAGGATGTGGTACACGAAATCTTTGTGGTCCTCCTTTACGCCCATGGAAACCCTGTCGTTGATAGCCTTGAAGGTCTTCCCATAGGTCTGGAGGCGGCTCCCGTAAGCGGTCTTATCGGCCACTGTAATATTCACAATTAGCGACTGAACGATGATGGGGAGAATTCGACTCAACAAAAACGTGAATGGGGAAAGGAAAAGGTGCTCACATAGCCAAACCATCCATGGCTGCAGGATTGAATTTAATCCGACGAGCCTGCTTGCTGCCTGTTCGTATGTGCCCATTGTAACAATCTCTCGTAGAGACCTGGCCCATGTAAAATTCTCCTTGCCGCCAGACTTGAGGCACCCAAACGGCTTGCCGAAGGTGAGCGACCCGATCACGTCGAAGGCGAAGAAGTTACCCCAGGTGCCCATGTCAATGACTGCGGTACCTCCATCAGCCCGGTCGCACGCGCTAGAGAACGCGGCGATGAGCTCATCCACGTGGGACTGGATGATGACTTCCTGCTGAATGAGGGCAGAAGTGGTGAACACGGCAGCGAGTCCCCGGCGGAGCCGAGCGTGTTCGTCCTTGGGTGCATTGATGAGTCCATATGGGGCCTGCATCTTGGTGGAGAGTGAGAAGCGGGAGTCTTTCTCGGTCGTCTGCATTCCTTTCTGCTGGAGTATTAGCACTGCGACACATCGATACTCTTGGTCACGCTTTAATTTACCTTGTTTCCATACCCAAAAATGTCTTCCATGGCTTGAGGGGTAGTGAAGCTCAACTCGTTTGGTGCAACCCGGACGACAGGACCTGTCATCTCTTAGCTGGGCACCCCCGGCAGGAGAAAACGGACAGGAAAAAAGCCCAAACGAGGCCATATCCTACCATATTTCTCATGCAGCTTCTTGTAGTATGCGAACTGCCTTCCTCCGCATAATGACACGATCACCGGAAGCTCTGTGACTGCGTGATACCAAGGTCCTGGGTACTTTGAGAGGGGATGGACGTAAAGCCGTTTGACGAAAAGGCCTGATATTGCTAAAATGCACACATGCAATGCCAACTAAAAGGCCAGTCCGTCAATTCAACCAAAGCATTTGATACGACAATGAAGAAGGGATTTCCAGGTTGACATACCATCAAAGGCGACACCAGAAAATGCGAGGCCATTGCCTCCAGAGGATCGTAGGCCGTTCCATTACTGACTGCCTCCATTCTGCAAAAGGGCGCCTTGTCTACAGAGCAGGGCGGGGATAGTATTCGAGTGGGTTAGATGCAGATGATCATGGTCAGCCGAATCGAAGAGCATGTTGGCCTTTTTTATCTTCTGCCATCGTCGAAAATTCAATGCACGGAGGTTTTGGATTCTGAGGAACCGAGGTCCCCATTTCATAGGTTGATATTGGCTCGAGGGCCCAGTCTTTAAGCGAGTGCGATTGCGATAAAATGTAACGAGTCCTTGTACCACGACTATTATTAATGGGTCATGCATTAGGGGCCGCATATGCTCAAAAATAAGGGCACGCATTACTATCGAGCTAACACGACAACCGGAGAGCACGAAACCTTACACTTGAAGGGTAAAACATCGTCAAGGAATCAGCGGCCAAGAGAAGGTGGCATCATTCACGCAAGTTTCCGCTGACGACGTCAAGGGCGTCAATCTGATGCCGGCCATCTGCATCTAGATAAAAATACATCTGAATGTTTAAAAGTACGTGTGAATGTTTGCCGTTAAGCTACAGAGAAACGTTCAGGATTGCATTCCAGGGCTCACCTTGCTGGCGCTGCTGCACCCCAATGCCAAGGCGGTGTGCGGCGACGAGGTCAGGACTCGGAATCGGACACTATTGGTTATGTATCCGAGAGCTACTGATGCAAATGCCGAGACAAGGTTCAACATCCAGTAAGTTTGGACGGCGTGGCGTCATATCGTCCGATCTAAGTTGCCCTTTTTAAGTTGACCAACATTCATCAAGATGCGCGTGATAGTGCTGGGTGTCTCGGGGTTTGTAGGCGGTGGGATCGTCATCCTTGGCAACCTTTGTTTGCTGCTGGCGAGATTGCGAGACCCTAGTCGAAGCTGGTATTACAGGTTCGTTGTCCCGATGCAGCCTATGTACGGTCTGCCATTGGGGTTGGGAATTCCCTGTCCGAGCATGTGTTGTAGAGACATGATGAGGTCGAGCTGGCACAAACCGGTTCATGAACGTGGGATGGAAAGCTCTTGAATACCGAGTCGTCCATCATAGTAGCGGCCTTCTGACGGATATGGTAATGTGATAGAGGCCTAAGTATACAAGGATCGGCTGCTAGATCTGGCTTTGCAGGCTCGCACCCACCCGCCATAGCGACATTGGTCAGCTTCGGCTCGAGTTTGCCCGTTTCCTTTTGACTGCGCGTTCCACAAGATTGAGAACTTAATGATCTAGGTTTATGATACGAGACCAAGATAAACGCTGCAGTGAATTGTCCCTTTAAAGTATTAAAAGCATACGATGTATCTGACAAGGGCGGTAGCTTCTACTGTCACACTCTACTTATGACACATGTTCCTATTTAGGCTTGGATATATATTAGGTTTCTAGGTCACGAGTAGAGTAAATAAATATATATAATATAGGCATAGTATAGAAGATAAGAGTAAGTAATATATTATAAAATAAAAAGCTATTAATTATTATCTTTCCCCTTTCTTTTTAATTTCTTTATTCTTATTTCTTTCTTTTAACCTTAAATAATTACCTTTTTTTATAATATAATTATTATATTATTTTTATATATATATTTCTTTTATTATCTTATCTTAATATTTTATTTTAAAATATATTATTAAGATTATATTTTTAAATATATATTATATTAATATTATTTAATTATAATAAGGCTTAAATATAAAAAGATTTATAGCTTATCCTTAAATTATATAATAAAGGTTTTTAATAAATTGCTTTTTTTTTTAAGCTTTTATCTTAAAAGCTATATATTAATATTTTCTTATAATTATATAATATTTATATAATATAAAATTAATATAAATAATATAAGATAAGATATTTTCTTTTTCTTTATTATAAAATTATATAATAATTATTAAATAAGATTTAGAAGAATAAAGTTATAATAATTATATTAAGTAGATATAATATTTTATTATAATTTTATTAATAGCCTTACTTTATATTATATTAAAGATTATTCTTATTATTTTTAAATAATTATTATTTTAAATAATATTATTATTATTAAGTTTATAATATATTCTTTTTATTTTATATTTAAGTTCTTATTATCTTTCCTTCTTTTTATACTTTCTTTTCTTTTTTTATTATATAACTTAATAATTAATAAGTTTTTTTTAAAATCTTTTAATAATTATTATATTAATATAATATAATAATAATAATAATAATAAAAGTAAATAGTTTTTTTATATTATATATATATAATTATTAATCTTTTTAATAATTAATTAATTTATTAATTTATTAACTTATTAAAATTAATTTATTATTCTTTATCTTAATTATATAACTTTATTATTATATTTATATAATAATAATATACTTATTAATATTAATAATTAAATATTTATTCTTATTTTTCTTATTATTATTATTATAATTATAATTATAAATTATTTCTTTTATTCTTTATATATTATTTATATAATATATATATAATATATATATATAATAATTTTATTAATTATTACTTAGTTCTTTTTTAAAAACTTTATTCTTTCTTTTCTTAATAGCTTTAATATTTAAATATATATTTTTTTATTTAATAAAATATATATATATTAAGATATCTTTATATTAATATTATATTATAATTATTTCTTAAGAAAAAAAAGAAGATTATTATTAAGGGCGCTATTTATATTATATTTATATAATATATATATTATATTTAATAGCTTTTTAAAGCTTTAAGCTATTAATATTATAATTAAAATAATAAGTATTTCTATCTTATATATATATTATATATAATTTATATTATAAATATTAATTTAATTTTAAATATTAATATTTAATATTATTTTTATATTAAAAATAAGTATAATTATATTAAGATAAAATATTTCCTTATTTTATATTATTATTATATAATTAAAGTTAATATATTATATAGATTTTATTTATTATTTAAGCCTTTCTTATTATCTTTTTATAGTTTAAAGATTATAAAGATTTATTTATAATAATATATTTATTCCTTATAAAGTATATTATTTATATTATATTTATATAAGTTATTTTTATTATTAATATTATAATATTAAGTAATAAATTTCTTAACTTAATATATTATAATATTATTATATTTAAATTTAATATTATTATATTTATATATATTTTATATAATATAATTAAATTATATTATTTTATTAAGGCTAAAAATATTAATAAAAAGAAGGAATAATTAATAAAGCTATAAGAAGTAATAATTTTATTAAAAATATAAGTAAGTAAGGCGTTATGTTTTTATAAATATAATATAAAGGTATTATAAAGGTAATATTAAATTCTTAAGTAAGTAAAAATATATAATATTAATATAAGAAAAAAATAATAATATTTATTATATTATATTAATATAACTTTATTATTATATTAATAAGTTCTTAATATTATTTTCTTAATCTTACTTTATAATTATAAATTAAATTATTTAAAATATATAAGTATAGCTTTTATAAATTATTATTATTATTATAGCCTTTTTAATAAATAAGATATTATTATTTTAATTATAAGCCTTTATATTTAAGAATTCTTTTTATTTTAAATATATTTTTATTATTAATATTAATATATAGTTATAATTTAAATACTTTATTTTTATATAATATAAATAGTTTTAATATTATAATTAAAATAATATTATATATATAATATATAATAAAGAGATTTAGTTTATATATAAGATTATAATTATTAATTAGCTTAAGGATATAAAATAAACTTAGATATTTCTTAATAAATTTCTTATTCTTATATTTTTATTATAAGTATTTAATAAATATTATAATTAAATTATTTTTTATAAATTTCTTATTAAAATAATATTTATTATATTACTTTATATATTTTATATTTATATAATATAAGCATTATATAATTTAATTATATATAAATTTAATATCCTTTTTTTTTAAAATAATATTAAAAATATTACTTTATTATAATAAAGATATATTAATAAATATTTAAAAATTATAATTAAATAATATAAATATTAAGTTAATTATAATAATTAAATATAATAAATTATTATATATAAATTATATAAAGTATAATAACTATATTTAATTAATTTATTTAAAGTTTTTATATATATAAAGATAATATTTAAAGTTTTAGTTTTAATACTTTATTTAATTATTTATTTATAAGTAAAAAATAATATTTAAGTATTACTTTATTTTTAAATTAATATAAAGCTTTATTTAAAAATAGTTTATAAAGAAATTTTTTTAATTAAATATAATTCTTTTAAATATCTTAAATATTATAAAGATTTAATTTATTATAATATTTATAAGGCCTTTATTTATTAATTATAAGATTATTATAAAGTAAATAATATACTTTATAAATTTATTAATTATTATTAAGATTATATTATAAGGTTTATTATTATATAAATTAATAAATAAAGGTAATTTAATAATAAAATTTATAAAAATCTTTTTTTATAATTAATTAAATAAAGATAATAATATAAGAAAGTTAAGAAGATAATATTTAAATATTTTTATTTATTAATAAATTATATATAAATTAATAAATTTCTTTATATTTTTATAAAAAAAGTCTTAATAATAATAATATATAAATAGCTTTATTAACTTACTTATATTAAGATATTTTATTAATTTATTATTATAATATATATTTAATAACTTTAATTATATAACCTTACTACTTTTTAATATATATATTTATCCTTTAAAATATAATAATTCTTTTTTTAAGTATTATATTTTCTTAACTTTATTATAATACTTTTACTTTTTATATTATATTTTACTTTATATAAAAATATCTTCTTATTATAAATTTTATAAATATATAATTATTAATTATTAAAGCTATATAATTATTATTATTATATATTACTTTCTTACTTTATATAAAAGAATATTTAAATATATATTTTAATCTTAAATAGCTATAATTATTAAATATATTTTATATTTTAATATTATTTTTTTATATTATTTAAGGCTTATATTTTTAATATATAAACTTATATTTTAATAATTATAATTATTAATTTTTAAATCTTTCTTAAGGTTTATATTCTTAATATATAAGCTTATACTTTAATAATTATAATTATTAATTCTTAATTTTCTTAAAAATATAAAGTTACTTAATCTTTATAATTTATTCTTTATTCTTTCTTCTCTTTATTTATAGTTTAATCTTCTTAATAAGCTATTTATTAAGTTTTTATCTCTTAATTTATATTTAATAATTAAGTTAATAATTATAAGATTATTAAGTTAATATAATTACCTTATTAATAAGTTTTATTTTATATATTAATATTTTAAATTTAAATAATTTATTAAGATTATAATAATATATTATAAGTATTATAAATAATGCCTTTAAGTTATAATAATATTAATAATAATAAATAACTTTAAATTATTAACTTTATAATATTATTTAATTAATATTAATTTTTAAAATTAAAATATAATAAAATATTATTTATTATTTAATAATTATAAAAGAATAAAATTAATTATAATAATAAATATATTTATTTTAATATAAATTAATAGATTTAATATATAATATTATAAAATAAATATTATTATAAAAAAAAGCTTAAGATATTTAAATATAGCTTTTATATTAAATAAAAGTATTATTAGCTTTATTACCTTATTTTTTAATAAATTAATAAAGAAAGAAATAATTTTTAAAAAGGCCTTAATAAATTAATAATAAAATCTTATAAATTTTAAAAAGATATAAATATTATAAATATTATATAATAATAGCTAGTTTTTAATAGCTATAATATAAACTTACTTTATAGCTATTTCTTTAAGATTAATTATAAATTTAAGAAATTTAATTTAATTTATCTTAAACTTATATTTCTTAAGATTAAAAAATAAATTTTATTATTATAAGTATTTAAATATATTATATATATATATTATATATATATTATAATTATTATTATAAATTAAAATATTATTTAAATATATAATATAATAAATATTAATAAGTTTTATAAATATATAATTAATATATATTTAAAATATAATAAGGGCATTAATTAACTTAAATAATAAAATAAAATATTTAAAATATTTATATTTAATATAAAAAGCTATTTTTTATTTATTATTTATATTAATTTTAATTTAATAATATATTTTATAAATATTTAGCTTAATATAAATCCTTATATTTTTAAGTTAATCTAGGATTTCTAAGATTAATAATAATAAGGTATAATTTTTATAAGTAATTTAATTTAATATATAATAATTAATATATAAATATAATTTACCTTTTTTCTTAAAAATAAATATAATAAATATATTTATTAAATTAATTAATAATTTAATAACTTTTTATATAAATATTTTATTTAAATAATATTTAAATACCTTTAATTTTATACCTAAGAAAGAATATAATAAGCCTTAAAAAGGTTAAATATTTTCTTTTAAGTTAATTTTATAATTATTTAATATAAGTTTTAATAATATATATAATACCTTTTTTAAATAAAAATTCTTAAACTTATTATATTTATTAAAAAGTTATAATATAAATATAGTTTAATTATTATTTTTATTTTTATTAATATTAATAAGGAAAATTAAGTAATTATATATAATTATAATAATAATATTTAAGGAAAGTTATTTATTTAATATATATATATTAAGCTAGCTTTTTTATAATAAAAAATATTATTAATATCTTCTTTATTAAATTAATAAATTAATTAATTTAAATTATAAGAATTTTAAGATAATATTATTATTTAATAATTTAATAATAATAAAATAATATTATTATATTTATATTATATTATAAAAGTTAATTATTTTAATAAATAAAAAATAAGTATTATAAAAAGAAATAAGTTTATAATTAATTATAATAAGTTATAATTCTTTTTTAAAATAATAATAATATTTATATATAATAATTATATTATAATTTATTAAATTCTTCTTTAATCTTAAGTTAATAATAACTTAAAATAATCTTATTTAATTCTTAATTTAAACTCTTATATTAATATAAAGTTATTATTATTTTAATATTATAAAGTTTATAATTTATTATATTTTAAATTTAAAGGGCTATTAATTTATTTATAAGAAGCTTTCTTTATATTATAAGATTATATAATTCTTTTTCTTATAATTATAATATAAAATATTTAAATATTATTTATTTAAATAATTCTTTAAATTATAAATATAATAATTATTTTTTTATAATTTAAGATATATATTAATATAATGCTTTAGTTAATAATAATTATAATAAATAATTAATAATAAAGATTAAAAGGTTAATATATTAAGTTTCTTTTAAGGCCTTAGCTTTTATTTATTTAATATAATATCTTTATTATATTATTATAAGATAAATAATTTATAAAAGTTTAAATAAATTTAAATAAAATAGCTTACTTAATAATAAATATAATAAATAAATAATAGCTTAATATTATATTAAGAATAAAGTAATATTTATATTATAAAAATATTATTTTAAAAAGTTCTTTATATTATTTTAATATATTAAGCTTAATTAATTAGCTTTCTTTATATAAAAGGAATTTATATTTATATATAAATAATAATATAAATATTTAATAAGAATTTATTAATTATATTATTTATTTAATATAATTTATTTAAGGTATTAAGTAATTTTATTTTAGCTTCTTAATAATATTATATAAAGCTTATAATAAACTTATTTACTTATTAAGTTATTTATATTAATATTATAATTATAATAATAATATATATAATAAAATTAAAGAATTAATTATAAAGAAATTTCTTAAAGCCTTTTATAAATATAATAAAAAAATTAATATCTTAATTTTATTATTTTATAATTAAATTAATTTAATTTTATTTAAATATTTCTTTTAAATAATATATAATATAATTAATTTATTCTTATAATTTCTTAATTTAATATAAATAAAGATAATAATAAAGATTATATAAAAAGGTTTATAAGCTTATATAAAAGTTATTATTATAAATTAATACTAAAAAGCCTTTAAGATAATAACTTTATTTAAGTATTATATCCTTATTATTAGCTATAAATTTAAAATAATAAAGAATAAAAATAACTTTATTAATATTTAAGGTTAAATTAATAAATTAGGTTAGCTTATCTTCTTAAAATAAAAATAATATAAACTTAGCTTTCTTAATATAAAAATATTAATAAATAGCCTTATCTTTAAGTTATTAATTAAGTTCTTTTTTCTTATATTTAAAGATTATATTATTAAAATATAAGCTAAATAATATAGCTTTATTATTAAATTAAGAAGATACTTAAATATTAAGATTAACTTAAATTACTTAAAAGTAAAAAACTTAATTAAAATTAAATAAGAAATTATAAAATCTTAATTATTTAAAAAATAATAATTATATTATAAGAATATATAATATAAATTATTAATATTATATTAATATCTTAAATAATTTATTCTTTAAAGAAAGTTAAAAATAATTAAATTATTAAGTTTTTAAATTATAAGTAAAATAAATAAATATATATAATATAAATATAATATAAAAGATAAGAATAAATAATATATTATAAGATAAAGAGTTATTAATTATTATCTTTTCTCTTTTTTTTTAATTTCTTTATCTTTATTTCTTTTTTTTAATTTTAAATAATTATCTTTCTTTATAATATAATTATTATATTATCTTTATATATATATTTCTTTTATTATTTTATCTTAATATTTTATTTTAAAGTATATTATTAAGGTTATATCTTTAAATATATATTATATTAATATTATTTAGTTATAATAAGGCTTAAGTATAGGAGGGTTTATAGCCTATCCCTAGGTTATATGATAAAGGTCCCTGATAATATGCCGCCGAATGATAAACTGAACCTCATGAGTAATCACCATCTACGACTCTTGATGACTGACTCGATGGTAATGTAATGGTTGTGTAGTGGGAATGTCTATAGGGGATGTCGCTAGTTGTATCCCTGGCCTTATAAGTATCAATCGACGCTCAGAGGGTGTAGGTGCATCCATTTTCCCTCTGTGGCTAAGTTCGCTGCACAACCTGGCTAGGAACTGCTTGATGGTGCAGCGGACCAACTCGAGCATACCATCAATGACTCGGTGTTATAACGGTATGTGCAACGTTTCTCGATGGAATAGTGACTTGATAGTCCACGCGTCTCGTTGGACAGCTCCATGCCCAGATGTGGTGACAGGGCAATCTCCTCCATTGTTACTGTCACGTTACCCACTACAACGACCCGCTATATAAACGCCGCAGCTTCGCCTGCGGCTTGTAGATTTCTAGCTTTTCTCTCTTCGTGCAACAACAAGTTATTACGACGGCTATATACTAGCACCGTAACAGTTACATTGGTTTTGCTTTATAACGTCGGGACGGATCGACTCCAGTCCGGGTTTGATTCAACCATGTTGCACCTGGTCTAAAAACGGTCTTCCCAGCATTTACCTGGCAAGTCGCGCGCAGAAAGTAAAACCAGAACATGAGCTGCTTCAAAACACTGTGAATACGGTCCAGGATGCGCAAGTGGACGGTTGAGGAGTGCCGTTTTTGCAGCTCCGCGGGTATATTTCCAGGCTTTGTACATTCTAAGTGATATTTACACAAGAACCAACGTGCAGTCATCTTGACCAAAGGCCCATTTGAGAAACATTTATGTGCAGCTGTCGCTGCCAGCAACAAAGGTGCCGTCCGAGTTCTCGCATCCGCAAGTTCCGTCATCAGGGGACTTGATGCAGCCCGCGCCCTCTCCACTGGACTCGCCCTCGCCACTATATCAACAAAAAATGCATTAGTCTCTGGTACAAGTCTGGGAAATAGAGCAGGCATAGCACTATGCCACGTAGTTGAACTTACGTCCAGAAGAAAGTCCAGAAGTCCTCACCCGTCGTCATCTCCGAGCTCGTGGGCGCCGTGCATGTGTAGGCGCTGCAGGTTCCGTAGGGGGCGCCGTGGCTGCTGTCGTATTGGTGGTCGGTCTCGAAGACGGCGAAGGTCTGCTGTCCGGAGACGCGGGTGTTGTGCGAGCACTCGGCGGCCTGGATGGCCTTTGAGACCTTGGTGGCTATTTGTAATAAAATGGTCAGCCGTATTGCTCTCAAGAACAATACTATCCGAGATGATTGTGTCGGCAGATCAACTCACCCGAGCAGGCGGGAGATGCAGGGTATTTGCCCTTGGTGTTGGACGTCGCAGGGTCGAGCGTCGCGAGCACCATGGCCGGGGCGGCCAGGAGGGAGAAGAAGCTGGTGAAGTGCATTTTGGCGGATGTTGAGGTCGTTATTCTTCAACTGGTGATAGTTTGGCTGTGGTGGGTTAATTCAGCTAGATCAAGCCAAAAGCGAACAAGATGGGATTTATAGCCCTTCAACTTGCATGCAGCTGGATAATTGTGCCGGATTCCCATGGGGATGCGGACCGGAATTACGTATGGTCATATCGCTAAGATGAGCTCAGGGGCGAGCAAGTGCAAGGCTTAGTGAGGCTCTCCCTATTCCATGACTCCACGGAACAAGTTTACTGTGCCGTTTAAATTGGGGCAGTGGATTCCCGCGAAACAAAGTCAGCCCAGCCAGGTCGTTAGTGGGCCGTCGGAACCGCCACGGTCACAACTAGATTGGAGCCCGCGATCTGGCCCAACTGCCGGCCCAAGGGGGCAGCGGTTACGAGGTCGGACGGGATCGAGCGGCACTACCCGCACCTACCTAAGACCTTCTCTCCCGCAATTGTTATTTTTTCTGTTTCCAAGCAATTGTTGTTCGAGGCCTCACTGTCGATGTGGCCCGCATCGCCCCTGTAACCCTTCCACGGGCCGCTTGCGAGCACACACGGGGCAGGGATGGACCATGCAGACAGGACGATATCACATAAACATGCACGCCAGGCAAATGGACCGCGACGCGTGGGTGGTGGATTGACACGTCCAGACACGACGGATCGACAGCTCCGTCTAATTCGACGGCACACACACGTGTATTTCCGTGCTTGATGCTGTATCGTGGTCCGGCAGTTGCCCCTGCAATTCAGCCCTACACACGATGTCACATCTACATTGTAAATCATCTAGCCGCGTCTTAGACACATCACCTTGGTCGAGGCCGGTCTCGCCCTCACAGATCTTGGTAGATCGCGCAGATTACTTTTAGTCTATTGTATGCAGCTCTGTATAGGTCCACCTTGACTGAGATCAATAAACGCACCTGCATTGGCTCTCCACTAACAGCTTCTCTCGGATCTTCCTGTGGCTCCGCGTCTGTACCAAATCGTCTAGTGACCGAGAGCCGGACTCACGCTCTCCTTCAATGCGAGAGCAGGGTTGGGGTTTGTTGTTTCGACCAAATTGTTGACCCCTGAATGCCCCTGGACCGAGATCCGAAAAAGGATTCCCGGGGCACAACTGCTGCCGAGCACGAGCACGGATGAGTTCGTCAGCTTCTGTCCCAAAAGCTTCTTGATCTTCGATCGACCAGCCATGATTTCCTTTTGGCAAGTAACGGACCATTCCATTGTATTATATGCGCAAGTAAAAGCCATTCAATATCATACGTGAACACAACACATTACGCATTCAGCAGTGCCAATGCATCCTTTCTCACTGAATCTGGTCCGTGTACGTGTTGTAACTTGCTCTACACCAACGGAGGCAATATTCCACGCTAGACCGATATAGTGACATGCACCCAGAGACATCTACGAAAGACAATTTCGAATCAATCTGTTCCTGACAGAAGAGGCCGTGTACTCAAAACAATGTGAGCCTTAAGTCTGGATGCACATGTGACGTGATGGAATCCGGTGCCTTACGCTTTGGCTTAGGTGCCCGCGCTACAGTCTTTGAGTAGGTCAGACTTCACATGTCAATTATCCAAATGACCGGATCAGTGTGTTCCACCCACTTTGTGATCAAATTGATCAGTAGCTCATTATACAGCCACCACGAAGAGAAATTGTCCAAACCAAGCAGCATGAAAATGCTGAAAAGAGCCAATCCTCGAGGCGTGATGTCCATATCCATGACGTCTACCATCACACATTGCCTGTAACGGAGACTAGGATACGATCTCCAAAACATCTCGTTATCTCCCGATGGTTGTCGTGTTGTCGAAACACAGGCAAATGATGTGCGCAACTATACAATAACGAGGAGGGGAGGGTGCGGCCAATCCAATACAGCAAAGCCGATAGAACGCAATGTACCTCCCCACAGGAAGGGCCGCTAAATTCCGGAGCGAGACCACCAAGGACTGCTTCTGTCCTTGGAGATAGGGAGACTAATCCGACAAAGGAACGAATACCGCGAACCGAGTGCCTCTGGCATCGTCATCCAGCCATAAGACGAAGTTATCGGCAGGTCTGAGCCGGCTCTCATCCGCGCTGGGGCTATACCCGAATAAAAGAGACTACTTGACGGAGAGGACAAAGACAAGGCATGCCGCTCTAAGGAACGGGCCGCCAACGCACGCTAAATTGCCGAAATCATCGAGAACTGTTGCCTAAACTGAACATATTTCGCATGAGATGCTCCGGAATGTGTCTTTAATGACCAAGCCATCCATTCCAGTAAAGTGTAACCCGCGGGATCAATCAGAAAAGAGGGAGGCACGCACGCTCAGATCATACCGGAGGACTCAATAGCAATATTCGAGGTGATCGATATGGTCTTATAAAGAATCGTAGCCAAAAGCAATTTGAGAAGATTGGCCGAAACAGTGTGGGAGACCTCTCGAGGAACAGTGAGGCAAGACACTGCGGAAGCTCTGGGGGCACAGAAAGTTGCACCTGAACTTGGACGCCAGATTTCTACGGCCTTAGTTCACAATGAAAGGGAGAAATGGAAGACTGAGCATGACGGGAGTTTCTTAGTCTCGGCAAAATGCACATCGACAAATCGTCTCCGAAAACTGCAAACACGGCCAAGACTCTATCGACGTGTTCATACCAGACTGACAGGCAGTAGATAATGGGATATATCATTTCCAAAGGGTGGCGTGATAACACAAGTAATACCTAGGTAGTACGTTCATAATGTGTCTCCATCAGAAGCGGTATAAGCTACTTAAGTATGAATCAACCTTTTCTAACGTAAGAGTTGTTCAACGTACACCCTGTCGAACCAGCAACATTTGCTAGACCTAATTTCGATTTCGTTGGCTGTAGATTGGGATTCACTTTTACTACACGAATTTGTGGCAATCTTATTGACGCCATGTGGTGGTCGAATAAGTGCTGCTATGGATGCCAAGGATCAACAGTCTTAAGCATTACTGGCCCCCATGAATCACATGCCCCTTCGGATAATCCTTCCTTTGCCCTACGAACGCGTGTAAGCTGAGCTGCAGCCTTACTGCAACGTCAGCTGCAGCCTCAAATAGTTGACTTGCACCACCCACCAAGACGAAAACTGGGATCGACAACTGCAGGGATTGCACTCCGTGCTTTATTAAGCAACGAGCATTGGGACCTGTAAGCAATTATGGAACAGGCTATGGGGTGTGTAACACATGGGCTGATTATTGTTCTTTGTTCGAGGTGGTTGATTACATCTAGCGCTGAACATGTGAAGGCTGTGCAAGCAGTATCCTTTCCCGCATGTACATGTGTACAACCACAACAGCGCTAGAAGGGTTACTACCCTAGCTTACCACGAAATCTGTAGTCCGTAAGTCAAAAGAAGCATCGTAGACCGGTAACCTGACATGACTTAAGATCTCAGCCGAAGTAGTGTCCTTTGTCTTATACACGCGGCCCATTGCAGCTGAAAGGAATGCAAGCAGCACCCTCTCACACATGCCCAGATGCCAATGTGTCATCTCAGCTGACGCAGTGGATATATACAAGGGGCGCTGCCACCAAATGACAGGTCAATGTCAACTTGTACTTCGTCTCATTCTTGAGAGAGGGCATCTGATTGATTTCTTTACGAATTTGGCCCCCTCTGCTACTTGTTCATCGGCTACATAAACGCCACCGCATTCCAGGAGGAACCCAATGACCCGCCTCCATTTCCTTCGCCCAGCAACGAGATCTCACCGTCCCACAACCGGTTGGGAGCACAGCATAAAACACGAGCAAGATGAGCAGCCACAACATACTGACCGGACGGCGTCTTACGTCATTCGGTAAGATACCGTTGAAGTATTTAAGAGAGTGGCTCGCAACTCCGGCGAAGATATGGCAAAGGCTGTTCCCAGGAAGCATCCCGGCTATAATCACGAACAAGATGGCGACCATAGAAGGTGTGACAGGCAAGCAGTTCGTCATCGGGACGAAGGACTACCCCGAATGGAAGTACCAATATGCCACAACAACCCACGGCGTTGACCACGACATGGAGCCCGGGCTGATCATCCAGCCGAAAAGCAAACAAGACATCAAGCTTGCAGTTCTCTATGCCAAGGAGCAGAAAAAGGCCATCGCCATCCGGACTGGTGGGCACCAGTACAGCGGCGCCTCGTCCACAGGCAAGGACAACATCCTGCTGGACCTCCGCGACAGCTTCCAGGGGCCCGATGACCTGGCCTACTTCGAGAAGGACGACAAGAGCTACGTCCACGCCAGCGTGAGCTGGAGCCTGGGCAAGTTCAACGCCTTCCTCGGGAAGAACAAGGCCTTCGTGCCCCATGGGCAGTGCACGGCCGTGCATGTCGGCGGCCACGTCCAGACGGGCGGCTACGGGCAGCTGGGCCGCAGCTT
The DNA here is from genome assembly GCA_022225955.2 of Diaporthe eres. NCBI lineage: Eukaryota > Fungi > Ascomycota > Sordariomycetes > Diaporthales > Diaporthaceae > Diaporthe > Diaporthe eres. The sequence continues at coordinate 12,192,367 of JAKJXM020000001.1, read as the reverse complement.
CGGGCTCTTCGGGGACCACATCCGCTCCCTCGAGATCATCGACCACGCCGGCGAGGAGAAGGAGATCACGCTGGCCGGGGACCCGGAGCAGTTCTACGCCTGGCTGGGCGGCTCCCCGGGGAACCTGGGCGTCCTCACCCACTTCACGGTGGAGGTGCACCGCGACGCCGACTATGAGGGCTCAATGGGTATGAAGGCGCTGCACCTGTACGACACCAAGAAGCTCAAGCAGCTCCTGCAGGTGCTGGCCGAGATGAACGACGACGACGAGTTCCCGCGCAACTACGACCTGTGCATCAGCGTGCTCAGCTCGTCGTTCGACATCCTGGGCCTGATGGGCGGGCTCGACAACCAGATGGAGGAGGAGCACCCGGAGATCTTCGGCGAGGACGGCAACCCGGTGTGGCCGCGCATGATCGTCGTGTACGCGCAGTTTGTGCCCTTCAGCAAGGACGACAAGCCCGACATGAAGTTCTTCGAGCGGCTGCGCACGGGCTGCTGGTTCCAGACGGGCGCGGACGAGAAGCCCATGTCGGAGCTGACGGCCGAGTGGATCTTCCGCAACACGAGGGAGTTTGACCTGCCGTACGTCAAGAGGACGTACTTGACGACGTCGACGGAGCTGAGCACCAACGGCTGGGTCGACTGGGTCGCCGGCAGGATGGACGAGGTCGTCCGGCCGGTTGGGAACGGGCAGTGGCTGTCTGCTCAGCTGCAGTGTTTCGGCGGCAAGCACTCGCGGTTCAGGACGAATGCTGGTAACGGAACGTCTCTCAGCGTAAGTGGAACTCGAAACTGCTGGGACCCCAAGAATTGTGTGCTGACAACCTGTGGCAGTGGCGTGACTCGACTTTCTGCTTCACTATAGACAATTTCCATAAGCCAGAAATGAAGGGCGCCGCGGAGAAGTGGGCGCAAACAAATGACGCGCAGGCTATCGGGCCTGATGGCATCTTCAGCAAGCAAGACCGTCGCGTCCTGTGGGGCTCGTATGGGAGTTTCGACCTCGACGAGTCGTGGCAGTTCTATTACGACGACCGGGCCCAGTATGAGCGGTTGATGGAGGCTAGGAAGGTCGCTGACCCCGATGGGACTTTTACCCCCAACACGTTCTCCGTCAAGCGGGCGGCCTGAAGATGATATTTGGGTTCGAGCGGAGGCTTTCCGAGGCTCTAGGTGCGACAGAATGACCAACTGGCAACCACACTCCCTCTGTTCCTTGTAAGATTAGATTATTTATACCATGATTATATATAACATTCTATTCAGTCTTAATGCAGTTCTAGTATGCAGCAAGTGAAAATCGGAAGTTGCTGAGAGCATATTGAGACAATAAGCAACGCAACAGAACACCAGAATGATCGAGTTGCAGAGGAGAATAAGCTCCCATCAGGAGAGAGTTCTGTATATTGATAGCCTAGCATTTAACATACGACCTCCGAATTTTTACATTTCCCAGAACAACCAAGTCCTTTATGTATGACTAATTCCTCACCCGGCAAGGGATCCATACATGGGGGCTTTTTGTAAATCGATGGAAATCTACAGCCAACGATTCCCGAGCATGCTTGCCACAGGAAGGACGCCGGCACAGAAGCCAGAATGACAGAATCATTGACTGAAGGACTCACTACGGACTGGGTCACTGCAGCCAACAGCCATGGTTGACACCCTGACCCCCAGACACTCTCCATTTCGCAAACTGGTATCATGAGCACATACATATTGGAGCTAGGGAAAGCAGTAGACTGCTATTTGTCAATGCAAATATCGCAGTCGTGTCCCATTGAATTGGCTCGTTACAGCACACCTATCCCAGCAATCGTCTCAGCTCGCAACCAACCGCGTGACAAGGAAGACCTGAACCTCAAAATGCCGCCGGTGGTATGACGCAGTGTTCTTCTCAATTCCTAGCAACGTTGAAAAACACCGTCCACGCCACTCCGTGCCAACATCACTGGCTGTGCTGCCTAATCCCCTGCTTCGCCTTGATACAATGCTTCATTTTTCACTTGCTGACGGTCGCTGGGGAAATGCAAACTGTCCTCACAAACGAGAGGCTCCCGCAAGTGCCGCCTCAAATGAGCCTCTCTGGAACTCCTCATGCAGTGCCATGATCTTCGGGTGCATAGGTGGAAGCATCTGACAAAAGGCCGTACCGCAGATGCCCGCCTCGTGATCCATAAACCACATCATGCACGGAACGCCTTCCCAAAACGTAGCCCCTGGTCTGAAGCGGCCTTCTTGACCACTCAGGGCCACCATACCAGCGAAGGACCACGACTTGCGAATTGTCTTGGGGATGCCCATGCCAATGAATTGCTCGTGCGCAGGTGAGAGGACCAGATACTTGTTGAACGCCTCCTCTGCTTTGCTGTCCAGCTGCGGCCGGAAGAGCTCTGTGTAAGACTCCGCCGTCAGGAGACGGTTGTCGCGTCGGAACAATGCCGAAAGGAAGGTATAGTATCCGTCAGCAGATCCAAAGCAACCGCCGCCTCCGAGACATTCAGTCCCACCAAAGAGGATGTCGAAATCCGGTACATCCTCGGCAGGAGGCTCCCCTGCATCATTGATGGTGCTGATATCGGCCATCCGGTTCTTCATGTCGGGCTTGGTCTTGGGCCAGAAAGAAAATTCTTTTTCAACCCCCAGAGGTGTCCACTAGGATAAAAAGATAGGTCAGCTTGTCTGATTGCCAGGACGGGAACAAGATAACGGTCCAGACTTCATACTGCCTCGTTTCAAGGACAGGTCGAACCGGCGGGAAGTTTGTAGAGATGAATCCTTGCTGTCTGAAAAAGACGAGCAGGGAAAGCAATCTTGGAGAAGTAAGAAAAGCTCACAATATGCTTGTGCATGAAATCTTCCAAGGTCAATCCAGAAGCTATTTCAACCAGCCTCCCTGCCCAATCGCAACCCGCGCCGTAAGCCCATCCGGTTCCCGGAGCAAACACAAGTGGAATCGCGGACTTGTCAGTAAGAAGTGGACCCGACCACGGTACTTCGTTGCGAGAAGCACGCCAACTGCCAAGGAGCGGGTTGAGCCAGTCGTACTCGTGGCCAGACGTGTTGGAAAGCAGCATGCGGAGGGTGATAGGTGTAGAGTCGGCTTCGAAGGTGGCCTCGTTCTTCTCATCGTCGAACCCGGTGATGACCCCATACCTGCCCATCTCCGGCAAGAGGGGCCGAGCGTCTTTGTCCAAGTCTAGTTTGCCTTGCTCGACACATTGTAGGACGGCCACGGAGGTCATGAGCTTCGTTGTTGAGGCCATCGCACAAATGGTTGAGGACGTGAAGGGGTCATCTCGTCCTTCCTTCAGACTGGCTCTTCCAAAGGATTTATGGTACAGAATATCGCCTTGAGAACGTCAGTAAGAGCCGTTGATCACTCCACCCTAGACAAGATACGGAGAAGTGTCTCACGCTTCTATGCGTGTGTCCTGCTCCTGGTCCATGCTTACCGTTTTTTCTGCCCGCGATGGCGGTTACTCCAGGAAGTAGCTTCGAGGAAATAGCATTTTCATAAGCCCTGCTAATTCTGTCTGTCATGTTTTCATGGAATAGGAACTACACCTTGTATCAAGATCGTTGAATAGGCCGACAGTCTGGGCTTTCAAGGTTGCGAGAGTGATTGGGATGGATTTGGAGAATCAAGAAAGATAGAAGAACGAGCAGGGGCATGGCCTCACCCCGCAAAACTGGTGATTTGAGTGAGCGCTAACGGCATGGCATTGCTGATCACTTCGAGTAGCCTGCATCTGCAGCATATCTTGCCGTGCCTCCCTCCTACATACATGTGTACACGTGAACTTGGCTACCGTGCGCCTCACTATTTGCGGAAGAGATTTACATATCCACACTTCCACCGCGTGCCTTAAATTACCCCACATCTCCTCTCCACCTCTTCCTTTTTATGACATCCCTTTTTTAGTTGATGTTGTTGGGCATTAGGGTAAGCTCATTGTTGGTCAACTCATGCCAGGCTCTGACGAACCAGCCCGCTGATCCAGCGTCCCCAAGAGAGGCTCGCATCACAGTAACTAGTCAATTCGAAGGCAGCAGTTTGTTGATTTCAAGAGTATCCGTTCCTGAAAATACATATACAATGCCCCGTCGGTCTTCTCGGTCTCGGTCAGAACGCGTAACCTCTTCAAGCACCTAAGATTGAGTTGGAATGGGCCAGCTATCTTGGAATCGACAGGCGACGTTTCGATCCTTGGTATTATGCTCGGAAGCCTTCTTGCCTACCTGGTTACTGTGGAAATGTTCCGCCTCTACCTCCACACACTTGCCAAAATATTTGGCCCATAACTGGCGGCCGCAAAATAATGGTACGAATCATACATCCAACGCTTTGATGCAGACCTTGGAGGACAATGTATCTCCCACCCTAGGGAGTTGCGCACGGAATGGGGTTGCATTTGCAGATCCCTGGAAAATTGACATCAGCCATGGTGTCTCCTCCCTGTGCTCTACATAAGCACGAAAAGCTAAGACAAGCCTGGCTGCTTTGAATCATGATTTGGGTTTTTAGCTTCTGAGCATCACATCCACAAAGTGCGTCTAAGTGTTCAAGATCCATTCTTTGCCCAAGTTAGAATTACTAAGCTTACCCCTATACGATCTTTGTCTCCTTATAAAGGTATTTGTAATAATTCAGCGAGAGAAGTCTTAGGTTGAAAAGGTGTGTTGGAGAGCTCAAGCCTTTGAAGACTTGGTGAACCACGGGTGTTTATAAAGCCCAAGCACAGTGAGACCATTAGCTGGTAGAGAGTTTTGACACAATATGAAACTATGATTTCGTGATTGCCGGACGACGTGCAGTATCGATGTAAACTGGTCTCATCCCATCATACTCAGGCGCTTCATACACACTGGTAATTATCCCTCTTACTCCAGCAGTCTTTTCTACCAATCTTAGTATAGATGGTAGGAAGTCGGTCCTCAGGTCAGCAGTATCGTCCGCAATGCAAGCTTCGACTTTATCAATAAGGATAAACAAATCTCCCACATTTGTGGCCAATCGCTCGAATATCTGCCACACGCCGGAGAACGTCTTGGTATTTCTGATCCGGATCGGGCTGAAGTAGACAGCGTTCTCATACGGAACCTCTGGATGCATCTCGAGAAGCTGGAAAATCAGTATTCGAACTAATCGAGTTGGAGTGAGAGTTCGAGAGTTATCCATGAAATCGGAACAGAAGACATAGACTATGTTCACCCGATGAGATAGTAGAACCTGGGCAATGTCAAGGGACATTTCGGTGACCCAGCTGTCCTGATGGCCGCACGAGCCGCCGACCCACAGTATTGAGGAGGGTGCACAGGACCAGTCCAGGAGCTCGTCGAGAATGCCATTGTTTTCCCAATGGTCCTTCTGAGAGAGGAAGAAGCCTTGTGCAGAGAGCCTGGCAAGAGCCTCACCGGCGTCCCAGTATGAAAACGGGTCTGAGGCTATGACAGCATCTTGCAGCCCAAGAGCATGAGTAATCATGCTATGCATTTGCATCTCTGCGTGCAATGAGCCAAAGGTGTTCTGAGCTAGCTCTCATTCGCAAAGAGGTATGGGGAGGCTTACGGGTGATTGCTGACCCAAATTTCACAATACGGGTATGTAGAGTCTCCAAGCCGAAGCTAGCTGCTGTGCCAATGTAGTGCATACTTTCTTGGAGTCGGATGAGGTCTTCACATATCATACATCTGTCAGCAAGCCGAATCTCAATGGCATTGCCGCCGCTCGAATATGCCAACCTTTTCCAGTACGGCTGAGTACTTCTTGGATCTCGTTGGCTTGTGCGCTTTGTGCCGTGTCTTGTAGCAGTGTAGCGATATCTACATTATAATCAGCATACTACCAAATCAAGCGCGTGTTTGGTAATTCGAACCTCGTTCCATTTTGGTGACAATAACCTGAATGTCTGCGGTTTGTGCTTCGTGGGCGACGTTTTTGAGGTCAAGCATTTTGTTTACCTCTTTTTCAATGATCGCGATCGACTCCTCGAACTTGGGCTTTGTGCGAAGCAACGCATCCGCTAGCTTCGCTGTACCTCTCGATCAGCATGCTTCTGCACATGTGAACGCGAACGGCATGCTCCAAAGACAAACCTAGACGGCCGCCGTGATAATAGCTCAGGGCATTATCAAGAAAGCTCATAACTTCGGCATACAAGTTTGCAACGGTAAGTTTCATTTGAGCAGTCGGGAAGGTAGTGTTATAGAAGTCAATGACTGGGAGTTTGGCGGCCAGTTTGTCCAGGTGCTCCATTAATGCCTCCTCCCTGTCAGCCTTCGTTACGACCGCCTGGCATTTTGATATGGTCAGTAGCTGGAAATTGCACGTCAAGATTGTGGTTCTGGACAATATTACCCGGAATAGGAGGACAAGCAATCCAAAGGTAACAGTGTACTCAGGACTCTGTGGTAGCATCGGATGCACTAGTGCGGCTGTCTTGTCCACGACCCTGCAAAAGTTCTGGAAGAATTGACGTGTCTTCTCAAACCATTCAGGCCGCTTCTCACGCTTCTGCATCTCTATTAACACGAGCTCAATTCTGACCTTGACTTCGTTGCCGTCATTTGGTGGCGTGGAAAGAAGTTCTTTCTCGTCGTGTGTCAAATCCATGTTTGATAGCCGTAGTCTGGAGTTTCGACAGGCCTCAAGGGCTGACGCATAATGACTGGAAGACATGATCAGTGTATGCACTTTCCATGCACAAAACGATCAAAACAGAAAAAGGAATCTGAACGGAATATGGCGAGGCATTGGAGGGAGACAGTGAAGTAAGACAACTTCGGCGCCATGTCCAGTGATGATATGAAAAATATCTATGAAAGACCGACCCGTAATCGCTGCCGGCTGTATACCATGCGCTCAACATAGTACCTGACTCCATCCTGCAGATGGAATAGAGCCAGCTGGACCGAGATCTGAACGATATTGACCCTGTATGGCTCTAAAGGACCATGACACTTGGGGAGAAGGAGAGTTTAGAAGGTAACTATGCTGTCGGCTGTAGGCAAGTGATGCCCGCGAGGATGACACGATTCCCGATCTTCGTACCACCATACTCTTTCCCCACCTTGACCTTGATGAGATGCTATGAATGCGGAATGAGCCGTTTCAGCTGGAAACCTCCAGTCAGCGACCTGCAGCGTGGCAACCCGATCTCCGTCGGCCCTAGCATGCCCGCACAAGTTAGCCAATAGCCGCATGCCACGACTGATCATGCAGTGCAGCGTACAGTATTCCATTGTGCAGATTCGCTAATTCACCCGAGATTGTGGCTTCATTGATGTGATCTAAGGAATGTGTTGCGATCTTGAGCCTCGAACGAAAGGGTGGTCAGCAGAGACTTGTCCAGAGGGGAGGCGCGGGTCAGGACTTCCAAGGCTGTTTGATACGGCATGCTCTCGGGCCAAGACCTCCTGGCACAGGCATAGTGCCACAGGTACCACAGCAGCAGGCGAGTGGCAACAGCGCATTTCCGACACACAGAGCTCGGTGAACTATTCTTCTACGTGTCAGTGTCGAAAGCAATTGGGGTGATACATAATCCCAATGATGGTTCCAGCTTGCTGGACCTTCTGTCGCGCGATCTGTTGACCTTCCAGATCATCTCTTTGGCCTCCACAATCACGTTGCCCACAATCATTTCGATCGGACAGACAAGGTCTTGCTAAGCCATGGACACTGACTCAGTTCAAAAGTCTCTAATCGCAACTACCAAAAGGCGTCCACCACCTCCGCCTCCCAAGAAGAGCACATTGGCCGCCCGTTTCCCATGCAGCCCGGCTCCAGGGGTCGAAGCGCCTATAATTCCGCCCTTGAACCAAAATCCTTCAAAGTCAGACAAGATTCCCGCTTTTGACGAGTAAGCATAGCTCGCAGACCAAGACCTAGGGTACATGACAGAACCTGCCACTAATTAGGGTCTGTCAACAGCCAACAACATGGAGGGCATGGTAAGGACTTATCTAAGATCGCAGAGGGTGTGAAGGTTTCACAACTTCCTCTGTCCGATATTCAAGAAAATGAGTCCAGCCAATCCGGAGGAAATCAGCAGCAGACTGATGAAACCGCGCCAGTGCCTGTGAAATTGACCGGTGTGGGCGTGATGACCAAAGAAAAGGGCGGTAAAGAGACTATAGTCGACGAGGCACTCTGGGATCAGTCACCTACGGCCTCGCCGTCTGACTTTGCTTTGGTTGTCTTGTGGAGATTCGGGGGCATAGCCGAGGTGACTATCCAAAGCCGATTCTTGGTGTCGATTGTCATGGAAATCCTTCCCCGCACGGATTCTTTGGGCATAAGAAAACGCCCCGATTCTCTATCATTTAAACGTCCGTTCATTCCGTTGTACTGGTTCTACGACAGTATACTTCAATCCGCAGGCAAGCAGGGCACACTAAGTAAGGTTGACTCTCGAGATCTGAGCATCCTGCGGTACTGGTACGAGAAGAACCTTTTAGCCTGGCATGTGGATATTCGAAACACTCTCGACTCTGGCTACGTAACCTTTGACACCTTATGGGCGCTCTACAAGCCTGACGACACTGCATACACTCGAGATGGGTTTCAACAACCGCGACTGGGAATTGTCTCGTCGACGAACTATGACACGGACTTCGACCCTGTCTTCATTCCATATACCCATCATACTCCAAACTTCCTTATCATACTTTGGCATCAGGACTGGGACTCATCACTCCAGGTGTTCAAAATCGAGGCAGAGGAAGTCGTTATCAAGGCCTACGCCGGATCCCGTCGCATCACGGACCTCGAGATTTATCCATTGCGATACTACCACGAAGGCAGGCAGTCCGACATCAATGATCTTCTCACCAGCTTGGAGGCACGCGGTCGACATTGGAAATCCCTAGTACCTCGTCCAAGCTATATGATCCATAAAGGACCAGTTGTGCAGTTGGAAGGATCCAGCAGTGGAACGCACAAACACGTGGGTCCACACGTATCCATCCACACATGACCCACAGCACTGACACAGCATCGAACCAGCTCGACGAACGGCTTGTTATTGACCACTCTGGCTTTGTGCTTTACGGCGAGCAAGATCGCGATAAATACTCTTCGAATACGCCCGACGAGCTGAGGAATTCAATTAACACGGACAGTTTCGTTGATGTACGCGACGAGCAGGCTCCTTCAGAAGATTTCTCATCCATCCAGGCGCAGCTGTGTCCAGCAACCGTAAGAGCGTGTTCGCCCCTAACAATGAAGTGGTTCGATGTAAATATAGGGAACTTAACAGACATGGTATGGGCCAAGGATTCCGCGGAGGCTCTTGTGCTGGCGGATACCAAGACAAAGGATGCACTTGTAAGTTTGGTGCAAGCTCACAGGAGTGGAGACGCGGGTGACATGTCCAGCGACGTAATTCGGGGAAAGGGCCAGGTAAACTTCTCCCAAGACGCCTTCAAGCCTTCCAGATAAAGCTGACCATGCCAGGGCCTGATCATTGTGCTACATGGGCCTCCAGGCGTTGGTAAAACACTAACAGCTGGTAAGCCTTCCCGTGTGCTAACACTAAAAGGCAAGGAGCTTACATCAGGCTGCACCAGAGAGTATGGCCGAGGTATCAGAGAAACCGCTCGTGACGGTCGACGTCGGCCAGCTTGCGTTTGAGCGCTCAGTCGACAGTCACCTAAGATCGATCTTTGAGCAGGCTGTCCGATGGGGTGCTGTATTGCTTCTGGATGAAGCTGATGTAGTCCTCGAAAAGAGATCGTATGAGAACCATGCTCGGAACGCTATTGTGTCTGGTAGGTATTCACATTCAACTGCAAAACATGCCCATGGAGATGCCAAGGCCAGGAATTGAACACTGCCCCTTCATTCTTTGAAGCTTCAGCATTCATAGGATCTAATGATGTTCCATGATCACTAGTGTTTTTACGAATGATCGAGTATTACCGCGGGATTGTTTTTCTGACTACCAATCGTCTGGGAACCATCGATTCAGCCTTCCAGTCCAGAGTTTCGCTCGGAATAAAGTACGGCCCCTTGCTCACGGAACAGCGTGAACAAATTTGGCAGAACCTGCTCGACAGACTAGGACCGTCTGAAATTGAGTCAAGGCAGGATATCGTAAGTCACCTGGATGTTATGAAGGGCTGGGAATTGAATGGCCGGCAAATTCGAAACATCCTGAGGATGGCTCAATCCGTTGCTTTTACTGAAGAGAAAAGACGCGGAGCTATGCGATTCAAACACATAGAGAGGATGATGATTCAGACGTTGAACTTTCAAGATTGTTTCGAAGAGGGCTATAAAGAGGCACGGTCGCAGCTTAGGATCGTGGATAGGACCTTCCGCGAGAACAGGGTCTCGCGAGTCCAGATGAGCCAGAGTGGAAACCATACAAGCAGCTATGGGTCCATTATGTCCTAGGTCAAGGGGTGCTCTGAGTTGAACAGGTTTACAATGTATAAAGAAGGATGAATGTGAAAAATGGGGGGTGGGCGACATTTGGAGGTAGATGGTTTACTAGTTTGAGTGAGTGCTACTGGAACGACATGGCATTGCTGGTCACTTCAAGTTCAGATAGCTTGCATCAATAGTCAAAATTAACACCATCAACGTAATATGCGCCCTGTGCAACTCAAGCGATTATTTCGGGCCGCTAATGGCCTGATTTCTTTATCCTCGCAGGCTTGGCGTTCGGCGTTGTGTCAGTCATGCATTTGCATTTGCATTCCAACCTGTTGGCTCTAACATGGTTCCTTGAATGGGTGACGAATAAGAACTTAGCGGCTCCTCGTGACTGGAGCTTTAGTGTCTGCTACTGTTGCGATGGATTTTTTACAACCTTTGAACGAAACGATTAGACTTGGTATTTCAAAGTCCCAAGGTTCAGATGGGTCCAGTGAAATTTGCGAATCCAGCCAAATGGGTACCATAACCGGCGGAACATGCGCCGTTTTCCACAATTGATTACGAGGCATTCTCAAAAGTGTACTTGCATTTCCCAGGCTTCGCACTCACAATTTCGGCCGTCACAGAAGACCAAGATATGAAGCCCGCCTACTGCATCGGCTTTCATCCGCGTATACCACGATATACGTTGTATCCGATCCATTATCAACATTCGATCCATTATCGACATTCGATGGTATAGGTACCTGTCTGCGGAGCTGGTGAGGTAGCCCAGGCCCTACAGTTTATCAACATCTTTAGTCGTACAGCACAGTGACAGACTCCACAAGTTTCACTCATCACATGTGCATTGGCTTGACGGTCATATTCTGAGGTGATCGTCATCATTACTGTGTCCCTGCGCTGTTGAGTACAATGATCCTTCGAGCGGACAGTCTTTGCACATGGCATGTGGATCGCGATCAAAACTGTCCAATTTAATCTTCTGTAAGCCGAGATAGCTGATGTGCTACTTCTCATGCAGACTTGCACAACGACACTCCTGGGTAGTTTCAGTCAATATGCCATCGAGCTGTGTACCGCGCCGTGCAAGATTGTTGCATTCCACAAGGTGAGGACTGACCACTAAAGCACCTTCAGCCCATCCGGACAATGACGCAGAATTGTGTTGCTGATTTCATGTGGAGCTTCTCACTTCTATCCAAACTTGATGGGCCTGTGGATGAATAGTGTCAAAATGTCCTCCATTTTCTTCTACATGCGTCTTTTCAATAAGTATAGACGATTCCACATTGCTTGTTACCTGGGTACGTTCTGATGGTGGTCAGCATTCTCGAGTCTGTTGGTGAGTTATGTGTCGTTTGGCTGATCTCTTAGCCAGCTACCAGTGGGTGAGGCTCATCTATCAAGGGCTATTGTGGGAAGATATCAGCTACGCTTATTGCCGTGTATGGGAGCAACTTGATGGGGCACCTCCGTGTCGCAGGCCTGCCAGTATAGGTCGCCTGGCGTTTGCAAACGCCAACTGAATCTGTCTCTCTCGCTCTCTCTCTCTTTGTTTATATTACAATTTCAATCACCTTGTCTTCAGAGATCATAAGGAAAGCGCGTCACAAAAGAACACAGTCACAGAATATGTGTCATCACAATTTTTCGACATCCTTATTTGACATTCTGCCCTTGAATTCACTAGCAATGATTTCACATTACAGCCCGACGTTATACATTTCCTGCGCTAACTATTGCTGTATCTGCTGAAGATACAAAGTTAATCCATGGTCTGGATTAAACGTTCGCGTTTTCCTGACTCTCAACAGTATCTACCGCGCGTGCTCTCGCATGCTTCCCTTTACTTGAGCCAGCATGAGACAGGCTCGCTTCATCGTCGATGGTATCTTCAATGAGGTCTTCAGTCCATACCATTCAGTCACATGCACGCAAGACATCATCGACGCGGCATAGTTTGTTGGGAGCGGAAAGCACGGAAGGACTATACCATGAATTTCATGTAGTTAGCAGCAGAAACTCGAACTATTCCAAGTGTGGGGCCATCGATAAACAAGGCATATACGTGAGTCGTGTGGTCGACCAGCAGACCTGTCCAAGCAATGACTCCTTGGAGACGGCGCCTTGAAGTGCGGAGCTTCCACCGATGGTTGATCCGACCGTCCGCCGGAGTTTACCTCCAACTTGGACTGCCCACTAGTGCCCGAACATGCGACAAGGGCTGTGGCAAGTTATGATGATGTGCAGCAACCTCTTCGTTCGCTCTCGGCTACATGCGGAAGGACACAAAATCCTGGCATCACAGTTCTACTGGCCGGAAATAAGAGAGGAAGAAGAGGGGCTGAGAAAGTGGCCTGTGATACTATCGAGAAGGATACACAAACAAACCCAAAGACTGCATGCGCAACTTGGCAGGTCTCTCTTCCGGACTCTTCGAATCTCCGTCTCAGTTATGGGCCCAGCTATGGTCCCCCAAGATCATGACGATGATCCGTGCATCAACCGAGGCTTAGTATTATGGAGATCTGAGAGTAGCAGCGAAGCCAAGTAACATGCCGCTGCGGGAATGCGGAACCGCCATTGAGGGGAAACTGAGGAGATCGTCAAATCCACGGAACATTCCATCCATCACCAACCTCAAACCGGCTATGTGCTTCTCCATGCAATTCCCGGGTTCCCAGGCTTGGTAGTCCGCGTGGGACTCTAGTGAGGTGTTTGCTTGGGCTCCGCCTAGACATTGGAGGAGATGGGCGCCAGCGTGGCCTGGCGACATCGCACACGTCATACTATGATCTAGACATCCGTCCGGTTTGAGGTTCAACCGAGGTCCCACCTAGACTATATCGACACCACCTAACTAGGTAGCATAAAATGAACGGGAAACACAGCACATCCGTGAATCAGAATGCAACCCCTCATTTTTCGTGCTCCCTTCCTAGTCGTATAGTTCACGCAATGGATCAAACAGACGCTCCCATCGCTCGTTATGATGCTCTCGTCATCGGCGCCGGCTTCTCAGGCGTGTCCATGCTTTATCGCCTGCGAAAGCTGGGATTGAATGCCAAGATATTTGAAGCGGGGGACGATTTTGGCGGAACATGGCATTGGAATCGCTACCCGGGGGCGAGGGTCGATTCCGAGTTCCCCTATTACCAGCTGACCATCCCTGAGGTTTATACTACGTGGACGTTCACGGAGCGATACCCAGACCATCGCGAGCTGCGAGCCTATTTCGCACATGCGGATAAGGTGCTGAACCTCCGCAAGGACACCGAGTTCAATGCGAGAGTGGTAGACTGTTCGTGGGACGAAGATGCTGGCGAGTGGACCGTCAAGACTCAACAGGGCCATGTCGCTAAGACGAGGTTCCTGCTGCTCTGCTCCGGTCTGCTGCACCACCGCCATATCCCTGACCTCCCCGGGTTGAAAGACTACAAAGGCGAGCTCTACCATTCCTCATTCTACCCAGAGAATCTAGACCTGAAGGGAAAGCGGGTCGCGCTCGTGGGCACCGGCGCCACCGCAGTGCAGATAACCCAAGATGTCGCTAAGCAAGCGGACCATCTGACCATCTTCATGCGTCAGCCTTCGACCTGCCTGCCCTCGGGACAAAGGCCAGTCTCTGAGGTGGAGAACCGTGGCTGGCACCCTTACCTCGGCGCCATCTTCAAGGAAAGCCGGACCTCCAAGAACGGCTTCCTTCCCGTGGACATGCCTACCCAAATGACCGTGGAAGTACCCGAAGCGGAGCGCAACAAGTTCTGGGAGGACCTCTATTCCCGCGGCGCGTTCGCCATCTGGACTCAGACCTACCCTGATGTTTTGGTATCAGAGCAGGCCAACAAATTACACTGTATGTTCAATATCGCAGATTGGCTCCCGAGTCTTTCATCAGCCCGAGCAGCAACCCTGTGGCAGATACTGATTCGTGAATCCGAGCAGACGAGTTCTGGGCACGCAAGGTCCGCGCCAGGATGACAGACGAGAAGAAGATGCAACACATGGCCCCGCTACCGGCAGAGAAGATGCCCTACTGGATTTTCACGAAGCGACCACCTCTCGAGGTTGACTACTACGAGATGGTGGACAAGCCGTGGGTCGATGTGGTCAACACCAAAGAGACGCCGTCGAAACAGTTCAACGAGAAAGGTATCGAGATGGACGACGGCACGCAGATTGATTTCGACGTCTTGATCCTGGCAACCGGATTCGACGCCTTCAGCGGGTCGTGAGTACTTCCTCACCCAGGTTGTTCTGCGTGTGTAACGACGCTAATGCACCCGCAGCTTGACCAACATGGGCCTCAAGAGCCGCAATAATACCGACATACGCGACTACTGGAAGGGCGGCATCCGCTCCTACCTGGGCACAACCACGTCTGGCTTCCCAAATGCCTTCATGTGCTATACTCCTTTCGCCCCAACCGCTATCTCCAACGGCACCAGCATCATCGAGGTCCAGTGCGACTTCGCCACCACCGCCATCCAAAAGGTCCTGGACTCGGAGAAACAAGGCCGCAAGATCAAGTCCATCGAGCCGACGCCCGCGGCCGAGGACGAGTGGGAGGCATACGTGGATGCCCAGAACGCGCAGACGCTCATGCCTTTTACGGAGAGCTGGTGGACGGGTGCCAACGTCCCGGGGAAGAAGTCGCAGATGCTGACGTACCTCAGGGGCTTGAATGTTTATGAGCAAGAGATACAGGCCAAGCTAGAGGAGTGGGACGGGTTTGATGTGCGCTACTGGGATGCAAACAAGACTTCTACACCAGCGGTTGAAAATGATGCGCGGAAAAGAAAGGCAGAGCATGTCGAGTATGCCCAGCAAGATGTAGAGGATGCGAGTGAGGCGAGGGATGTGTTGCGCCCTACTGCAATTGCGTAGAAGGCTTCAGAACGAATTCCACAGCGTGGATGACTGTATCGTATATTTGCCATGGAGAGCATACTTCATTTTTACAATCCGTAATTTCTCGACCCATCACATCGACAGCGGGCGGCTTTCGCTCACATTTCACGGCCCGCGCTTGTTTCTATGCTGCTGCCGCAGAGTCCCAGTTGCCTACCCTTCTCATGGTGGGCTGCTAGCTGGGCAAGCTTTCTCGCTGTAGGTAGAGGATTAGGGCCATTCCTTTCTGGTGGATGGTGGAGGGGCGCTCACCGAGTCTTTCCTTGGCGTTATGATCCCTGATTTCCTTTTCGTAAGCCTGGCCTCCGCCTTATGCCAGCTCCTAGCCGGCCTCGGCGTGTCAGCCGGGACAGCGTAAGATTTCAACTCTTGCGCTTCTGCTGCGTCCTCCCTATCTAGTCGCAGGAGGTCCTCTTCGGACATATCTATTCGTCTCATGCTCTTAATATCGTGGATGATGCTCACTAGCTCTGCTTCTGAGCACCGTGTCCTGGGCAAGGCGTGCCTCAGGGCTCGGACGTACCGCCACGTGACGTCCGTGGCCCCATCCGAGGAAAAGGCAATGCAGTACGACAGCTTCTGTCCCATGACCTCGGTGTACAGCAGTGGATTGTCCCACCCAGCCGCGCAAGTATCCACATGCACCCAACGCTGCTGATGCTCGCTATACACTTCTGTCCAGATGTTGTCCTCCGCGTTCCAGACCCATCGGACGCGAGATCCAAGCGCACGACAAATCATCCCGAAGCAATTGGAGCTCTCACCCGCGCGGCCTCGCCGTGTTCTCAAGAGGGTGCCGACGTCCAGGTAACGTGGGAACCGTGTGTAAGCCTGGCAGTGTTCCTCGGCGCACTGGTAAAGCTCCACCGCCTCTGCATTCCCAGCCCTTTCCTCCTGGCTCGGCTGCGTATTGCCACGGGGCAATGTGGGAAGTTTGGATCCGCAGGCCTCACATGGCGGGTTTGTTACCCTGGTGAAGAAGGTCCACCTGAAATATCTTGAAAGTGCTCGGATCACACAGTCCTGGTAGCCCCATTCGGGCTTCGTCCCGACACCCTGACTTCGGGCCAGGGAGACAAAGTATTCATTCTCTTCCTCAGCGTCGCTATATATTGACTGGAGATCTATCTCCTTGAGTGCAAGGTCGAGTAGCTCGTTGTTCTCCCATTTGATCGGAATCTTAGACAACGTGAAAAACACGTCTCTAAACCTGGAGTCTGTGGGACCAAGCGGAGGTCCAGGCTGTCCGATATGGGGCAAGGTCATGCTCTGTTGTGTCGTCGAATTCTTGGGCAAGCTTGACTTGCTTTGGACACCAGCGTCAGGTATATCTTGAATTCCGTCACGTTGCCGGGATGGATTCATCCTCTTCTGAACCATCAAGCGCCCGAATTTCTCAGAGATATCACCAACCCAATCATCTGCAGCTGAGTCGGGTTTTGAAGCCATGGGTTGTTGCGCATGATCCAGCGAGGGTTCTGGTTGCACTGCACTGTCGTTCTTGGCGACATTCAACTCTTTCGTTCTACTTTCCGACCATGAGATTGCTTGCTTGGTGGGTTCCTCCGATCGCTCTGTGACTGTGCCTAAATCGGGTGTCCCTTCTTTGTGTGACTCGCTCACCAGTGTCATTATAGGTGTCCTCTTGCTGTCGATTCCATCTCGCGCGGAAAGAGGCTCTGATGACTCGCCCATCAGAGATATCGTGTTTCGAATGATATCAGAAAGAGCCTCGTCTCGTTCGATAGAAGAGGTTCTTGCCTCGGCTGATCTGGAGGAGTTTTCATCTCGTGCTCTGGGAAATGTCGGTGACTTGCCCACCCTGGACACGATATCGTGGAATATGTCAGCAAAGGGGGTTAGCAACGCACTGCCTCTGCTAGGAGACCCAAGGACAACGTGGCCGAACAGGTCCCCATTTGTGGCATCAACTACCCATGTACCGCAGTCACCCTTGTCCAGTGGCTCTTGCAAGCTGACCTTCAACATCTTGACATACGTTTGCTTGCCTGGCGCAGAAGAGTAAGCTGGCGTTCCCGATATCCAACCCTTGGTGATACCTCGAGGTGTGACTGCGATAATCTCCGCCTCCCGCAGGTCTGTTTTAGCGACAGCGTGGACCTTGACAGTGGTTTCGTCGTTCGGCCCGACTTTTATCACATTTTCCATAATGTGATGCCTCGATGAAATCTCTATCAAGGCGTAATCCAGTCCATACCAAGCAGTTCCCCCCTCTGTTGAAAGTATAAATGGTCTGCCAGTCGGATTCAGTGACAATTCTCCCGGATGTACGGCGGATGAAAGGGGTTCTTCTGCGGCTTGGAGACGCTTCAGACTCCATTGTCGCAGTATATCATCTCTCATGAACCGATTGTCTTCTGCATCGTTTCCAACTCTATCGGAAGACTGACAGCGCCCGGGGTTGAGTGCGCTGAGACTGGAAGTTGGTGCACTAGATACATCTTCATCGCCGTCGAGGCTAAGAGCGTCGTCATCCGTATCGTAATCCTCGTCAGCAACCATGGCCTCACTAGCAGCGGTTGGGTCCGGCGTTCCTTCAAGAGCATGTGCAGCAGTCGTATAGTAAAAGTTCTCCCCTAGTCGAATCACGCCACCTATCGTTGCTATGGGAACCGGTGGCACCGAATGGCTCCCATTCGCAAAGACGAAAAGCTGGGAGCCGCATGCGCTCTTGGTTGGTGAAGTCAACGCCATTATGTCACCGCGGTTATACAGCTGTTGTCCTCCCGCTCCAAGAGGCACTAACTGGTCAAAGTCTGGTGGTCGGGGTAAATGGCCAGTCTTGATGTCTGGATAATCATTCAGAATTCCGCTGTCCTTGACTGTATTCCGTACGTCTCGGCGGTGCTGCATTACCTCGCAGCAGAAGATAATGGAAGGCGATGCTAGGCCCGCCGATTTGCCTATCATGTACATTGACCAGGTGACCCTGCTTGATATCGGCTCCACCGCACTCTCGAGGTAGTCTTTGATCTTCGGGGCGACCGCGTTGAACACATCGCGTGCTGGCCCGATGGCTTCCCAGATGTGGTCCCATTTGGCTTTGCCAATGTAGCGTCCAATCGAGTCCTCGGGATTCAGCCAGCCACTGGCAGTAGCCGTCGGTAGGATTCGTTCCTGGGCTTTGCGAAAGATGGCAGTCAACCCTTCCCGTCGGGGCGGGGAAAGAGTCGACAGGCGAGCCGCGAAGGTTTGTGTGTTCATATCCTATGATCGAGGTGATGAACAGTAGGCTCTAGAGGCGACTCAGGCAGTAAGCGATCAAGAGACAGGAAACAAATCGAGGAATAGCTGACCGAACTTGATGACTTTTCTTTCCAACATAGCCCCTCCCACAGCCTGCTGCAGTCATGGTGTGGCAGATGGCGGGGTGGGCCATTGTTCAACTGCATTAGTGGCATGCATATGAGGTGGCCTAGGGCGCAGATTTGAGGACGCATATAGCCAAAATGCCCAATTGGCGTAGTCGTGGCAGTGCTTACTGCAGTTGTCTCGAAGCAGGCTGTGCTTACCTTACCCAGGTCCTGATAACGCAATCCGAGATAATGTTGAGCGCCGAATTCCCAGTTTACTGTCTTTCGAGTCACCAACCATTACTCCGCCCTTCGATCATTCGGTCGATAATGACATTGAATCGCTTCCATTCGAAAGGTTTGCCACTTGATTCAAACCTCTTGGATCACGATGCCCGTGCCTTGAGAGAAGTTACCTACCTGTTCTGGGGTGATGGCTCAAAGTATCTGGAGCAACTCCACAGCCTGAATGACAGTCCGGTTTCATACTGGAAATTCTATACCGAGGAATGTTCCCATGCGCTCCATGATGGTGGAAGACATATTGCCATCAGGACACATGCAGACATTGTGGAAATCGCTGCGCAACTCCAGGCCGGCCTCTCGAGAGCTGAAATCAAGGACCAGATACGCGTGAAGCTGACATCTCCACACCAAAACGAAGACGACATACTTGAAAACTCAATAAACCTGGTCTCGAGTCTTCTGCTCATGATAAATTGCGGCACCTTCTCATACGGCTTCTCAGGTCGGACGGAGCTGCAATGGGTGCAAGGATCGTTACGGCAGCATGTGGCGCGGTATTTCGCGGAGCCGCCGGTTCTTAGCCATGAGAGAGTCAAGTTAGAAAAGAACTTCACAGGCCCCAATCTCAGCCGGATCGCCGGATTGGAAGTCGTGTGGACAGACAACTTAATCGACCATCTTCGCATGTCAGACGATGATACCAAAGTTCACATCTTCCACCATGCCGCATTCCTCGAATGTCAACGCCAGAGCCAGAAGTCCCTCTTGCCAGATGGTGTGGCCGCCGAGACCCTGCAGACTCTCGCACTCCTGTTTCCAACGGCGGACGCAGAGACGAGGAAGTGGTTCTTGAAAGCGGCGGCAACAGCTCAATTAGACGGCCGAGCCATACAATGTGGAAGACTAAGAAGCGACCGGCGGCAGATCGAGAGCTTCAAGTTCTGGAGAGACCGCTTGGTGACGCTGAAACAAGTGTTCGACGAGGCCCAGCCGAGGACCATATCCCAGTGGTGGAATGATCGGAGGAACGGTGTTCAGTGGTACACATTCTGGGTGGCGGTGTTGGTCCTCGTTTTGACAATCGTCTTCGGCTTCATACAGAGTGTCGAAGGGGCCTTGCAGGTGTATGCGTCATTCAAGTCCATGTCCGGCCCCGCCTGACGGACTAAGAACCCTTTGCCACTAAGCAATATCTTGTGGACAAAAATATCATCATTTTGACCATCACTGTGTATTTTGGCAGAGACTGCTCAGAGTAAAAAGGAGAACAAGGCACAGGAGAACCCAGTTTTGTATGACCAAATGCATTCCCTAAATGAGATCTACCCTGATAAAGAAAAGGATCCAATATCGCACGAAATCAAATCCCCAAGAAACCCATCCTCTATCTTACAAAACTCCCTGGAGCCATCCTACCCGCCCACAACTTTTGAGTCAATGGAGCAACTGCGGACTATCCTCAAAAACTTCTGTCCAAGCATGCCCTTAAGAAGAAGGAGCACCAGACCCAGACCCAGACTTCTCCCCATCCGCAGGCGGGGGCTGAGTCTCGCTGGCAGGCGGGGCGCCCTCGGTGCTAGTAGGGGGAGGAGGCGGGCTGGTCTCGTCGGCGCGGCGGACCTTCTGCAGGGTGGTCGGGACGTCGGTGGGCAGCGCGGGAGGGGTGCCGCTGGGAGGGGCACCACTGGGGGCACCGCTCGGGGGAGGGCCGCTGGGCTTAGGTCCGGAGGGAGGGGTGCCGGAGGGCGGGAGCACGGTGGTGGCATCAGCGTCGGAGTCGGCGAGCTTGTTGTTGGCTGCGGGGGCGCCGGACTGCTCGGGGCCACCGGCGGGGGGAGTTCCTGATGGGGGAGTACCGGAGGGAGGAGTACCAGAGGGAGGAGTGCCAGCTGGGGGTGTTCCAGAGGGAGGCGATGGAGGCTCGGTGGTGGAATCAGCGCGCTTCTCGTTCTCGGCGGCACCAGTCTCAGTGGGAGGAGTTCCAGAAGGCGGGGTGCCGGAGGGAGGCGCTCCTGAAGGAGGTGCGCCAGAGGGCGGTGGGCCAGCTGGGGGCGTACCAGATGGTGGCGTGCCAGAGGGAGGAGTTCCAGAGGGAGGAGTGCCTGACGGAGGCGCCGGTGGCTCGCTGGTGGCATCAGCACGCTTCACGTTGGCGGCAGCGTCAGTCTCGGCCGGGGGCGTTCCCGAGGGCGGTGTTCCGGACGGCGGGGTGCCCGATGGAGGCGCTCCTGACTGAGGGGCTCCGGAAGGAGGTGGGCCGGCTGGGCCGGATCCCGACGGGGGAGGGCCGGATGGGGTGCCGGACGGAGGCGGTGGTGGAGCGCTGGACTCGTCTGCTCGCTTGTCGTTCACTGCGGCGTCCGTGGCGGCTGGCGGCTCACCGGACTGAGGAGCGCCGGAGGGTGGGGGTCCAGATGGGGCCCCAGCAGGAGGAGTGCCGGACGGTGGCGGGCCAGAGAAGACTCCAGACGGAGGAGGTCCCGAGGGCGTTCCGCTGGGAGGAGGGGGGAGGCTGCTCTCGTCTGCCCTCTTGACGTTGGCATCGGTGGCGTCGGTGGGCAGGGGAGGAGGGGTTCCCGAGGGAGGAGTTCCTGATGGAGGAGTTCCCGAAGGAGGAGGACCGGAGAACAGGGCTCCGGATGGAGGAGGTCCAGATGGTGTCCCGCTCGGGGGAGGGAAAAGGCCAGTGCCGCTGGGGGGAGCTGGGAGGGTGCTGTCAGCCGGCGCGGCGACGGCGGCCAGCGCCTGGGCAAGAACGAAGTAGACGACCAGCTTCATGTTGATGGTGTTGGTGGAGAAGAAAAAAGGGCTTTGTCGAGGCAGACAAAGAGGTGAATCGAAACTCGAAGTTGAGGCTAAATGTGCAAAGTAAGGAAGTTGTTTGTGAATGAGGATGAGGATGAGGAAAATTCAAACCTCTCTCGTGGTTCCCGTCTCGCCATCTTATACCTGAGATCGTTTCCATGGGACGGTCTCTGATCACGACGTAGTCTTCGTTGTTTCCATCACACGCCGCCACCCAGATCCACAGGGCACGGCGGGTTTGCGTGGCCAGCGAACCTCCCTGTTTGAGGCATAGTGGGCCGTCCACGGGCTGCCATGGACACAGCCGGCCCCGGCACCATGGACGACAGACGACCCTTGGATGGCGTTACTGGAGGCCGCATCAAAGTGAAGTGTTAGTCATGGAATCCCGAAAGAGGCGGGAAAACAACAGGCGTGATGGCGCAGCCGCGCCGGCTAGGAGGTCGTCAACAGCTGGAGCTGTCCAGCCGCCAGGGCAGACGTAAGCCGTCTCCTGTCTCATATTCCTGGTAGGATGTGGGTCAGCGAGAGGTCCAGGTACAGGGCAGTTTCAACAGACATCGACTTAGATCTCTTTGTGTGGTTCGTGTGTTTCGTCGATCCTCGTGGGCTTGTTGAAAAAGGACTGGCTAGTAGGCGAAACATGTTAAGTGGTGGTCAGGGGTTGGACTCTTGACCAGCCGGGATGTGGCTGCCTTTCTGGGCCAACCGCGGAAGGGATTGTGGGGGCGCTTCTGCAGCCATTACGCGGCAGCTCCTGCCCACCCAACGAGCATGAACCGCATCGCCATCGCGCGGCTGATGTGACCCGTTCACCAGGTGAGGCTCGCCCGATGGATTTCTAAATCCGGTCACGGAGGCGACAGCTTTGGGGACCATTGCGGGCCGCGTACGTAGCCAAATGTTTCCCTAGTCTGTTTCAATTTGGCAAGGCGTGCTCAGACTCCCGGTCCCACGCGGGCGGGACGCTGTCACTTCTAATTCATGCTTCTGATAGCCGACCACGGCGGAAAATTAGATATGTAGCCCCATAGGATTGTCAAAGCTTAATTGATGCCAATCCTACCCCTTCGAGAGGTTTATAGCACTTCGGGACTAAACACTGTCGGCGACATGGGTTGCTGTACATACTCAAGTTACGTACGTCAACGTCTGCGATAAATCTTTTTGCAGTGTTCATCCATGTTTGGCATATGGAAGCCCGATCTGAATTAGCCGGTCCCATTGGTTCTTTAGACGTTCTTACGAAGCGGAAGCGTCCAGAATTGTCTAGCAATGGAGGGTTTCGGGACTCCACAATTGTATCGAATTGATGTCCATACTAGATCAAATCCTGAGCGCTCGAATTCTCTACTTGACGGCTTCACCAAGAGAAGCACGGAATTATCAAGCCATTGCTCTGACAAAGATTCAGGCTGTAAAAATTACGGAGCATCTCTCCGTTAGAAGTCCGAAGCGGATCAATACTGGACTTGATCAACATTCTAGGGTATCCGATGATTCAACGACACGACGACGAGATGTCGATCAGCGGAAACAATTTGAGGCAATATACACAAATGAATATTGTAACTGTGACAGAGCAAGTTATTGACATCACTCGGCCGGTTTGCAGCCGTTCACGGACATTCATTCGTCCTGATCATCGCTCAACACGTCGTAAGATACAACGTCGGTTGCATGGCGTGAGATTGCGATCGCTAACCTTTGACCTGTCCACGCGTGCTAGAGTCCTGGATATGGAGCCGAGATGAATGGTGGTAGCTGCCCTACCAGGTCGATGTGGGCCACTCGCCCGGGCGCTAGACCTGCTCTTCCCGGGTAGACATTCCTATCTCCGCAAAACAAGCAAGAACTGAGTTGAGTCAGGCAGGTATGTTCACATGTGACGTGATGGTAGAGACACGCAAGCTGATCATGTCTTTGGCCAAGGAGAGGCTGCGGTCCTCAGCACCAGTCCCGAGTACTCCCGTGAGAATTGCTCAAAGGGGTTGTAAGCGGCCGCAGTCGGACCATGCAACAGTAAGTTCTCGGACCTCAATTGCTCGTAAGGGGAAGCACGGAATGTTCTCTGTGTACAATCTTTCCGGACCTGCATGGTATGCAAGATTTTTGACCGTGTTGTGGCGTCTCCCCCGGGTTTCTCCTGAGCAAAAGGGATAAACGGAACCAAGCCACTCGACCCGGACCCCTGGATGAGGCTGAGCCTAGACCCTCGCCTGTCCTACGCTGAGCCCCGGACTGCGCCAATTAGCATTGGCGTAGGCCCACATTTAACCGCGTCACGTCAATCCGGGGCTCTTCCCGAGGGCAACGTCACCAACCTCAATCTGGCGGCCTCTTCATGCGCACGCGTACCTTCAAAAGCACATCACGACCGCTGTCTACGATTTTTTAAGAATTATTTGAGAATTTGAGGCATCGGAAGAAAAGAGGTCGGCCTTTCTCATCAAGAGATCTCTGAGATCCCTCGACCCGTCCCCGTATCTTCGAATTCTATTTCTGCGCTTCTTTGCTCTGCTCTCTATGAGACAGCTCGGTTCCAAGGTTCTGCAACCACTTTAGATGGGGCTCGCACAACACAGCCGGCACCACGATTTTCAGACCGGCGCGAGAGTGCTGACCCCATTGAAAGGCTGTTCCATCGTGCAACTTCAAATCGGATCATGCAACCGAATCCACTAACTCAGCACACAGTCTCTGTGTGCTTGATATGACGCATGGAAGACACGACGTGGTTTGGCTGATACATGTGTACAGGGTAACAAGATTGTGGTTCAGCTAATAATATTCTTCAGATGCATGTCCTGCTCAAGGTTGGGAGATTTTATCGTGTGCGCGTCCAACATGTATCGACCTCCAGGAGACATCGTGTGTCGTATGGTATTTGGAATCTGCACCAATTCTCTCATGTGTCGACATGTTCTCTTGATCCACGCTTGTCTGGTCTTCCCCGGTTCGCGTGCCTCGGAACTCTGAAACGTGATGGATGGCCCAGATGACTTGGAGGAGCTGCCCTGCGTTGTTCAAAGTCGACGTCTCGGCACACAGTCAGACCATCAGAGCCGGGTCCGATGCTCGTGGCGTACCTTTCCTGCTAATATCTTCGGAATTCTGAGCCTTCGTAGCGGAGTATGAGACGTGGATCTATGGTCAATGAGCAACCATTCCAGGAGTGCCATCGTGGGCAGCTACTCACATCAGTTGTCCTCCTGATGCCGGCAGATTCCATCATTGGCGCTTGACTCCCAGTAGTTGAATTGCTTCCACAGCGGGCGTTGCCGCGCTTGTGGCTAAAGTCCTGCATCCTAATGCTTCTCTCGTTCGCACTCCCGACTCCCATGTAGTGGCTTGGCCCCTCAGAAGCTCTCGACTCCTCGATATTAGAAATCCCAAATGTATTTGGGAACCATTCTCGGAATAGCGGGCGCAGGGCCGGTAGGCAGGCGGTGGTGATGGCCAGGTTGGTCTCGAACGCAGCATAGCTCGGCCCCCATGTGTCCATGAAACGAGTTGGAGGGGGCTCGAAGTATTGCTCGGCTAGCACACAGAATCTCACGATTCCAAAAGCGGTGACCCTGTAAAAGCAGGCATGAGTATGAGGCAGTGGCTCCAGGCAGAAGGAAGGTCGGTACTGACAAACCACCAGTCATGAAAATCATAACTACCCCAAGCTTCGTTGTTAGAGGAAGTTGGGTCTTCATGAATGCCCAGAAAGGCATGGCCAGAACCAGGATATCCGTCAGGATTGTCAAGCATGATGTTGACATGATGAATCCTGCGTGGTTTATCTCGTGCTGGACTCGATGCTGCGGGTCCCAATACCCAGAGATCGGGATGGTCGAGAGGATGGTCGTAACAACCGTCGCGATCGTGAGGCAGATGTTGATGGCATTGATCACCTATTGGGCCCCGTCAATACTTCATGCATGATTACGTTTGGAAGAGCCCTCGTCATCTGGATTCAGACTTGGGTGCAGAAGAACCCTTTGGGGGCTCGATTGATCGTTTGAGGAGGCACCACTGTTTCGACTTACGTGTATAGACCGTCTGATGTTCCTCATGTGTCCTGCAATCCTCAACATGAAAACGAGAGTCGATGATTTGACCAACCCAAGGATTGGGCTGTACAGCAGCTGACTCAGCCACACCGAGAAGCTTGATGCTGCCGCAGCATCCGCTGTCGTCGGTACTTGGGATTGAATCAAGCCGGTGTAGTTGTATCTGAGATCTGGGATGGGATTGAGTCAGCTCCTTTCCATCCAAATTTGATCGGGGCCAGCGTACAGAAGTATTGGGCAACCATGAATCCAATTGAGAGAACCTGCGAATTGTTCAGTGTCAGGATGGTACGTCTTCTGGGGGGGGGGGGCAATGGCAGCGAACCGTGGCGGCGGTCATCAACCAGTCCTCTGCACAATGGTCGAATGGTCAGCACCGTGATACAAAAGCCTCCGAGATTCGAGTCTGCGTCTTTTCATGCGTACCGAGACCGATTTGCCTGAGGGCAAACCTGCTGTACATGCGGAGACCGTAGGTGAGGTACGCAAGGGCTGCAGTGAGATAGATCGCCACCAACATCTCTACTTGCAACTTGCTTGTAGGGATCTGACTGGCATCTGACAAGCGAGCCTGGAGAAACGGGAGCTCTACTGGGTCCATCATGTTGCCTTGCGTTGTGGAACAGGACAGGCGATCTTGGTCGAGAGCAAACGAGAGATGTGCTGCGCCCGAGCAGCGATTGAGAAGGCAGCGGGCAAGAGAAGGGGTGTGAATCTGGGGGCGATTCGTAGTGGAAGTCCGATGCTAGTGGGGCATCTGTGACGTGGGAAACATAGACATGAGAAATTTAATGGGGACTTTGCTGGCAGATTTAGCTCGTTTGTTCGTTTGCTCGAATTTACACCGTTAGTTGGCGTGCCCACAGCTCTCTAAGCGCTTTGGCAAGTCGAGCCTAACCGATCGAAGAAAGATAGTAGGAAGAGGCCAGAGGCAATCCCTGCCTACTTTATTTATGGAACTAAATTCCTCTATTTCCCAAGATCCCTAAACATTCAGATTAATGGCGGTGGGCTTGAGGGGCTGCACATCAGTGGCGGTGATGACTGGCAGTTTGCTCCCACTTGATCAAAGACTTTTCGTTTCGAACGCCGTTTTCAAAGCGCCCCCATCGAATCCCTGCCATAAAGAGTTCGTATCTACTGCCATTTTCAATTGTCTTATCGGCGACTAGGTCTCACTGATTAACGTCTAAAACGGCAGCACATCAGGTGGTTGCCGTCCACCCACAGACTCGACCACTCCATCTGTTCACAACGAAGCCATTCCGTGACAAGGAAGAAATTTGAGGCGACTTCGCACTCCCCAGAAGAGCATTAAGAGCCTCGCCAACAAAATGAACCTTATGAAGATGCCATTGTTATTTGCCTCAGAGCTGGCATGTCTCGCATCATACGAACTCCCACTCGGTCAATTTGCTCTCGTCCTCTGGCCACATCTCGCCGTCCATTACACCATCAAGAATTGTTGCTCCAACAAGAATGTATTCCGAACCCAGTGGCCGGACGGCAAATGGAAACTGCAGCCCCGAAAATACACATATCAGGTCTCCGGGTTCAAGGCCCCAAGGGCCACAACCGCAGCGGCCGTCTGTTGTGAGGAACAGTCGACCCGTTCCGAGATATAAGCAAAAAAACTGGCGCGTCCATGATTTTGAGGCTATGTATTTGATGATCTTCGGGAGCCTGTTTCTGGGTGTCCACTGGAAGGCCTTTTGTGACTTTTTGTGGTTCATGAGGTAGAGAAGATTCGAAAAGCTGTGCAACGTACTATTTTGAACCACAGCGGGCTCAATGTTCTGCGGATCGCCCGCGGCCGCAGCTCCAAGATCCGAAGCCCATGATAGAAGCTCCTCGTAGACTGCCTTCGTGGTATCCGGGTTCTCCGTCATGTCTTCCTCGGGATCTTTTCCCTTCGGGCGGAAGTGTTGGCTCAGTTGTGGGCCGATGTGTCTCTGCTGTACCTTACCAACAATCGTGCCTGTGAGAACCAGCCGTTTCAAGTCTTCAGAGAAATGATGCCGAGGCTGGCTTTCTCTAGATGCCTTGAAGACCGCATGCGGGGCACCGACCTCCCAAAAGCGCGTTGTGATGTCCTCAGAGGCCCAATCCACAGCCCAGGACGGCAGGTCGCGCAATGCTGTTGAACGGCTTGCATTTGCCAAGACTAGCATTCCATGTGCATGATCTGAACCCTCACAGATAATTTGTTTCGTCGCATCGGCGAAGACGGACGGAATTGATCGATTGTAGTCCACCGTTATCTTGCCGAACGTCCGCGCAAATTGTCCTCTTGTTGCGTAGATCTTGTCTCTCGGGTCCGATGCCTTGATAGAGATGAACCAGCTCATGTAGTATAGATGAAGTTCCTTGGACCAGAGGTAGGGAAGTTCTCTCTGCTGGTCTTGACTGCTTCGGAAGAATATTTCGTGGTAGATGAATCCTGGCCGGTCAGTACTGCGTGTTCCAACGAAGCCAATACCGTCGAACACAGATTTCAAGTCAATGACATGGTCGTTTCTGCAGCAGCTTGACATGAGAATGAGCAATCTCCTGGAGAGTCCAGACCCGAGTCCAATATGGTGCCTCAGCTAGGCACTGGAGCATCTTCGTATCGCCGCAGACTGCCATGTTTGGTCAGTAATCCCAATTCGGCTAAAGGACTCGAAGTGCCCTGGCCCACAATACCTGTTGACGCTATGCCGCAAATGAAGTTTCGTGTCCAACGCCAAAGATTCTCCCACTTGGCAGGGCATGCTGCTCTTTTTTTAATCCAGCCCAGCCATTTGTTCGATAAGAAAATCAGACTCCTTGTGTTCTCCGGCGCCCACTGCTGTCCCACCCATACAACTACACACTTTGCGAGGCTGTAGATATCTGCCATCATCGTCACCTGCACATTCTTCTCGCCGATATCAAATTGGTTGATGCACACTGCATCGACCCAGACCCCAGTATGAGTTACCCCCAAGCGCCTACGCAAGACTCTCAGTGCTGCTGCGCAATTTGGGGTCAAGGGAATTACCTGAGCTGAAGTACCAGCTGTGGTCGAACCTCCGGCGGGAAAAATGGACATGGCTTCGCTCGGAGCTTCGGTGCCCCAGGTGTATGATAGCGCATAGTAATTAGCGGGCTTGTCCAGCGTAGTTTCCACGATGGCGCAGGACAAAGGTGCGTTGTTATCAGAGCTTTTGCGAAGCATGATGAGCCGAGTAGCTCGTGGATCTGAAAGCGGCTGGTAGCGATACATGTTGACCATGTTGGATGAGGGGCAAGGGGCTTTGATAACACGAAAGCGCAGACCCCTACCTTCTTCCAAAAGGGAAAAGGAGGAAAAGGTGGGACTGGGATAGCTGGAATCAAAGATCAGGCCAAACCACTACTAGTACAGATAGAATCATGGGGCCAAGCTGAATGCCTCACGATGAGAAGTAGTTGCCTGACATGCTGACACGCATGAAATGAGCCAATAGGGGACAAGTTCACCCAGGGGTGACGTTGCATCGCCCGCCAGGCTCTACTGTGTAAGCTAGTCAAATCAATACTGAAGCCCTCGGCTCTTAAATCCTGCTTCACCATGAGAAACTCTTACTACCTAACCCAGCTTAAAGAGCATGAGCATCTGCTAGTCTGTCGCGGTTAGTGGTGCTCTGGAATAAATCCAGAAAATCATCAAACAGCAAGAAGTAAATGACTAGGGATTACAAGGTCAGAGAGTAAGCCTTTGCATACAAGCTGGACAACATCCAAGGCTTCCACTCGCAATGGACAATTTATTTCCAGTGTCTGGTCTTTGTACGTCAGCTAATATTTCAGTGGGCAGCTAGATTCACCGTATGCACTGCTGAAGGTATTGCACCTCCCAATAGCCACACCAAAATTTAGATTGGGTGTTACAGTGGCCACTGCTGATAAGATAAGGTGTTGACATGGCAAGAAGGTGGGATTCTTATCCTCTACTTGATTCTCAATACATTGCAAACTGGGAAAGAGCTAATATTATTGCATTGACATTTTTGGGGGTTTTGACTAAATATGTAACATAAGAACATAGATTGTTTTTTTCTTTTGCAAAAAAAGTGTGGTTTCTTTGCATGCCAATAAGGCCGCGGCCAGCTTGGTTGAGGTACATTTGCATACCCTGCAAGGAGCAATATCATTCCTTGCTTACCTGCACCTCCATTCAAAGAACAAAGATGCAGCGGCGGGAGCGAAATAAAAAGGTCTGCCTGGCTCCACGCAGGCATCCGAAACAGAACGATCCATTCAAAAGGATGCAGCCTGAGGACGCAGTGAATTGGTTGGCCACATGATCAGCAAGGTCCCTTGGGCTACGCAGCATGTTTGCCACCAAGATTGCCCCTCCCTCCATCCCTCATCTTGCGGTGCCGTCTCCCAAACCAACCACCGGACAACTCATCTTCAGCTATTTGCATCTCCCTCATTCCATCACGAAGCCACGATGGTCAGAATCACCACTCCGGCCCAATCGGATGATGGATTCGATGTCATCTACGACGTCGAAGCCGTAAGTGACGTCAGCGATGGAAGCGATGAGTTGCATGAGATCTCCCCTTCAAGCCACAACGCGGACTCAGGACGGCTTACAGGGCCACACGAAGTCCCTCAAATTCCACAGGCGCAGGCCTTTGATCCTACCGTTGGTCATGTCACCCAGCAGCTGTCGGAGCAGTCAATCGAGGACTTCTATCGCGGAGTCGACGGTGCCAAGGGAGAGCAGGGCGGAAATCTGGTCAACGATGGACTGAAATACACGAAGTCTATGTACAACAAGTTCATGAGCAAGGACGCTCTCATCGCCGTCATGGGGTACGTGTCTGGCATTTTGCATCAGAAAATCATCGCTGACGTGGATCTAGGATGACTGGCTCCGGAAAGACGACGTTCATATCAAAGGTCACCGGCCGGACTGACCTCCAGATCGGACACGACCTCACGTCCTGTATGTCCTTTCCCCGCCAATCTAGAGGCATACAGCGAGCCCAAGCCACCGTACTGACAGACTTGCCCAGGCACTCGAGACATACAAGTCATCGAGACGAAGCTGGACGGGCAGACAGTCCGCTTCGTCGACACCCCAGGATTCTCCGACACGAACCTCTCCGACACAGAAGTCCTCCAGATGATCGCCGACTACCTGGCCGTGGCCTACAAGCAGGAGATGAAGCTCTCGGGCATAATCTACCTGCACCCCATCTCCGACAACCGCGTGACCCACCACACGACCAAGAACCTCGAGATGTTCCGCAAGCTCACGGGCGAGAAGAACCTCAAGAACGTGACCCTCGCGACGACCATGTGGGACCGGGTCCCCGAGGAGGAGGGGCTCAGGCGCGAGGGTGAGCTCAGGTCCAAGTTCTGGAGGCTGCTCGTGGCCATGGGCGCCAAGACGGCGCGGCACCACCGCGACGACCCGGACTCGGCGCGGCGCATCGCCTCGGGGCTGCTGGGCAACAAGCCCTTCTACCTGTAGCTGCAGGAGGAGATGGGCAAGGACAACAAGGCGCTGCGCGATACGGCCGCGGGCCGCGAGGTGATGCTGGAGCTGGCGCGCCTCAAGGAGGAGCACCGGCGCGAGCTGGCTGAGATGGAGGGTGTCATCCGCTCGTCGGCAGAGGAGAGCAGGACGGTTATTGAGGCGCTGCAGGAGCACTACCAGGGCCGGCTGGGCGAGCTCGAGAAGACGCTGCGGGACGAGAGGCGCATGAATGAGGAGGCGGTGCGCTCGCTTACGGACCGGATCAAGGCGCTCGAGAAGAGGGGGATGGGCTGTGCTGTCATGTGAAAGGATGGCCGATCATCGGTGGAATTTCTTTGGGGCCCGATGCTGCACCTTGGATTGGTTTCGGGCGTTTCCTTGGTCCGGGCCTGCATGTACCCGGAGTGGCGCATTCATGGTCATTTTTGTACTACAGCTCTGCGTGTTCACGGCGTCCATATACCCCTTGCAGCAGAATACATGTACCGTACTCAATTATCGGGAATCCACATCCAACCAACCTATTGCCACTGTAAACTTCAAGTGGCCGCAGGTAAGATCTCGTCTCGATATACGCAGCCAGGTGAACAGGAAACACTTTTCGAGACCTGTGCACGGGACTTCCAATATACCTGAAGTTCCACAGCATCAAACTATCACCTGCAGTCATCTTCGACCTGCAGGGAAGTGGCGAAGTTGTCAGGCAGTGCTGCATGAAGGTAAGGATCTTGTATCCAACCACTCCAGCCGTGAGACCGTGGCACGGCAGACAAGTAGGCTCTACCCATTTCTTAAGCTGCCTCTCATTTCCGTCTTCGCTAAAATTCAGTGAAATCACGTTGCAAGCTTGTTGTACTTGCAAAATCATGGTGGACCTGCATCACGACCACAGAATGCAAACAACGACGTACACATGAAGCAGCCAATCCCTTTTTCATTCCTCATTATTATGTGAAAAGAGATATACCCAATACGCCGTTCTCATTTTCAAGGATCTCCTACAATTGACCTTCCAGAAGAATTCCACAAATCTGGTCTCATCATACCCTTTCGCGAGTCTTAGACAAATCAATCATTGCGATATTCAATCATACCGCGAAACAAAACCGAAACCCAGGCTTCAAATTGCGGTATTCAGATACATGGCGTTATGTCCCTCCTGCATCGCCGTTCTTAGAAATGGCCAAACCAACAAGATTCACAGTACTTGCCGGTCATTCCTTGCAGCTGTTGATGAGGGATGCTACATCTGCCAAGGGCTCTTCTCCCAGGTTCCAGAAGAATGGAAGCAGAAGATCCTTAGGCAGGCTGAGATATCTGAACCGCCAGCGAACAAACAACGCAAGCTAGATGACAGCAAGTTGACATGGTTTGACAGCGAATCCATGCACACAAAACATGGGTCTTTATGGCTCAGTCTTTCGAGTCTGGATGAGGAAGCGTATTCGCACTGGTTACCCATGCTCGGACAACTTGGTCTGAAGGTGTATCGTGTTGCAGCTAAACCCCTCTCTTGGACTATCAATTCATCCTCGACGAGCTCTGACGAGACATTCACAAAGCTCAAAGGCTGGCTCAGCAGATGTCGAAAGACACATAACAAATGCCGTCTTCGGAGAAAAGAGGCAGATGTGGGATGGCACCCGACACGCCTCATCGAAGTTGCGTTGTCGCATGAAATTGGTGACAACACAAACCACCTGAAGTGCCGGATTGTGGAACCCGATTCGGAAAATATGCCACAGAATCTGAGGTATATCACATTGAGTCACCGTTGGCCACAGGATCAGCGAGGATTCCAGAAGTTGACCGCGGAAAAGTTGCTGCAGTGGAAGGCCCGTCTTCCAGTGGAGACGCTGTGGCGAACCTTTTGTGATGCTTTTTTTGTTGCTAAGAAGCTTGGAATATCCTACGTTTGGATTGATTCACTTTGCATCATTCAGGACGGCGACAATGATGCGGACTGGAGGAAGGAGTCGCCCATGATGCAGAAAGTGTACTCAAATGCCGAGTTCAACATATGCGCGTCCAGGAAAGACCATAACGGGGGTCTATTCTCGCCACGATACGCTTCAGGTCCTCAACCACTGCAGGTCAGCTTCCCCCGTCCTGGTGGAATTAATGATCACGCGATCTTAGATAGCGGTTACTACCTCATCCGCAAGGAGACGCCCGTTGAGATATGGGACGCAAGGATGAAGGACTCCCCTCTGGCATCCCGTGGTTGGGTGTTCCAGGAGCAGCTTTTATCCCGTGCAAATGTTCACTTTGCCGATCACGAGGTCCTCTACGAATGCCCGGACATGAGAGCAAGCGAGACTTTGGGATCAGACAAAGACTATCAGGTGTCTTGGAATTCGGAATTCCACCCTGAGCATTTCTTGAAGGCACAACTACCGATCCCTGCTGTCATGGAAAGACAGTTAGTGTCTGTGGCTGCGACCAGTTGCACAGACGATGACCGTTCAGGGTTACAAAAGATCTCTGATGATTACATGCTCTGGGATAACTTGTTAAGTCAATACACCACACGTCAGCTGACAAAGTCTGAAGACTGGCTTGTAGCATTGTCAGGTGTGGCCCAGTATTTCAAAGATAATATCTGGCATGATGATTACTACATCGCTGGATTGTGGCGAAGCCGTCTTGCCGCTGATATGCTGTGGCAACTGATGGAGGCGATGCCTAGGGAGGACCGGCGGACACAAATGAAAAGACGACGCCACCTAACCTTCTCGTGGGCTTCGGTTGGGGGAGAAGTCTGGAATTACGCTGATACACGCCGAAACCCCAACTTGCTTTATAGGATAACTCTGGCCAACTTGGATATCATAAAATATCGCTCGTTCCCAAAGGCTTTGGATGCCACTGGATGTGAGGGAGAGCCCTTCATGGAAGACATATTTTCATTGCCGGCAATACCGACGATTGAGATCAGATTAACAGGTTTTCTGAGGCCAATGAGTCTTGAGCGACTTGGACCTGACATTTCTACTTCGCGGGACAAGTGGCCCACAAAAGATAAGCGTACAAGGGCAGACTCGGATCTGCTTATACGTTTGACAAGGGACGACGAACTACTGCTCAATGGAGATATCTGGCTCGACTTTGAGATAAGCTCATCCGAGCTTACTGCTTTGAATAAGTCAGGCCGCCTTTTCTTGATGCCATTGGTTGGAGATCCGCCAGCTGCGTTATGGCTTCTCTTGCTCGAGCATGTGGAGACTGATGACGAGAAAGATATGGAAAGGTTCCGGCGGATCGGCGTCCAGGTTGCCTACGGTAATAGAGGCCCGGGGTCTCAGTATTCAGTGCTTCTGTCCCCTGTCGACTATTTCAGCGAGCTGTCATGCTCGCGGTATGATCCTTGTTCTAAGAGTCATACAATCTTTGTTATATAGATTAATATATCAATGTCTGTGGCTCCGCGAGACGCTGTGTTGGCAAGGCAACAAGACACCTTGTTCAGTTGCTAAAGGTGTGTTAGATCGATTGCGAGAACTTTACTGTGGTACTCCGTTGTCATAGCGCAAATGTAAAAATTCGCTTATCAGAAGAAGTGAAATAGTCAAAGATGAAGCTTTTGAATTAAAATGACTAATGAACGAAGATCCAAGTTGCATTTAATACAGTTTCGATGGTTGACATCCAGCGGACCTCAATTCTAGGGGTTATTGTAGTGTTTAAATACCTGGGAGTTTTCTGGTTGCCGGTGAGAGGGTGCATGTGTGCTCGTGGGTTGGAGTCTGCTTACATAAGCGGCTGACTAAACCTCCTCTGCGCGCCCTCCTGTCTTTCCACAGCACCTCAGGGCCCTCTGAATGCCCTCCTTTTTGCTTAGAGAGATAGCGCCCACTTAATTGGTTGGACGTTTTTGAGGCCAGCTGCTATGTATCTGAACCCTCTCGTGACAGTCAGTCCCACCTCCTGTGTGGATCTAAGGCTTGCTTCGCCTATACATGGAATGGAGAGCTGCTGCATCTCTGACAGGCCCGATAGCCTTGCCGCCAACACACTCTTCACGGTACATATGCACAATGCAAGCAGATGGGAGCTACAAAAGTGTAAGCTGAGAATGTAAGGGGACTAGTGCCTGCAGCGTAAGCCAACCAGCACCACATAGCGCGCAAGTGCCTAGACGAGCGGCATTCCCGTTTCATCACAAGATCGTCGCTGAAGGCGAAACTGGTGGTCCGCCTGGATGAATTTGACTATCAACCTGCAATGCCAGGGTAGGTGTTTGCGTGATCGCATGTGTACACACGTTCATGATCTTTAGAGACCGCAAATCTCCGCTTAATCACACTGTGGCAGCTGCAATTCTCGTTGGATCACCTGAGATAGTGGGTCGCACAGCACTCCAGGGAAAGTTCCGTGACCCGTTTTAACAACGTTCGATCTTGGCTTTTAAGTGGCCATCTGTACTCTTGATGCCCCATTATGAACAGATGATTTGAAATTCCCGTCTCACTGCAAACATGGCTACTCAAACTCTCCCCAACCTCATCTTCGGGACGGAGAATGCTGAGGCGTCCGCGCCCGCGGTGTTCGCGCCAGCTCCGAACGAGATAACACTGACACGTCAGCATCTGCAGCAGGTCAGCCAGCACGTGGCCGACTTGATTCTTTCGAAGGGTAATTCCAATTCCAGCGGGGTGGGTATAAACGGACAGCCGGTGGTTGCCTTGGCTCTTCCTAACGGCCTCGGCTTCGTTTGCACATTTCTGGGCTTAGTGAGTCGTGGTGCAGTTGCTGCCCCACTGAACCCAGCTTACACTGTCCCGGAATATGAGGTAGGCCAGCCTTGGTGGGAATTGAATATCTGGTGACAATGTTGACACTGAGCGGCAGTTCTACCTGAGTGACTCAAAGGCGAGCGTGTTAGTTGTTGACGCAGCTTCTGCGGATGAATCACATCTCGGGATCGTGGCGGCTGGCAAACTTGGCATTCCGGTCTGCTCGATCCACGCAAAACAGGATGAGCGAGCATCTCTGCAATTGGATGTAGAAGTGCTTAGAACTGGAGAGCAATCAGAAAAACCAGAAGACGACAAAGTCAAATCGAGCGGCGTGGTGCCTCTCCACGCCTCTCCCACGGCCGATTCGATCGCGCTCATCTTGCACACATCGGGGACGACAGGCAAGCCCAAAGCTGTGCCATTGTCCCACGCCAACCTCTGCTACGGCGCGCGGAATGTGGCCCAGGCCTACGATCTTGGTCCTAGCCACCGGGGCTACCTCATTCAGGTTCTTTTCCACATCCATGGCATTGTAGCCGGACTTCTCGCCCCTCTGGCATCTGGAGGCAGTGTCGTGGTCCCAGGCAAGTTTGACGGCAACGTGGCGTGGCATGAATTCGTCGCATCAGGCTGCTCCTGGCTCTCTGGTACGCCTTCGGCGCTGCAGATCCTCCTCCACGCACCAAACGCAGGCCCTGGCTTGGGCATCAAATTCTTACGCAGCTGCTCTTCGCCATTGCTGCCTTCGACCTTCAAAGAGTTGCAGGGGGTCTTCGATTGCCCGGTGTTGGAAGCGTACGCCATGACCGAAAATGCCCATCAAATGACTACCAACATCCCGGGTCATGCCACGCCAGGGTCCGTCGGCAAAGCATCAGGCTCAGTGCGCCTCTGCATCTTCAGCGAAGACCCCGCCGCCGGTCCGCTCGCAAACGACGCCCAGGGTGAGATCTGCATCACCGGCCCCTCGGTCACGAGGGGCTACCTCGACAATCCCGAAGCCAACGCCAAGGCCTTCTTCACCGGCTCCGACGGTACGCGCTGGTTTCGCACGGGCGATATCGGTGTTCTAGACAGCCAAGCCGGGGGCAACCTGCGCATCGTGGGACGAAAGTCCGAGATCATAAACCGCGGCGGCGAGAAAATCTCACCACCCGAGGTCGACGAGGCCATGATTCTGTGCGCTGCACCGCACGTGCGCGAGGCGGCATGCTTCGCGGTCCCTGACGAGTTCTTTGGTCAGGAGGTAGAGGCCGCCGTCGTCCTCGCGAAGGACGCACCTGAAGAGCTGCGCGAGGAGGCGACAATCCAGCGGCTTCTTGAAAAACGGCTCGCCCTCTTCAAGATCCCCAAGCGGATCCATTTCTTCGAGGACAAAATCCCAAAGGGCCCCACGGGAAAGATACAACGTGCTCGACTGTCCAAAACGCTCGCAAAGCCGGCTGATGGCGAAGGCAACGGAAAGGTTGTCAGCATGGATCCTGTGGATCTCCCTGCCCGTGTATCCAAACTGATGGCAGCAGCTCTGCGCGTTGATGCCGATAGCGTGCACCCTGAAGTCACGCTCTTGGAATTAGGCGCTGACTCGATGAGCTTGACCCGGCTCTTGAACGATCTGCGTCATATAGGGTGCAGTATTGCTATGTCTGATCTAATACTGAATCCTACAGTTCAGCAAGTCATCGACATGTGCACAAAGTCTTATTCCGCCAGGAAAGGAATCAATAAGAGCGGCAGCCCTGACCTAGACGTAGCCGATGACG
Organism: Diaporthe eres; assembly: GCA_022225955.2. NCBI lineage: Eukaryota > Fungi > Ascomycota > Sordariomycetes > Diaporthales > Diaporthaceae > Diaporthe > Diaporthe eres. The sequence continues at coordinate 12,154,635 of JAKJXM020000001.1, read as the reverse complement.
TCGAACCGCCTGCGCCTTTCTCCGTCCTGAGCGAGCACATCGAAAGCCTGGAAGGTGTACCGTCCGTCGAGTTCATCTTGGCCGCCGTGGCGAAGCAAACAGGGCTGCAGCTTGATGAGCTGGATGATGTCCTCCCCTTGTCTCCTGAAGCGAAGTGGTTCCAAAGCGCGACTTTGACAGACAAATATAGCCTCAAGGGCACAGCAGCTTCATTTGTCACAATGGGGGCCCCGATACAGAGCTCTGTTGACATTAGAAAGTTGAAATGGGCATTTACGGAGGCGGCCAAGGCAGAACCGGTGCGTTATGAGGCTTTTCCTCCCAAAGACATCTGCATAGTCAAGATACGCTAATAGCTTGCTTTCGTGGACACAGCTTCCGCGAACCTATTTCGCTCGGCTACCGTCATCTGAAGAGTGGCTGCAAGTTATAGCCAAGCCCAATGTCGCGGCACTGAATTGGGAGGAGTGGTCCGCCTCCTCCAAACAAGCTATGCTTGAAAGGCTCCAACAAGAACACGACGCACTGCGTTACACTCCCGGCTGTCGTGCGTCGGTAAGTGAAGTCGCCCAATCGGCCACGTATCAGGTCTCGCCTCCCTCAGCGGATGCTAACCTCGGGTGTCGTTCGAACAGAAGTACTTGCTCGTTAGCTACCCCAACGAGCAAGGCGAGATATGTCGAGGATTTTACTTTGTTGATAGCCACATCGTGATCGATAACACTTCCCGCTCCAGGCTACGAGACAACGTTGTGAAGCTGTACCTGGGGCAAGCAACGGTAGACAACCTGCCACAGAAGCCCCTGCCGACCGGGATATTAGTGCGCGATCTTCTCAACAGAGCAAAAATCAACCATTCCAGCAAGGCCAAATTTTGGAGGGACGACGACGCAAGCCACGGCGCCGCAGAACGGCCACCCTACATCCCGCCACCAGAAGCAGGCGTCGGCGGCAGCGTGTCCCGGTGGTCCATAGACGGCGCCTTCCACCAATCCATCTGGACAGGCGACCTCAAAGGCCTAACCCTCGCACTGGGCATGACGGCGCCCACAGTCGTCCAGGCCATCATGCCCCTAGCCCTGGCGGTCTTCGAGTACCAGGGCACGCGCGCGCTGCCCAGGTCCGTCTGCTTCGGGTACAGCTCGTCGTCGCGCAACACCGCCATCCGGGGGATCGACCAGTCGCGCGCCTTCGCCATGTTCTTCCCGCCGTTCCGCTTCCCCCTCGCGCTCGCGCGGCAGTCGCTGTGGATGCATTGCCACCAGGCCGCGCTCAAGGTCGCGGACCTCAACGCGAACCGCTTGCTGGTCGAGGCGGCCGATACGGCGCGGGATATCCACGTGCAGTACAACTGGCGCGAGCTGCCTGCGGGGAGCCTGTGGGCGCGGACCATCGAGGACGGGCCCGAGCAGTTCCTGGCGGATTTCCCGTGCCACACGACGGTCAATGTGATGCGCATGGGTATAGATTCGATCTTCATGCTGGATGGGGAGGGGGAGAGGTATATCAGGTGGAGGGAGGAGAATGGGTTCCCGGTGAGCTTCATGGAGGTGCTGCAGCGGTGCTTGACTTTCATGTGCGACAAGAAGGATGAGCTTGTTAGCCTGACATTGGATGATCTTGTGGAGACAGTGGTGGCTTCTTTCGACACTGCTACCACTGGGAATGGCTAGCACGATGTGAGCTGGACGTATGTTGCTTTTCGTCGACTTTCTGTTTGTATATAAGGCTACCCACTCAGTCCGACCACAACCTTGGAACAGAGCACCACAGCAACCGCCAGTAACATTCCCGCTGGCGGGCCCGACCTTGACCACTTCAGCAGCTGTCTGGTATCGAGTCAAGCCATCGGATAAGTTTGTTGTCGGCTCTTCCATCTTCCAGATCGTCACAACATGTGACCCATAGTACGTCGCCGCCATGTACTTGTCTGACCACGGAGCCGGCGCGACGACATTCCCCTCGGCGCCGTTGGTAGACGTGGGCACCTGGAACATCTGGTCGATAATCGCCCCGCCCTCGTCGAGGATGTATGCCGAGATATACCCCGGGTATTTCGTCGACATGGAGCGCGCAGATGCCCAGAGGTACCGCCCGCTGGCCGAGATCGCCAAGTCGGCTGCCCACCACGTCGACGAGTTGGCGTCGGGGATCAGCGACGCCCGGAACGACTCCTCCCCAACCAAGCCCGTGTCCTCATCCAGCTTGTACGACACCAGCAGGCTCGGCGTCTGCATCGTCGCATAGAGGTACTTGGACGAAGGGTGCACCGCGACATGCCTCGGCGCCCACCCCGACTCGACGCTGATGTTGCCCAGCACCGTGACGCCGCCCGTATCCCCGTCCACCGCGTTGGTCCAGATCATGTCGCCCGTCAGGTCAGCCACGTACAGCAACTGCGTCCCATCCGTCGCATTTCCCCACGCCAGGCCGTGCACCCCGGACGCGGCGGTCAGGTTGAAAGCTTCTGGGAGGTCGGTGACTGAAGCAGGCCCGTACTCTCGTCCACGGCGTGCGCCACGCCGCAGGCTCCACCGTCGCCCGGCCACGTCCCGTGGTAGACAGAGTACGGTGCCTGGCGGCTGGTGAGGACAAAGGCGTTGGCGCCCGTGCCGTAGGGGCATCTGTCCGAGTTGTCCAGGACCTGGGCCATGCTCAGGCTGCCGTTGGACAGGACGTTGTAGCTGGATATGTTCGAGGTCTCTAGTGAGACGCCGTACAAAATGGTTCTCGTGTGCTGTACTTCTGCTTAGAATCTAATGTTTTCTACCAGGATCTATCAGAGAGAGTACTCCGTTTGCTTACGTCGAAGTCTAACCAAACCATGGGGCCATCGGCTGGGGTCGAATCGACCACGTTGAATTCCAGCGTCTCGTCATCGAACTGCAGCGTATACAGCTCCGAGACGTTGTGGAAGTTGGATGTGTAGAGCGTGTGTACGCTCGAGAGGACGGGAGTGCAGAAATGAGTGCCTAACAAGGCGATAAATGCCCATGATCCTGCAGAATTGCCCATAGCTTCGAAAGGTTTCTTGATCCAACACCTTGATGCAGTGTGTGCAACAGCGAGGAATTTCCTGGCGACATTCGTGCCTTCGCTCTAGGAGGCTTCCCCGTTAACAGTTTTCATCAGTATCGAGACAGCGAGATCTTATATATCCCAGGTCAGCAGTCATCACGTTTGGATACGTACGCGCAAAAAAATGTCAAGGTAGAGAGCCCCTGGGAAGAACAAGGGGGCAAAGGCGGCTTACCCCGAAACTCTAACATATCGTTGCTCACGTCTCGGATGGGGCCGAATTTGAAGAACACGCAGTCAAGCTTGGCGTTGAATCATCAACCTTAAAGCTGCAGTGAAATGGATCTGAACTGCCAGTGCGTCAACGATGTCTTAATTGGGCATGTTGAGCTCACCCGGTGCTTCCATATTCTCACTGGTACGTTCCCACGCATCGAGAGTCTCAGGTTCAAGAAGTAACCATTCTGATGAGGGCAGTACGAGACTTATCGAGCTTGTTTCGGGACACACACCTACAATGCCCGTTGACAACTTCATCTTATAATTTATAAATCTCTTCCTCGGGTGGTTTCATTGCTGCAAGTTTTCATAAGTCTACGTAGAATTAAGTCTGTGGTTGAATGCAGACCTGACACAATAATATATTACCACTAGTGCAGGAGATGGTCGCAGGAGAGGTATCAAATAATGACTTTATTCGGGGAGCGCAAGATAACTAGTTCGTGGGTTTCATCACGTGAAGCAAATTATTCGGGGTTAGAGGGACACTATCCTTGATGCCAACCAACAAAGGTTGCCGCCGTCAGGCTGTAATTAGCAACGAAGTTGCCAATTTCCCCCGTAGTCTTGTTCCGCTCCATAACCACAACACGGTTGTTGGCCGTGCACGCAGCAGCAAGCAAAGAACCATTGTTGTTGGCTTGGATGTGGCGAGGGCTCTGGCACCCTACCGGGTAGAGGTCGACAAAGGAAAGCTTACCCTGCTTGTCAGATTTGAAGACAGCAAGCGAATCAGACTCCTCCTGGGTCGGGTTGCTCGGGTCCAAGCTGGCAATTGTGAAAGATTTATCGAGACGGTTGGAAACGGTTATGAAGCCCTCTGGCGAGATTATTATCTCGCCTGCGAGGGCGCCAGTGCCGACGGGCTTGTCACCGAAGGTGCTGACTTGGCCTATCTGGGTCATGCTTAGGCTACTGTTCCCATCGTACGATACCTTGAAGGATGTGACGGTGTTGGCCAGTTCACTGACCACGTGGAAGAACGTTTTCTTGCCAACTTTTTGGAACACACCGTGACGGGGCCCAGAGCCAGGCGGGAGTTGTATGTCCGTTAGCGAAGAAATCGAGGGAGAATCCTGGACACGGTAGACATGGACACAGTCTTCCCCGAGATCTGGAGCCACCAAGAATTTTCCTGTCGGGTCGATAACAACCTGATGTATATGTGACGCACCTTGGCGTTCCGCGTTTGGGCCCGTCGCAGCAGAGACCGTGGTCAAGTTAAACGTGAGCTGGAGGCCGCCATCAGCACCTGCAACATAAGTGGTGATACCTGCGGCACCGGGTGGGCCGCCATCAGGTGATCCATAATGCGCGAAAGCGATGCCACGGTTTCCGTTGACGTCGAACCTGGTACTGGCGACTGGAGCATACGATGTGTTCATCTGCATGATGGGCTCTAAGGAGCCGGGTGATGAGGAATTGACCCCTAAGACACCAATGGTGCCGGCTTCATCGGAGCAGTACAAGAGGTTTCGTTCCTTGTCTTGCTCAAGCCAGACAGTATTTGCGCCACACCCTGTTGCAACGGAGACCTTGTTGAGCGTGTAGCCAGCATTGCCGTTTTCCAAGGAAAGAGATGTAATGTCGCCGGAGTAAGAGGCAGCGTAAAGAATTTCCGAACCCGCACTATCAGCTGCAGCTGCAGCAGCAAGGGCTAGGCCCATGAGTATAGTGTTATAGACCATATTGTAGAATGTTGATTGTTGTGAAATATAGTTGTTTAATGAAGATTGTATTGTAGATGTTGATCAGAATTACAAGAGAGCTCTTGGGAAGGGGTCAGGCTAGAGACAGTGGTGATATACATGTTGCACTAACTGCACACAAAGGAATAGTGAAGAATGTGATCAAGTAGGTTGGGGTAACAAAGGAAGTTTGCAGAACGAGCAACATGAATGGCCCTTTGTGTTAGGGGTTGAGTTGGTTGTATGTCTTCCATTGTCAGGGTGCACTTTTGGCCACCGTGCCCTCCCCTTCTAGACTAGTATCATTGAGTTGGCTCTGGTTGTTGGTCCATGGTGACAGTCCAACAGGTGAAAAGCTACCGAAGTTGGCAAAGACGTAGGGAGAGATGATGTTGCTGGCTCAAAGGGGGGTGGCTAAGGATCGGCTACCTAGGTAGAAGGACAAGTCTGAGAGGACGCAACAACCGGCGAGTTTGGCAATGATTGGAGGGTGCTTCAGGGCAGAAGGAGTGATACAGATTCGGAATACCTAGTGTACCTTGAACCATCCCACCGTTCAGGGACCCGAGAGTGCGTCTAGATCCTGACGTGGTCCTCGGAATCGTCATGTCTTGGGAGTTACCTGAGTGAGATGCCGCATGTCTGGTGATCAACGCCAGTAATCATGATTGCCAAATTGTTGCTAATGGCTGCATTAGCACTGGGGATGTGGACGAAAACATGTGAAGACCGAATTTTGAGCGTTTCGCCAAACTGGACCTTAGATTAGCGCTTTCACGGGCGGAAGGACAAGGGTCAACAAAATTAGAAAATTAGTCTATTGACTGCCATCTTCAACCCTCCAGAATCCTTAAGCTCGATCTGGCAGGTCATGTCTTCAGTATCCCGTGCCAGAAACCGCTCTGTTAATGAGAGCTGCAAGATGCAAATTTGGTTTTCAGTCAGCTGTGAGCCGGTCCATCCGGCAGACGAGATGCTTGAAATCAAGGGGTCCTTTGGAATGTAACTCTCCTACGAGTACCCCTTTATTGCGTGGTATGGGGCAAATGTACCTGTCTACAAGCTTCCAGTGTTATCTAGGTACAGAGGAGGCCGGATTATTCCCTGAGCCCGACCCGGCTTTACCGAGAAAGGGTGGCAGATCATCGTCTCAACGGCCGTCTCCCTATGTTTCAACTTTTCTCCGCATCCTCGTCCCATATCGTCTTCCATAACGTGACATCCAAGTGTTCATCCGCCTAACACTTATTGCGCTGACAAGGAAGGGCAGTGTTGACCTTGGCACGCCACTCAAAAATGTCTCCTGGTTGGGCCTTTCTGTTGGCTTCTTACTTCCGCTGCAGGCGATGGTTGAAAGGGCCGCCGGTCTGAATTTGGCCGGCCCAAGACTCTTGGTCAGGCGTGATGCCGCGCAAGCCCAATCAAGCATAAACTCTATCCGGCATCAAGGATCTTGAAATAAGGTTTAGCGGCGCGTCAACTGTTCAATGCGACGTTAACAATTAAGCTACCCGTGTCGACATCCTTCAATATCTCGGTGGCAGTGTCTTTCTGGAAAAGAGTACGGAGATTCGCACCCGTCGGAATGGAGGATGCACCCCTTACGGACCACCCGCACAAACCACCCTTAATTACATAACTTAAAGCCCAGCATTATAAGGGCACTTTATAGCTATAATTAAATAAATAAGCTTTTAAAAATATTTTTTTATAAACTTAATATATTAAATAATAATATAAATTTCATAAAATGTTTTATAATAATTATATTAAATATTATAATAATTATAAACATTATAAATAATATATTATATAAAATATATATAAAATATTAATTAATTATTATAAATATTTATAATTATTAAAATATTTTTAATATATTATAGCTTATATATTTAATATTAATTAATATATTATATTATAAAATTAAATTAAATATAATATTAAATATTTAAATATATTTTATAATTAATTATTTTATAATATTTTATATATCTAATATTATTATTATTATTATTAAAATTTAAGTTAATATTATTTTATTTATTAATTTAATAATAAAATATTAATTGTATGCTGAGGCTGAAATTGGCTGGGTGGGTGGTCCGTGCTAGGTGGTCCGTGAGGGGTGCATCCTCCATTCCGACGGGTGCGAATCTCCGTACTCCTGGGAAAATGTACAATCTGAGAAAAAAGTTCCAATGTAAATTTTCTGGACAAATACTGATGAAGGGAGCTTGACGATGGCTTTTTGAACGCCAGTAATGGTTGAATCCCGTGGCCCCGTTGACAAGGGAACGTAGGCGACGAACCCGGCGATTCGAGTCATTCTGAAGCTACGGGTTCATTTGATCGGTCTCCAAGAAATTAGATCTGGAGTACACCAATTTAGAACACATGCGCACGAGTAGCTCCCGCAGCCCGTCTCACAGCACAAGGTCTATTTGCGTGCGGGAAGCCAAAATCGTTTCAGGCGTTGAGTCAATCCCACTCATATAGGAGGGTTTCAGATAGACTTGGCCGCACTCGTCGACCACATAACAAATGCCAGTAACCCATTCGAGGACACAACTATCTACGCTGCGTTTCCGTGGCACCTATTCTCGTCCGTGATCTTTCGTGGTTCACGCTAGAACAACAGCATACGCCATGTTATTACAAGCACAACAGGTATCGCCTAGATCCAAGACCTTCAAAACCACGCTACTCGCCGCCTCGGTAGCGCTATGTTTCCTTCTTTATCAGGCATGGAACCACCAGGACCGGATCGCCGACGAACTGGCTGAGCATCTCCATATCCCAACAGGATACGGCCTCGGCCTCGGGGAGCGCCCAGAGACAGCTGAAGAAGTGCAAACCTTGGCCGACGAGGGCATCCCAAAAAAGATATGGTACAAGCTCGGCCCGAAAGGCAAAAGCCAGGACATTGAACAGTGGACACAGACTTGCATCAAACAGAATCCCACATACAGATATGAGTTCTTCTCAGACCCGTCAGCCGATTATTGGGTGGAGAAGACTTTCTCAGCATCACGCCCCGATATCGTCGAGGCATATCTCAGTCTCACTGTTCCAATTCTCAAGGCGGACCTTCTGAGGTACCTGCTGCTGTACGTCGAGGGCGGCGTATGGTCAGACCTAGACGTCTCCTGTGAGGGTTTTCCCATTGACGAATGGATCCCCGAGGAGCATAGGAACGAGACTTCACTGCTGGTTGGTTGGGAGTTTGACGCAGGATGGAGCTGGGAGTACACTCACGAGTTTGCCAGCTGGACTATCTTGTCCAAGCCAGGACTGCCACACATGCTGATGGTAATCGACGACATCATGGACTCGATTCATCAGAGCACAGCTGAGGCCAACTGCACCATTGCCGAGCTGACTATGGAGATAGTCGGGGACATTGTCGACTACACCGGGCCGAGGCGGATGACACGGAGCATACTGAAGAGCCTTGGGCAGGCTCTGGGGCAGCCGATCAAGCGCGAGATGATTGAAAACATCAGAGAACCAGTGCGGGTACTCGATGTCACCATTCTTCCCGGCTATGCATTTGCCAACTTGACGAACAAGTTCGATGAGGCGGATGGACCGATCGGTGAGACTTTGGTTACTCATCACTACGCGGGCACCTGGAAGAATGAGAATGGTGGTGAGCTGGCCAGACGCCAGCCACGAAAGATATAGACCGCTTTTGGGTTTTCGGCATGAAATAGATATTGAAGACTAATGATTCTATCCATCCATCCTTTACTCGATGCACATTTCCTGTCGTATCGAATTGATGAAATATGTTCCCAGTATTGTCTCGCATGTTCTGCTTAGGTTCCCAAATACCAATAAGACTCTTTGGGCCACTCCTCCACTTTGTGTAAATTCAATGTCAATGAGCACCAGCTGGGCCTATATCCATATTTATCCATGCATTCATGAGAGGACTCACACTGGAATTGCTATGTATTATGTTCCTTCTGTCTTCTTTCATGTCTCCTGTTTTGTCTCTTCGTCTCTCTCCAAGGTAATGCACAAAGAGCATGTTCATCATAATTATCTGGAATACTTCCAGTCTCTTTCGTGGCAACACCTCGGGAAGCCTCGGGCAATATGTCTGTCTTACAATGGATATCTTGAATATCAAAATACAGCAATAATAGTCATAATTTGAAAGTCGAATTTGAAGTCACCATCCAGGGCATCATTACTATTCTCTTTGATCTTTATTTACAAATGTGGTGTACCTAGTCGACGTATCATGACTGGAAACCTTGAATGACGCTTAGTAGACAATCATATCATCAGACACCAAGTACCTTCCACGGGAATGATGACACCTGACCTCGACGCGCTCACAACCTGTCGTGAATGGGTTCATTGAATCGGGCGAGTAATCGCCTCGGCAACTGCCCCGGCCTAGCTGTGAATCACACTCGGATACGGTCTCTACCTGCCATTCGCTTTTCAGTTCGACCGGTCCTTGCCGGTCTCATTGATGCACACTACGACAAGACTTGGTCGGTCCGCCCACCATGGATCCCCCGGATCGCCCGCCAGTCACCCCGGACCGTGATGCAAGCGAGGACGACGGAACCGCCAATGGCGACATTGGTTCTTCAGGATGGCCGTTGGGCCGTCCGGCTCGCGAGGCCCTAGACTACCTCGAGCCAGCTCTGACGACCGGCATTCCCAAACCAACCTACGACGGTCCAATCCGGCGCGTCGTCAAGCACGACGGAAGATACCCTGTCGATGTGACCTTCACCTTGCCACTGGAAACCCCTCTGCATGCCGCACATCCCACATCGGCGCAGGTGAGATTACTTTTGCCCCTTTTTCTCCAGAAACATCAGGCTGACAAAACTGGCAAGGAGCACATCTTGTGGGAGCATGTGGGTTTGAGCCCAGGGCCAGACCTCGAAACGTGTTCACCAAGCGAGCTCATGAAGATACCGGCAAATGACACCCGCGGAGCTCAGGCCAGCGCCCCACGAGCACCTAATAATCTTGCGAAGACCACGAATGCCCCATCTCCCCCTCGAGGCACTTTCTCTCGCCCGAAGCTGCGTGGGATTCTTCGAAAGGGAGGTTCAAGCCGAGCCCTAGGAGACTCCACCGAGCCTGCGGATCAGGTTGAGGCTGCTGCGAATGCACCGCGTCGAGCGAATCCTAGAGCCAATCCCAGCGGTCGTCGACGCACCGTCAAGTTCCAGCTTCCGCAGAATGAAGCAGACACAGCGCCGAGCGAGACTGCACAGGAGCGTCCACGGTTTATGGTCACGATCAAATCTCACGCCGCTGCGCGGAGATGGCAAGAGCTTGAGCAGAAGAAGAAATAGGTCGCCAATTCCCAGTCTCGAGCAGCACGAGAGGCCGGGTTCGAGATTGGGGAGAGAGCACCGTGTATCTGAACCGCCATACAGATATTCCTTCGGCTCGGGGAAAGGTTGTCTTAAGAGATTTCTGCGTCCCAGAATGATGAACTCCGTCACAAAGAAATGCTCTAAGACTTCGCAAAGGGAGTCTGGGATTCTGGGTCTTGAGCGGCAGGATTGTTACCTTGATCACTCAGATGCTGGCCTTCGCTGGTGTACCAGCAATGCTTTACCCAATAGCGTATGAGATCCGTACGTTGGAGGCTAAATCGTCAAGGCGTTGAGTAGTTGGAGTATCATGACTTTGAAATGTTCTGTGTCACTCAGAACAGGCATCCAGCTCCAGGACGTCATGCCTGCTATGTGGAGACTTCTTGAGTGCATGGGAGGTCCTCACTGGAATGGGAGCAACAGAGATCGTCCTTCGAGTATTGAATGCATGTTCCTCCCCATTGCTTCGTCTCCGGAACTCAGGTACTGTGTCGATGACCTTCGCGATGTGAGGTAGGCCTGTTTTTAGCGATATTCCAGTACAACGCTTTGCCTGTATTCGTCTCCGCGAAAGTGGAGCATAGCGGGGCATCCGAGATGCGGTATCCAAAATAACCAGTCATTTCCCAGCACATAACGCAACCTTGGCACCGGAATTGATGGCATAACGCAGAATGTGCCACAGGTCTCTAGTTTGGGGGAACAGGCAGTATCTCGAGAAATCTTGGACAGAAAGGCGCCAGCTCGTAGATTGACCTTCCTCCCATGGCGGTTGCGGCTGTGTCGACGAAATAGTAAATTGCCTTTGTCAAGAGGCTTGGAGGCCTACTCGACTTTAAAAGGCCCGTACATACCTAGGTATGTAAGGCGTTGACAATTTAGAGAAACGAAAGCTGCAGTAAACAGGTCTATGAGCCAAGAAAACAGAAATAAAGAAAGAGTCAACTAGTAACAAACCGACTTCACAGGAATCATGAAGCAAAGCCACTTGAGCAGTCAGACCCACCGTCTACTACCTCAACATTTCCTCCCGCGCCCACTGGTCATCGCTATGACCCTTGACCGTCTTCAGGTACTTATTGAAGTCTGCCGCCGTCTTCATCGCTTGGCTCAAATGTTTCCAGTCCAGCCTCTCCCCTTCGTGTTTAGCAAGTTGCCGAGCAGTAAGCAAAGCGTTTCGGATCTGCCTCCCGTTCATCTCATGCGCCGCCAGCTCGTCAAGTCTCCTTTCCAACTCAGCCGTATTTGCATCTTCGTCCTCAGACTCCTCAATCATATCGAAGAAATTGCGCCAGATGGCCCTTCGGGACTTTTTTGTCAGGGTCTCGTAGTGGATGGCAACCTGAATGCGGGACTTGAATGCCTCGTCGAAAGTGCCGACGCGGTTCGAGGTCAGAATGAGTATGCCGTCGTAGTACTCGAGCGTTCGGAGGAAAACTGGGAGAGTTAAAATCCTTAGGGCTCGGAAGTTTGGCTGATTGATCTACGGCTTCTCACTTGATACCAAGCTATTTCTTTGCAGGTCCGCGATAGTACGTTCCTCGAGGAACACGTCTGCCTCATCCAGGAGTAGAACTGTGGCCAAGTCAATGACTTTCCGAAATATAGATCAGGGCGTGATATACCACAATCCCAGGTCTTTCCCAGATACAGGACCGTCTCCAAATAGTTCTCCACATCTTTTGGATCAGTGCCAATATCACCGCATGTGACACGATACAGTGGTTTCTCTGCAATCTCTGCGACGCTGAGTGACTCCCGTGGTTAGACAAGCTCAAAACTGTAAACACGGGGCCTTTACACGTACCTCTCTGCTGTCAGGGTCTTCCCTGTGCCCGGACTACCGTGCAGCAGAATGATCAAGCCATTACCCTTGCCGGCAATGATATCATCCATCTTGCCTGCTGACTTTTGCACATTAATCAGCGCATAGATCATCCTCTTCACAGCGCCATCGAGAACGAGGCGTCCAAATGCTTCCGGATTCCACTTGATACTGTGAAAATTATCGACAAGCAGGTTGGCTGATCATCGTCAGTTCACACATCGCATGGATGATTCTATACTTCGACGTAGCAAAGAAAGGGGATTTTCTTACTCCACTTCTTCGCCTGTAGTCTGAATCCGAAGATGGTGCCTGGGAGAAGCATCATTGCCTTCTCCGGTAATTTCTCGGATTTGAAGACTTTCCGCGGCCAAGGGTCCAGTTTCGCAGACACTGGTTTTTGCCCACGATCGCTCGTGATCGCACTGTCAGAGAATGGATGCATCAATTGGTAAGTGGCCATATCGACCATGAATCTCTCTCCAACCTGCATTAAAGTCAGAGTCGCGGTCAAGTCTAAGGGTTTGAAGCAGAGTTGCAGGGGCAGAGTGGCGTTGCACGTACGTAATGATACTCCCGGGCCTTGTCCCAACCAGTGTAGCTGATGCATGTTTGGTCCTTCATGCTCCAGAATGTTCTGCCTCTTTTCTCAAGGTACTTTATGTCCTCAGCGCGTGCAAATTCTGCCGGGTAAACTTCGAGATCCGCGATCCGCATTCGTTCATCCAGCACAGCATTGATATCTTGTGACCAAAGGTCCCTCCTTAGCTGACGCCCATCATACTTCCAAGACCAGCCTTCCAGCTTGACTACGCCTCTTGCGGAAATATAGCATTCATACAATATGTATGCTTCCAGTGTATTTGATTCCTGTCGGCTGATAACCATTTGGTTTGGTTTGAACAGTTTTGTGAGATGGTAACCCGTCACGACTCCTTCCTCGAATAGGGACCTGGCCTCTTCGTACTCTTTTCTGTAGTTCGTGGCCAGGAACTCCAGCAGGGGACTCAATACTCCTTCGTACAACTCACCCTGGGCCAACTCGATGAGTCTCTCATGGTGATGGAACAAGAAGGGATATGGTGCATCCATCCCTTTCCCTCTGAGTGTGTCGAGGTCCACAAGCCCGTCTATTGGAGGATATTCCGCGACTTGAAGCAGTGCTTTCTGCAACAGAGGAGCTACTATTCGAAGGTTCTCTGTGCTCGGCCCCAGGATCGGCCCGTGATTGCCACCACCAGTGCGTCCCTCATTCTGAACGCCATCTGTGCAGTGATGGTCGTTCACGACGATGAACGACAAGTCCGATCGTAGAGCAAGGTAGTTGTCAAGATTGTGAACGGTCTTGCCACCCATCAGTTTTCCTTCGCCCCCCGGGTGTCTATGTCGGTAGGTCGGCATATCCTCATAGTAGGTATTGTCATGTTGGTGGCTTCGCTTGCTGCAGAGGACTCTGTGTAGGACTTTACTGACAAAGTCATTTGCATGGCCTACCGGGGATCGGAGAGATTGACTGTCCTTGACGGGGCATGGGATGCTACCATTTGCATCTTTAGCCTCCAGGAAGGCAACCCTGCTGGAGAGAAGCTCGACGGTATCTAGCAAATAAGCTATAAACCTGGAAATATCTTGTTTTTCATCCAGGACATCGATGTTGAGGAACCTCTCCGTTATTGCGTTCAGTGATTCCGACATGGTTGGTCGAAATTCATCCATGACTCGATCATGCTCATGCTCACCTTGGTCCGCAGGAATCGATTTTGATCCACGGTCCAATCTAGCAGAGCATACTGAGCACGCGTCCGAAGCGACTGAGAGATCTTGGGCCTTGCCGTCAGGGTCAGAGACTGCATTGAGCCCTCGTGAAGATCTTTTCCGATTCATCTCATTAAGAGCAATGCTTTCAACATCGCTTTCAATTTTAACAAGGGACGCAGAGTTCGGGCTCCGAATCTCACTTGAGTCTGACTGTGCGTTCGCAGGTGATGCTCCCATGAAAGGCATATCGCACGCTTCGGATGTGTCGATGATTTCACTGGTGTTCCCATGTACCTGATTATCAGATACTTGATTCGAGTTTGGGCGCTCTGCTGCAGCCGTACGATCGAACATTGCTCGCTTTGCCATAGCTTTGCGACGCCATTGGGCCATTTCATTGGCTTCATTCTCGGGCCACTTGCTCCTCTGCTGTCTTTCCGAGACGTCGGACTCGTAATCAGAATTATCTCCGCTTTGAATTCCCGGTTGTATACTCCCCTGAACCGTATTGCCCTCGGCATTATTAGGCTGAGATTGCTGGTAAGGACTCGGGAATTTTGGTTCTGTCACACGATGAGCATGCAAGTATGTTGAAGCCGCAGTCAGTGACCACCCACCTTCTTCGGGCCTGTTGCTGAACTTCGCAAGCATGCCTCTCTTTATGGAAAGGTATCCCACTGTATCATCTTTGGAGATCGTTGAGTTCATGAATAAGGCCTTGCCACTGTCCATGTTGGGTTGAGGTTCCCTTGGGACATGATAACTCGGCTGGTCTCGACTGTCTCGCTCCATCGTGATTCTCCGGGCTGTTGCTGCAGAGAAAGTGGGTGTGTTCTCGTTTTTTAATCTGTACACATATGCTTCTTAAGCAGTATGCATCCAGTCCCTTCATACAGTGATAAACGCTTAAACACCGCTGAGAGAAAATTGGATTGTTGTGTCGTGAATGTTTTACCCCGCTCTTTTCTGAGGCTCGGGAATCTGAGTGAGGGCCGAAGGGCAAGGCATCAACGCATGGGTCTCATGTAAGCGGTCCATGTGGCTGTGTGGTTGCACAACACGCGGTGTGATAGCGCACTGTACGACCACAGAGATGCTTGCTCGGGATTCAATGCTGTCCGACAAAACCAAAGATAGGTGGAAATGCATGTACTTATTATACGTTGGCGTTGGCGACCGGGTGGACTTTAGCATCCATTTTGTTCATCCAATGCGGTAGTCAACGGTAGCCAATGCCAGAATGTCCAATTCTCTGGGCTCTATGCAAGCTCGTCAATGGGAAAAGTGAAGGTTTTCAAAGCTCCCTGGCCTTTCCTCCGAATAATAGCTCGATATTTGGGCTGCCGCATGAGTCTTTCCACCCGACGACCCATGTCGGTGGCAAACTGCATCTCGCTGAAGAGCTCGCTGGCTTCCATTGAGGCAGCCGTGTCAAATCTCCAAGATGCAATGACGACTTTGAGGCCATCCTTGTCCCGCCGGCCAACAATGTCTGACATGCTGTCTATGAAATCGCCGAGCGTGAAGTATTCGTCGTCTCCTGCTTCGTTCTCGATGGAGCGTTGTACCAGGCTCGTATCGAGGATTATGAACAAGCGAGGAAAATTGGCGATGCAGCGCTCGAGAAGCTGAAACCAGTGTCGGATGCTTGTGTTGCCCTGGAATTGCCTTAGGTGGACTTGACTTGCTCCATTTAGGGCCTGACCAGATTCTAGTTCCAGGAGCTGTGAAATCAGGGACCTTAGGATGCCGGTTACTGATGGGTTTGGCTGAGGGCTGTCGTTATCACCGGGTAGTGCCCAGATGACCGGATAATTGCGGTCCAGAATAGCATCCAGGAAGTCGACGGCGAAATCCAATGAGCTCGTTTTTATCCCGCGTCCCTGGGCGAGAACCATGGAAGAGGAAGGATCTGATACCCATGCTCTAAGTTTCGACAGTGTAACACCAGGTAGCTGCGTCGGTAAAGTCTGCCTACGGCGTCTTCTCATTGATTTGCAGAATGCTAGACTTTGAGATGAGTCTGGCGTATCGTCAAGCGATAGCATGGTGCTCCTTATTTCCTCGATCTGGCCTCTTCGAAACATCTGCTGGTGTTCTACTCGAAGGCTCAGCAGTGACTGGTTATGCAGGGTCTGTTGCTGTTGCTGGTCTGCTCCGTCTCGCCAGTCAATGTCGGTCGATCGCACAATATTGGAACAAGATCTTGGTGCATCATGCGCTTTGACTTACATGCCATCATCTCAGTTAGATGTGCGATTGACTTATGCATCTGATGCACCGTGAAATGCAAGTCTCGTATTTCAGCCTTGGAGGCGGCGTGTGCCAGCTCGTCCACGGCTCTTGATCGTCTCGTGATCTCGTCGATTATGTTCTTGAACTTGAGCTCGAAGGGATGTGCAATGGCCGCGATTGCATGTCTCGTCTTTCCCTTCTTGCACCATTTGATAGCCTTGACGACAAATTCCATAATCTTGGCATATAGCAACGAGACCGCCCCTTGCATCCGGGCCGTGGGATAGAGGATCGAGTGGAGCTCGGTCCTCGGCAGCACGTCGGCTAGGTTGGATATCGCTTTGGAAATCTCGCTGAGAAGCTCTTCATGGTTCAAGACCGAGATAAAGAGGAACTTCATGGCTCCCCACGCCAACGAGACGTATTCCGGATGGTGTTGAGCGAAAGTATCAAATATCGCTATGTTCATCAAGTCAGCCAAATCGACTGCCGATCATAGGCCACGCTCAACTGCCTACCTCCATAGTACATGACTCTTTCGGAGCAACTTGAAAGCCATTCTTGAACCTTGTTCCCCTTAGACTTTGTTTTGTATTCCTCCATGGCCCGCACCACCGCATCCCGGACGTCTCGCATGGAGCTCTGGCGCTGCAGCCATGGTGTCGAGTACTCGTCGACCGTAAGCGTCTTCTTGAGGATGTCGAGGGCGTTCTCGTATGCGGACTTGGCTGGATCGGAGAGCCTGATAGGATATCCAAGGTCAACCAAGGAAAGGACTCATCGTTGAATCTCCAGCGGGGATGGAGGAATACTGACCGTTGCTGCGGGTCGGCGAGATACCACCCAGCGTACAATTCGCTGCCGGCATATCCCCTCAGATCAGCAAGTTGGGGAGCCGGCAAACCTGGCGCCAGGGCCAGGAGAGGGGAGGGCGTTGCGAGGTCATGATCCTGACGGGTTGTCAGAGCCATTGCAACAGGAGACCATCCTTAATGTGTTTCGTCCTGAATCATTTGCAAGAGAAGAGTTCTCAAAACGAAGAGGGTGGCCATCGAGGGGTCGAGCTTTCGAAGCGTCAACCGCTGTCCGCCTTGGGAGCCCATCTGACATGCAGTGCCACTGCAGGTGGCCCAAGACAGTCTAGCACATCATGCAACAAGCCCCGCTGTCACACAAAGGACGTTGAACAGCTTGAAAAGACCTCGAAAGGGGGAGGGTGGAGAAACCATATTGAAAGAAGGCCTCCAGAGAGCGCACCCCTGCGGGCGGTAGCCTAACACGATAACACCCCATAATGCATTATTTATGCAACAACAAGTATCCCAAACACCACTCGCAATGACAGCTCACAACCCCTTCAGGAAATCCTCCAAGGTAATAGGCTTCCTCACAGCATTATTCAAGCCCTCATGATACGTGACCCAGACCTTGTTCTCCTCCTTATCAGCCGCCTGCCCCTTCCTCTGGCCCCCGCCATTCCCGTCGATCTCATGCAGCGGCTTCTCCAGGACGACCCGCCCGAAGAAGTCCTTCTTGACGATGGTGGGCATAATCGGGAGGGCCTTCTTCCCAGCGGTGGCATTCTCCTTGTCGTCGTGCGGTAGCAGGTCGTGCTGCTCCGGCTCGGCGGCGCCGCCGCCCATGCCGGCCCTGAAGCGCGCCTGGCGGGCGGCCGTGTCGCGCTGCGCGATCGTCTTCTGCAGCTCCTGGTCGAGGACTTGGCGGACGGCATAGCGCACTGGGATCTGGGCGGCAAGCACATGTGCGCCCGCCGTTTCGAAGGTGGAAAGCATATCAAGGTCGCTACAAGGTGGTCAGCACGAGCTTTCATGGATGTAGGAACAGCTCAACTTACGGGTCCATACGGTACACCCACTGCGTCCGTCCCGCCATGGACGGGTTGGACTCCTCGATCTTTCCCTTCACCAGGGCGATGCCCACCTCGGCCAGCACCTCGGCCCCTCGCTTGACCATAGCTTTTTCAGATTTTCGCCGCACGCTCGCCACAGCACCTTTGTCGCTGCTCCCACCCACGACGACCGGTTTGACATCTGGCGAGACCAAGCGGACCAGATATGGTAAGAAATCCGTCGCGATGTCCTCCGGACTTCTGAAGGCCCGCATCAATGTGGGCGGTAGTTGGCCCTGGAGCCCTTGTAACAAGGCCCGGTTCTGTTTGATTGTCTCGTACGCAGTATAGTCGGCACGAGGTCCGGTGAAGGGTAATGGGGCTTCTTCAGCCCCAGCATCGCCTTCTGCGGCTCGCCACTGCTTGTCGTAACCCGTGTTGGCCTGTGGTCGGTGTGGGCTAGCAAAGAGGTGGTGACACGCCAGTACGGGCTGGCTGAGGTAGGGCGCAAGTTCCCACTCTTGACTGGCATAGAGCCGTGAAGAACAATCGTCGTGGAAGCTTAGCCATTCGTAGGCTTCAGTCGGTTTGGATAGGTAGGAGTCGTCGTTGAACTCGCGGTTGGGGTACTCGGAGAAGACGTCGGTCAGGATTCGCTCCACCTCGCCGCTCGTATCCACCATCTCACGCAGCCGTTCGATCGCATGCTTCTTCAAATGCTCCGTGAAGCCCAGCTGGGCCTGTGGTTGCTCGTGCCGTGTCTTCTTGTTCACGCTCACGTCGGCTTGCCGGGGAAATCCGGCGCCCTCTTGGAAAACACGGCTGACAATCTCCTTGACACCTCCCCGGCCGAGTCCACGAGCGCCACCACCACCGTGTTGCAGGTCTTGGATAATATTCTTATCGACCCACTGGCGTGTGAGCTGCATCGGACCTTTCGAATCTTGTGCCTTCAGCCTGCCAGCAACCCATTCTCCCACAACCATCACCCCTCTAAGATCGCCTTCGGCAGCACTCTCTGCGCCCTTTTTGGCATCCAATGCATTCGACATACCCCATGCTGACTCGCAAAGCTTCCGTGCAGCATCCTTCTCGCAGGGGATTCCTTCTTTCTCAAACACGGCCTTCAATCGGCCCACCACGGCATCAACAGATGGCTTTCCAATGCGAATAATTTCTGCGAGGCCCGATTGGCGGAGGGGTCTCAGGGACGGATGGTAGACATCATTGCAGATGAGGATCAGGGGTCTCATTTGGCGGAAGTCGTCGCCCTTCTTTTTCTTCCTCGCCGCCGCTGCGCCTGCGGCCCCGGAACTGTTCTTCTGGTCAGTCATGACCAGGTCGATCAGAGCCTTGACGAATCCACCCTCTCCCGAGGCACCGGAGCCGGTTGTGACACCGTCCACTTCATCCACCACAACACACGCTGGGCGGGCAACCTTGGCTTTGGCACCAGGCTTCGGCTTGGCATGTTCGACCGTCTTTACGCTCTCTGTGCCCAAACTGGTCCTGATCCGCCCCTTGACAACGTCTCGACTTCGATCATCGCTTGCGTTTATCTCGATGACCTCGTATCCAGCTTGCCGTGCGCATACATGTGCAAGTGTTGTCTTCCCCAACCCAGGCGGCCCGGTCAGCATCAGGATCTTCCTGTGTGTCTTCTCCTCTTCTTCTTGCTGCTGGGCTCCTTGTTTCCTCATCGACGCAGGCTTTGGCCGAGCTGAGTTCGGAAAGACAACCGTGTCCCAGCACTTGAGCCATCGCAGGACCTGCCTGTTCGTGAAGTCGTCGCCCACGAGGTCCACGAAGTTTCGTGCGCGGTATTTCTCCGTCCATAGCATGCTCTTTTTGGGCTTTCTCAGGTTCGCGGATCGTTCCTCCACAGACTGCATGACCGGAATCGTGTGGCTCGGGGCCGGATTCGTTTTCGTCTTGGAAGCTTCGATTTCCTTGGTTGCATCTCCCATGAGTTTGTGGATATCGATGCCAAAGTAGGCGCGCTTTGCCCGGCCTTCTTTTGTTCTCGATCGCTCGGCGACCATGTCCTTGTAGGCAACGTTGGTGGTAGTCGTGCGTTTCAGGACACCATCAGACTTGCCCGAGCAAGTGACGAATGCGTAGCCGTCCCTCCCAATCCGTGTTGGTATGCGCGTCTCCGTAGGCGCTTCGTTTCGGCTGAAGAGGCGAGCATAGCGGGCCTCCTCCTCTTCGTCAACAGCTATCGCGTCCCTTGGTTGCGCGTCGGGTATGCTTATGGGCTCCTGGTCGGCTACTGTTGGCCTCACCTCGAGAGCAGGAGGATTGTCTGTTTCCGTGTTGCTTGGTGTGAAATCCGAGGTTTCTCTGGGGTCGTTGAGCATGATTCGCTTCGGGCTTGGTTCCTCCGGCAGATCTTCTTCGTCATCAGAGTCCTCCATAATAAAGCCCCCCCTTGCCTTTGGTCTCGCTGGTTGTTGGTAGCCATCTCGAAAAGGTCGCTTCGGAGGAATTGCAGGCGACGAGCTCGGGGGGTACGTTATTGGAGAGGAAGGCGCAGCCATGATGGCAGGCACAGTGACTTTATCGTGCGTATTCGAGTCGTTGAATTGGCCTGGAGACGTAACTGACACCAATTGTGTGCATGGGTAGCCCAAATCGTGGCTCTGGTGGAAGGTCAAAGTGGTGTGGATAGACGCGTCGGGCCTGCACTTACAGCGGACGCGTCAAACAGTCCCCAAAATGTTGGAGACGCGACCCACCACACTTGCTTGGGCGGCCAAAGTCGGTCCAGTTATACTAGACTAAGTCGAAATTTACGACAAAACGTCACGTCACTATAATTTAGCGCTTTTTCCCTATACTTATACCCTACCTTTAGGCTTTCTTTATTATATTAAATAATAAAGCCTTAACTTTTATATTATATATCTTATTTAATTATTATATTTATCTTTATATTTTAAAATTCTTTATAATTAAGCTTATTTATATTATAATATCTTATAATATCTTTAATTATTTTTAAAAAGCTTTAATTATTAAATTATTTATTAAATATTTTATAAATTTAATAAGTATTAATAAGGCTTATATAAATTTATAAAATTATAAAAGAAAAATATTTATTATTATTATTTATTTATTATATATTATTTTAATAATTATATAAATATTTTATTATTTATTATTATTATAATTTTTAAAATTATTAATTATAAAATTTAAAATATAATAATTATATATAATATTAAAAAGCTTAAGAATTATAAAAATAAACTTAATTTTATTATTTATATTATTAATAAGCTTTTTAAAATTAATAAATAATAAATTAAGATTATTATAATTTAAGGTAATTTTATAAAATATTATAATATTATATTTATTATAATTATTATTAATATAAAAATATATTATAAGATATTAATTATTTTATTTATTATAAAAATATTTATAATAAAAATAATAATAAAAAATTAATAAAGATTATTTTTAATTATTAAAATAAAAAGATTAATATTATAAGTTAATTTTTTAAAAAAAATAATATCTTTAAGCTTAATAATAAATATAAGCTTATAATATTATTTATTTAATAATATAAAAATAATTATATTATTTATTATAATTTTTTAATAAATAATTTATTTATAAAATATATTATTTATAATAAAAATAATAATAATAAATTTAAGAATATATATTTTAATTATTATTATATTAAAATTCTTATTAAATATTTTTTTTATTATAATAAATTCTTTATAATAAAAGAATTAATAAAATAAAATTTAATAAAAATAAAGGCTAAAAAAGTTATAAAAAATAAAAAATAAATAAAAATATAAAAATAAATTAAAAAAGAATTAAAGGTTATAAAAATATTAAAGCTTAAGACTTAATATTTTATTATTAAAAAAATAAAAATAATTAAGTTATAAATAATAAATAAAATAATAAATTAAAGCTAAAATTAAAAAGAAATAATAAAATAAAAAATAAAATTTATATAAAAATAAAGTTTAAATAAAGATTTATAATTAAAATAAAAGATATTTAAATTAAATAAATAATTAAAGTTAATAAAATAATTTATATTAAAAAATAAATATTAAATAAATATAAAATAAATATAATAAAGAAAAATAATAAGGATAAATAAAATATAAATTAAAGTAAATAATAAAAAGATAAAATTAATAAATATTAAGAAGATTTAATAATATTTAATAAAGACTTAAAAATTTAAATAATATTTAAATTATTAAAGTATAATTAAAACTTTTTAAAGATAATTAAAGTAATTTAAGATAAATAACTTAAGTATATAATAATATTTAATTTTTTATTTAATTCTTTATTTAATTTTTTATTTAATATTTTATTTAATTTTTTATTTAATTTAATTATAATTTAATTATAAAATGTATTTAAATTTTTTTAATT
This sequence comes from Diaporthe eres, assembly GCA_022225955.2. Classification (NCBI taxonomy): domain Eukaryota; kingdom Fungi; phylum Ascomycota; class Sordariomycetes; order Diaporthales; family Diaporthaceae; genus Diaporthe; species Diaporthe eres. The sequence goes on along the minus strand of JAKJXM020000001.1, from coordinate 12,132,198 downwards.
TTTTATAAATTAATATTATATTAAAAATATTTTTATTTTTATTTTATATATATATATATATATATATATATTAAATAATATATATTAATTTTTTAATATAATAATTATATTAAATATTATTAATTAATATTAAAAGTTTTAATATTAAATTATATTTATTTATATTAATATTATTAAATTATTATAAATAAAATTATTTAAATTTAATTTAATATTATTAAATATTATATTTAAATATTTTTATTATATAATTTAAATTTTTAAATATAAATTATTTAAAATAAATAATATAAAATTATTATTTTTTAAATTATATAATAATTATATAAAATTTATTATTAATTATTTATATAAAATTATATATATAAATAAAATTTTATTTTTAATTTTATTTAAATAATATTTATAATAAAACTTATAATATAATAAATATATAATTTTATTTTATTAAATTTTATTAATAAATATAAAAAAAAATTTAAATTTTAAAATTTTAAAATTTTATATTTAATAAAATTAATATTAAAATAATATTTAAATATTAAAAATATTTAATTTTTTTTAAAGATATTTATATAATTAATATAATTTTAAGAATATATAATATAATAATTAATATAATTATAATTATTAATTATTATATTAAATTTAATTTATTAATTATTTTAAAAATATTTATATTATTTATATTTAAATTTTTAATATAAAATTAAATTAAATTTATATTTTTTATATAATAAATATAAATTTTTTAAATATAGTTTTATTTTTTTTAAATATAAATAATTAATAATATTTATAATATTTATTTAAATTTATTATATTAAATTTTAAATTTTTATTATATAAATATTTTATTAAAATAATATAAATATATAATATATTATATAATAAAAATTATTTAATAATATAATTTATTATTTATTATATATTATTTATTATTTATTAAAATAATTTTATTTTATTAATTTAATAATATTTTAAATTTATATTTATAAGTAAAATTATAATTATAAATAAAAGATTTTAAATATATATAAATAAAAATATAATTATTATAAAATATATTTTATATTTATAATTAATTTTTTTAAAAGATATAAATATTAATATTATTTTTTTTTAAAATATTTATATTTTTTTTAAATAATTTATAATAAATATAATAAAAATATTATTATTTTTATTAATAAAAAAGTTTTATATATATAAAAAATAATTATATATATATAAGATTTTATATATATATATATTATATAAATTTATATATTTATATTTATTTTATAAATTATATATTTAAATTTAAAAATTAATTATTTTATATTAAATAATTTAATATATATAAATTTTATTAATTATATATAAAATAATATATATAATTAATAAAATTTTAAAAATATATAATTATATAATAAAAATTATTTATTATTTATTATTTATTATTTATTATTTATTATTTATTATTTATTATTTATTATTTATTATTTATTATTTATTATTTATTATTTATTATTTATTATTTATTATTTATTATTTATTATTTATTATTTATTATTTATTATTTATTATTTATTATTTATTATTTATTATTTATTATTTATTATTTATTATTTATTATTTATTATTTATTATTTATTATTTATTATTTATTATTTATTATTTATTATTTATTATTTATTATTTATTATTTATTATTTATTATTTATTATTTATTATTTATTATTTATTATTTATTATTTATTATTTATTATTTATTATTTATTATTTATTATTTATTATTTATTATTTATTATTTATTATTTATTATTTATTATTTATTATTTATTATTTATTATTTATTATTTATTATTTATTATTTATTATTTATTATTTATTTATTATTATTATTTATTATTTATTATTTATTATTTATTATTTATTATTTATTATTTATTATTTATTATTTATTATTTATATTTTTTTTATTTTTTTTATTTCTTTATTTTTTATATTATTATTATTATTTAATTATTATTTTCTTTAATTTATATATTATAAATTTAATTTATTATTTTATTATTTATAAAGATTATTTTATTTTTAATATATATAATTTATATTAAGTTTATTGCTTTAAATATTATAATTATTTACTTAATAAATCTTTAAATTATCTTATTAAGTTTAATATTTTTTTATTTCTTTTTAATATTAAAGCTATATTTTTTCTTTTATTATTAATTTTTATTATATATAAATAAAGCTTTCTCTTTAATAATATATTTATTTTTATAAGAAGATATATTTTTAAATCTTTATTTTATTTTTTTTTCTTAATTTTATTTATAAGCTTTTTTAATTATTATTATATTTTTTTAGCTTTAATTATAAGCTCCTTAAATTATTATAATATTTCCTTAACTTTCCTTATTTTTCTTTATTTATTTTAATCTTTATTATTTTTATATAATATTAATAATTTATATTATAAATAAGTTAAATTATATTAAAAAAGTTTTAATTAAATATTATAATTATAAATTAATATTATAAAGCTTTTAATTAAGTTAGCTATTATTTAATATAAGATTATATTTATTAAAACTTTAAGTTATTCTTTATATATTAAATTTTTTTAAATTTATAAAGGTTTTTTATATAATTTCTTTTAAAATTAATAATTTAATTTATATTATAATTTAATTAAAAAGCTTTTATTTTTAAATAATTTAATAAAATAATATAATATTATTATAAATAATTATAAGCTTATTCTTTAAATAAATAATAATTAATAATAAAAAGAAATTAATTTTATATTTTAATTTTATTTAAAGTTTAATTTTATTATATTTATTAAAATTTAAAAAATTATAAAAGAAAAATTATTAATTATTATAAAATTTATTAAGATTAATAATAAAAAAGATAATATTTATTTTATTAAATTAATTAAGAATATTAAGATTATTAAATAAAAATAAAGATAAAAAAAACTTTAAAATAATTTAATTAATATAAAAGCTTAGCTATAATTATAAAAGATTTAAGATCTTTTATAAAATAATATAAAGAAGTAAAAGAATTAAAGAAATCTAACTTATTTTTTTAAATAATTAAGAAAGAATAGTTATAAAAAAGAAAAAAATAATAAGCTTTTTATAAATATTTTAAAAGTTTTATAATAAATAATAAAAAAATAAAATAAAATTTAAATTATTTAAATTATAAAGAAAAAAGATTTTTAATTAATTTAAAAGCATTATATAATTAATAATAATATTATATTAATATTATTTAATTAATTAAATAAATTAAAAAAGAAAAGATTAATAAATAAATAATTTAAAGATTTATTATCTTAAGTTATAAGATTAACTTTTAATATAATAATTAAAAGTTTTATAAGAAGAAATAAGTTTAAAAAAGAAAAGAATAACTTAAATAGGTTTATTAAAAGTTAATTTAATAAATTTTAAGAAAAAATAAATTAAATTATATTAAGATTTAAAAAACTATCTTTATTTATAAATTAAAAGGAAATTAAAATAAAGATATATAATTTTATTAATATTAATATAAATTAAATAAAAGATTTAATTATTAAGAATAAAAAGTAAATTAAAAAAGGAGAATTAATTAATAATAATAAAAATATATAAAAATAAATTAAAAATAATAAAGTTAAAGATTTATTAATAAAAATAAGCTTTAATATATTATTTATAATATAATAATAAAAGATTAATATTATAAAAGCTAGATTTCTAAGTAATTTACTTATTTTATTTAAGACTTTATAGCTTAAATTAAAATATAATTAATTAAGTTTAAAAAGGCTTAATTTATAAAAAAAATAATAATATTTTAGCTTATTTTTTATAACTTATATAGCTATTAAGAAATAATAAAATATTATTTAAAAAATATTATTTATAATTTCTTTATATAATAATAAATTTTATTTTATAATATATATTATTAAAATATATAATATACTTTAAAATTTTAATAACTTTATATATAATAAAAAATATTTTTTATATTTAAAGATTATAAATATAAAGAAAATATCTTTATATTTAAATAAACTTAATAAAGTTTAAAAAGATTTATTTATAATAACTTTTTATTAATATTATTTATTTTAATAAATAAAGATAAAATAATATCTTTTAAGTTTTTATTAATATTATTTATTTTAAAAAAATAATAATAAATTAATATCTTTTAAATTCTTATTAATATTATTTATCTTAAAAAAAATAAAAATAAAATAATATCTTTAAGATTTTTATTAATATTATTTATTTTAAAAAAATAAAAATAAAATAATATTTTTTAAGTTTTTATTAATATTATTTATTTTAAAAAAAATAAAGATAAAATAATATCTTTTAAATTCTTATTAATATTATTTATTTTAAGAAGAATAAAGATAAAATAATATCCTTAAAATTCTTATTAATATTATTTATTTTAAGAAAATAAAAATAAAATAATATTCTTTAAATTTTTATTAATATTATTTATCTTAAAAAAAATAAAAATAAAATAATATCTTTTAAGTTCTTATTAATATTATTTATTTTAAAAAAGATAAAAATAAAATAATATTTTTAAGATTTTTATTAATATTATTTATTTAAAGAAAAAAAGATTTAAAAATAAAATAATATTTTTAAAGTTCTTATTAATATTATTTATTTTAAAAAAATAAAAATAAGATAATATCTTATAAAGATAAAATATTTATATTTAAATAAATTTAATAAAATTTAAAAAAACTTAATTTAAATTAAAATAATAAAGAAATATTAAGATAAGCTTAAATATATTATAAATTTTATAATTTTAAATTATAAAATTAAATTTTTTTTATTCTTTTTATTTAAAGTATTTTTATTATTATTATTTTTAATATTTATATTTTTAATATTATTAACCTTTATATAATTATTTTTATTTAATTTTTTTTTAATTTATTTAAATATATTCTTAATATTAATATTTTATATAATTAAATTAATTTTAAAGTTTTCTTAAATATTTATTAATATTATTAATTAAATTAAATAAAACTTTTCTTATATTATATAATATTTATATAATTTATTTTATAATTATAAATAATATTAAAAATAAAGTATATCTTTTAAATTTAATATATATTAAATAAAATTAATTATAAAAAACTTATAAAGATTATATATTTTAAATAATATTTAGATATTTAAATTAACTTTATTTATTTAAATTAAGTTATTAAGAAAATTATTATTAGCTTTCTTAAATAATATATTATATTAAATTATTATAATTAAATTAAGAAAGTATTAAAGATTAATAAGCTTATTAATATAAATATATTAATATTTATCTTAATATTAAATAAGATAAATATTTTAATATTTTATAAATAAATATATCTTAAAGTAAATTTATAATATAAATATAAATAAAAATATTAAATAATTAAAAAGATAAATATAAGATTAAAGTTAATTAAGATAAAGTTATTAAAAATAATCTTAAAAATATTAATATAAAATAAAGTTAATTAATTTTAAAAAGCCTTATATAAATATATATATCTTTATATATATATATTTTTTAAAAATTTATTATATTTATATTAATTTAAAAGGCTTATATTATAATAATAAATATCTTAAAATTAAAATAATTAATTATATAATTAAAGTAAAAGTTCTTTATTAAGTTTATTAAATAAAATAATAAATTACTTTTATTATTTATCTTTATTATATATTAAAAGGAATTATATTTCTTTAATTAAATTTTAATATAATTTTATTAACTTTTTATATATAAATTATAATAATAATTAATAATAAATAATAGCTATAATATTATATTTATTTTTATAATTTAATTATATTATTATTAATATAATTTTATACTTTTAAATAACTTTAATATATTAAATAAAGATATTATATTAAGTTTATATAATATTATTAATATAAATTTAAGAAATATATTATAAATAAATATTAATTTTAATATAAATTTAAAAATTATATCTTAAGAGCTTATAATAATTATTAATATATTATATATAATTAAGTTTAAATATTATAAATTTATTTTTTTTATAATAATATATTTTTTATTTTAAAGTTTATTTTTTTAAAAAAAGTTATTAAAATATTATATAAATATATTAATAAAGAATAATTAACTTATAATATTATTATATATAATAATAAGCTTAATAATTACTTTAATAAAAAAAAAAATTAAAATATAAGAAATAATTATTATAAAATATTTTTAAAGTTTATTTTATTAAAATAATAAATACTTAAGAATTAAATATTAATATAAATTAAATTCTTTTTAAATTTTTATAATAATTAATTTATTAATTATAAAGTTATCTTTATAAAGTAAAATAATTAAATTATTATTAAAAAAAGTATTATTATAATAATAAAGAATAAATTAATTATAAAGTTTTTAAAAATCTTAAGTAATAATATATTAAAATAAAAGACCTTAAGCTTTAATATAATATTTAAGAATTTTTATAAATATATTTTATTAATAAAAATAAGAAATATTTATTTTAATAATTAAAATAAATAAATTAAAAGAATACTTTAAAAGAATATATTTTTAAAAAAGATTTAGGTTTTTTATAATATAAAGTATAATAATTAAAAGTATTATATTAATATTAATTTAAGAATAATAAATATAAAGTATAATAAAAAAATATAAAGTTAAAGAAAATAAATTTAATTAATTATAAAGAAATAACGTTAATAAAAATAAAATAAAGTAAAAATAAAGTTATTTAAGCTTAAAAAGCTTTAATTAAAAGATATATTTAATATAAAGTCTTTTATATAAAATAATATTTTTATATAAGTAATATATTATATATTTATATATTTAAAAATAAATAATAAATTAATATAATATAATTATAATTATTTAATATATAATTTATAATTTAATATATATATAAATAAATAAATAAAATTATTTATTATATATTTTATAATTTAATATATATTTAAATAAATAATTATATATATAAATTAAATATATATTTATATATTTATATATATATTAAATTATAAAAATTTAAAATATTAAAATATTAAAATATTATATTTTTAAAATATAATTTATTATTATTTTAATTAAAAATAAAATTATATATATAATTTAAATAAATATTATTAATATTTTTATATAAATATTAATATTTTATTTTAATTTTAAATTATTTATTAATATTATATATATATTTATTAAAATATATTTAATAAAATAAAGATTTATTAATATATTTAATTAATTATTTTATTAATAAATTTATAATTTTTATTTTTATTTTAATTTTAATATATATAATAATATAATAATTAATATTTAAAAATATTAATAATATATATAAAATAATATTAATTTAATTTATTAATAAATTATTTTAAATAATATATAAAATTATATTATTATAATAAAATTAAGATTATATAATTAAATATTAAATATAATAATTATTTTATTATATAAAAAAAGCTATATTTATTAATTATTTAAAATAAATTTATAATATTTATAATATTTATAATAAATATTATATAATTAATTATTAAATTTTAAAATTTATAATAATTATAATATTTATTTTAAATTTAAATAATAAATTAAAATATTTATTATAAACTTTATATTTTTTTTAAATAATTAATAAATATAATTTTCTTTATATAATAAAATAATTATTATAATTAATTATTTATATTAAAAATATTTTATATAATATATTTTATATTATATTTTATTATAAATCTTTTTATATTTAAATTTTAATTATATTAAATATATTAATTTAATATAAAATAATTTAAATATAAAAAGCTTATAATAAAATTTAAATTATAAATATTTCTTTAAAAAATATATATTATATAATTTAAAATATAAATAAATATTTAATTATATTATAATATAATATAAAATATTTATTTTATTATATTAAATTAAAAAAATATTATATTTTTATAATTATATTTATTAAAATAAATTTTAAAAATAAATTATTTTTATTTATTTATTAATAAGAAATTAAATTATTTATTTTTTTTAAAATTATAAAATTTATTTTAATAAATATAATTATAAAAATATAATACTTTTTAATTTAATATAATAAATTATATTATATAAATTATTATTAAATATATATTATATAATATAAATTTTATTAAATTATTTAATATAAAAATATTAATTTTAAAATTAAATTTATAATTTTTAAATATAATAAAATAAAAATAATTTATTTAATAAAATATTCTCTTTATATAAATTATTAAATTAATATATTATAAATATAATAATTATTATAATATATATAAATAAATTTTAATTTTATATAAAAATATATTTAAATAAAAAATATATTATTTAATAAATATATAAAGAAATAATAAAAGATTATAATAAAATTTAAAAGTTTTAATAAAAATTAAATATATATTTTTTATATTTTTATAAAAAGAATTTTAATATATAAATTAAATATATTATAAAATTATAAATTATATTATATAAATTATTATTTATATATATAATTATTTAAATAAATATTATAAATAAATATATAAATAAAGAATATTATTAATTATAAATATTTATTATAATTTTAAATTTTAAACTTTTTAAATATTAATTTTTAATTTTATAAAATTTATAAAATTTCTTTTTATATAAAAAATAATATTATTTTAATTTAATTTATTATTTTAAAAATAATTATTTTATTTATTATAATTTATTTTATAATAAATATAATATAATTTAAATAAATATAATTTATAAAACTTTTTATATATAATTATATAATTATTATATTAAATTTATTATTAAATTTATTATATTAATATATAAAAAATTATAATTAAATTTATTATATATAATAAATTTAATAATAAATTTAATATAATAATTATATAATTATATATAAAGTATTTTATAAATTATATTTATTTAAAATTTTAAATAAATATTATAAAATTATTTTTATTTAAAAAAGTTTATTATTATTTTACAAATATTTAATAATTAAAACTTTATTTAATTTAAAAATAATTATTATATAAATATATAAAAATTAAAACTATTTATAAAATATATTTATAAATTTTTTAAAAAAAATTAAAAAAATTATAATATTTAATTAAAATATATTATTATATTATTTAAATAAAAGCTTTTATATAATAATTAAATAAAATTATTATATAAATTAAATAAAAATATAAATAAAAAATTAAAGAATAAATTAAATAAAGAATTAAATATTATTATATACTTAAGTTATTTATTTTAAATTAATTTAATTATTCTTAAAAAGCTTTAATTATATATTAATAATAAAGATATTACTTAAACCTTTAAGCTTATTTTAATATTATCTTAAATTTATCTTATTATAAATTTATTTCTTTTAGCCTTTTATTTTTAATTATTTTTTATTTATTTTTTTAAATTCTTATTTTTCTTTATTATATTTATTTTATATTTATTTAATATTTATAATTTAATATAATATATTTTATTAATTTTAATTATTTATTTAATTTAAATATTTTATATTATAATATATTTTAATTATAAACTTTTTTTTCAACTTTTTTTTTATATATATTTTATTTCTTATTTATTTATCTTATTTATTTCTTTTTTATTTTTTTATTAAGCTTTTATTATCTTTTTTTTTATTTATTAAATATTTTAAATATTTATTAATAATATAAAAAATAAACTTTAGCTTTTTATTTATTATATTTTTAAATATTTTATTAATAATATTATTAAATCCTTTAGCTTTTTTTAATTTATATTTTTTTTTTTTTTATTTAACCTTTATTTTTATTAAATTTTATTTTATTAATCTTTTTATTATAAAGAATTTATTTTTAATAAAGAAATAATTAAAAATATTTAATTTATAATAATAATTAAAGTATTTATTCTTAAGAAAATTATAATTATTTATATTTATAATAATATATTTTTATATTAAGCTATTATTTTTTTATTAAAATAAATAATATATTTAATCTTAAAAAGCTTAATTATTAATTTATTATATTACTTTATTTTTAAAATATTATTACTTAATATTATAATATTTAATTTTTTAAAAAATAAATAGCTTATAATTATAATTTAATATTAAATTTCTTAAATATCTTATTTAATTAAAGTTATATTTTATTTATTCTTAAGAATTTTAAGTTAAATAAAATATTTAATATTTTATAATATATTTTTATATTAATAATAATTATAATAAATATAATATTATAATATTTATTTATTTTATAATTATTTATAATAAATATAATTAAATTATTTTTAATTTTAAAAAGCTTATTAATAATATAAATAATATAATTAAGCTTATCTTTATAATATTTAAGCTTTTTTAATAAATATATAATTTCTTAATTTTAAATAATATAATTATATAAATTAAAATAATTTATAATAATAAAAGGCTTAAAGTTATTATAAATTAATAAAGGCTTAAATATTAATATATAAAAAATAAATAATAATAATAAATATTTTAATTTTATAATCTTATAGCTTTTAATTATATTTATTAATATTTATTAAATTTATAAAATAATTTAATAATTAAAGCTTTTTAAAGATAATTAAAAATATTATAAGATATTATAATATAAATAAATTTAATTATAAAAGATATTAAGATATAAAGATAAATATAATAATTAAATAAGATATATAATATAAAAGTTAAGAGTTTATTATTTTAAATAAAAATAAAAACCTATAAATAGGATAGGTTAAGTAATTATAAAGTAGGGTATTTATATTAATGCAATATTTTATCGCAAATTGTAGGTTAGTCCATTTTATCCAGTTCCCCCTCCCCTGCCGAAGTGCGCTCCCTCCCCCCATGTCGAGAAGCTCACCCTAACCCTACTGACGACAAGCCTCCTGCTTTAATTGCTGAGTAGATATCTTGTTAAATACGTACGAGCCTCATCGCCAAACATTACTTGTGATTTTTAGAACTTTCCAAAACTCACTCGACAACATGGGAACTTCGAAGAGGAAACTTATCCATATTACGGTCACATGCGAAGAAACGTAGTAATACAAGCTGGTTGCGGTTAGACGGCGATTCTCCAAGGTCAGCTGTTGAGATACATCGTGCATCGTCCTGTGCATCATCATCGTGAGTTGAAGTCGACAAGGTAAGACCGAAACATCGCAATGACCCAGATAGGAAAACGTTCTCTATTTGTGGCGCAAGCTGATTGACCGCCCTTCGAGGCTCAGTAAACAGCCTCCTCCCTCCAGGCTCCAGGCCTGCCAAGAAGCTGACGCCACGATCTTGTTCCTAAATCTCACATCATTGCAAAGGATTCGCTACAGCCACTCTGAACATGGAGTGCCACAGTACACAGTCCGACGCTCTAAACTTCGAGTCCGAGCATGCGGCCGCTTTCTCAAAATACCAGCGCCTGACCCGAGGGTATATTCATAAAAGCCAACATCCACCACTGATATCAATGCGGTGTGAAGTAGCATCCATTTGCATACACCACCAGTATCGAACCTAGTCTTGATCTCAAAGACATTAATCGGCACACGCAAAATTTCAAAATCTGAACCACGATATTGAGAAACCGAAATCAGCTGCCATGGCAACCAAACTTTCTCTTCTCTCACTTTCTGCCATCTTGGCCTCGGTCCCGCTTGGCTCTTGTCAGGTTGGAGAACAGACTATCGCCGGCGATGGCCCTCTCGGGCTGTTTGATATTCCTAGCTCAGAATACGCCGACAAAGACAAGGCCAACGCCACGGGACTCATAACCTTCGACCGGTATTCCCTGAGCATTGCGGTGAAAGCAGACGTTCCCATCCCGGACGCAGATTCAGGAGACCCGGACAACAGCACCATGACCTCTGTCATCTCTCTCGACATCGACTCGCCCGTCAGCAACCAGACAACCTGTGTTGCCATCTACCATGGTCTGTCGGCCAACATAAGCGCCGCATCGATAGATCTTGACTCGCAAGACGGTTATGGCTGCGGCCGCATGTTGTCGGACGACTGCGTCTCGGCGTTGTTATCCGCCGCCAACAGTGGCATCCAGAGAGACTGCTCCGGTTACTTGCCCGACATCCCGCAGAACTGCATGGACCAGTTTGGCGACATGAGCGGAACGGGCTTTTGTGAGTAGCATTCAGACAAGCTACCTACTGCCATGGAAGAATCTATCGCAGCTAACAAAATAACAGCTATCCAATCCAAGTCTGAACAGATACTCTACCAGTACGGCGCAGATCCTGCGGCACCGGGAAATGACACACTGTGGACGGCTGCCGCGACGAATATCTGGCCCGTCTTCCTCACGGCCATTGTAGAGAACGGGTCGTCGTGGAGGCCCGAGACCTACTTGAGCTGCCTCCGACCGGATACCTTCAAGGAGGGGACGGTGAGGCCATCTGCAGAGCCGAACGAAACTGAGTCTGGTGATGGCGACTCGACGGGAACAGGGACGACCGATGACCCGGCCCCTTCTCCCACCAATGCTGCATCGCAAGCTGGCCTGACTGTTGCTGTCGCTGTGGTCGGGCTTGCTTTCAATGTGGCTATGTGGTTCATGTGAAGAGGCGGATAGATACCCCCAGAGTCATTTACATAATTCTTTGTTGCACCATCCATATGTTGAATCCTTCCATTCTCACCAAAGCTCATCTGTGCCACGTCTACAAGTCCATCTGTCCCTCATCCTTTCCTTTTGCGAGAAGCAACATTTTTCTCCTGTCTACGCATTTGTCGTCCACTTTCGCACTGGTTGGTTCAAACGCCGCCTGTCTTGCCAAACGTGCTAGCTGGCAAAGACCTGCCCAGGCTCTTGGGTTTCTTGGGCAGTACAGCCCATGTTCACACCTGATACGAAACCAATCGCTTTGCGGCCTGCGAGAAAGTCCAGTAGCGGCGTCCCATATCTCTTCCGGCAGGCAGCTGACCCTGAAGGACTCTTTTTATGGGCTTTGTCCCTCCTTCTGATGTTTTGTGGCTTCGACCTTCCCTCAACAACACCAGCCAGCATCTTCGACAGTCCGCCGCCCGAGGTTCAATAACCCGGGTCTCTTGCAAATACAATCTCAACTCCGATTGTTCTTTAGGGTCTGTCGAACGATTCAGCATCCAGACGCCCAAACCGAATTTGACACTTGGGCCGACCTTCGACCCACTCCGCACTTGAGATCAGCTTCCCGTATGAAGAGAAGAACCTGCGCCCGGCGAGAATTCCTTGGAAGGTCCCGTTTGTGGTTTTCGAGATACGCTACGGTCTTGGTCCACTGGCAACTGCTCCTTGTAAAGCCGCCGTTTGCATTACTCCTGTGGGCCCGCCGGATCGTCCCGGCCATTATCAGCTTGAGGTCGGGTCATTCTGTCTCCTTCCTTGAGGTCAGGAATGACACTCAAGTAGATCAGTGACCTGGACCGTTTCCTTGAGCTTGGTGGATCAGCCAGAGGAGACCACTTCCTGGCCATATTGGCAACCTTCTGTATTGAAGCTAAGCTTTTGCCATCTTCATCACGACACAACGGGTGTATGAAAGCCAACTCGGTCTGGGTGCAGCAAACTTCCAACCCACTTCACAGGACCCTGTCACATGAGCCTGTAACTTGCCAGTCGGATATTCTCTGGAACAACGGAAGGGTCTATAAGACCTGTTATCCATACGCAGTTACTTCGGAAGGACATTCACAATTCATTAGTCCCTCCTAGACAATCCACCAGAAGTTCCCAAGTTGCATTTGCAGACACTGCAACAAGAAAGTAAACATCCTACCAGCCACCTAAGTCTGGCCAGGTTCCTCAAACACAAAGTGTCCAAACAACCTCATACAGCACCAAGGGAAACGGGCATTTGCTGTACACCTAGTTGCTTACTACAGCCCACTGAGGGCAGTAGTCTTGCTTGAGGCCTAGGCAACAAACAGCCGCACCCCACACCACTCCAGCATTAACAACACTCAGCACAACCTTGGAAAACTGAATATCACCTCAGCAACTAGGTCAGGACACATTTTGTGATCTGTTGCAGCATACCACTTACATCCTCTCCGTGTTGGGAACATCAAAGCACCTCAGTCAGCTACTTCTCAGGGCTAACCAAGACAAGTCGTAGCCTCATATCTTCCACAAAGGCTAATTTCTGGCACCATACCAGGGCCATTTGGCTACACAACAACAGTAAAGGTATGTTTGGAGTGTGTTGGCATTTGGAATATGTGAGAAGACTAATAGTACTCAATCCATCCCATTTGAGCTTCACGAACCCCCATTGGCCGGTCCTCTCGTTTGACACCACCGACACTATCAACACCACTATACCTGCTCCCGAGGTCCTCCCTCCGATATGAACGCTGTCCCTATTCTTGGCATCCTTGAAAACATTGCACTGTATTCAAAACCCAAGAGATCCCTCATATTACAATCCTAGCCATAGGTATATGCTAATCCAGCCTTCTACATACTAGATCTGACAACATTGACCGACACTGCTTTCGTGTGGCCAGTTGACACAAGCACACATTCTTCGGAGTTCTACAGTATCGAAGACGTCCAGCCCTTGAATCCAATCAAGATGCCCGCTAGACAGGTCAAGCCTGACCCTGACGTCGAGGGCCAGGGCTCCCCTGACTTGTCGACAATCCAGCCCGTGCCTGGCAATACTACTTCCACGGGTGACGACACTGCTTCAGGTAGGTACTCTGCCGCTGTTGGTCATCAAGATACACAAGATATTTCTAAGTGCAAATATCTTGAATTTAAACCACAGCAATAGCAAGATAACCTGAAGCCTCCTACTCCAAGCCTCCCACCAAGCCTTCCACTCCAAGCCTCACTTGTATAATCTCACAGAAGCCACAGAAGCTTTCATACTGGCCCAGTATTACATTCCGGCCGTGTAATTTTGGAACGTCTACTCACGAGCACCTCGTCCGGTCTACCCCTACCCCCTTCCCCGTTACCACTTCCCATGGTTATCATCCCGCTTGTCACTCTCTTTCAACCCCTGACACACCCTGCAAGCTTCCAGGCTACTAACTTTAACTTTCGTCCCAGGCCTCCGACTACCCAACCTCTCTCCAACTCACCCTCTCCCAGTGATTCACGAGGCCGGAGAGTCCTACTTTGATGCCCAGTTTGCCATTCTTCAGGCAAGTTCTCCGGGACTTGGCCACGACCAGTTTCTCTACCCTGACATGAGCGGTATTGGAAATATCCCGAGCTCTCCTCACGACCCATTTGCCTTTGAACAGGTGTACTCACCCGGAGAATACTCCATGAACAATATGCCTCGCAACAACCTGCCTTCTTCCGGAAACGCACGCAGCCAAGCCGGTATTGGAACCGGCGCTGGCATAATCAAGCGCCAGTCTCGCCCGACTCGTCAGGGAGCCAGTGTGACGAACCAGGCTGGATCTCGAGCAGCTCTTGGCGTGGCACCCAACCCCGGCCAGTCGTCCAACCAGCCACAACGTTTCGACATTGATCTGACAGGCATGGACTACCCTACTGGCAGTCCCAGTACCATGGGCCTCTACGGAAGTACTCTGAACTCCGCCATGGACCCCAGCTCCTTCGCGTCGGGTATCTACAACCCCCGTTCTGGCATCGGTGGCGGCATGCAGCAGAACCCACAGAACCAGGGCTACAGAAACATGAGCCCGGTCCCCAAGTTCGAGAACCCTGACCTCCCCAACATCCCAGACTTCATCTCGCCGAGCCAGTACGAGAGCTTCGCAGAGGAGGAGGAGCGAGACATCAAGCCCGACCCCCGCCGCCTGCGCAACGAGGGCACCCCCACCCCAGCCCACAGGCGACGCTCATCCCAGGCCAAGACCGACACCTCCCCCGCCACCGCGAACACCACCAGCAGCCCGGCCACCAACAACCCCTTCGAGAGCCCGGGCCAGGGCGGCGGCGGCGGCGGCGGTAGCAGCAGCAGCAGGCAGACAGCCCAGAACACCCCAAGCCACCCCGCGCACGTCCCGCCGAACCGCATCCAGGAGGCCGGCCCCGTGACGCACCCGGACCCGGAGTGGCGCCCCTACGGCGTCAACCACTGGCACGTGTTCCTGACGGAGCCGACGACCCTCAAGTACCTGTCGAGCACCGAGATCAAGGACATCCGCGACCACTGCTACGGGCTCGCGCAGGCCGCCGGGGTCGACGAGGAGGAGGATGACGACGAGGGGGAGGGCGGCGAGCCCCGGCCCCGCCCCATCGCCGAGGGGTCCCGCTACACCACGGCCGACGCGCAGGCCGTCTGGCGGCACTGCGACGCCTACGTGCGCCGCCGCAGCCAGGTGCGCAACAACCAGGCCGCGCGCCGCTCGCGCCAGCGCAAGGACGCCGAGACGCGGTACTGGAAGGCCAAGGCGCTCGAGTACGGCGCGCCGGACCACGAGTTCAACTGGGACCTTGTCGAGGAGTCGCCGCCTGGTGGTGGCCAGGGCGGGTCCTCCACCGCCGCAGCCGCCGAGAACGCGGGCCAGACTTCTCGGGCGCGGGCTCGGGCTCAGCAGCAGGGTCAGGCACAGGGTCAGGCACAGGCACAGCAGCAGGGTCAGGCGGCGGCTCGGCGTGCGTCTGCTTCTTCTGGACCTAAGCCCGAGTTCGACTTCAACCAGCCTTTCGACTACGATGAGGATGACAAGTCCCACGGCGGCGGCTACGATGCTTTCACCGGTGGATTCTGAGCATGATCTCCGGGGAACATTCCGGTCTATGGAGATGTGGACAAGACTGTGGCGATGGTGTGACGGTCCTGTCTCGACGGAGTTTTTCGAGAAGGACGAGGAATTATGGCGAGCACGATGACGGAGAATGCGGCAAGATTGCCCGAGGCGTGATGAGGATGATGAGGCTTGCTTTCTACTTTTTTTGGTCAGACCGGTGTCTATATGGCTGTCATGACATGGCACAGCGGTCAGGAGAATGATTGACTTGAGGAGGAGCACGGCCCAGAACCGGTCTACGGGGAGGCCCCATCTGGTCTGTTGTCAAGAGCACACAGACTTTATTGCTCAGTAGCTTTTGGGGCGTCACAGGCGTACTGGACTGGATGATACCACTATTTGCGTTGCATTTCATGTTGAAGGAATCAGAAAACACACAAAAAAAGAGAATAGCAAGTGTGGCAGTTCGGAGGGAGATGCATCCATCATCAGAGTCTGTTAGCCGTCTCTTCTCAATGCAATAGGATTATGGCAATGGTGTTTTGTGCATTTGGATGCCTGTGATTTCAGGAGCGTCGTCCGCCCAGAGCCATATCGAACAAGATCCAGAGTCGAATGTGTGTCATACTCCCGGCCGTGGCTCCGTGACTGACTCTTTGTCCGGGCATCCAGACATATTATGTCCCTGCAGTAATAAAGTAACAGTGTCGAATGGTTTCCAGTTGGTGCTACTCGTGTAATTGGCATCGCCTCGTGTACACATGTTTGATTATCGGGCTTGACTTTGATCGTCTCCCTGCATCTGTTGACGCTGGCCCAGTGATGCAGACTTGGATATTTGGCCTGAAATTTTTCTGAGAAGACAAGTACTCATAGCCATCCGTATGTCATTTTGATAGAGCTGGACTTCATGAGAAGACATATATTACGTAGAATCATATTACTTCGAGTCCTCGGGCAGAGTTTCAAGTGTTTAACTTCTAATTCAGCCACTATCGCCAGAAGATGCCATAGCACGCACTCATACTCGTGCATCCAAATCTTGAATCATGGAATGCCCGAAGTACCTAGGTATCTGTTCATTGGAAAGACCTCGGAAATAACATGGATCAAGTCGTGTGGTCTAGTATTTATCAACAATCCTGCGGCAGGGTTCCAACTATTTTCTCGTGCTCATAATATCTGGAGAGAAGTCATGCATAATCCCACAACAGGTTATCGTGAGATGTCGCTTTGCAGCTTCATTGAATCTTGCTGTATCTATCCACTTGTTCAGAATGCCCCCATTTTGGAAAAATGGTTGCAAGACCAGCCTCTCTAGTAACAAACACACAGGTCTAGAAATCTCCCATCTAGTCCGATCTAAAGGCGCCTCAACCAAACACAACCCATGACTACCCAACCTATGCCCTCTCATGCACCAACCTCCCCTTGACCCAAACCTTTGTCGTGTTCCGGTCGTCCCCGTTGAACAACCACTTGGCCACCATCTCCTCCCAGCTCTCCCACCCAAACACATCAACATTCCCGTCTCCCCCACAGCCGTCCTCCCCGACGGCGTCGAGCGCAACGAGCTGCGCGTCCCACTGCATCCCGACCTCGAACCCGCCGACCACCCCCTCGAGCCCGACGCACCTCGCGCCGCCCCTCGTGGCGAGGTGCAGCACCTCCTCGACGCTCAGCTTGTCCCCCTCCCCGCCTCCCATGGCCACGTGCCTCGACACCAGCGCCGCCTGCCTCGCCGCGTCCAGCACGCTGGGGCTGTACCCCCCGCTGACGTCCGTCCCGAGCCCGACGTCCACCCCCTTCCCCAGCATCCACCGCACCCGCGCCGCGCCCGACGTGATGGCGCTGTTGCTGCACGGGCAGTGGCTGACCTTCGCGCCCCGCTCCGCGATGAGCCCCACCTCCGCCTCGGAGAGGTGGATCGCGTGCGCGAGGATGGTGCGCTCCGAGAGCAGGCCAAAGGCGTCGTACACGCCCGCGTACCCCCGCCCGGCCGCCGTCTCCCCCGGGAACAGCGACGCGACGAGCTCGACCTCCCCCCTGTTCTCGCTGACGTGCGTCTGCACCGCCAGCCCCTCGTCGCGCGCGAGCTTCCCCAGCGCAGCCATGCTCCCGGCCGTGCAGCTGGGCGCGAACCGCGGCGTGACGATGGGCCGCACGAGGGCTCCTTTCGGGTCGACCTTCCTAACGTGCTCCACGCACTCCCGCGTGCGCGCCAGCCCCTCGGCCGCGTCCTCGTCGCGGTACCAGGGCGGGCACGTGCTCGGCTCGTCCATGCACACGCGGCCCACGAGCGCGCGCTGCCCCTTCTCCAGGCACAGGTCCGCCAGGAGGTTGGTGGCGCCCACGTCGACGGTGGCGAAGTAGGCCGCGCACGTGGTGCCGTGGGCGAGGGTGCGCGCCACGCAGCGGGCGTAGACGCGGCGCGCCTTGGCGCGGTCGCGGCCCAGCGACGCCTCGAGGGGGAACGTGTACGTGTTGAGCCAGTCCAGGAGCGTCGACTTGCCAAAGATGCCCGCGTTGGGGTACTGCGAGGCGTGGATGTGCGTGTCTATGAAGCCCGGGAAGAAGAACCGGACGGGCGGCGGCGGCGGGGGTGGCGATGTTGTTGACGGCAGTGAGCCATCGCTGGCGTTTTGGGCGGCGCTGCTGCTGATCTTGTTGCTGCTACTCCTCCTGGTGGGGGACGTCGAGTCGTAGATCTTGCACTCGGCGGCGCTCCATCCTAGCCTGTTGAAGGTCTCGTCCAGCGTCCGGGTGTGGTCGCTTTCCCTCTCGATGGCGACAATCGTCCCCGTCGACCCCTCCACAAAGACAGCAGTGTTGTGCAGGTATTCTAGCTCATCAAGGGCCTTTGAGTGGATGAACGTCCCTATGAAGACCTGGTTGGGAGGCGGAGTGGCGCTCATATCTCGCGAGTGTGTGTACCTAGGCAGGTAAGAAAGAGCCTAGATTGGGATGGGTACGTAGGGTGTGGTTTCTTTGGTTCGGCACAATGCAGTCAGTCAGTCAGCACAGCGTAGGTTGCGTTGCGTTGCGCTGTCCTGCATGCGCGACCAGCTGCGGGGATCTCCAACTAACAGAACAGCTTGCCGTTGCACCCGGTCTCCTTCGCTTGCTGTCGAGCCAAGCTGACACGGCGCTATCTTATCGGCCGTGGGACGTTTGACGTCTTCCTCGTCTTGTTTGAGCGACAGATGCTCGCCCGTCGCGGTGTTGGGAGCACAAGATGCACGTCAGGAGGCACGCGATGCTCAGTCCAGTCTCAGCGATGTGACAGCTCGGTGACATAAAACTTGTCTCTAAGACGTCTCTATTTTATTTCCGACCTCGTTCAGGATCATACCTGTCTAATAAATACACGTAGCATCAAACCAGCAATCCCGCAAAACACGGCCAACGCCGGCGCCCGCCCAACAGCTTAAACGGAAAACGGCCAGTCCCATGTCATCCTTATCAATGTTGGACCCACACAATCACTAAGAGCCATTATTATCTCATCGCCACTTATCCTCATTCATTAGACAGAACCATCGTAAGCCATGCATTCACCGTGGCCTTTTACCACAATCATGCTCCAGAAATGCACTGCTCGCCTGCTACCTAGCTCTGCAACAACAGTCTAGTCCGAGTGCACACCGTTGGTAGTGCCGTTGGTAGCGCCGTTGACAGCAGCTGCGCCGTTGATACCTTCGGCTGGTCCGGTGCCCTCGCCTTGGTAAGATTCCCAGTTCGCCAGCACATTGGCAATGCGAGGCGAGTTGGTCAGCTTGTACACATCCTCAAAGTACTCCTTGGTCAGGGCAAATGGCTTGGCCGTGACGTTGGGGATGTACTTGCCCACCAGCTTGGACGGGTCGATGGTGGTCTTGTTGATCTTCTTGAGCAGGAACGATCGGAAGGGCTTGACACCGCTGCGCAAGAACGTCGAGTGGAATGGGACATCGATGCCCTTGAGCGGGATCGTGGCGAATCCTCTCTCGAGCTCCAGGGGCTGGGGCTTCTTCTCCGTCTGCGATGCGCCCTCCTGGATGATCTGCACCAGGTGGCCCTTCACCTCTTCGATGGACATCTCACCCATCATCTTCTCAATGTTGATCTTCTGCACCTTCAGGTAGTTGCAGACAAAGCCCAGTGTGTCCAGGGCGCGAAGGTCACCAGCACACACGTATTGCATGTTGGCGATGTTGAAGTTCACAATCTCCAGCAGCCAGCCAGTCGACTCGGCAACGTTGGCAACGACGAACCGGAGCGCCTCCTCGTTGAAAGTCTTGGAGATACGGCTAGGGTTGACAGCGCACATGGAGTAGTTGGAGCGGCCAGAGGCATCGCGCTCCACAGCGACTTGCATCGTCAGGCCACGGTAGAAAACAACCGAGACGAGGGACTCGATCGGCATAACTTCGGCCAGAGCAGCAAGAGCACTATACTCGCCAAGAGAGTGTCCGGCAAAGGTGTTGTCGCGGGGAACAAGACCCTTCGCCTTCATGTCCTCGAAGCTTGCCTTCTCCATGAGCGTCAGCGCAGGCTGCGTGAACTGAGTTGCGGACAAGAGACCGGTGGGTGACTTGTATGTATAGGACGGGGTGCTCTCGCTGATTTCGTTGAAAATGCGCTCAGACTTGATGGAACCGTCTGCTGCCACCGTCTCGAAAGTCATTGCCATGTAATTGGCCCGGATAGCCTTTCCACGGGGACCACCAAAGTGGATCGTGAGCTCCTTGGGGTTGTTCTTCACAATGTTGGTAATGGCGAAGCCTGGAGCAGTCAGCATATGATGTAGCGGGCAAAAGATGAATCGATAGGAACTTACCATAGGTGTCCATGAGATACTTGTCTGCGCGGTCCCAGACCTCCTTGGCCACGGGACTGTTGTTGTACAGGTCCATACCCATACCCTGCTCTTGAGAGCCTTGTCCAGTAAAGACGTAGGCTGTCACGGGCTGCTCGACTTCGGCCTCGCCAAGAAGAACCTTGTCCTCGGTCTCCTTGTTGCTGGCCTCGACCTTGATGATCTTGCGTCCAGCCACCATACCGACGTGCTGCATCTTGACCTGGATCTCATCGTTGGGCAGCACCATGCCCACGAGGGAAGCGTGGAAGCTTCGGACACGTCCCACGTTGTTCTCAGCCGCCCAAGTCTCTACGAGACTTCGCACAGCGGCGCTCGAGAACATGCCGTGGGTGATAGTCCCGGGCAGATTGGCGTAGGTCGCGAAGACTCGCGAAACGTGGATGGGGTTGTAGTCACCAGACACACGTGCATATCCTTCGTTGGACGCTGGAGCTCTGAGCTGCAGGGGTGTCTTTCCGCTCAGAGGAATCGGGTTCTCGAACATGACAGGCTGCTCGATGGATGCTCCGTTACGCTGAAGGTAGTCGATGACTGGGTTGCCGTGCGACTCGCCCGACGAGTAGTCAACAGATGCGACCTGTACAATCTCCTTTGTCGGAAGCTCAAGAAGCACCTGGCCGCGAGTCTCGACGCTGCTGTAGGTAGTCTTTGTCTTGTAACGAACGAGTGACTCCAGGCGGAATGTCAAAACCTTGCCGAGAAGGTCCAGGTTAAGTGCCTTATCATCGACTTGGAACCACTCCTTCGACTTGAGGACAGCGACATCCTTGGCCGTGGACAAGTGAATCTGCATAGGCGTCTCTGTCTTGCGCTGGAAGGTGTTCTCGAAGTCGGTGTAGTTACCTCGGTAGAGGAACTGAGACGTCACCTCCATGACGTCCTCGCCATCACGTTGAATGGTACCGCAGACCTCAACCATCTTTCCGGAATCCTGGTTGATGACAGCATTGACACGAGCAGTGGTGGTCAACTGGTCGCCCTTCTTCAGCGGCTCAGCACCAGGCATCATGCGGAACTCGTTCGACAGGTGGACAAGCTTCAGCAAGTCGCCGTCAATCTTTCGAGGGAAGATGGGCTTGGTGATAGCCTTCCAACCAACGACAATGGCGAAGTCCATCGGCGCATACATGACCTTGCCTGGTCGGTCAATGAAAGCTTCGCCGTGATTGCCGACAGCATGCACGAAGTCGTTGATGGCCTCGCTCGTGACGGTTGCTTTGCCACCATCGAACCTGCCAGTAACAAGGGCGTCGAGGTCCAATTTCTCGTCACCGAACCAAGCTCGCCAGTAGAACTCCTTGATGCGGTCATTGCGCCCGTCCATGACTTCGTGGATGGGTGCGTAACCAGCCTCAGGGTGGTAGATGAACTCGAGAGGGAGCGAAACTGGCTTGCCGAGGGCCGTTGTGTCCTTAACCATATTGACCACAATCTTGTTGTTTGCAGTCATCTTGACCTCAATGACATCCACGTATTGGTTGTGGCGGGGCTGCTCCCTGACAACAATAGTTGTCTTGTCCGGGGTGTTGGGATACAAGATCTCCACGTACAACCCACGAGCAGGGGCGAAGATCCTCTTCATGGGGTTTGTCTGATATTTCTGACCTTGGACGACAACCTCGGACAACAGAAGAGCGTGTCGCCAAGATCGCTTAGGTCCAGCGAGAAGCGAGAGCCAATCCTCGATCGAGGGCAGCACCGCCGAGGGCGAGTTCGAGATGCGGTAAGTGTTCTTGTTGTTATCATATGACACAGTAACGCCCTCAGAGTCGATAGGGATCTCGGAGTCAACGAGCTTGCCGCCGAAGTACTCGATGACGGGAATCTTGGTCGAATCATTGTTGTACATGTCGCGGGTCAAGTAGCTGATGTGGCCATTGTGGATGCCATCGAGAATCTGTTTGATGGGCTCGTCGGCAACCTTGGAGTATTTGACCGCCGTTGGTCCTTGCAGGATACATGTCCGACCAACATCCTGTCCAATGACGGCGTCCAAATCCTCAGATTGCCAGAGAGAATCCTTCTTGAAGTAGAACTCGAAGTTATCGTCCAAGGCTGGCACGAAGACCACTGGCTTTTGGAATGGGTTCATGCACAGGTTCAAGAAGTACTGGACATCCTGGGCGTTGATGATCTGCTTGTCGGCCTCGGGGTATTCTGAAAGGATCTTCTCAACAGCTGAGAATGGCTCGGCAAGCTCGGAGTAGCTCTGCAGAAGCGAGGCCTTGCCTGTCGTGGATGTGAAGCGCTCCTCCACACGGTGGATGAAGTCTGCGGTCAACTTGGTGAAGGTTGGATCGATCCAACGAGACTGGTGCTTCACGTACAGAAGCTCAACCAGCCTCCGCACGACCTCACCATAGGTCATATCCTCAAGATCAACAGACTCGCCAGCCTTGTTCTTGCCGAACCAGACTTTCTGGAAATCTTCGTTGAGCTTCTTGATAATGTAGGAGCGGTTCTTCTTGAGTTCAGCGACACGCTTCTCCTTCGGCACGCTGAAAATCTTTTGGTCCATCTCGGCCCAAAACCTAACACCGCGCGTGGCAAGCTTGTGGATGGGCTCACCCATCTCGGAGCGAACCGTGAGAACGCCACCAGTGGGTGCCTGGTATGTCTTCTCCCACTCGCTGTCCTCAACACCTTCGGCGTCGACGATAGCTTGCTTGGCGTCCTTGCTCGTGTGCGCCTCCTTGGCCACCATCATTCTGCTACCGAAGAGGCATCCATCGTAAGGCATCGGGGGGTAGCCAAACTTCTTTGACCACTCTCCAGTGATGTATGGGTAAGTGTCCTCAGCGCCGCCAAAACCACTGCCAGCAACGAGAATAATGTTCTCTTGGCGACGAATCCTGCCGTACATCTGCAGGATCGGGTGGTGGAAGTCCTCAAACGAGTGGTGACCTCCGCCACGACCGCCAGTCCACTGAAGCATGACAGGGAATGTAGGGTTTGCCTTGGCGATGTTGATGACGGCCTGGATGGCATCAGAAGAGCCAGGCTTGAAGGAAATGTGCTTGAGACCCAGGGTTTCAATGTACTCCTGAGCAACCTCGATGGAAGGAACACCGGCTCCAATGGTGAGACCCTCAATTGGCACACCATCGGCCCTCAATCGGCCGAGCATGGGAATTTGCCATTGCATGGCCCTGGGGTTCACATAGATGAGGTTCACGCCGATACCACGACCAGCAGGAATGGCCTTCTCGATATTCAGGAGCGCTTTAGTCATCATTCCAGGGTCGAAGTAGCCACCTCCGGCCAGCTCAATGTGATATCCGGCTTGCATTGTGGCAGCGACGAAGTCCCATTCCACTGTGCAAGGAGTCATACCGGCAACCATGACGGGAGGAATGCCGAGAAGTCTGCTCATCTTGGTGTCCACGAATGTCTGCCCATTGGAATTCTTTATGAGCCTTGGGCCATATTCCTTAACCCAGTCGATAGCATACTTGACAGCATGCTCCTCGTCACGGTCAAAGATCTCGGGTTTGTAACCAACATCGTTGGCTGATCCGCTGACGGTGCCAGCGAGGATGACGCGGACACCGGTGCCCTCCTTGTTACGGCTGGTGAGGATGCCGAGGCCGGAAACACCACCCGGGCCGAAATCCAACACGTGGGTCGCGTTCTCGAAAACTGTCGCCTTCTCCCAGTTTACGGTGTCGCGAGTGATCAGACGGATCAATGTCGGGACGACATTGCCCTTGACCTCCTTGCGGATGTCCTTCCCAGTGTTGGTGTCGTAGACGGGGATGGCAAGCGACTCAGCATCAATCTTGATGTTCTTCAGGTCTTCATCGATCAAAGATGTTGCCTCAGCGAGGTACTTGCTGTGGAACGGAGCAGTGATGGGCAGGAATCGATTGGCAAATCGAACCTTCCGCTGCGTGTGCGGAATCCGTGTTTGGTCAAGACCCGTGGGTGCCTTGACTTTCCGGAGCTGCAGGTTGAGACCGTACAAGGACATGGGAGGTCCCGTCACGACCATGTTGCGCGGGCTGTTGATGAGGGAAATGGCGATGTGTCGGTCAGCGGGCAGGTACTTGTTGGTTGCGTCGATGTGCGTTTGGACCTGGTCTTGCGAGAGGTCACGAATGCTCAGCATGGGCGTGGGCGTCCCCTCGCCGTTCTCGATCGAGTCCTGCAGCACCGAAGGAGTCATGGAAGTCCGAGGGAAAGTCTGCTGGCTGCGAGCTCCGATCCAGAAAAGGATCGAGAGGGAAGACTTGACGATTTCTGGCCAGGTCTCCCACGAGTCGGCCGCGGCAGTGGCAGCTGCCATCACAACACCTTGAGAGTGACCAGTGGTACCACTGATTCGTTCCCTCAGCGTGCCTGGGTGGATTCCGAGGGCCTTGCAGGTGACCTCGTAATGCGCCAGCTGCACAAGTCCGATCAGTGGGAAGCTCACAGGAGCGGTGATCAGGTACTCGACGTCCGGGGTGGCTTCTGGATTTTGCAGCCAGTTCATGATGTCCAGACCCTTAGTGAACAGCTTCTCGGCCGAGGGGTTATTAGCCAGAGTTTGCAGCTGCTCGGCAGCGGTCAAGATGAGGTCCCCAACGAAGGATGGGTAGGTTTGCCACAGCTCCCGCAGCTCCTCGAAATACTCTTCGATGTTGCCCTGGCCACCAAAAATGTTATAGATGGAGGCATCCCCTTCCTCAGATGCGCGGAAGAGAGCAGACTGGTGGGGGCGGACAGCCCTGTTCAGCACCGATCTCGTGGCGTAGTAGCTGCGGAGTACCTCGGATTTCTTTGCGTCGATGCCAGGCAGAGTTGCAACCAAAGCGTGGACATCGTTGCCGCGGAGGAAGGCCCGCTCGAATTCGTTCAGAATCAACTTGAGCACATCCTCGTAAGAGCCCTGAGAGTCATCTTCGCCCTTTTCGACCTCTTCAGCAATGAAACCCATGTACCTGGCCACCAGCTCAGGCGTGGAAGATGGCTCGTCATCTTGCGCGAGCTCGTCGGTTGGTGGTGGGAGACTCGCACTGAAGCGGTCTTTTAGTTGGAGGGCGTGGAAGTGGAGGCTTGTAGGGATGAGGAAAGAGGTCTCGAGAGTGCCGTGGGACACGGTCAGAGGTCGGAGAGAGGCGGAAGACCGAGGGGTCGACACGCCCGTCTGGGCGCCAGTACCCGTGCCGTACATGGTGAAAAAGGGGTATCGTCTATGAGATCTACGGATATCTTTGGGAAACGGTCAGCAACGAGCCCCACGGCTTGGGGAAAGACCGGCGCGAGGGGTGGCTTACAACTTCTTGTGTCTCTTCGTCTCGAAGATACTCGAAATACTCAGTCAAGAGCAGCGAGTGCAAAACTCTATCGCGGTGAACACACAGTGGAAAGAAGGCTGGAGGCCACACGAAGCGAAGATGTTGGCGCACTGAACTGGGCCGAAGAGGTGGGTGGTGGGAGAGGGAGTAGTGACTAGATGGTAGAGAGGACGATGGATGAATCAAGTGAGCAGGTATGGTGGTTGCAACTTGGACGAACGGGGGCTGGGTCCAAAGTTATCGATTGAGAGGGGGGGGAGGAGAGTAGAAGCTTGCAAGGTGGGTGCCCGAAGCCGATGTTGTTGCTGCTCGTCACTTCTTTTTCTTTCCCTTGAGCAGGGCTTCGACCAACAACCTCAAGGACAAGCGGAAGGCGATCAATAATGCCGACCGTTCAAAACAGTTCCCTTGGTCCTTGCTAGCCTCGCAGCACTACATCAAATCAAGTCCGGCTGTATGGTAAGGTATGTTGAACCAATCCACCGAATTCAATTTCGATTCCCAACAAACTTGTCTGCCCGTTCTGCCTGAGTGCAGGGATGCTCGCATTTTTGCCAAGGGGGGGTCGACTGGTCGCGGGGGACCCTAGCCCCACGCGAACTTTTTTCCCACGTTCCTGCCTGCCATCTGCCCAAAAGAACACCAGGGGCCCCTCCTTCCTGGGGCGTCTATTCTAGAAGAACACGGCAGCACAGCCGGACTGCTGCTTTGCCGTCCCCAAACTGGCAAGCCTGCACGCACACAAAGACCGTGCCAGATCTTTAGGTACGTATGTGAAGGAAATCAAACCAATGCGTGGGTTCCTGTCATATACAAGAAACCGATCGTACCGCCCAGGCAGTTGCCCGTCACCGCCTTCCGAGGGTCCAGGAAGGAGCGCCTGTCGCTCTTAAACTGACTGGGGAAAGAGCTCCACACGCGCGTCATCCATTGAGGTACCGGTACATGCGTCAATGGCTTAATCGACAACGGTCCAACCGCTTGGTGAACCCCATCCCAAAAAAAAAATCCCCGGCTCGACGGAAGGGCCACGGACGGGCTGCAACGCAACCTTGGACAGGGGCAAGAAATGGGCAATCGATGCATCGACGGCGCCCTTCAGATTCAGCATATTTTCGACGAGTTGAGTCCCGAGCAACATCAGACGCGTGGCTCACAGATCATGCTGCAATTCTCGCAGCAATTGAGCCTCTCCTTTGTCGACTGGCATGACGGTACAGGAATAGCCTGCAGCCGGCCGCGCCCGCAAAACCCAAAACTCCATCGTAAGCTTTTTAATTAGCCATGTCAGCAATCCTACGACAGACTGCCTAGGTCGACGGCAACGCCTTTCCTAGGCCCACTGCCCCGGCATGGACTAAAGATAATAAAGTAGCTCATTGTCCACCCTAAGTATTGTGGCACCGGTGCCATGGCGGCGGGGACTAGCTGCCCTGGCCTATGTATGTCCAACTAGGAAGCGAAGCTCTCAAAATTCGGCAGCAAGGCGAGACCGCAGTAGCCCAGATATGCACATCAGCCCCCTTCTGCACGTCACAATCGCCGAGCTGTTCCACGGCCTATCGACCTGCCCGCCTGCCTACATGTGCTCAGGGCTTTTGGAGCCGCATAACACAGATCCGCGATCTACAGAGCCAGCTCATTCCAGTAAGGTCGAGCATGTCACCAGCTCACGGCGTTTCTTCCCCTTTGGACCTCCGCTGTCGCGACCGAGAAGTTATGTCTATAGCCCGTCATAGCAAGGAGTTCTGGGGGCAGCAAGTCCAGGTGCGTGACCACAAGTCCCAAGTGGCGAAGGTGGAAAGAGTTGGACAGAACAAAAGTATTATGTTTCTGCTGGGTGTTCCAGATTGTGATTCGCCTACCTCGTTACCTTTGATTCCGCAAGAGGTAGAAATTCTTGGCCGGTAGACCGTGATTCCAAAGACACTGCTTGCACGAGGGGTGTTCATCCAAGATCACCTATCCAAAGATCAGCATATGCTAGTGACGACGAGTATTATGTGCTCACCAGACACGGCGTAGGAGGGAGCCCTACCCCAGCAGTGTACCGAGACCTGAGGACTACCCAGATAGAAGAGAGACCCTGAATCCAAGAGGAGGATGGGCCCACCAAGACCAGCGGGTGAAATTAAGCTTATAGCGAACCCGCTGCCTCAGTACATGGGAACCATGGCCTGATGACCAAGAATCTTCGGGGCAGGACGAAGAAGCGACAGATGTGTGTCCCTCCGGTACACCGTACAGAAGAATGGCCGATAAATGGGCGGGTTGGAATGTACCAAGTACGTAGGTACATAGGTGTTCCAAAAGCGGCGTGGGTGACCCGAGAAGAAGCTGTCTCCGCGTTGAATCCACTGCCGCATGGACTGCCTAGGTGTCCATGGGTTCGCATCAAGGCATGGCGGCACCTTCCAGCAGACCAGCATGTGTGATCACCACGGGAGACGCATGGCTCCATGGGCTGATCGGGCAAAAGCAGACCGGCTGGGAAGGCATCGCATACCCAAGCCGGATCGGCCCCGGGCGAATGGACACAATGTCGGCCGGCAGAAGCTATGGGCTTTGCTGCAGGTCGATAACGATAGAGTATCGATAAAGCTCGAGCTCCCCAAGATGGACCTAGCTCCCGAGAAGGGGTGCAGCACAGGACGCCATGGGTACTACCCAGTAGCAGCGGCAGTATCAATATTGCCTCCAGAGAGAACGTGCCACTTCGGAATTCTGGGACGGAAGCTCGGAGAGCCTGGTAGCTCCGTCGAGGAGATACGAGCACCTCGGACCGAGTTTCGAGGTCTCACCCGCAGGGAGAAATGGAGTTGGGCGTCTTGATGGGGATGCGAAACGCGTTGACAGTGAGTGGCCGGCCGAGAGCTCTGACGTGCCTGGGAGATCCTCAGCAAAACGCAGGGTGCGTCCTCAAAAGGCTCGAGCAGGCTTGGCCGAGCTTATCGGCTGCGAGATATGTAGCCGTTCTGCCGTTGCCGTCCTAGCTCGGGGTGGTAATGCGATGCGCCGTCGCCAGTGGTGGATGGCCGGTCGCTGTTGGTCTGTTTTTGGCAACCTGTTGTGTCGTCGCGAGCATTGGAACGGATGGGGTTGTACTGCATGGGCAGAACTGTGGGGGCCACCTCCCCAAAGGCTAGAGCGCGAGAGGGCGGCCAAGCCAAGCAAGGCTGACAGGGGTGCACGACCACCACTTCCCACCCCACGAAAAACAGACCAAGTACCATTGTACCGGGTACAAGTTCCCGCCGACTGGTAATTGCAGTGAGACTGGTGAACTTTGCTGCCCGTGTGGCTACCCCCAACGCTTTCAAGGATTGTTCCTTCCTAGGCCCAACAACGCATACCTCGTCCACCAACTTTTTGCCTGGAGGGACGTATCCGGTGACCTGGAAGTCAAGACGGGCAGAAGGAGGAAATTTGGGTTGCATGAAATCCGTAAGTTGTTGACAAGAATCGTTAATTGGCCCATTGCCGCCTTCCAACGAGTCCCTTCCGATCGCTAAACACCACCAGAGGGTCGAGTTCTTCCTTTAGATCTGGATTTCTCCTCCCTCATTACCCACACCCCCCACGACGGCCACAGCTTCCCGTCCCTGTCTCCTTCCACCACACTACCTACCTTACTCTCTCTTCCCCCCTTTGACCTCCAGGTGGCAGCATCCAGATCCCTCTTTGCCTACACAAGAACCTCGGAGCCAGCCTCGAAGAATTCTCTTCCGGGTCTCCTCGAGAGCAGCCAACGCACCCCCCTGGCCCTGCCTCGCTTACAGTCTAATTCTTCGAAGATACCCGCCATCGATTCTTGAGCATTGTTTCTTCGCGCGACACGTCCTTTTTCCCACACCGCAGTTAGCCACCACACTGCCAGCAAGATGAGACCCGAAGTTGAGCAAGAGCTCGCCCACACGCTCCTCGTTGAGCTTCTTGCATACCAGTTCGCCTCACCCGTGAGATGGATCGAAACTCAAGATGTCTTCCTCGCCGAGAAGACTGCCGAGCGGATCGTCGAGGTCGGTCCTGCTGATACTCTCGGCGTGATGGCCAAGAGGACCCTCGCATCCAAGTACGAAGCCTTTGATGCTGCAAAATCAGTACAACGTCAGATCCTGTGCTACAACAAAGACGCAAAGGAGATCTACTATGATGTGGACCCAATCGAGGAGGAGCCAGAGCCTACACCAGCAGCCAGCTCAAGTGGTGCATCAGCACCTGCTCCCGCTGCCTCGGCGGCGGCTGCTGCCCCTGCGCCGGCTGCCCCGGCACCAGGTGCTGGCCCTGCTGCCGCAGTCCCAGACGCGCCCGTTTCTGCTATGGACATTGTGAGGGCGCTGATTGCGCAGAAGCTGAAGAAGCCATTCGCCGAGATCCCTCTGAGCAAGGCTATAAAGGATCTTGTTGGCGGTAAGTCCCCAGGAAAATGTCCACAGTCACGGAGAGGCCAGGAGGCTAATTTTGGTTCGCTGCAGGCAAGTCTACCCTACAAAACGAAATCCTGGGCGATCTCGGAAAGGAGTTCGGCTCTACACCAGAGAAGCCGGAGGACACACCTTTGGACGAGCTTGGTGCGTCCATGCAGGCCACTTTCGATGGAAACCTGGGCAAGCAGACGCAAGCACTCATCGCTCGTTTGATTTCTTCCAAGATGCCTGGTGGTTTCAACGCCACAGCAGCAAGGAAATACCTCGAGTCTCGCTGGGGTCTGGCCTCCGGCCGCCAAGATGGTGTGTTGTTGCTCGCAATCACGATGGAGCCACCATCTCGTCTCGGCTCAGAGTCGGACGCAAAGGCCTTCCTGGACGACGTTGCACAGAAGTATGCCTCCAATGCCGGCATCAGCCTCACCACTGCTGCGGCTTCCGGGCCCGCCACCGGCGGTGGTGGCATGATGATGGACCCGGCCGCCATTGATGCCCTCACCAAGGACCAGAGGGCACTCTTCAAGCAGCAGCTTGAGCTGCTCGCGCGGTACCTCAAGCTGGACCTGCGGGCTGGAGACAAGGCTTTCATCAACGAACAGAAATCGAGCAAGGTTCTGCAAGCCCAGTTAGATCTGTGGAGTGCGGAACATGGTGATTTCTACGCCGCTGGCATCGAGCCATCTTTCAACCCGCTCAAGGCGAGGACATACGACTCGTCGTGGAACTGGGCTCGGCAAGACGCCTTGACCATGTACTTCGACATCATCTTCGGCCGACTCCAGGTTGTCGACCGTGAGATTGTGAGCCAGTGTATTCGTCTGATGAGCAAATCGAACCCCACACTCCTCGAATTCATGCAATATCATATCGACAATTGCCCAACAGAGCGTGGCGAGACGTACAAGCTTGCCAAAGAGCTGGCAACACAGCTTCTCGAGAATTGTCGGGACGCCCTGACGGTTGATCCTGCCTACAAGGACGTCAACTTTCCCACTGGTCCTCACACCACTATCGATGCTCGGGGTAACCTCAGCTATGAGGAAGTTCCCCGGCAGAGCTGCCGGAAGCTTGAGCACTACGTTCAGCAAATGGCTGAGGGTGGCAAGATCTCCGAGTATGGCAACCGGTCCAAGGTTCAAGGCGATCTCGGCCGTCTGTACAAGATGATCAAGGCGCAGCACAAGATGTCCAAGGGCTCTCAACTGGAGATCAAGACTCTGTATAGCGATGTAATCCGATCGCTGAACATGAACGAGAGCCAGATCCTCAAGGATGACGGCAAGCCAGGCTTGCTCGCCAAGAAGGTGGCTAAGCCAAAGGGAAAGATGGAGGCCATTCCCTTCTTGCACCTGAAGCAAAAGACAATGCATGGGTGGGAGTATAGCAAGAGGCTCAGCAACGTCTACCTCGACTGCATGGAGCGTGGTGCCAGAGATGGTATTAGCTACGCTGGCAAGTATGCACTGATGACTGGTGCCGGTGCAGGCTCAATCGGAGCAGAGGTCTTGCAAGGCCTGATCAGTGGTGGTGCTCACGTCATCGTCACGACGAGCCGCTTCTCACGAGAGGTGACGGAATACTACCAGGCCATGTATGCTCGCCACGGTGCTCGAGGGTCTCAGCTTGTCGTTGTGCCCTTCAACCAAGGTAGCAAGCAAGATGTTGAGGCTCTGATCGAGTACATCTATGACCCAAAGGCTGGTCTCGGCTGGGATCTCGACTTTGTCATCCCTTTTGCTGCCATTCCTGAGAACGGCCGCCAAATCGACGGCATTGACTCCAGGTCCGAATTGGCCCACCGTATCATGCTCACCAATCTCCTGCGTATGCTCGGCAGCATCAAGACGCAGAAGGCTACCCGCGGATTTGAGACTCGACCTGCGCAAGTCATGCTTCCTCTCTCTCCCAACCACGGCACCTTCGGCAGCGATGGTCTCTACTCTGAGTCCAAGCTTGCCCTCGAAACGCTGTTCAACCGTTGGCACGCAGAGGACTGGGGCACCTACCTCACCATCTGTGGCGCCATTATCGGCTGGACCCGTGGCACTGGTCTCATGTCGGCCAACAACGTCGTGGCTGAGGGTGTTGAGAAGCTGGGTGTGCGTACCTTCTCTCAGCAGGAGATGGCCTTCAACTTGCTTGGCCTGATGTCGCCTCAAATCATCGACCTGTGTCAAATGGAGCCCGTCATGGCGGACCTGAACGGTGGCCTCCAGTTCATTCCCAACTTGAACAACGTCATGACCAAGCTTCGCAAGGATATCATGGAGACCAGTGAGATCCGAAGGGCTGTCACTAAGGAGACTGCATTGGAGAACGCCACCGTGAACGGTGCTGACTCTGAGGCCCTCTACAAGAAGAAGGTCATTGAGCCACGTGCCAACATCAAGTTCGACTTCCCCAACCTTCCGGACTGGAAGCAGGACATCGCCCCTCTGAATGAGAACCTGAAGGACATGGTTGATTTGGAGAAGGTGGTTGTTGTCACTGGTTTCGCAGAAGTCGGACCTTGGGGTAACTCGCGCACCCGATGGGAGATGGAGGCGTATGGCCAGTTCTCCCTTGAGGGCTGCATCGAGATGGCGTGGATCATGGGTCTCATCAAGAACCACAACGGACCTCTCAAGGGCAAGCCCTACTCTGGCTGGGTCGATGCCAAGACAGGCGAGCCTGTCGACGACAAGGACGTCAAGGCCAAGTATGAGAAGCAAATTATTGAGCACTCCGGTATCAGATTGATTGAGCCTGAGCTGTTTGGCGGATATGACCCCGAAAAGAAGCAGCTGCTTCACGAGGTTGTCATTGAGGAGGACCTTGAACCTTTCGAGACCTCCAAGGAGACGGCCGAGGAGTTCAAGCGTGAGCATGGCGACAAGGTCGAGATCTTTGAGATCCCTGACAGCGGCCAGTACACAGTCCGCATGAGGAAGGGCGCTGGCCTCTGGATCCCCAAGGCCCTGCGTTTCGACCGCCTTGTTGCTGGTCAGATTCCAACGGGCTGGGATGCCAAGCGATACGGTGTACCCGACGACATCATTTCTCAGGTCGACCCCGTCGCTTTGTTCGTCCTCGTTTCAACGGCAGAGGCTCTGATCTCGGCCGGTATCACGGATCCTTACGAGTTCTACAAGTACGTCCACGTCTCCGAGGTCGGCAACTGTGTCGGCTCTGGTATGGGAGGCGCAGCTGCCCTCCGGGGTATGCACCGCGACCGCTTCCTCGACAAGCCTCTCCAGAACGACATCTTGCAGGAGTCTTTCATCAACACCATGGCTGCCTGGGTCAACATGCTACTGATCTCATCTTCTGGCCCCATCAAGACCCCTGTTGGTGCTTGCGCAACAGCTGTGGAATCCGTTGACATCGGCTACGAGACCATCATGGAAGGCAAGGCTCGCGTCTGCTTTGTTGGTGGCTTCGATGACTTCGGAGAGGAAGGATCGTATGAATTCGCCAACATGAAGGCCACCAGCAATGCTGTTGATGAGTTCGCCCATGGCCGTACACCCAAGGAGATGTCCCGGCCTACAACCACCACCAGAAACGGCTTCATGGAATCTCAGGGTTGTGGTGTCCAGGTCATTATGACTGCCAAGCTTGCCTTGGATATGGGTGTCCCCATCCATGGTATCCTCGCTCTGACCACCACTGCCTCTGACAAGATCGGTCGTTCCGTTCCTGCGCCTGGTCAGGGTGTCCTGACCACTGCTCGCGAGAACGCTGGCAAGTTCCCCTCGCCTCTGCTCGACATCAAGTACCGGAGGCGACAGATCGAGCTTCGCAAGAAGCAGATCAAGCAGTGGCACGCCAATGAGCTCGAGTTCCTTGCCGAGGAAGTCGAGGCCATCAAGTCTCAAGGCGAGGAATTCGACGAGAAGACGTACACTGCTGATCGTGTCAACCACATCGAGATGGAGGCCCAGAGGCAGGAGAAGGAAGTTCTCCGCAGCTTCGGAAACAACTTCTGGAAGCAGGACACTAACATTGCTCCTCTCCGTGGTGCCCTGGCTACGTGGGGTCTTACCATTGACGACCTTGGTGTCGCCTCTTTCCACGGTACTTCGACCAAGGCCAATGATAAGAACGAGTCTTCTGTCATTTGCCAACAGCTCGAGCACCTCGGTCGCAAGAAGGGTAACGCCGTGCTCGGTATCTTCCAAAAGTACCTCACCGGTCACCCCAAGGGTGCTGCGGGTGCTTGGATGATGAACGGCTGTCTGCAAGTGCTCAACACCGGTCTGGTGCCTGGCAACCGCAATGCCGACAACGTCGACGAGGTCATGGAGAAGTTTGACTACATTGTGTACCCAAGCCGCAGCATACAGACTGATGGCATCAAGGCCTTCTCCGTCACGTCCTTTGGTTTCGGCCAAAAGGGTGCTCAGGCTATTGGTATCCACCCCAAGTACCTGTTCGCCACCCTTGACGAGGCCACTTACCGCGCCTACTGCACCAAGGTTGACGCAAGGCAGAAGAAGGCTTACCGCTTCTTCCACAACGGCATGATCAACAACACACTCTTTGTGGCCAAGACCCACGCTCCTTACACGGATGAGCAGCTCAGCTCCGTCTTGCTCAACCCAGATGCGCGTGTCACCGAGAACAAGAAGACTGCCGAGCTCACTTTCCCTTCCAACTTCATGGATTTGTCCAAGAAGACGATTCCTGCCGACAAGAAGAAGACAATGTATGACACCGTCAACCAGTTGGCATCACAGCTACAGACCAAGAACTCGAGCGTTGGTGTCGACATTGAAGATATTGACAGCTTCAACATCGAGAATGAGACTTTCATTGAGCGCAACTTCACTCCCAAGGAGATTGCTTACTGCAAGAAGAGCGCCGCGCCAAGGAGCTCTTTTGCCGGCCGGTGGAGCGCGAAGGAGGCTGTGTTCAAGAGCCTGAACGTCCCCAGCAGGGGCGGTGGCGCTGCCCTGAATGAGATTGAAGTGTTGAGCAACGAGAATGGTGCTCCTACTGTCCACGTAAGTACAATTCCTGCCGCATCACCAGGGACTCGGACAGCTTTACTAACTGCGCTGTAGCTGCATGGCAATGCTGCTGCCGCCGCCGAGAAGGCTGGTGTGTCAGAGGTCAGCGTCTCCATCTCTCACTCTGATAACCAAAGCATCGCTATTGCATTGGCCAAGTTCAAGTAGGCGGTGTCGGGGAACCAGGGTGGTGTATGTTAGAGATGATTTTCGATTTGCGGCTTCACGGGGCGTTTAAGGGGAAGTCATTCATTTTTGGGGACCCTTTGCTTCTCTCATGCGCTATAAATGTTACACGAAATAAATGAGGCGGGAAGAGGCGGGCATGAAGCATAACCGTGCTCTCCGGTATAGATAGAGAACGGTAGCAGATGGCAGGTGGCATGCGATGGGGTCAGAACTAGCGACCACTGTAGTACGAGGGCGTCTCGGACGAGGTTCTAAATAGACGTTCGTAACGTAGAATATGATGTGTCAAGACAATTACTTGCAGTAATTAGTGCCTTTTCACCGCATGGGCTTATTTCAATTGCATTGAATCGAGTACGTACATACGCCCTTTAGAATGAATGTCGTGTCCTGAAGCCAAGAAGCTTCCGTGGCCGCTGAAGACAGGCATTGGCCCCGTCCAAGGATGACAAGTCTCCGCCAGGCGCCTTACAATTTGTGAAAGCTATATATGACCACGTCTGAACAACTCCAGACAATCAGTCGTAATTCCAGGAAAAGAAGAAAAAAGGACCTGTGGAAGTATGAGTCTGCGGTACAACTAAAAATTAGATGCCAGTCGTTTCAGTCTGAACTGAGCCAGAGACATAGTATAGTAGAAAAAACAGCGTGAAGACGGCATCGAAATTTTGTTCAGCAGGTATGTTATCGAAGGACACAATTGCTCTCCTACATTGAACCACCACCGGAGCCTCGACACGTGCGTCAACCCCCCACCCCGCCTTGTGCGAGTAGTTACCAATAGCCCTATTTTGAGGCTCTCCTGAATAGACTGTACCCAAAAAAGTAATTATGCTTCACATTCAGATACTTATTCGACCTGTCTTATTCAATTCGAAGCTTTGGGCCCATAATCACTACTAGTATGATCATCTTGTGCAAGACTTACTCCCCTTCGTAGCTGAATCACGGTGCCTAGTGGCTTCTCAAGGGCGGGACCCGGGAACAGCGTACATGTTTTATTTACAAGCTACAATTGTGTTCGAAACCTACTGTTATCGGCATTGTATTTTTTTTTAACGCTAGGTGCTTAAGCGTTTATCACTGTATGAAGGGACTGATGCATACTGCTTAAAGAGGCATATGTATACAGATTAAAAACGAGACCACCCCACTTTATTTACAAATAACAGCAGTGTATTGTCTTGTCGACAGATTGAAGCAAAGATCACAAGACTGCTCAGCCAGTCCTGCTGGCACGACAAAGGGAAGGGCGTGGTAAAACGGGGCTAACCTTGTCACGACCGTTGCAAAAGCAGTCAGCACAATAGTAGCCAGGTATGAGTTCTAGTCTACAAAGTCATCCCACAGAGGCCGGAGCACATGACAAAGCAATGGATACAGGAACACATGCATGAGGAGACTACACTATGTAGGCATCAGGAGACCGATGCCACTCGCCCCCGTCTAATTTTCTCTCACGCTATCCGGCCCGGCCCAGCCTATTCGCAGTCTTGATCCGATACAGGGCCCACAAACGCCCCTCAGCAGGTGTCATCATCGTACATAGTGACCCAGATAGCCCAACGCCGAACGCCATCTCCTCGGAGATACGCCAGCCGACTGGTACCTACAGCGTGGAGTTCGGCCTGTGCCGCATGGCCGCGGCCTAGACGATATCGGAATTTCGACACGACGGCTCACAAACACAAGATCCACCCTACGTCCAACTATCTTTGACCCCAGGTGGGACGCCATTCTTGCGGTCACAAACACGACAGCAACAGTTTGTGAACGGCGGGAAACACCACTGCGTGGAACCGTGGAACCGCTGTCTCCGTGTGCACGTGTGCACCTGTGTGGCCGCGAGTTGACAGACGTGGGGGAAGGTAACGCAGTGAGCACAAGTGCACAGCCACTTCGGAAGCACGAAGACAAGCGAGAAGATCTCTCAAGTCCAACATGACAACAAGGGCCGAACAACGTTTCCCGAACGCTATACTGTGCTCCATAATGACACTATCACCTCGAGGTGCGGGCCAGTAGGAGAACCGTACCGCAATCGGTGGAAGCTTGACTATTGGATCGGGGTTGTAATCCAGAGGGTTGAAAATCAGAGACCAGAGTTACCCGTTCGGAACCCGGCAGCAAGAGCCACGACTGCGGAATGACGTTCGGCAGGACATGACAGCGCTGATCCCCCGAATGACGGCTGCTCCACAGCGACAAACATGCAGGTGGTCGTCGAGGGGTTCCTCGTCCCGCAACGACGATCAGATATCCTCTCTAGAAGATCGACGTCAAGTTCGTCAGGGTCGTTCAGCGGTGGATGATCCGGAAATCCTCCGAAGTCGATCTTTCAAGTCTGGCCAGTCAGCACCAGGCGGGACGCTGCCGACTGCGTGGGATCACACTGGAAGATCACCATGAACTTATAACCCAGGCCACAGACGGGACAGAACACTTGAGTGACAGTGAAAGCGACACTGCTCAAGATGTCCGTGACAATGGACACGTCCTCCCTCACTTTCCTCAGATGCATATCGAGACAAGAAGACCGGCAAACACACGTGCAACGGCGGAAGCTAAGCGGCTTTGATGTAACAGGAAATCGTGGCGCACGCCAAATGCAGTACAGATGTGGAAGAAGAAATGATGGAGAAACGGGCTCTTCCTAGCCCTTGAACCGACGAGAAGACAATGAAACGAAGAGACACAATGCACACCGCATCAGCGGCATACCCAAGTGCATGCATGCTGACATCTGCATGCCCGCAGATGGCCATCCAGACTCAGGCAGAGGCAATAGGAGAGGTCATGTGCCCATGTTTGCTGCCATGGCGCATGTGGTGCAAGATTAAGGTATTCGATGCCATCCATTGGCTTCAGCTAAATCTTTCTCCCGTGTCCAATGTAACGTTGGCGTTGAGCCCCTCGTCTGACGGTTGTTGAACAGTGAATGTCTCACAGCATGGGCTTAGGGATGAAGCTTGAAGTAAACGCCTGATCATGAGTGTGTAGCGACATTTCCCCTCGGCCCTGATCTGGACGATCAATGTTGCTCACAGGGTTTTGGTGTCTGGCCTCGACTAAGATATTGGCATCAACGGCGCAATTTCTCTGCCAATCGGGACAGTTGGTGTGGCATTGATAGTCGTGGCGGCGAGATGAAGCAACTTCAGGCGAGGTTGATCATGGAGAGACTCGCTCCGCCAGCCTTCAGGTGATTCGCTTCGCCAACAGCACCACTGTGCTGTGGAAAAGGCAACGACGCTTCCTCGGGGAACTTTGCGATCGAAAGCCCCAGGGTTCACAAGACAATATGGATCACGAGACGCCTACCGCCGGCTTCGGCCAATGACTGTGAGCAGATGGTTGAAGAGTTGTGAGACAAATGAGGAACTCAGGTGTCAAGGCAGTCACACTGTGACAGGCGGCTTGCAGCACGCTCGTGGTAGAATCTGAATTTTTTTGTCCAGTCAATCTCGAGGGGTCCAAGACCAGGAAGTCTTGAGGCAAACCTGTTAAAAGCCATAACTGCATTGAGTTTGTCAATCTTTCATTGGTGGATCACTCGCGTCATCACCATTGTACTATATGCCCGCATGGACAAATTGCTCGTGAACCCGAGGGCGATATGACGAAGCAGCTGCAACTGCATCGGAGTCGTTGCCATACCAGGCAACTGGGACTGATGAGACATTGTTGCGCCTGCGGCACGAATTACTGGCCATTCAGCTCTTGCCACAATTCTGAAGTGCGGTAGGCCAGGTGGGTCGACGGGCCAAAATACGCAGAACATACGCAGCAGCTGCATACGGATACAGATAGTCGAAGATCGCTGCAGATGAGACACACATGCCGGAGAAGCCTCTCCTGGACACCCTTCTGCAGGCCCGTGTGATATGTGATGTTTCCAGAAGCAGCAGTCTGACGCGTAGACGTATGCACGGCGTAAAATTGACAGGATACCACCGGAAGATGAAGGTCGTGCCGGAACAACGCACGCGCGGATGAGGCGACCAGGGCATGCGACGGCTGGGGCATTCTTGCAGACGGCCTTGCAGTGTGGTGTCCTGGTCTGTTCCCCCGGAGTGTTGGTGGCCGCCTCCATGCGCCAGATGCAGTTGGGTGCCGGCTTAAGTAATACGCTCGCGCCGGATATTATTTCAAACAACCAGCTTGAAGGATGAGTGAGACATGTTCCAGGTGCTGACCACCACCGGTTGAAAGCTCGGGTATACTTGACCATTGCACATCGGCTGACCTAACACACCTGCTCGGCACCATTGAGCAGACGGCACGGAAGACTGTTCGCAGTAAATGTCGGAGGCGCGGTCCAGTCGCTGGTGTAGTTCAGAAATTCAGCAGCGGACGGCTTCCCCAGAATTGCCAGGAACCAATGGGCCGGCCACGAGGGGCTGCAGCCCCGGCCAGTGACGGGCATCGCGGCTGGAGGTGCTCGTTTGAACATGGGTAATAGTGTCGTTGGGCAGCGACGAGTATCAACGAGTGTGGCCAGCTCGCTGTTCATCAAACCGAGTAAAGTGGTCAAACAAGGGACCTGGCCACAGTAGGCAAAAGCGTCGTGTCGCGTTCGCCGGAAGGCCTCTCCCGGCCTGGCATGAAGTTCGGTAGCCACCTTCGCCGAAGAAGCTTAGGGAACAGAAATGGAGCAGCTGCCAGTGGCGATGCCACAAGTTGACGATAGATCCGGTCCTTGAGTTGCAATGGTTAAACGGCGGACGTCATTGTGGGCATTGAAATATGTAGAAGTGTTCAACAAAGTCGCCGTACTTTCCGCCAGCGCGTGAACGGGCAGGA
The DNA here is from genome assembly GCA_022225955.2 of Diaporthe eres. Classification (NCBI taxonomy): domain Eukaryota; kingdom Fungi; phylum Ascomycota; class Sordariomycetes; order Diaporthales; family Diaporthaceae; genus Diaporthe; species Diaporthe eres. Next base: position 12,090,874 of record JAKJXM020000001.1, on the reverse strand, counting down.
GTTGGATCGTACGGGTGTCGCCGTCGTGGCCCGTCGCAAGCTAAGTTTCGCCGACGGGCAGGTAGACTCTGGAGATGCAATCTGGCGGAGGGAAGCGGCCTGCTGGGTGAGGGCACAGGTTGGGTTTGTCGGTCACACAGTTAGCCGGAAGCGCGCGAGGGGGCGTGATTGGCGAGGGCCTCTGGTCCCGTGGTCTTGGTGCAGCAGCAGTAGCAAGGGCTGCACGGCTGGTTCCAGAAGGCGATTGGAATCAAGGCATGTAATCTGCAAAGACCTGCGGTGGAATATTATGCGGTGCGTGAGCGGGAGCCATTTCGACGACGTCCGAAGTTCGACGCTGATCACAACAAAATGCAGCGGCTTTGGTGTGGCAGACAGTTGCAGTCATGCTCAGGGGTACTGCAGATGTCAAGCATCTCCGGGAGACAATCCGGGGAGAAACGACTGAAGCCAGACTGCTAGTGGCACGTAGATGAAATGGATAGTTGGGGGGCAAAAGCAAATAGAACGAGCTGATCCCGAGGTCTGGAATCTAGAAGATCTCGCCAGGCCACCGGTTACTATTGGGCCTGAGTAGGTGGTTGTCGACATCGACGATCGAGTGCGGGTGACGTGGTATTCAGGATACCAGCAAGTGTACGCTAGGTAGGCTGGGAGGAAGCCACGATAGGGCGGCGGCAAGGGAAGGCACGGGAAAGGTGCCAACCTCAAAGGGTGCAAAGGGTGGTGGTAGGGTCGTGGCAGGCGTAGCTGACCTGCTGCTGCTGCCGGACAATATTCTAGCGCCTTCTTGGCCTGTGGCCGGACACTGCCAGTCCCTTTTCATTCCTTCTTCTGCCTCATCACTGATCAATGATGATGAATGCAGAATTGCCTCATCATGGCATGTCCCGGGTGCAGTGCAGGCTTACTGTATGTGTGGCAGGTCAGGGTTCCAGGGTTACCGTATTAGTCGACCCCTCAAACTGTTGCTTGACTGACCACGCCACGTCGAGGCTGCAGTGGAGTGACGACGATACGAAGGGGAAGGAGCGGGCGGGCAGTGGGCTGTCACGATGTCACTAACACCTGCTCCACCAAATCTGTCATGCAGCTGCTACAGCAGTCGGTACCGGAGAACTGCGCCTCTGCGCCTCTGCGCCTCTGCGCCTGTCTCGTCTCGTCTCGTCTCGGCTCAGGCTCAGGCTCAGGCTCAGGCTCCTCCCCCACACATTGTGGTGCAGGTCGTCTATCTCACCATCAACCCACCACATCTCGGCGCATTGGTCAGGCTCAGGCTCTGCCCTCCATCTCAGATCTTGCTCCCTGGCCAAGCCTGACCATTCCCGTCGTCTCTCCCGGAAAAGTCTGATTGCAGCAGAACCTTTCCCCTTTGCGAGCTAGCCAACCCACCCCCAGAAACAGACATGGCAAACACATATTGGCCTCGCCGTCCGACCATGGACGCGTCTGGCCATCCGACCCGACCTCCCACGCTGGCGTGGTGGCATGCAAATCGCCATCGCCATCGCCATTGCTCATCTATGTCGGGCCGCGAAGCATGAGGCATTTCGCAACCCATGGGAGCATTGCTACTCAGGCCAGGGCCGGCCATACTGCCCATAGTGCACACCCACGCCGACGGACCCAGGCGTCGCTCTTCCCCGGCTGTGCAAGTGCGTGCACTCACGCGCGCTGCTGCTGCTGCTGCTGCTGCTGCTGCTGCTGCGCTCCAGGTTGAAAGCCTTGGCCCAGCGTCAGGCTTGCAGTGGCCTCCGAACAGGCAGACAGGGCGATCCCTCGCTGAATGGCCATCCTCTCTCCTCAACTAGACTGCTTCCATATACGATGCTATTACTAGACCACCTAGACAGGCAATGCCGCACTTCGCTGCCAGCCGCCGACATTGTACCTCGCACATGTCACCCTACCTCAGGTGCCCATGTGGACATGGCTGCAGGGGCCACAGCAGACTGTGAACGTGGGTAACAGACCCGTTCAGTGCGTACAACAAAAGACCAGCAGCCAAAGCAGAGCAAATGACTGGTGGTGGCAAGCTACAGCATCCTCCCACGACGGCAAGGAAAGCGGCATGGATGACAACCCCAGTGGCAATCACCAGTGCTGAAGAAATGAACCGAGACACAGTAGTCTACAGAGCCCACACCAATCGTACAGCGCTTTCGCGTTCTGCTGCGGCCAGCTCTGCTGTGCATGTAGTAGACTCTTCAGACAACGCCGGGATACCAGCCCATGCAAAGCACCTGGTCGTCTGGGCGGTCCGCCTGGTCTCCCCGCTGGCCGACAGCGCGTGCTCCCGCAACCGCCCGTCTTGCGCAGCTGCAACAAGGTAGGACCATGTCGGCGGCTTCTACCGTGGTACGTTCTCTCCCACCTGTGGGCTAACGACAAGATGGGACTGGACGGGACTGGATGGGCTGCTGTGCTTCCGTCACCCTGCCTGCAGCTCCCTGTCCGCACCAGCACGCGGCCTGTCGCTCGTTTCCTCTCCAGCGCGCGTGGGAGTTCCTCGGTCTCGGTCCATTCCCCAGCTCCATCCCCTGCAGAGAGAGACAGGCACGCAGAGACGCTACAGTAAGTACATCGTTACAAATGTACAATGCCCTTGTACTCCCCACGCCCGGCCTTCATATACCGTAAATGCTCCCACGTCTCCTTACTCACGCCCACATGAACCAAAGCACTCGCCTGCATCCTTCAAAAGCTCCACTTCCAACAGATAAGCTGCACTTCACGGCTTCTCCACCCGCCTCGGTTTGCGAGACCCCCAGATCCAGTCTTCTAGTCTATCTGACAGCTCAACACTCCTCGAGCGTAAAACGTCACGCCCCACGCCCAACCCGTTCCTCAAGTCTGCCCAAGCACAAAGGGAGCGCAGCCACCTCGGACACCACCACACCCAACCGCGCATACAACAGCCCCAGCCTTCCGCCCCCGGTGGCTTCCACTCCATCTGGCACATTTGGCGCCTAAAATTCCAAGCCTGTCAACTCTCAACTGCCGCCTAAACAGCAAGGCGCCCCATGTACGACCTGCATTTGGGTCGCGACCCCATCCAGGCCCCATATATATGACCTCGCTACTCTTTCAACGCTCTTATACAGCACATCCCCACACCCGGAGCATCAAAAAGTGCTCCTACCAGCAGCACGGCGCACGTCGCAATGCCTTCTGACGCGCAGAGAAAAGACTCCTTAGGGAGTTACGACTCTTACGACCGGAGGAGCAGTGAGTCTTACGGCTCACGGTCTACAGCTCCCACCTCACTCTACACAAATTCACGGCCTTCAGAGAATCACAGCAAACCCTACGTCCAATATGTTGAGGTCGACCGGGACCTCTCCTCGGCCACGTCGGCATATCCTCGGTCTTCAGTCGACACCTACGCCTCGACCGATGCCTCGGAAGAGGACCTGGCCTTGGAACGGGAGGAAGACCTGGCCAGGGACAGTGGATCCGACTACATCCCCCCTCTGCCCGCCTACCACCATGAGATTTCCGAACCCAACATGCGCCCTTCCACCCCCAAGAACTTCTCGCAGCTGTTTCCCAGCATGAACCGTCTGTCGATAAGACATGATGATTTCACAACTGACGGGAACATGAACCTCCGTGTCGACACCATCGTGCCTGGGAGGAGGAGGACTGCCGTCCAGCTCTTCCACCTGCGCATGTATGACTTGGCGAGGCGAGAGTTCTCACTCCGGCGGTACTGCCGTGACTCGGGCCGTGAGGTCTGTAACTCGAAGCGCAAGTTTGTCGAGCCCGCCTCAGCGAGCAGGCCCTCCCTCCAGCGGTCCATGTCCAGTGCCATGAAAGCAATGGCAAGGCCCCAGTTCAAGCGCGCCACTTCCGGCGGCTCCTTTTCGAAGCATGAGAGGCGTCCCGGCACATCGCACTCCAACGAGACGGAAGCCGATACCGCGAGTGTACATTCCCGCGCCTCAGACGGCGATCACAGGAGGCCCCATCCTCACCAGCCCACGAATGCCATCAAACTAGAATTCAGCAACTACGCACGTGTGGACGTGGCGAGGAAGGGCCAGAAGAACAAGAACAATAAGCGGTACGAGTTCGACTGGTGGGGCCACAAGTACGTGTGGAAACGGGTCGTCGAGAAGCACCTCGATGGCGTCGTGTCTTTCCACCTCGTTCGCGACGGCGAAACCACTCCTGTCGCGCACATTGTCCCGGAGACCCGTTCGCCCAACCAGGTTGAGGACGATGAGCTCTCTGGGGGCTGGGTCCCGCCCTGCTTTATGTGGATCAATGATCAGTCTATCATCGACGCAGTGACAGACGTTGCCGAGTAAGTCCATGAACGATGCCACCCCGCTGAAAAAATCCATGACTGACATCACATAGCGTAATTGTTGCAACCGGTCTCATCGCTCTTGTTGACGACTGCATCAAGGAGCGCTGGCAGCCTAAGAAAACCCATCATATCCCTGTTCTAGGTGACGTTGAGTACGTTGGTCCCCGGGCCTTCGTGCAGCGCGTCTTCAGCCAGCGGAGCCAGGACCATCACCATCGCCCTAAAAGCCCCTTGCGCAACGACGAGATACGTGTTTATTAGATGGGTCTCTTCTATTCTTCCACTTTATATATTTTGTATTACTTTCTTTATCTTGTAAAAAGCGGCATCACTGTATACCCATACAAATGCAAAGAACAGTCATCATCAAGCGGTCTCACAGCACCAACAGCATCACGGAGGAGTTTGCAACGGGTGATGGATTTGGAAAAGCAATACAGCAGGAGGGGCCCACAGTACAGGTCTAGTTGGGTGGATGGGGCACCGGTGTGAGTAATCTTTGTAAAAAAACAGATAAACCTGAAGGATCTCTTCGCTTCGTCCCGCGAGATACACCGTCCTCTCCGGACTTGCAAGGAATTACTGAGACGAATGACACGATTCACAAACACTGTTTTGACTCATGACTAATTCTCCCTCAGCAAGGTTTACACATTTGCTTTGGCTGATATTTTGCAATAAGCTTCCCGTGATACCCACAGTGTGATCGGTGATCTTTCACGTAGGTGTCCCCCTCTCATCTGCAGCCGATCATGCACTCGTCTCTGGCTGTTACTCTGCCGTTCCGGTGTCGCAGCAAGACACTTCTAGACCCCCTCGCGACACGAAGGCCCGCAGCTGGGAATACCGCGGGGGAAAAAAGGCAAAGGCACCGAGGTACTGGCTGCAGCCGATTGACTTTTTGATGCTTCGATGCTTTCTGCGACCCCCCCAAGCCAGAATACCCAACCACGGGCTGCCCAGCCCGGCCGGCGAGGGGTCGGAATGCTACATGCCATGCCTTTTCCTGCCTTGTCTGCCTGCCGTGCCACCGCACCAGCAGCAGCAGCACCCACGGGATAGGTGTCTGCCCACATGGGGTCTACCTTGGGTATCCCGGTGGAACCTTGAGAGCTCCTCCTTGCACTACGTAGCATCCTCGGTGCGCCATCCCACCAACCACACTCGAATGGGTTTTTGATGGGAGAATAATCGGATGAATCTGGGGTGAGGTGCCCCAAACGTTGAAAAATTCCCCCCATCCTGATATCTCTATCACGTGTGATATGGTGTGGTGTGGCATATACACATGTCCCCATGGAAATGGACAATCTGATGGGGGGGGGTGCCATTGGGAAGTCGGTGCTCGAGGGCGGCGCAGAGAGACATGCGACTCGATGCAGGCTCGGTTGACCTGCTTCCAGTAGGGTTAATCTGCTTACACGTCGCACAGCAGGTGAACCAGAATCCCCCCTTCTTTCCCGTCTCCTTCAGAATTAAATCCCACCACCCACTCGCGGACCACGCCACGCAGCCGTTGACGCGAACCACTCGATCTGCAGTTTTCTTTTCCCACATGCGCCCACCTCGGGCCAGCCACACGAATCCCATCTCAGCCCGGGACCCTGCGTTACCCCCCCCCCCCTTTCGCATTTTCCCTTTCACCCCCTTATGTAACCATCCTCTGAGCCGAGTAGAGAGGGGGCATGGGGAGAGGCTCGAGATGGGATCTGCAGCCCGGTGGGTAGACTCTCTCACCCACCCACCCGTGATCCGTCATCAAGCCGTGCGACTCGAGGCCTGCCGCTGTGTCTTGGCTGGCTGGCTGGCTCGTGGGAGAAGGATGGAGGGGGAGAGGGGAGGGGAGGTGAGGTGAGGGTGAGGTGGGTACGCGATCCCTCGGCTGGGCGAGATGCTTCGCCCGAGATGGGGACGGCGACGACGCTTCTTGTCGCACGGCAGAGGGCCATGGGGCTCAGCTTACACATCCCACGCACAGCCGGGGCGGCCGACGGCGGGCTCGGGCTGCCTTGACCGCGGTGGGGTGTGTGTGTTTCGTGCTCATCGGTGTCTCTTTCGAGCCGGCTCGCTTGCGGGTAATCTCAAGATTGTATGCATATTGATGATGCCTTTTGCGGCTCCGTAAGTAGTGGTAAGTGGATAATCGTCGACCGTGTCCTGAAAGCAAGGCAGGCAGCCAGGCAGCAGGTACCCTCCTCCTCTCCTGCGATGTGTGAGACACAGCTCCAGTCCCGAGACCCGAAAATTTCCTTGTGATACCTACAGTGAGTAAAGCCCGGGGTTGGTTTACGCAGGTGCATGCATGAGATCCGCGGTGGGGAGTCAGCTTTGTGATGTCAGCCTCGCAGAAAGGCGGGCATTGGATTGTCTCGGGTCTAGGAGAACGGTTCCCGCTTTCTCTCTCGTGTCAGACATCAGCCTTAATAGTGGGTCCGGGGTTCTCGTTTCGATGCTATTAATAAGACTGTGCATTATCTAGGGTGGATTCTTCATCCCGTTCAAACTCATAGTCTTAGGTAATATGATATTGCCATTATTTTCCGAGACTCAATAAGGCTCTAGGCAAAAAATGTGGCTTAGGCCTGTTGATCATTTGCGGCTCTTTCCCCTGTTCGGTGAGAGTAGAGAAGGCCGACCGAGTGTTGCACAACGAAGGCTCTCTGAGGGGATGCCTTGTGTTGATCTGACTTCAGGAGCGTGTTTGGGCTCAGCGTGGCACTCCGTAGACACTGTCTCGAATGTAATTCGGCAGGGATCAACATATATGAGCAACTATGGTCTGTCTCAGCGGGAATTGTCGGTTGAAGCCGCTTCTGAGTCTTCCATTTTTCCTAACCGACGTCAATGAAGGAAATCCTGTAGCCTGGATTTCTCGTCAGTAGTCGGTGAGGAGACCAAAGAAGCCACTGGGAGACATTTTTGCGGAGAGGGTGATCCAGATGTCTGCCTACCAGGGGCAGTATTGTTGGTTTACCAGTCACGTGACCACTTACTCAGTAGTAACTCATCAGTTAGACATCCGAATTAAATATTTATATCACATGAAGCAAGTCAAGATGACGCAAATACATTTCGAGAAGGCCAGTTGGCAGTCGAAACTCTGGTCGATTAGACGTGGCCACATATGCTCAGTAGAGGCATTAAGAATAGCACCGTGGACGAATCAGAGAAGCATAATCTTTAACTGCAAAACAGAAGGGAGTCCGCCCGGGGATCCGTGCTATGTAGCTCCTTGACAGTAATCACCAAGCTGAGAGATTTCAAGCAAAAGAACACGTTTTTAACAATAGCCCCACGCACGCCCCTCTCCATAGACGCCGATGCATACAAGACCACCGTTACATAACAATACCAGAAAGCTCCAAAATAATTCGACGACAACCAATGTGTAGGAGATACCCTGCACCAGAACCCTCCGAGATGAGTAGCTGCTGTGACCTCTTTCGCAGGCGCCTGCAGAGTAGGCCAGAGTTAAATAGGGGCAGGGGTTTTGATTGCTTCAACCCTGAGGATGCTGTGAAATTGGCGAGACAGCCTGTGGCGAGACAGCCTGCGGGGCCAACTCTGATACTGCAGAGGCCGGACGGGACGGGGCACCTCGGGATTGCTCAGAGACGCGTAGATTCACACTAGTCTCAGGGACGGACGGCGTAGTCGTGCTTGTTGCAGGGACCGTTGGCTTCCCCTCCTGAACCTTCTCGTCGTCAGGAGGATATGCCCGGGCTAGATCAGCGAGGAAATATCCCGGCCTTGTCTTTGGGATGTCTTCCGTGTAGTTTGTCCATTTTTCCGATCCAAGCCCCTGATATGCCAGACGCTGAAGTTGAAGGGTGCCATTGGCTGTCCACTCCAAATATTTATAGTTTTCACATTTACGGGAAGAATAGAAAAGGGCCAGTAGAGGCTCCGCAAGGTATGAAGCTAGGATGATGACAATACCGGCCGCATATGTGAAATAAAGTCCAAACAGGCTCAGTGATGTATAGCCAGCGCTAAGGATTTTCTAATAGAATACCATAGGTTAACAAAGTACCCCCAACATCCTTATGGTCAGCGGGGGGATATGTGGAATGATGGAACTGTTGCTTGCCTGGTTGTTACAGATTTCCTGCTGGTAATCATCGACTGGTTTCCTGATATATGGCTGCACTGCCTCGCCTGGGCCATGTGCGGTGCTCAAGAAAATGTCCTGTATGGAAGCCAGATGTATTGCGAACCAGTGACTGACATCGAGCTGCCACTGAGCGTTGGGAAGCGGGCCCATCAAACCTTGGAACACATTCTGAGAGGATAACAGGGAGGACGGACCCAGGGTATTGATCAGATAAGTGAGATCCGCAGAGGAACGAAGGATAGACTGGAACATCTCGAAACGACTCCTCGTTGCGTCTGATGTATTATCTGACCGAGATTCGGACCAGACCTCCCCGGGGGTGAGGTGGAACAGAGTCGTAGTACTGTCAGCAGCATCTGGAAGGCTGGCCAGTTTGCCACATTCCTTCTTGAAGTTGCAGTACTGGTAGCGCTGCACGCATCCCATCGGCGACGCCGCCTCGTCCGGCGCATACAGACGGTATTTGCCGTCTCTCATAGCAAGGACCGTTCTGGAAACGGTAGTAGCGCGGTACCAGGGATCTTCCGTTCGGTTCAGAAAGTATATTCCTTCTGGCGCAAGGAAAACGACCAGCAAGTCTGCATCAGACACAGCGAGCTGAGGGATGGGTGTGAGGTCACTATTGTCGATCCAGACCGTGCCGTTCGCAGTCGTCGATTGTAGACCACTGTTCACGTTGAACATCAACAACTTTAACAAAAAGCCGAAAAGTTTCTCCAGGAAATCTGCTTACACGAGGTTGAAGCCTTTGGAGTTTCTCCGTAACGGATTGTCGGCCTGTCTCCCGTAATGTGCATCGAGATTCTCGACCTCGTAGGTCCAGTTGTAACCACTGGTGCCACCATACAAATACCTGGTGTAATTGTTGTACTTGGTGGTCACATTGCTTGCGAATCCATCAGTCCTGAGAGGTGCACAGTGGAGCATCTCTCTGTAAAACATGCGCTGGTAGCTGGGCAAGTTCAGGCCGAGATCGTCGCTGCTGATGAGCCCTGTGTCTAGTAACAAGTTCGAATCATTGCTACGACATATGTTGGCGCTAAAAGGACAAGAGGCGTTGAGGACGGAATTGAATTGAAGGCGGTTTTTAACAAAGGTGGTGCAGTCCAAGGTCCCCGTTGCGTTCAATGAATAGCACTGTTGAGCATAATTCGCCGCGTTGTTCACAGATTGTGAGATCCAAGGCGAGATCACAGACCATGTGTCCGTTGTCACTTCATCAGAGAACAGTACTCCACACTGAGAGCTTTCAATCAGGACTTCCTTGCCTATTCCAGAGGCTATTGATGATGTGAAACCACCAGCTACGGTGAAGGCACAGAACGCTGAGGCTGCGAAGATGATTGTCGGGAGAGTACGAGCAAGATAGCCATCTGCAACGGCCCGCCAGCACCAGGCGAGTTGCAGAGATGTCCACAGAGTGGATACCGCAGACGACGAGTTCCGCAAGACTGCCATCAATTAGCCAAGCTTCGCAACCTCATGGCCTGTCATGGCTCCCGCTCGGACATACCGACTTGACGTTGATGGTGGAGCGCATCACGAGGTTCAGGTGTCGAGTAGATCCGATGGAGTACCAGTGTCGCAATGCGCCAAAATCTCGACGCCACGAAGCCGACGAATGTAGCAGTGAAAGAGAGCAGCAGAAGACCATATCGAGATTCCAATGTCAACGTGGCGCCTAGCACGCGGCCGCGTTGCCAGTTTGTCCAAGCACCGAGGTAGACATTGTACTGAACCTTCTCAGAGGGGGCTGTCCAACTTGAATAATCTGTCATAATGACTAAGCGAAAGGTTTTGCTTGGGAACAGAGCAGACGACTTGTGAGGGGAGAGTAACTGACCAGACCAAGCACATTTCAGTGATGTACGGCTTGAATTTATAGTCTGAGTAATATTCCTATTCCTCCAGACTAATTGCCACAAGACCTGCATCCATCTCATTCCTAGTCGCCTAGACACACTTTCACATGCTGTCTGAGACGTCGAGTGAGCCTTGCCTGACCACGGCGCCGTGGCGTTGTCCTCGGTGCGGCCGAGGGTCATGATCCGTCTCGAACTTTTGTGGTACTCACATTGATCAAATACTGTGGCACTGCTTGTGATGGGTTACGTTTCTAGGACACACACTGGTCCACTCCTGTCGCACCTCGAATGAGACGTCGTAGAACATGCATGAGCTGAAGACCAGGCAAGGCTCTGGCCCCCACACTCGCTCTAAGCTTGCTCAGTAAGTAAACCAGGGCTCTCCAGGGTAGCATCGAGAAAATGATACGAGATTTAAAATCTGGACAAATAGAGCAGCAGATGGCAGGGAGCCTATGTCATGACATAATGTGCCCAAAATCCGACTTTGAATCTTGGTGTCCAACATGGGGGCTGTAATAGTATTTTGGGGGCCGCCTGTAAAGGGCAATTACAGGCCTACGTACTGCGTAGAACAACTTACCCTGTCACCTATGAGAGCCAGTAATGCAGTTGCCACCACCATGTACGCCTTGGGGGCAAGGCTGTCAATGTTGACGGGTGGTCGCCCAAGCTGTTCAGTATTCAAGCTTCCCCTCCCGTGAAATTTCCGTCGAATTTGCTGGCTTCCCAAGTATGTATTTCCATGTCACATTTGAGGAAATATGACGTGCCAGAGAAAGCTGAAAGAAGTGACTGTGGAATTACAATTCTCGCTAGAGCCAATGTCGCCAAGTGCTGCTTTCTGCCGCTGCCTGCATTTTTCGTTCACACTTCAGCCGAATCTGAAGGTCTCCTCAGCTGTCTGGTCTCTCCCTTCAACCGCTGAGTAAATCTCTCAATGGGAGAGCCCACCTGCAAGAGTCAGTTAGCTCATGAGAAGGACGATGTACATGGCATCGACATACAGCACCATACTTAGTGAAGATCCAGCCAATAAATGGGAGAATAAGCAGCAAAGTACCAGTCCGCAGATACCACCGCCAATCTGTAGTATTATTTACGAGGTTCTCGACGCTCATACCGAAAGAGGCTCTGATTTCTATTTTTAGCATCTGTGCTTTCTTTCTGGCAAGGACTCAACTGCTTGAATGCCGATATCTTGCAGACTTGCAAAGTAGATCACATACCTAACAGACTATCAATTTCCCACTCGGCATCCTGACGTCTCTGGATCCGTATCTTAGCGTCAGGGCTGGTGCTCAGACTAGTACCTCTGTTTACAAAACGGCCATCTGTCCCGGGGGTGAGGGTCCAGTCATATTTCATCAAAAGGTGACAGAGCATGACTTTAACCTCGTTGGCGGCGAAGAACCGTCCGGGGCATGCATGCTCGCCGTGGCCGAATGCTTTTTTATTTATTTCAGCTCAGAACAGAGTAGCTGTCCCGGGAGGATTGCTTACCCAAGTGCTCTGCGCTCGTAGATACCAACTGGGCCTTGTTCTCCTTGCCCGGTTCAGACCGCATCCTGAGGAACCGTCGGCCATCCCACTGCTCGGGGCCTCTGTGTATCGCTGAGTTCCCCCCGGGGAATGAGTCTACTTTGAGACGCATTCCAGGCTCGAGGGATATTCCATTAGACAATCTCAGAGGCTCCTGAACACGTCGACTCATAGACACTGTCGGAAACATTTACTATGTTAGGCTGCTCAAAAAGGGAGCGTTGAAGTTGGCCTGGGGAGATAACTCACTGGCGTTTATAGGCTTCACACGCTGCGACTCCTTGATGCAGCTGTCGAGCAGCTTCAAATTGTACAGGGCCGTCTTCTTCCAGCCCTCAGCGCCCAGCACGGACGAGATCTCCTCCCGCAGCGGCTGGATGAACTCCAGGTGCCGCGCAAGATCCAAAATGACTTGACACGTCAGGTCGGTGGTGGTGTGGATCGCCGCGACCGACAGGATAAGCTGGAACACGGCCGGGTCGTACCGCGTGCTCCCCTTGCGCGCCGCCTCCTGGTCCGCCCAGTCGATCGCGTCATTGTACTCCGGGACCGGCTGGCCCGCCTCTGCGGCTGTCTTGCGCGCCTGGCGCCTCTCCTCGATTACCGCCGCGACGATCCCGCGCGCCTCGGCCAGCTGCGCCCGCAGCTGCCTGCACTCGGGCTGGAGCCAGTGCACGAGCTTGCGCAGGTGGCGGGGGTACACGCGTAGCCTCTGGGCTGCTTGGAACGCGGTCGTGGTGTAGGATTTTGTCATGCGCAGCCAGTGCTCATCTCGGCACAGCCTGTCGCCGAGGAAGACGCGGGAGGACAGCCGCGCCACGGTGTCCAGCACGGCCGGGTAGAGAAGAATATCTCTGAGCTCTGATTGATATGGGCTTGTCAGTCGACGGCGGGGTTCCTTACTTCTCTACGGATGACGGACCTGTAGTATCTCCAAAGTTGATGGCAAGGGCGCTTGCGGTCTCTTCAGACAGTGGCTCGGTAATTTTCGCTGGGAAGCTCTTAGTTAGCAGACTTGAGCAAGATAGAGAGTTTCAACCCTTGTAACAAACAGAGTGACTTGGTCAGTTGCTTCCTGGCAACAGTCTGGAGTATTTCATCGTCCTGGCTCCCCTGCGCAAACGGCTGGAACCCGGGGATGCCGCCGTGGAAATCCTCCGCCGTTGCAGCCCCGAAGCTGAGTTTTGGCTCGTTCCTGATCTCATCGGCGAGTGAGGGCGGCAGCACAAGGAGTTCTCCAAAGTCTGCTTCCATTCTGAAGGGTCGGTCCGGATACTTTGTTCTTCCTTCTCTTAAGATGTTCAAGGCATCGTGTATAAATGCCCGCTGATGAGGTCAGCAAAGATAGGCCAGGACGAGGCGTGGGTTAGTTAGACTCACCCTGGTTCCGATTCTTCCAGACAAAAGTCCCTTACGGGAAGCATTGACGATTGGGCAGTCATTGAGATTGGAACTCGAGTAGTGCGTAAGAATATAAGAAATAGCGAGAAATATAGTTGTCATAAGGAAGTATTCCAATGGCCTAGTCATGACTTGAGTTAAAATGTCAGTGCCGCCAAAGGGCATCGACTTGTTGGGCTCCATGCTGGTAGTGATGTCAAAGACTTTCCAATAGCACCATTCACAACAACTGTACTGGAAAGTTGGACCTGATGTGCCAATGGGCTGAAAGTGAAGAAGCAAAGGCGAAATGACTTTATAGTACGGCCAGCTCCTGCAGAGCAGCTTAGACAACGAACCACCGTGGTTACTAGTGTGAAAATATCTCTGGCATGAGCGGTCCGGATACCAAGGGGCCGCCCGAACCATTTTACGCACACAGATGGGTAGACATCGGGGCCTAGAATGTGGATTATGGCCAGGCTGTAGCCCCTTTTTCCGTGGCCATCGGCGCCGAAGTGAACGCCGCTCTGTCACTGTGCGCCACCCTCGTCTAAGCACTCGTGATTTTTAATCACTAGATGACGGGTGGAGAAAGAGTTGAAACAGACTGTAGCCGAGCCGCGGCCAGCAGGCTCTCTTGCATCGGCGTCTCGAGCGCTCCGATAGCCGAGAGATGATAATTGGGAACCATTGCTCTGATGCTCTGGTTTTATGCCCCTTCTAGACGTCTATGCGAGTCGGAATTGAAACGCAACGCGAGAGGGGCCGGGTGAAGTGGCCCCCCAAAAAAAGGGGGGGGGGCGCATAACAGAGGACCAGCCGATGGACACTTCTCGCAAACGAGGAGGGGCATTTCTTCGAGTTACATCTTATCTTCTTAAAACCAGGCGTGCTGGGTGAACCGAAAAGAGCTGCTGATGGTTGCGCATCGACAAAGGTTGTGTTACAGGCAAAAGTGTTGTACACCTGGGCATTGTTCTTTCGGACGGGGTTATCTGGCGACGAGCATGCAGTGACCGGCGATCAGCAGCCATGGAAGGGTGGCAGGAAGATACTTAATGCGTGATACTCATCGTACGCATTTGACCGTACATAGTAAATCCCCTGATGCGATTGTAAGGTACGGTATTGCAGAGATACATTGACGGCGTGTGACTTGCGACGCCTGTGTCCGTTGGTAGTCAGCCCAGAGTCACCCACAACAACATCTGGGGAGTCTGGGATTTGAGAAGGTCTGGAAAGACGCCGAACGGAGCAAAAGACTCCCTCCAAGCTCGTACAGGTTTGGCCAGACAAGACCTCGGTCAAGCACAGCGCGTGAGACATCGTCATGCGCAGAAGACAAATTGTTCACATTATCACGGGTCGAACAAGCCCCGGGCCAAACAAGAGGCCAAATAAGCGGCGATGCAAGTACAATTCTCAATAAAGCCAAGAAGTAGAAATATGTAATGTGCCGAACAGGGTAGGTAGGTGCTCAACTCAGCAAGCCTAGCCACCCACCTCCGACAACCAACCTCCTCGGACAACAACAACACAACAGCCACACACCGACTCACCCGTGCGACAACCGGGTAAGAAAAAAACGATTGATAGTTGTTTTTGCTGTTCCGTACCGTGACATGATGCGATGACGATGATGCTTTCCCGAAAGAATCGTACACGCGCGCGCGCGTACACGACGATCCACCCATCCTTCCATACATGCTGCTTTTCCAGTTGCCGCAGATCGGCACACACTTGCTCTTCAGCATCGACGCACACAACAAGTTCAGCTCAGTCCCACTCATTCTTCTTTCCCCCGGCTTCCACCGCCACTGCCACCACTATCAGAATTACTATCCTCACTACTCAACCCGCGCCCGGCGAAGCAGTAGCACTAAGACCAAGGATTCCCTTCGAAGCTCCTCCTCGGGCTACCCTGTAGGCTCTGCCGCGCAGAGCTGTCATAGTAGCGGGAGCTGCTGGAGCGGTCCGTCGACCGCCGCGCCAAGGCCCTGGCCGACGACAAGACCGACGGGGCGCCGTGGTTCTTCGCACGCCCGGCCATCGAACCGCTGCTGTTGCTGCTGTTGTGATTGCCGGGGCACCACCTGCCGGTACAGCGCATCGGCATGGACTCGGAGCCCATCTCCTAGTTCTGGCCCTCCCAGCCGACCCAGCTGCGCGGCATGACGCGCCAGATCTTGACCTCGCCGCTGCGCAGGTCGTCGAGCTTGAAGCTCTCCTGCTTGACCTTCTTGGACTCGCGGCCCTGCTCCCACGCGCGCACCTTCTTCTTGGTCCCGTCCCACTCGGCCACCACGCCCACGTGGTCCGGCTTGCCCACCTCCGCGCTGTACTTGGCGTGCATCGGGCCGTGCTTGCCCTGGAATTTGGCATTGCGGATGCTGATGATGTCGCCCGGCCGGATCTGGTCCGTCTGTGTCGTGCTGGCGTTGGCGAGGTTGGAGTAGACGAGCGCACCGTACGCACGGGAGCCAACGGGAAGTAGAGCGTCCTTGAACGGCTTCAGCAGTTCCAACACAAGCGATTGTGGTGCACCATCGCCAACAACAGTGTCTTTCTTTCCGGCCACGGCTGTAGAGATCGGCCGGCCGAAACGCTCGTACGACTCCTCAAGCTGGTCCTGTCGCAGACTTCGAGGAGGTCCCTCGTGGCGCTGCTCTAAGTGGACGTCCTTGGCATCCTGAGGATCGAAGCGCACCGTGATGACCGTCTGCGAGTAATCTTGGAATAGAATATAAATGTCCCGAGTAACGGTCGTCTTCGTGCCACGCTGTGTAGACTGGGACTCATCGGATTCGAAGAAGAGGTCCTTACGACCTTGCAGCTGCGGTGGCAGACCGTTTGGCTGTAACCACCATCCTGACTGAGGGGCCAGATCAACATCATTGGCAACGAAGCCGGATTCCATGGACGGCCTGTTCAGCATATCCACGGATCGTCTAGATGTACGAACATCTAGTGAGCCGCGAGATGTGGGCGCAGAAGGACGACTAGATGAGGCTAGAGGAGCAGCCCTCTGCTCGGGTTGTGGCTGGTAAGGTTCCTCGTAGTCATCCTCGGGACGGGGAGGCGGCGGCGGCGGCTGAGAGAAAGATGGCGGAGCAGGAATCCGAGGAGACGTCGCAGCGGCAGTGTAGTTGTAAGGGTCGTACTCTTCTTCGTCTTGCGGGGCGAAGTTTGTAGGCGGAGGTGGCGGGGGCGCTGCTCGAGGAGCGTCAACAGATCGTCGAGTGTCAGACCGTCGAGTATCTGGCCGACTGTCTGGAGGAGGCTGGCTCGGCACAGGGGGCGGAGGAGGCACAGCTCTTGGAGCAGCAGCGGAGGGGATGGGCGGCGGTAGGGAGGGAGGTGCTTCCTTGGGCGACGCGACTGAGATGGTGTCCTCGATGCTTGACTCCCGCCCGTGCGCCTTGAGCGCGTCCTTGTGCGGCACTGAGGAGGCAATGTCCGTATCGTAATCTCCGTCGTACTCTGTGACCTCTTCATTGCTGTCCTCCCGAAGAGCCGAGGGCCTGGAAGATGACCCTGGGCGGTCGGACGAAATCGACGTCCGAGGCAAGCCGCCAGGTGGGGGTGGTGGAGGTGGTCTTGTCTGAGATGGCGGAGCTGGAGCTGTGCCTGGCACGGGAGGTGGAGGTCGACTGGCCCTCTTGTTGGATGGCGACACCGGGGTGGAATCATCGCTACGGAATTTAGGGGACGTCGGCAGCCGAGGGGACGTAGGCACAGGCGGTGCAGGCGCGGAGACTGGAGGTAGTGGCGGCGGTGCTCGAGTCACTGGAGGCTCTTCACCTCGTGGTGTTTCCAAGGCCCCAGGTCCTGACAACTCATCATCCGATTCGGAACCCTCAGACACAGGAGCAGGCGGAGGGGGAGGGGGAGGTCGCGCTGTGCGTTGGTTAGCAGGATATCATGGGCAGAGGGGTATGTTGCACATACAGTCCGCGGGTACAGGGGGTGGCGCAGGACGTCCACCAGGAATTGGCGGGGGAGCACCAGAAGCGCTGGTTGGGACTGCACGCAGGTTAGTTAGTCTTTTGCACATTAACAAACTTAGACACGATCAAGCCTCACCAGCTGGGGGGCTGCGTGCCACTGGCTCGTCCTCTTCTTCGTCAGATAGAGCAGGAGGCTCCTCCATCACAGGTGTCTTGTCTTCGGACTTGCGAGGACCGCCCAGGCCTGGCAAAGGCATCATCATGGGTACGGGAGGTGCCTGTGTCGGAGAAGCGAGCGGTTGGGAGTCTTCGCTGGTGCGTCTCTCGGACGCGGAGGCCTTCTTCTTCTTCGGTGGCAATGATGGAGCACCACCGGGGACGGGCATGCCAAACATGCCTGGCATTCCCATACCACCGCCCAGTCTGGCCATCCTTGCGCGGAGCTCCTCCTTGCGCCGGAACTCCCTGGTTTCCTCGTCTTCTTCCTCCTCCTCCTCTTCCTCATCTTGGGCCTCTTCAGCCTCCTCGGCTGGGCCGCCTTCTGTAGCGACACGGGATGGGCGCCGAGGCTTTTCGTCGCTGTCTTCGCGTTCGGTGAGGTCTGCCTGGTCTTCGGTTGTCTCTCCGGCGCCAGACATGTCTGCTTCGTTTCCATCTCTGGGCTCTGGACCCTTCGATGGCTTGCGGCGAGGCTGGGCAGGGACTCTGGGAGGATGCGATTCGTCTATGGATTCCCTGCCTCCTGTTCCGCCAGTGTCGGTGCGGTCCAGAGGTGGCGGCTGAGCAACCTCTTCCTCGTCGACGCTCTCGGTGGCACCAGGTTCGTGGCTGGGCATGCGAGGCTTCGCCGGGCGCTTCGGCTTCTCCCTCTTGGCTGCGGCTTCTGCGTGCCTCTGTGCCTGCTCTTGCTGTTGTCTCTGGAGGAGTGCCATTCGTTCCTTCAGACTCAAGGGTTTCGGCTGATCCTCATCGCCCTCGTTCGATTCGGTGGGCATCAATCCTGCCTTCTGAGCAGTCTCCTCATTTTCAGCTTCCCGCTCTTTGATCTCGGGGTCTTCATCACGGCGATAGACAGGAGCCACTGGAGTGTTGCGCTGGACCGGAACGTAGGTGTTGCCCTTGGGAGGAGGAGCAACGAAGGGCTTCTTGATGAAGGAGGAGGCGCCGGACGAGCCGCCCAGCCCAGCAGGCTTGAAAGGGGCGATTGGTGGTGCAGCAGATTTGTTGAAAGCGGCGATGCGGTCCTTGAAGGAGCTGCTAGCTGGCTTCTGCGTCACGGGAGGCGGGCCCTTCTTAGCGGGCGCGGCCTTTGGTGGAGACTGAGCAGCTGGCTCTGCCGCAGGAGCGCGGGGAGGCGAGGCGGGGGTCTCGGGCTCAGCGGGCTCCGGTGCGCGAGGAGCAGCAGCGATGGGAGACCTGGGCTCGGTGGGCAATGGAGGCGGAGAGACAGGCTGCTCCTCCTCGTAAGACGCGGCCGCCGGCTCTGGCGCAGCGGCTTTTGGAGAGAAAGCCGGCGGAGCAGGCTCCTCGGGAGCGGCGGCTATCTCCTCAGCGGCTGGCTCAGGTTCCTTCTTGGGTCTCGTTCGAGTCGGGCGGGGCGGGGCGACTGGCTCGTACTTCTCGACGAAGTTCCTGGGGAAGATGCCCTCATGCTTAGCTCCGGCGTCGTCGAGGTACTCTCCCGTGTACCAGTCCTCGTCCTCCTCTTCGGTGACGGTGATGATCTGCCCGACTGGGAAGTTCAGGTCATCGTCGTGGGGCGAGGAGTACTCGTAGAGAGCCTTGACCTTGAAAGACATGGCTGTACGGCCAGGGCCAAGGCGCAGGCGAGGGTAAATGCGTCGCGGAGTTGCCAGAGGCCGAGTGTCTGACGTAGGATGATGCGGGGAGCGATGCTTTGGGATGGCAGGATTTTGCGATGTATGGCTGTCTGTGCCACGCCTATCAAGTCAGATACAGTGCATCAGACAGCAATTCCGAAATGCTGGCTCTAGGGGTGGATGAGCCGGGCAATGGATGGGTAAGACGTACAGGAAATAGGTAGGCAGGCAGGTCGGTCAGTCGGACGGGAAGCGACGCCTGCTCGGGTGCTGGGAAGCTTCAGGAGTCGGGCGCGGGCGCGGGCGCTGCGGGATTGATGCAGTCAGTCAAGTCAGGTAGGGCCGCCCAGTTGGAGACGATCCTAGTTGGGCGACGTCAGCGCATGAACAAATAAGGAGCCACCGCGTTCAGACCGGACCAAGCCCGACCACGCCAGAGCGTCAGACGGGAACGTGTACAACACAGCGCACCCCTCCAGCCCAACAATGACGACTAGCTGGGTGCTCCGATTAAAAGGTGGCAGAGCACGGCCAAGCCTCCTCATTCGGTGGCTCGGAGAATAAACAAGACGGACTGACCTCCAAATACCCCGCCAGGCACACAGGCAGCCGGATAGATAGGAATCTTGGTTGGCAGGCAGAAAGAAAGACGCGCTGGTTCCAGATCTACCTCAGACGAGATCTTGGTAGCAAGGCTTGTGCGTTAGATATGTATGAACGGCCTGCAGTGTGCTCCTTGCTGGGGATCATGTGTCATTCATCAAACAGCCACACCCAGACGGTGATCGCATCCAGGAGATCCGCAGGGCTAAAGCTGCCAATGCCTGGCTGGTTTTGTTTTGTTTTATTCTTGCTTGCAGGTGATCTGTGTTGTGTGAAGATGAACGGCCAGGCCAATAGCCAGGACGGATGGTCGGATATAGGGTAGGTAGGTACAGGTGTACACCAAATAAAGTCGGGAGAAAAGGGGCAGGCAGGTATATGTCGGATATCCAATCCCAAGGGTCTGGTTCCAGCTGCAACTAGCACCGACACTGACACTGGCAATGGCACTGACGCACACCTCCGTCTGGTCTGGCGATGGCTGAGGATCAGGATCTAAAACAGCACCAGACTCCTGTCTCCATGCAGTCGTTGGCTGTACAGGCCAGTCTAGTCTAGATACTGTTACCTGTTCTATTGTTGAACCCGGCCCAGGTGGGCCAATACCGGCCAGCAACGACCGCTCCTCAACGTCAAACGGCCCCAGCACAGTCGAGGACAGTGCGCATGTCTGGTTCATCCGTACAGTTCAGACAGTGCATGACCTCCCGATGCCAGTCAGGGCACTGTACGCCAGAAAGCTCATCCAGGCCGTTGGAAAGTACCGTACCTGCCGAAAGAAAACAGCTTCCCTGCTGTTCTATCGCCCCCACTATCGTCACCAAACCCAATACATTTCTTTCTTCAGCAACCAACCACGCCGAAGCTGAACGACGAGGACAACCCAGCACCACAATAACCACACCATGGCCTCCGAAACAAAAACGCCCATCAAGGGCATCCTCAAGAAACCCAAGACCTCCCCCAGCCCCACACAGCCGAGCAACACACCAACAGCAGCAAGGACAGCACAACAACAACCACCAAGGCAGGACCCAAGACAAGTCGCCATCCAGCACGCCCGCATCCTCCAAGACCGCAAGGACACCGAGGCCCAGATCCTCGACAACGTGATAACCCTCCTCGACTTCCCGCGCGACCGCACCCGCCCGGCCTCGGACCCGGCCCCCTCCGACGCGCGCGCCTTCGCCTCCCTGGTGCGCATCTTCCAGCCGGGCGACTACGACGACCTCGCGGTGGAGCGGAACCTCGACGGCGACAAGTGCGGGTACGCGCTGTGCCCCAACCGGCGCCGGCGGTACCCCGGTGCGGGCACCTACAAGATGGTCAACAAGGGCCGGCGGGACTTCGACATCGTCGAGACGCGCGAGCTCGAGAAGTGGTGCGGGGGCGAGTGCACCCGCCGCGCGCTGTGGGTCAAGGTCCAGCTGAACGAGACGGCCGCGTGGGAGAGGGTCGGGCTGCCTGACATCGAGATCGAGCTGTACCCGGAGAAGAAGGAAGGGGAAGAGGGCGAGGGCAAGGCGGACAGTGGCGCTGGCGCCGCTGCGCCTGCCGAGGATGGCAAGAGTGAGCCTGAGAGGCTGGCTGTCGAGATGTCTCGATTGCAGCTGCAGGAGGACCGCAAGGCCGCGAGGGATGCTATGAACCTCGCACTTGAGAGAGGGGATGATGCCAAAGCGGCTCCTAGGGGCAAGGTGGACGTTGTCGTCCGCGAGAAGACGGTGACCACCCAGGCAGAGGCCCCGGCTCTCGCTGATGGAGCAGAGGGCGATTCCATCGAAGGCTACAAAGCCAAGTTCGGAACGGAACCCGACAAGGATTCGTAGTGCGAGCTTAGGTTTACGTCTACTAGCATGTTCTACAAAGGCGCAGGAGTTACGGTTGAGTTTCGAGATACCCAGATAGAACAGTCACATAATGCACACAACATATCACCAGCATGTCACGAGCAGGTGTCTCTCCTCACAACGGCATGCCGCAGTTGTCCGCATAGAACATGGAGAGTGAATCGGTGGAGAGCCCACACGACCCAGGATCTTGATCCACACCCGAGCATAGGAAGTAATTGGCCATCAAGCCTTGTCTCCGGAATTACCCTAGAGACAGGCGACACCTTGTAGGAGCATGAGATCTGTATTCGATCTAGCTGGGAGCTCACTGCCTTCCATGTCGGTAGAAGACGAAGAAGACACTGTCGTGCCATCAAGAACGCCGTGGACGCCGTGACCGACACCACGCGCCCGGAACCCAAGCCCGATTTGAATCCATCGTGTAGTATTGTGACGCCCGTGCCACTTCCCTCCCTCATGCCTTTTGTTGAGAACTTTTTCGTAACCTCGTCATCGCAACACCGGTTTTCGATTGGGGTCGACTTAGTCGCGGCGAGGGGGGCGGTCGCCGAAGCGGCGGCCACCGCGCTCCTGGGTCTGCTGCTGGACGACGTTGATAACGTTGACGGGGACAGCGTCGAACTGTTCGGGGATTCATGTCAGCGATCAAAACCCACCGCGCCGCCAGGATCTGGTGGCCCAAATGAGCGGGGGGGGGGGTGAGATGTGAAAACTTACGCCCAGGTGCTTAAGCAGGTCCTTGGTCTCGGCGTCGACGTCCAGCTGGCCGGACTCGGTGTTCTGGGTGAAGTCGAGGGCGGAGACCTCGGGGACGTACTGGTCCTTGCGCTCACGCTCCTCCTCCTGCAGCTTGAAGGAGATACCGCGGACGGGGCCCTCCTGAATACGCTTCATCAGGTGGGTGGTGTAGCCAGCAATCTTGTTGCGCAGACGCTTGGAGGCTGTAGCGGTGGACAGAACATATTAGACACAAGGTCAAGGTAATATACAGCGCATAGAGTTTTTGCGTTGCAATGACCTACCGATGATGGCGACCTCATCGCAGATCCTCTTGTTGTTCTCGAAGTCCAGGGTCAGGCGGGGATAGAACCGCTCGATGATGACCTTGGCGGACTTCTTAACAGTCTTGGTGCGGACGCGACCCATTTTGGCGGTATTGGAGGGGTGATGAAGATGTTGGTTGTCGACGGTGAGAAAGGAAAGGGTTGGGCGATGGACGAGAGGCTGGATTGAGACCTCGACAAAAAGGACGAGCAGATCAAAATTCATGGGTTGCCCACTCTACGCTGTTAGCGTGTGTGTTGGAGCGGGCGGTGGCTGGCGGCAGAATTTACCAGTTCACGTGATTAAGCACATGATAGCCTTCAGCATCAAACCGTCGACTACCTAGAACATGTCACCCCAGTCATAAGCTGGCTTCTGTATTCGGCGTTTGCTTGAGCTGTTCTCTACTGGATGTAGATTCATGTTCTGTCAAGTGATGTGAGTTCTGGGCATCAGATCCCCGTAGGCTATATCTGGACCGTAACATACAACAATGTCTACTTACGCCGGAGCTACCCAGCTCCGCAAATCAGCCTCTTATAAATGACAGTGACGTACGAGTGCAGACAACCTCTCGCCTTCTCATTAGCCCACATGTCCAGGAGATCAAAGACCAAAGTAGGCAAAACGTGACTACATGGCTGGAATCAATTTTACATATCTATTTGATATACAGGTCATCAAATCTACTCTTTCCCATCTTCTGGGCAGCTCATCAGGCGTCCCGTAGCTTTCACAGAAATGCCCCGGGCACGCAAAGGCACCCACAATGCTCGACGCCTATAGGCCCCGGTCATTGCCCTCTTCCCGCCCCAACCTCGATACCCCGTAACTCTGGCTGTTGCCCGGCGTGAATCTGGTATTGCTATTGACGTAGCGGGTCCTGCGGTCCAGCTTGAACGCTGGCCTCGGCGCCTTCATGGGCAGCATGAAGTCTTGGGTGCTATCCTCCGACGCCTTTTGGAATACCTGCTTCTCGCCCGCCATCTCCTCCTGCACCAGTCTGGACTCGGCGGCGGTCTTGTCCTGCACCTCCTCGGCGTGCAGCAGGACCCGGCCCTGGGAGTTGACCTGTGCCGAGAAGACGTGGGCCCACACCTTCTGACCACCCTCAGCGCCTGGGTCATACGTGCGCGTCGCGTTTGCGCGTAAATCTTGGCTGATCTGTTTTGACCCGACGATGAAGCCGCCGAGACCGAGAGTGCCGGACTTCCCGAGCGAATTGGCGTCGCTGCTCGACACAAAGACCCTGCCCTTGATGGGGGGATGGTACTTGAGCGGCCCGTAGGCAGGGTGGTTGTCCAGGTAAGCCGACGTCCGCAGGTAGGACAGGCCAGCCGAGGGGTGTGTAATGGGAGGCCCATGAAGGGCATAGGGGTTCACGCGTTCCAGATACTTCGACTGATTGGGCGCCAGATCTCCAAGCTGGTCCGCGGGTTGTGGGGGCTCGATGGGCGCAAGATCCAGGAACTCCCCAACAGTATCAAACAGGGACGTTCGGTCCTGGCGCAGCTCCCGCAAGAAGTCCGTGAGCTGGTTCTCGGTGATGTCGCCCGGCGGGACCACCCCCGCAGCCTTGGCCGCCTCGTCGCCGCCCTCCTTGCTCGCGCGATCCTTCGCGTCCTGGGTCAGCCTGGCAGCGAGCTTCTCGCGCAGGAACTGGCGGAATTCGGTCTTCCTCGGCCGCACAGACTTCTTGATAAACTTCTGGAACTCGCCCTCGGTCAATGTGGCCAGCCAGGGGCCCTGGTACTTCCACCGCATCTGGCCCGCCTTGCTCTTCTTCTCGCTATCGATGGCCGTGAAATCGTACTTGCTCTCGAAGACAGACTCTGGTCGCATGTCCATGGCGGTGATGGAGGATGTCGCCGATTCGGGGATGAAGTGCGGGAGGGATATGGAAATGTTCATCTCCTGCCACTTCTCGAGCGACAGGGTGTGGTCGGCGGCCGAGGCGAAGTCGGTGACGTGCTCGATGGAGTCGACCTGCTTGATGCGCAGGTAGGGCGTGCTGGTCTTTGCGGTCGACCGCATGGGGAAGTTGCGCTTGAAGCCCCAGTCGCCGCGCTGCCTGAAGTTCTCGGGGGCGGTGACGGTCTGCAGGGTCGGGTAGGCCTGCGTTGCCGTCTCGGAGTTGTAGCTGGTGGCCGCCTGGTAGTCGCCGGGCGGCGGCGGTATTGCTTGGGGCAGCGAGAACATGCGCGAAGCCCGGAGGAGGGCTCCCCCGGGCGACAGTTTCCGGCTTGCAGTCGCCATTGTCGGTTCGCGACTGCTTACCGTGGCTTGAGATGCGTGTCCAGGTCGGATTCAACACGCCGTGTCGAGATGCGATGCGGCAGAGCTTCAAGAAAATTGGCAAGAGGCGCCGAGGAGCTAACGGTAGGCGTTACGATTGGCTGGATGGGGCTGGGTGGGTCCAAGCTCACCATCGACCAACATTCACTGAGAACTGCAGCATATATCGCTACACATCACGATAATTGTATTTCCTGTTCCTCGCAGCATTCAAGATATGTTCATCAGCAATGTCAAGCCGGCCGTGCTATCTAGCGGGTGCTTTATTCACCGCATCCTCTCGTCGGCCACCCTCGAGGCAAACCAACGCCATACATCTTCAAATCTTCGCCAGGCCAGTCCAACGTAGCTCGTGGGTCGGTTTCCATCTCAGCCGTGGCCAACGCCCGTTCACAACCTCACAATCTGCAGCCCCGAAAGGCTGGATCTCGAGCCATCGAACATCTGGGCTTCTGTTTTAAATGCGGCGGAGCTGGCCATGTCGCGGGGGAATGCGACAAGGTAGAATCGACATGCTATCGGTGCGGTGAAAGCGGACATAAGATCAAGAACTGCCCACAGCCAAAGCGGTGCTACCGCTGTGGCGAGCCAGGCCACATGGCGTCCCAGTGCTCTAGTGAGGTAGATAAGAGGATCTGTGTTTCGTGCGGTGGAGTTGGACATTTGCTCAGAGATTGCCCAAGGCGTAACCTTTGCTACCGCTGTGGCGAGCCAGGCCATAAAGCGTCGGAGTGTTCCGCCAAAGTGGACAAGAGGACTCAATCCTTGGATAGTGACCCCGTGGACCATCCTGGTGGCTGGAGAGCCTTTTTCGCACAATTTTATGTACGCCGCAGAAATTGAGTAAATAGAAATGTCTGTCCGGGGTCTACGGCCCCGGATCTTTCACCACGAATAGATTTTGCAACAATAGTGGCTCATGTGTGTCTGGAAAGCGACTCGTACCATGACAACTACCTAGGTACTACTGCATCAAATCGGTGCGGCAGATTGGCAGTGAGAGCGTGGGAAAGGAAAGGGTGGGAAACGCACTGCAGTGACGATGACCTGCACCCTCTGCTGGCACTCTTCCGCACGCAATTGCTGCCTCTGGACTGAGTGTATGGCAAGGCTCTTGGACTGGCAAGCCCAGGGAATTCACCACGCTGCCAGGCACGGTGCAGGATGCATCAGCGAATCATGCTCAGTACTGGTGACAACCAAGGAGTTGCATTGAACGACTGTGGGATTCGCCAACTGCTGCTGCATTACGGACATTGAAATGAGAGTGTGTGCATATATGTATTCCTGGATCCGTATACTTGTATACCTATTTACAAACATAAAGTGCATATGATTGTAAAACCAAGTAGACATTAATTGGTATGTTCCTGTCAAGGTAAAGCTACCTGGGGATGCCTTCGGCCTTAAGCGGGGCACGGACTTAGGCGAGCTGGTCATGTTGATTATCCGTCGAGGCACAGGTGCGGCAGACAGGCTCCTCCATGGCCCCAGAAACTGCTGATCTCACCATGACACAAAAGGCGAGCCGGTGTCGTCGGGACCCTGGACACTGATGATGGGGAGGAGTCACAAATTCGGCCTGATGACAGATCAAACCAGAAGCTGAGAGGCGTGTGTGTATTTGTGTTGCACGCGGGATTGGTGAGAGAGAGAGTGTGTGTGTCGTCGCCTTCGGCGAGCAGTCACTCCGTCTGGCAGCTCGAGGGGGTGGCAAGCTTGATTGGCCTGGTTGGTGTTTTGGGCGAAGCTTGCAACAGCTCCAGAGGTCTAGGGCTAGACCATGGCATTGTTTGCAAGTGAAGCGCCGCCCTGCCTCTCGTCTGGGGCCCGCGGCAGGTCGGCCCACTTTGCAAATGCCTGGTGGTGGGGCTGGTGTTGGATTGGGCTTCAGCGAAAATCTATCACCCCGCACCCACATTGCCCGTTTCTTCTTCCCTCCCTCTTTTTTTCCCTCCTCCCACCAGCGCAAAGCCTTGACGGCGAGATTCTGTAGGTCCAACCCAGCCCATCCACTGCCCCCCCTCCTTCCAACACCAACACCTCCTGCAACAGACTCCTGGACTGCTTTTTCCGGACCTGTGGCTCCTCGCCGAAAAGCATCCAGGCATCATCCAGTGGACGCAGCTAACGACCCCGCGCAGTCCTCTTTAATCAGCAGGTCAAAACCCCGTGTCTTGAGTCTGCCCGGCGTTGCGATCTTCTCCCCCTTCGCCGCCACAAAATCTTTGCCGTTCTCGAGGCATTCACCCCAATCCCCAAGCATACAGAAGACATATCATTTAGACAGGTTTCATTGTCAATACCGTCAAAATGGTCAAGTAAGTCCCAGAACCCTCAGACTGCTCTCCTGCAGCTGCCGCCCCCGAGCACCGTGTCGAGGGCAACCCCCACAGGCACAATCATAATCGTGTCATGGTGTCGGACCACCGTAGCGCACCACCAAACCTGCCCTGAGGAGAGAGGAACACCACAAAGCATGGGGGCCACTTCAGTACTAACGCTCCTCTGTCTAGCTTCACCGTCGACGAGATCCACGATCTCATGAAGAAGCCGAGCAATGTTCGTAACATGAGTGTTATTGCTCATGTCGACCACGGCAAATCTACCCTGACCGACTCTCTGCTGGCCAAGGCCGGTATCATTTCCACCGGAAAGGCTGGTGATGCCCGTGCCACAGATACTCGTGCCGACGAGCAGGAGCGTACGTTATGCCCCGGGCTTCCCGCCCCGCCCATCCGGTTGCTGG
Organism: Diaporthe eres; assembly: GCA_022225955.2. Taxonomy (NCBI): domain Eukaryota; kingdom Fungi; phylum Ascomycota; class Sordariomycetes; order Diaporthales; family Diaporthaceae; genus Diaporthe; species Diaporthe eres. The sequence goes on along the minus strand of JAKJXM020000001.1, from coordinate 12,063,344 downwards.
CGACGACAAATGTGCTGACCCCAAGCAGGTGGTATCACCATCAAGTCTACTGCCATCTCCCTGTACGCCACCCTCCCCGAGGCGGAGGACACCAAGGACATCAAGGGACAGGAGACCAACGGCAACGACTTCTTGATCAACCTGATCGACTCCCCTGGTCACGTTGATTTCTCCTCCGAGGTCACTGCTGCTCTCCGTGTCACCGATGGTGCTCTCGTCGGTAAGTTAGCTCCTGGCGGCCCCAACTGTTGACCAGAACCCGCCCACTGACACTGCTCCCGCAGTCGTCGACACCGTCGAGGGTGTGTGCGTGCAGACCGAGACTGTGCTCCGACAGGCTCTCGGTGAGCGTATCAAGCCCGTTGTTGTCATCAACAAGGTTGATCGCGCTCTTCTCGAGCTCCAGATCGAGAAGGAGGACCTGTACCAGTCCTTCTCCCGAACAATCGAGTCCGTCAACGTCGTCATCTCCACCTACTTCGACAAGTCTCTGGGTGACGTCCAGGTCTACCCCGACAAGGGCACCGTCGCCTTCGGTTCCGGTCTGCACGGCTGGGCTTTCACCATCCGTCAATTCGCCACCCGCTACGCCAAGAAGTTCGGTGTCGACCGTAACAAGATGATGGAGCGTCTGTGGGGAGACAACTACTTCAACCCCAAGACCAAGAAGTGGACCAAGAACGGTACCTACGAGGGCCAGCAGCTCGAGCGTGCCTTCAACCAGTTCATCCTGGACCCCATCTTCAAGATCTTCGCTGCCGTCATGAACTTCAAGAAGGAGGAGATCAAGACTCTGCTCGAGAAGCTCGACCTCAAGCTGGCTCCTGAGGACCGTGACAAGGAGGGCAAGCAGCTGCTCAAGGCTGTCATGCGCACTTTCCTGCCCGCCGCCGACTCTCTGCTGGAGATGATGATTCTCCACCTGCCTTCCCCCAAGACCGCCCAGAAGTACCGTGCCGAGACACTGTACGAGGGTCCTCAGGACGACAAGATCTACGCCTCCATCCGTGACTGTGAGGCTGACCCCACCAAGGCCGACCTCATGCTCTACGTCTCCAAGATGGTGCCGACCTCCGATAAGGGTCGTTTCTACGCCTTCGGTCGTGTCTTCTCCGGTACCGTCAAGTCCGGCCAGAAGGTCCGCATCCAGGGCCCCAACTACGTCCCCGGCAGGAAGGAGGATCTCTCCGAGAAGGCCATCCAGCGTGTCGTCCTGATGATGGGTGGCAGAGTCGAGGCCATCGACGACATCCCCGCCGGTAACATTGTTGGTCTGGTCGGTATTGACCAGTTCCTGCTCAAGTCTGGTACCATCACCACCGACAAGGCCGCCCACAACCTCAAGGTCATGAAGTTCTCCGTCTCTCCTGTCGTGCAGCGATCCGTCCAGTGCAAGAACGCTCAGGATCTGCCCAAGCTTGTTGAGGGTCTGAAGCGTCTGTCCAAGTCCGACCCTTGTGTCCTGACCATGACCAACGAGTCTGGTGAGCACATCGTTGCTGGTGCTGGTGAGCTCCACCTGGAGATTTGCTTGAACGATCTCCAGAACGACCACGCCGGTGTTCCCCTGATCATCTCCGACCCCGTTGTGCAGTACCGTGAGACTGTTGGTGGCAAGTCGAGCATCACTGCTCTGTCCAAGTCGCCCAACAAGCACAACCGTATCTACATGACCGCTGAGCCCCTTGACGAGGAGCTGGCCCTGGCCATCGAGGCCGGCAAGATCAACCCCCGTGACGACTTCAAGGCCCGTGCCCGTGTCCTCGCTGACGACTTCGGCTGGGATGTCACCGACGCCCGTAAGATCTGGACCTTCGGTCCCGACACCAACGGCCCCAACCTGCTGGTCGACCAGACCAAGGCCGTGCAGTACCTCAACGAAATCAAGGACTCCGTTGTCTCTGGTTTCCAGTGGGCGTCCCGTGAGGGTCCCGTTGCCGAGGAGCCCATGCGATCCGTCCGCTGGAACATCCTTGATGTCACCCTCCACGCTGATTCCATTCACCGTGGTACCGGCCAGATCATGCCTACTACTCGTCGTGTCATGTACGCCGCCGCTCTGCTCGCCGAGCCCGCCCTGCAAGAGCCCGTGTTCTTGTGTGAAATCCAAGTGCCCGAGCAGGCCATGGGTGGTGTCTACGGTGTGCTCACCCGGAGACGTGGTATCGTTTTCGGTGAGGAGCAGCGCCCTGGTACTCCTCTGTTCACCATCAAGTCCTACCTGCCCGTCATTGAGTCCTTCGGCTTCAACGGTGACCTGCGTGCCGCCACCTCCGGACAGGCCTTCCCCCAGTCCGTGTTCGACCACTGGCAGCTGCTGCCCGGTGGCTCTCCTCTGGACCCCACCTCCAAGGTCGGTGCCATGGTCCAGGAGATGCGTAAGCGCAAGGGTATCAAGGTCGAGGTTCCCGGTGTCGAGAACGTGAGTGTTATCCCTCAACCCCCTGACTATGTGGGAGTGATGCTAATTGATTTGCACAGTACTACGACAAGCTGTAAACGCCTTATCTCCATGCTCATAGACTTTTCCCACCGCCTCACACGGCGGCTTGATAGAGCGTATCTTCGGCAATGTTAGCTAGTTGCAAAGAAGACGGAAAACGGTCTACGATACTGAACCCCAAGGGTTTGGGGAGGAAAATGGCGAAGCGGAGGTCAAACGACAAGCACCGGAACATATCATGATCATAGTCCGACCCGAGAGCTTGTACTTACCACTGGATTTTGGAATTTTATTGCGTTGATGAAGTCAAAGATTCTTATTCCCATGATCTACAGCAGAGAGTGATGATGCAAACCGTGTGATATGTGATATTTTGGTCCGAACAATGACCTTCTGCAAGTAGTCAAATTTGAGTTATGGGAAAGCCGTTGTGCTCTTGTGTTAGACTACCATGGGACTACTCGCTGCTAGCCTGCCGTGTTAGCCCCACCATAAACCCTTGCTGCAGCTTTGGGAAGCTCCCGCGCGCATCGGTCCCAGAAACATTTCGCAATTCCTGGACCAACCTTCCGCTCCCGAGTCACCAACCACGCAACCAACAACCTCTGCAACCTTAGCGCTTGTCTCAAGTCACTCTCCATTTTGTCGCTAAAGCCTGGAATTCTACATGACATCTGTCTTTATGTCCACACGAAAGTAGAAAGCTGGGAAAGATGCTGTTTCCCGAGGAGGACTCGCCTCTGCTCAAGGCTTGGATCGTCAAGCGCCTCGAGAATACGTTCGTCGCACCCTCGATACCCGATGCCTCTCTGGACCCTGAACTTCAACGCTGACCTTTTTGACTCAAACAGATCCGATGCCGATGCTGATGTGCTTGCTGACTTTGTGCTGGCTCTCTTGCATCACGACGATGGCAGCGAAGATGTGAAGTCAAAATGCATGTCCGAGATGGGCAATTTCCTCACCGAAGGTAGGACCTGATCGCCGCGCGTTGTCCTGGTCATGGGGATTATACTGACTGTTGCGACCGCAGACCCATCGTCCTTTGTCAATGACCTCTTCGAAATAATACAGTACAAATCCTACATCCCCGGCGCTCCCCCTCCACCGAAAGCAGTCCCCGCTGCCGCTCCTCTTGCTACTCTCCCCGGCCTCGGAGACCCGAGTACAGGTCAACCTGCTATTCCTACTGGTCCCGGCGGTGGCAGCGCGCGCAAACGTGGCTTCCAGGACAGGGGCGACTTCGATGCGCCGACCGGCCGAGACCAATTCCAAGGAGGGCGACTGTACAAGCAGGCGCGTCGTGGTGGAGGCTTTGGGGGTCGCAAGGGCTACATCGACCCCGATAGACCACAGCCGATATCTCATGACCAATACGCGTTTCAAAATACTTCAGCCCAGCATGCGCCGTCCTTCGCGGCGCCGGGCCAGGTGCCACAGATTCCCCCCTTCGATCCGAGCAACCCATTGGAGTCGATGAGACAGCTGCAGCAAATCAGCCAGCAGATGGGTCTCGCCATGCCACCTTTCACCGACTACTCTCAACAGCAGCCCGGTTTCCAGCACAACACACCGCCGCAGCAGGGGAGAAAAGGACGGTGTTGGGACTTTGACAGGAAGGGATTCTGTCCCAGGGGCCTCAAGTGCAAGTTTGACCACAGTACGGGGACCGAGCCCGTCTTGTACAACCTGCCTGCGCCACAGCTATCAGGGCAGATCCAACTACCCGGTGAAGGTCCGTCTGGTTTGCGATTTCCTAGTACAGCAATCGGGATCGAGGACCCCGAGTCTCCGCATGATTCTTTTGCGACACCATTTGATTTCAATCCTTCCTTCGAGTCTTTCAACAATTTCCTCAACGTACTGAGTCTGACACAACAAGCAGAATACGACCCGAGTTCCGCGACACTGTCGGGACCTCCACAGATACCCCAGTTTTCTCAACAGTCAGCGCCTTATCAGGGCAATGGACATCCTAACCAGAACAGAAATAATCGGCATGGCCAGCAAAGGCGGAAGACGGGTCAGGCTCGCGCGCCGTTCTCCGCGGAAGGCCCAGTCCACGATAGGACTCAGACAAAGGTTGTGGTGGAGAGCATACCCGAGGAAAACTTTGACGAGGACCAGGTACGAAATTTCTTCGCACAATTTGGCAATGTCGAAGAGGTCACGATGATGGGGTACAAGCGACTGGCGATTGTTAAATTCGACAACTGGGCCTCGGCCAACGCCGCATACAAATCGCCAAAGGTAATATTCGACAACCGATTCGTCAAGGTCTATTGGTACAAGGAGGAGAAGCACGGTGAGATTGCGAACGGGGGCAATGGTGCAAACGGGTTCAAGAACGGCCACCCAGCGAATGGCGTCAAACGCGAGGAATCCACGGACGTCAAGATGGAAGAGATCGACATGGAGGAGTTCACGCGCAAGCAAGAGGAGGCGCAAAAGCTGCACGAGGAGAAGACGGCGAAAATCCGGGAGATCGAGAAGCAGCGCGAGGATCTGGAGAAGAGGCAGAAGGAGCTGCAGGCAAAGCAGGCGGCCGAGAAACAGCGGCTCTTGGAGAAGCTGGCCGGCTCGCGGAAGAACTCGATGGAACCCGGCGGCGGCGGCGACACCACAGCTACGGAGGAAAAGGGCGGCGAGGCGTCAAAGACCGAGGCGCTGAAGGCCACGCTGGCGAAGCTGCGCGGGGAGGCGGCGGCGCTGGGGATCGACCCGAACGCACAGCAGCAGCAGCAGGACGACGGCGCCGCGATGTCGGCGCCGTATGCGCCGAGCTACGGCCGCGGCGGTAGGGGTGGATACTACCGGGGCCGCGGCGCGTATGTCCCACGGGGATCGTATCGCGGAGGCGGGCGCGGCGGCAGGGGCAATTTCCACGCGGCGTATGCTGCCTTCTCGCTTGACAACCGGCCCAAGACGGTGGCCTTATCCGGTGTTGACTTCTCGGCGCCCGAGAAGGACGAGGCGCTGAGGCGGCACCTTTTCGTAAGTTGTTCTCTTCCGCTCTCAGCGGGAGGTGTTCTTCCCTCTCGTGCAGAATACGCAATGGAAGGTATTTGCAAGGCTAACTAACAAATCCCCAGACCTTTGGCGAAGGCGTCACCGAGATCCAGACCACGCCCGCCGTGACGCACCTCAGCTTCAGCGACCGCAAGCAGGCCGAGGCGTTCTACAACGGCCTCAAGGCCGCCAAGGTCCCCGGGATCAACGACGGCGCCGCGCCCGTCGAGGTCTCGTGGGTCGCGGGGCCCGCGGCGGCACTGCCGGGCAGCACCACGTCCAGCATTAACACCGCTGGCGGCGGCGGCGGTGCCGGAGGTGGCGACGATGGGCTCGACTCGGCCATGGGTGACGCGGGTGATGATGATCATCACCACAATCACGACGAAGGGGACGACGGCAAGGCCGGCCAGGGCAACGCGGCAGAAGCTGCGCAGGGCGAGTCGCAGGCGCAGCAGCAGCAGCAGCAGCCACAGCAGGAGCCTGGCGAGGCCAAGGAGGTGGACTACGACGTCGCCGGGGAGAACGAGTGGGACGAATAGGAAGTGCCCTTTAATCGTTTCTGCCGTATGGCCTAGTTCGAAAACAGAGAGAAGAAAGAGAGAGAGAGATGGAGGTTCGCCTCCCACCAATCGTCACGAAAAAAGTCGGGAGGGAAGCCCTGGGGGGTGGGAAAAGGGGTTGAAGCGTATTCTGCGTGTTTGTAAGGTTGAATGGATAGATAGTTAGGCCCTCTGTGTCCGAAACTGCCGGACCGAACGGAAGGCCCTTTGCATAGCATGGCATGGCATGGCATGGCATCACGGAGGCGGCGTAAATATTGATCAACCGGAGTTACGATCTGGGAAAACAAAAGGGTAATTGCATGACCTACCGCGGATTTATGTGTGTCACCTACCATTGTGCTGCATTGCCTATTTTTGACTTGTTGCGGTATGGACAAATCTGGGTTGGCTGCTATGCACATGCACATCTGAGTCACCGAGGTATGTTTCCGGGTCTGCTATGAATGAGAAGGATTGAACAAGTCAAGTATTTTGTTGTGTCTACCAAGCCAGACAGACACTCACTCTCTTGGCAAGTCCTCTTCCCTTCCTTCCGATGAAGCCCTCTCCTGCTCTCATCACCACACCAACCCCCCTTCCTCCCTTTCCCCTTCTGTCTCTCCCATGACCGCGGGACGTCATCTCTGTTGAAACGAGATTGACCCTCGCCATGAAGAAAAAAGCCTCTCTGAAATGTTGAACTCCGTAGCACCGTGATGTGTTTCGTCGGGCCCGGGCGTCCTAGCCCGCGCTGCCTTTGACCTTTGCCTGCCTTGCCTGCCCTGGGGTATCTATCGTTGAGAATGAATATATATGCAGAATTGAAGGAATCCCTGTTCCCCTGGCTGACCGAGCCAGGCAGGGGTTTGACCCCTTCCATGCTTTTGCCTCGATCCGCTTCGAGGCTTCGCCTTTCTCCTTCTCTTTGACGCTTCCTTCCTTTCCGTTGCTCTCACAACTTCTTTTTTGTTGAAAAAGACGTGACCACACCCTACACTTTTTGCTTTGCGCCGCTTGCTGCCGAAATGTTGAAAAATGTTGAATAAGCAAGAAACGCCGGCTGTGTCCCCCCTGTCATGCAACCCAAATCGTTAAGGAAATGGTGTTTGTGTAAATGCAGTGTTGCATCGAATGCACACTGTGACTGCACCGCAGTACCGAGTGATTAGGTTCCGTCGTGTTAAATTCAGGTCGTATCATTCATCAGTTGATTAATTGCTGTTGAGGCATTGTTGAAGCCTCTCAAATAAGTGGGGCCATTGCTTGTAGTAGTTGCGAGCCATTGTGATTAGTTTGGCGTGGGTCCATCAGACTGTACCTCGACATCGAGGTCCTTGACCTGCAGTCCGCTCATGACTTCGAAGATAGTGCGTGGTTGGTGGAAGTCGTTGTTCACTGGTGACGATGTCAGGTTTCTGCCTAAAAGAGCGAGCTTAGGTGAGCAGTAACTTACCAATGTTGACCAAAGACCAATCCCTCATCATGCGCTCCAACAGAATCCGGCTAGGGCTGCCCGCTTCGAAGCAGTTGGCCCAGTCCGTACCGAGCCGGAATGCCTCGTCCTTCCATGCCAGGAAGCTGATAGACTCGACAATGGTCGGCTGCACGATCTCCTTACCAGGGAAGACGCCCCATGTGACCGCGTTGGGACCTTCTGATGGGGTGTTGGTGGCGAGATTGCCTGCCTTGGTCACGGCGTAGTACGTCAAGTCTGGGTGCTTCTCGATGCGGGAGATGAGCTCCGGGTACACATCGGGAGAGACGAGCAGTTCAAGGTATGACTTCTGGTAGACGAAACCGTTCGACGGACCCCATCCGTAGACTGGATGAGAAGACTTCACACCATTGACGGCAGGCTGCGAGTTGATGGTGACAAGCCCTCGCTTGTTGAGCTCGATGAGGTCGTCTTTGATAGCGTCTGCCTCGCTGGTGAGGGGAGACTCGCTCCAAGGAAGCTGGTCAAGCTGGTTGTTGAGATACTTGACGAACATGGTGGCGACGTCCTTGACGGATTTGGGCTCACCCCACTTCTTGCGATTCTCCTCATTCGTGCCCGTCAAGCCAATACCGTATGCGTCCAGCTCGCCGAAGGCGGGAGACCGAGAGTCACCCCAACGGCCGTTGGGAAACTCGTCCCAGTCCATTGTCCTTGAAATGTACGACTTGTTTCTGTTGCGCCAGAAAATGGGCCGGACGTCCTCGTCTCGTCGTCCGAGGGCGAGAGACTGCTTCCACGGCAAAGCCTGCTTGACAGGGCTGCGCTCGGAAGGCATCCAGTCCAGCTCCTCGAGGACCATTCGGGTGGCCTGGGCCAAGTTCATGGTGTAGAAGTGCAGGTGAGGAATGCCAGCCGCCAGGATCTTGCGGCACATGTTAGCGACGAGGGTCTTGCCGATTTCTCGAGCGGCGGCATCGTCGTTCTTGACAGGCTCCAGGGCATCCATGAACTCCTGGGGGACCCTGCACTTCATATGGTTGACCCTTCTGAGGAAACTGGAGTATGTGGCGATGGGCATGATGCCTGGAATGATGGGAATGTCGATGCCACGGGCTCGGACCTTGCCAACCCAGCGGAGAAAGTTGTCGACGTCGTAGAACATCTGGGTGACGATGAAGGTGGCACCGGCGTCCACCTTCTCCTTCAAGTGGTCCAACAGCTGCTCCTCGTCCTTGTTGTCGTCGCAACCCTCAGGGTACCCGGCAACGCCAATGTCGAAGTGATCGTGGTACGTCTTGCGTATATGGACGACCAGATCCTTTGCGTACCTGAAACCGTCGTCGGCAGCCTCCCACTTCTCCTTGTCCCTTGGAGGGTCACCTCTCAGTGCCAGTATGTTGGTGCAACCAGCCTTGTATGCTTTGCGCAGAGCGTCGTTGATCTTCTCGAGCCCCATATCGGTGCAGGTGAGGTGCATGCATGTCTCGAGACCGAAGTAGGCCTGGGCCTGGCTGACCATCTCGCATGTCAGCTCGGCTATGCGGCCGCCGGCGCCCCAGGTGATGTCGATGAACTTTGGGCCAAAGTGGTACATGCGCTCCATACGGTCGTAGAGGTTTTGCACGCCGGTCAGTGTTTTCGGCGGGAAGTATTCGAAAGAGAAAGACGGGGCGGCCGTCTTCTCGGCATCGGCAACCATCTCCTTGATGTGCATCTTGACGGCGGGGACGACGGCGTCGTCGAGTCAAACGTATGTGGCTCAGAGAGTTGAGAAGAGCTCCAGGGCTACTCGGAATCGTCTGGAAGGTCTGGTATATCAGCGAAGATGTCAGAAAACTGGCCGCCTAGGAGTTTCCAGACGAGCAGGCCGCTGGGAAATATGACGGCCTTGGAGAGCCAGGAGCCAGCAACGGAGGAAGTAGACATTGTCAATCGTGTATATGTGTATGCTTGTGTGTGGGAGAGCCTCGAGGAGAAATTCAGAACAGAGAGCAGCTGTCCAAAAAGAACTGCGAGCGAGGCAGACCGGGAGTGGGAGAAAGGACATTTTCTGAAGCCTGGGAGGGGGGTGGTGACGGCTTACCGTTACAATCTGACAGGAATTGAATGGATCATCAGCACTTCCCCGTAAAGAACAGTCCCGGATTACACCATTGGAGACTTTAAGGGTAAGGCAAGGCGGAGGGGAGCAAGGGAGAGAAGGAAGGGAGGAGAAACAAGGTGCAGGAGGAGGAGGGAGTCTGTGGAGGAGGTGGAGGTGGGAATTGAGTTGGGACGGGACGGGGCACACGGGATACGGAAGGTGGTGAGGATTTTAGGAAGCAAGCTTACCGTAAGTCATCCCGTCAGTCCGTCAGTCCGCCTGTCTCATCGGTGGCCGAGTCGGAGCCCAGCAGTCCTCGCCCAGTCCCGTCCCTTCCTTTCGATGGCCCTCGATTGGCTCGAGCAACGCATGTTGTTGCTCACCCCACCTTCCCATCTCGCCCACGCCTGCCCACGGTGTGATCGGGCGCTGCAGCATCCCGCGCTTGCTGATTTGATGTTTCAACGGGGAAGAGCTTGGGGGAGGGGGCCCTTATGGGATGGTCTATGCGCCCTCCTGGTAGATAGACTCCCTATCCTAGATAAGGAATATAAATTAGACTCAGAAAATATACCTACGCCCCTAATATAAAATCCTCCTTCTAGAGAAACGGTACCTTATCCTAGAATATAATTTATTTATTTTATAATAATTAAGATTAAAATTAAATTATATAAAAATATATTAATTAAAAAGATTTAATTATTAAAATTATATATTATTTATCTTAACTTTTAAAGTTAATAATATAAATTATTATTATCTTATCTTAAATAAATAATTAAAATATTAAAATTTTAAATTTATTATTTACCTTTATATATTATTAATTCTCTTAAAAAAACTTAACTAATATATTTAATTATATTATTTTAAAATAAAACTTTATTCTTTTTAAATTATAAAAATTAATATTAATTATATTAATATTTATTTTAAAATATATAATCTTATTATTAAGAGGTTAAGCCCTTTATTTATTTTTATAAAAAGTACCTTTTTAAAAAAAAGATTAATAAATTAAGGCTATTTATATATTTATTAAGATTTAAAATTATTAAAAGGTAGCTAAAATAAAAATAATATCTTATTAAGAAATTTAGTTTTTTAAAAAAAACTTAATTTTAAAATTAATATTAAAATAAAAATAAAACTTAATATTAAAAAGGAATTTAAATTAATTATAAAAAATATAATTAAATAAATTAACCTTAAATATTATATTAATAATATAATAAATTTATTTTCCCTTATTTTTCCTTTAAAATACTATATTTTTTATTTAATAGCGTAAAAATATTTTTAAGTTATTTTTATTTATTATTTTTATTTTTAAAAGTTATTATTTAAAACCTTTATTTAAAATAATAAGCTAAATAATATTTAATAATATCTTTTTAAATTAATTAAATAAAAACTTATTAAAATATATTAAGGATATTAAAATTTATAAAATAAAGTTATAGCTTATTAATAAATAAATATAAAAAAGAAATATAAGCTATATTTTAATAAGGTTTATAAAGAAATATTAAGATTAAATAATATGTTTAGCTATCTTTAAAGAATTAAAAATAAGATAAAATAAAGCTATTATTTAAAAAATAATTTAAGCTTTATAAAATTAATATTAATTAAAGAATTAATAATAAAGTATTTAATTTTAAATATCGCCTTAAGGAGATTATTTAAGAATATATAGCTAAGGCTATAAATTTCTTATATTAATATATTAATAAATAATTAAAGATAAAATAATATATTAATTATATATATATATATAGCGATCTTAAAAGATTATTGAGATTATAATATTAACCTTTATATTTAAAAATAAGTATTAAATTAGCTTTTTAATTTAAATAAAATAAATAAAGATAAAATATTATTAAATAAATATAACTTTAAAGATATTAAAAAGTATATTTTAAATTATATGTAATATTTAAAAATAAATAAAAAAATAATAATAAGCTAAAAACTTAAGAAATAATATTAATAAAGGAATTAATATTTTAAATTATATTTATAATTAAAGATTTATTTATTAAAATAATTAAGTTTAAGGGCTTTATTTAATATATATAATTAATTAAAACTCTTACTTTTTTAATAATTATATTTTTAAAAATTATTATAAGTTATATAATATTAATAAGATAAGGTAATTAAATAAGATAATAAAAAATAATAATATTTATTTAAAATTTTATATATAATATTAATTTAAATATATATTAATTACTTTAAATTTAAAACATATAATAATATTAAAGGAATATAAATTAAAAATAAAAAAGTAAAAATGCCTTAAATAAAGCTTATAATATATATAATAAATTTAATTAAAGTTAAAGTAATAATTATATAATTAATTAAATATACTTTAATTATAAAAATAAAAGATATAAGGTAAATATATATTTATATAATTTTAAATTATAAAATATTTATAAAGAAATTTAAAAAAATATATAATAAAATATAAAAGTTTTTAAATATTTAATAATTTAATTAAAAATAATATAATTATATAATATAATAATAATAATAAATTATAAAAAGATCTTATTAATAATAGCCTTTATATTATATATAAAACTCCTTTTTTTTTAAAGAAATCTTTATAAAATAATTAAAAGAAAAACCTTAATAATTAAGATAAATTTATAATTTTAATATTAATTAATATAATAAAGTAATATAAATTAAAAAAAGAGGAGATAATAATAATTATATAATTAAGATTTAACCTTTAACCCCTTTTTATAAATAAATTATAATAAAAAAGGCTTTTAATTTACTTTATTTTAAATATAAAAATAATAAAAAGGTTAAAAAAGGTTAAAAGGTAATTTTATATTTAAAAGATTAATTTAAAGAAATATTAAATATTAAGGGTAAAAAGAAAGATATTATCTTAATATAATTATTTAAAAGGAATAAATAAAAAAGGTTTAATATTTATAATTAATTATAAATAATAAATATTATAATAATTATAAAATAATTAATAAATTATAGCCCTTAAATTTAATTTTAAATAAATTATAAATTAAACTTAATAAATTAAAATTAATAAAATATTATATTAAGAAGATATTATTAAAGCGCTATATATATTTAATAATTATAAAGATAATCCTTATAATAATTAAATAAATTATATTTTAAAATATAACTTTATTAAACATTAAAATAATATATTTAATTTATATAATTAATATAATAAAAAGGATTAAAGTTAAGAAAATCTTTATTAATAATAGCTTCTTAAGGAAATTAATTAATCTTATATTAATTAATTATTTAAATTTAAAAAAATATAAGATTAAAAGGCTTATATATTTAATAATAATAAATAATTTATCTTTATTAATTAAATATTATATTATAATTTTAATAATTATAAAAGATATTATAATTATAATATAAATATATATTATTAGCTAAAATTAAATTTATAATTTATTCCTAAGATATTTATAATTAATTTAAAAATATATAACTTATAAATATAAAGTTAATTTACTTATATTATAAGGTTAGGGCAGCTATATTATAATAATTTAATTATAAATATAAGGAATAAATAAAATATAAATAATATTAAATAAGGGTAATTTCTTATTTTAAAGCAAAAATAAATTAAATAATAAATACTTAATAAAATTAATAAAAAAAGAAAGTAATAAAATAAATAATAATAAAAATAAAATATTTTTAAGCTTAATTAATTAAATAAAGTTATTAAATATCTTAAAATACCTTAAGAATAATCTTACCTTTATAATTAAAGATATATTAAAAAATAAATAAAAGGCTTTATCTTTAAGGATATTTTAAATATAATTACATTAAGGAAAGTTAATATTATTAAAATTATTTAGTTTTTTAATATTAATATTATAATTTTAAATATAATAAAGGAAGAATATAAATATATTAATATAATTAAAGGAATTCCCTTAATTAAGAATGATTTAATAATTATTAATTAAATATTATATATATAATATATAATATAAGGAAGAATATAAGGTAATAAGATATATAAGGTATTAATAATTACCTTTAAGGATAGGATAATAATAAGTAGAAATAATAATATAATAATAACTTTTAAAATTAAATATATAAATATTAAGGATAATAAAGGTATAATTATCTTTATTATTAATAAAGTTAATAAGTTAAGATAAACCTTTAATATAATAATAAGTAATAAGGAAGCTTTATAATATAAATATATATATATAATATTATTTATTTTTAATATAATAAGGGGTAATTAATATTATTTTAATTTAATAAAATAATAAACCCTTTTAATTATTCTCTTTTAAATAAATAATAAGGGTATATATTATTAATTAATAATATAAAGATATTAACTTAATATAAATATAAATAAGAGGCTTAAATAAAGAAAATTAAGCTAGAAGCTTTAAAATATTATTAATAAATAATTTAAAGTAATTAATATTTAAAAAGGAAGAGTAATTAATAATAATAAGGAAATAATAAGTAAGATAGCTTATTTATATTTAATATAATTACTTTATTTTTTATTTAAAGGATATTTAATTTATAAATTTAATTATTTATAATATTAATTTAATATTTAATATAATCTTATATTATTTATAATAATTAAATTATATTAAAAATATAAGGATATTTATATAATAAATTTATAAGAAGCTAAGAAAGGTAAGCTAAATATAATTAAATATAAATAAATAAGTAATATATATTTACTTTTTATTAAAAAAGAATATATTTTAAGTAATTATTAATTATTATTTAATAAATAATATTATAATATTATCTTAATAATTAATATATTAATAGGATTATATTTTTAAAGATATTTTATAAGCTTAATATTTAATATTTTATTAAAGTAATATTATTTATAAATATTATAAGATTAAGGTTTCTTTAAAAGATAAATATAAGATTATTTTTATAATATTAAATAATTAGTTTTTTATAAATTAAATATTTTAAAGAATAATAAGGTTATTATATTCTTATTATATATTAAGGGATATTATATGTAAGAAATAGCTTATAATTAGGGAATTTAAAGAATTAGCCCTTTTTTTTAAATTAGTTATTATTTAAAATAAAGGATATTATTTAACTTTTTTATAAATAATTATATTATATTTATAAAAGTATTTAAAGATATATTTAATTTCCTTTATTATTATTATTTTCCCTAAACTTTATTTAATAAAATAAATTAATTACTTTTAAAAATTATTTTATTTATAAATTATATTATAATATTTAGGTTTAAATTAGTAATTAATATATTACGATTATTATTAAAATATTAAAATTATTTTATTTAATAAGTATAAAAGGAAAATTATTTTAAGATATAAGAGTAATTAAAAGAATTTCTTTATTTATTTCCTTATTTAAAGGAATTAATTTTTAAATAAGCAGCTAAGATATTAATTTTTAAAACTATTATATAAATTTAAGTAAATAAAATAACCTTAATAAATTATATTTTAAAATAAAGAAAATAAAAATAAGCTATTTAAATAAATAAAAGAATATATAATTATATTTTAAGGAATTTATTATAAAATCTAGAATAATATTAATAAAGTATTAAATAAGTTATTATAATTTTATTTAATATTAAATGCTTTAAATATAATAATAAAAGTAATTTTATTTTAAATATTAAATATATTTTTAAGAATATAAATATTAAATTTATAAATAAAAAAGATAAAAATAATAATATATATTTTATTTAAATTAAAAGACATAAAAATATAATATTTAATTAATAAATAAGAAGTTTTTAAAATAATAAAAGCCTTTTTTAAATTATAATAATATATTTTCATCTTTTAATATCTAACTTTAATTTATATAAAGTATTTAAATATAATTTTTACTTTAAGAATTAAAGGCAACTTAATTAAGAAAATAGCTTTATAATTAAATATATTAAATATATTTAATATTTAGGTAATTTATTAATTAAATCTTTTAAAAATAATTTAAATTATAAATAAGTTTTCTAAATTAATAGGATTATTAATAAAATTTATAAATAAAATATTAATAAAGGTATTATTTTAATATAAAAAGAGATAAAAGATAATACTACTAGTTACTCTTATTTTAAAATTAAAAAAAGACAACTTATTATTATATTTAATAATAAGCTTATTAATATTAAAATAAAGAATTGAATTAAATAAAAAATATATTATATTAAAATAATATATTATAATAATTTAGTTTTTAATTAATAAAGCGAAAGCTTTTAAAAATAAAGCTTTATATATAAAAAAGCTAATTATAATATAAGCTATTAAGTATTAAATTAAATATAAAATGCTTTAATATTATAAAAGATAAAGGCTATATATATTATATATTTTAAAGGATAAAGTATTAAATATTTTATAATAAATATATAATATTTATAATTATTATATTATACCTTTAATTTTATATTAACTTTAAGGTAAAATATAATAATTAATTAAAAATATAAATATTAAGGCTTATATTATAAATTATTAAGTATATATTATAATTAATATAAAAGTTCCTCTTAAAATAAACCTTATCTTTATTATATTTTTAAAATTATAAGATTTAATAAGCATTAATTACTTTAAAAAAATATATTTATTAAGATATAAAGGAAGCTTTATTATTTATATTAAGATAAATTATATATTAAGATTTATTTTAATTATTTTAATTTTAAAATTAATAATAAAAGTTATAAAGTATAGCTAGGTTTAAAATATAGCTATTTTTAGCTTTTTTTAATAAGTTTATTTTAATAATATAAAGTACTTTCGATTTAAAAAAATAAGGCGCTTCTTTTAAAAGTAAAGAATATAAATCTTATTTAACTTAATATATCATTTAATATTAATAGGAAAAGTAAAAATAATAATTAAAATAATAAAGTAAGGCTTAAAAAAATAAGTTTAAGAATATAATTATAAATATTTAAATTAATAGCTTAATATTATACTTAAAATTATAATATATATAAACTTTAAATTTATTAAGGGTATTAAATATTTATTTATAAAGATTATATTAAAATAGCTATTAAAATTAAGCTTAATATTAAGAATAAATATAATAAAAATAAAAAAATAATAAAGCTAAAAGGTAATAATAATTATTTATAAAGGGGAGTTAAATAAAAGATAATTAATAATTATAATAATAAAAATAAAATAAAAAAATAAGGAAGAATATTATAAATAATTAATATAAATTATAATAAATTATATCTTAAATATTAATTATTTATTAAAAGTAAAGTAATTAATATAAAAAAGGATTTTAAAGAAATAAGATTTGTAATTAAGGAATTATTATATAAGATAATAGCTTTAATTAAATAAAAGAAAGAAGGTAAAAATATTTAAATTAAAATAAATAAATTTATAAAAAGTAGTTATATAAATATTATATATTATTTACTTTATTATTAACTTAAGATTAAAGATAATAAATAAAAACGTTTATATAATTAATTTTAAATTATATAAAATTAATTTAATATAATTTATAAATATAAAATTAAATTAATTAAATTAGCTACTTAAGATAAAGGAAATTAATAAGCCTTAAATAAAAAGAGGTAAGGATATTAATTTTTAATTATATATTATTTAAAGGGGAAGAAAAGGATATATAATTAATAAAAATTATATAAAGAATAAATAAAAGGTAAATAAAGTTAATAATATTAAGCTTTTTAAAAATAAAAATTATTAAGCTAGCTTAAAAGTTTAATAATTATTTATATTTTATTAACTTTATTTATATAATAAATAAATATATTAATTTTAAGTTTATTAATATATAATAAAATATATATTATATTAATTTATAAAATAATATTATATATTTCTATAATTATATAATTAATATAATTAATAATAAAACTTATATATATAATATATATTATATATATCCTTTACTTCTTAAGGAAAATATCTAGATTTAAATACTTAAATAAAAAAATAAATATAATAATAATAAACTAAAAAGGAATTTTATTAAAATATTAAACTAAGGTTAATTTAAGGAAATAAATAGCATTTTAGTTTTTAAAGATATTCTTCCTTTAATATATAATTATTATTAATAATATTTTTAAATAAGCGCTTTATATTATTTATATTATATAGGATATAATTATAAAAAATAAAGTTTTATATAGCTATTTAATTATTAAAAAGTAAGGAAGGATGATTTTTATTATTATTTTTTATATTTATATTAAGTAAGTAAATTAAGATATAAATTTAATATATTAAAATAATATTATTTCTTTTTTTAAGGCTAATTAAATATAAAATATATTAAAAATATTAAATTATAATTTAAGATATAAAATATTAAGGTTTAAAATATATTACTTAAATAAGCTAAGTATAATATTTAATATTTAACGCTTAATTTAAGTTTTTAAAATAATAAAGCTAAAATAAATAATTTAATTAATACATAATAATAATTAAGATAAAAGCTATTAAAAAGGAATATATTATAAATAAAATATATTTATTAATATAAAAGCTTTAAGGATAAATAAGGATTAAATTATAAATATTAAGAAATATATAAGTAAAGCGCGTTTATAATAAAGAGATATTTAGGAAAAAGAATTATTAAGATAAATAAATGCTTTAATTAATTAATTATATTATTAATTAAAATTAATATATAAAAATAGCCTTAAAATAAAATTATTAATATAAGGATTTTTTAATAATAAATATATAAAATAAATAATATTAATATATAAACCTTATAGTAATTATCTTAAATTTAAAACTATATTATTTAATTTATATTATACCTTTAAATATTAATAAAGTAAAGTAAATAATTAAATAATATAAATAAGAATATATTTAAATATTAATATAAAATAATAAAGAGATTAATATTATTATATATTATTATTATTAATTAAATATATATTATATAATTATAAATTAATTAATATTTTAAGAAATAGCTTTTATATATAAGCTTATTTAACTTATTAAAATAAATATTAATAAATATAATTTAAGGTAAATAATTAATATTATATTATTTTATATATAGCTTAAGAAATAGAAATATATAAATAAACTTATTAAATAAATATATATATGCTTAATATATATTTATAATTAAGTAAATATTTAAAGATATAAATTAAATTATATATATTTATATTATAATACTCTTAAATATAATTATATTTAAAATTTAATTATTAATATAATTAATTTAATATATAATTAACTTATAATAAAATAAGGGATTATAAATAATATAATTAATTTTATTATATTTTTTTATATTATATTATTAAATATATTAACTTAAGGAAACTTATATTTATATAAATTAATATAATAAATAATTATTAATTAAGAAATAAAATACCTTTTAAAGAATAAGTTAATCTTAATTATTAATAATTAAGGTAACTTAATAATTAAAATATAAATAATTATAAAAGATGCCTTTTTAATAAAGGTTTTAATTTAATACTTTATTAATAACTTAAGCTATTTAATTAATAATTAAGCCTTTATAATATAATAAATAAAAAGTTATATTTATAAGTAAGTAATCTTATTAAAGATAAAATAATAATTAAATTTAAATTAATAGTTAAAAAGCTATAATTAAGAAATAATTATTTAAAATAATTTTAAAAATAAATATTTATAAATTAAGATAAAGTAATAAATAAGTTAATTATATATTAAATCTTAAAGAATATTATATTATATAAGCTAGATATTATTAATAATTTAATAAAAAAGATATTATAAATATTAATTCTAATAATAACTAATATTTAATTTTATATAAAATTAATTATTAATTTAATTATTTATAAGTAAATATTATAATAAATATATACTTATATAATAAACTAAGATAAAATAATATTATAATATATTTATTTTAAATATAATAATTAAAGAAGGATTAATTAATATCTTAAGTTAATTATTTTTATAATAATTAAATAAATAATAAATAAAAATTAAATAATTAATATAATTAATTTTATTTAAGGATAAATAAAGAAGGTTATAAATAAGCGGATTAATTTAAAAGGATATAATAAAATATTAATTTAATGCTATTTAAAAATCTTTTAAATAAAGAAAGTATAATAAATTTAAAAGATTTATAATTAATTATAAGAATAAAAGGAATCCTAGCTAAAGGAATTATAATTACCGTTAAATAAAGGAATAATAATATTAATTAACTTAATATCTTTTATTTAAAATCTTTTATTTTATAAAAAGGGAATAAAGTAAATAAAAGATAAATAATAATAAATCTTTAAATATAAATAGCTAGAGATATTATTATTATAAGATTTATATAATTAATAAACTTATATTTTAAAAAGAAAATTATTAATTAATACTATTAATATTTTAATCTTATTATTATTATACCTTAAAGATATTTTTATATTATTATTATATATCTCCCTTAAATTTAATATATTAATTTACTTATATATTCTTAATTATATTTTTAAAAATGATTAAAGCGTTAAATTATTTATATTTATATAAATTAAAGGTAATTAATAATTAATTAAGAATTTATCTTTATAGCTAAATAATTTATTTTAAATACCTATTAATTTATTAATATTATAAATATTTATCCCTTAACTTATAATATTAAGATTAAGCTAATATATTAAAGATCTTTTATTTTAAATATTTATTTATAAATAAACCTTTAAATAACTTAATAAATATTTAAATAAGGAAAATTTATTAATATAAATTCACACTTATTCTTATTTAAGTAATTATATATTAATAATAAATATTATATATATTATATTATAAGTTAATATATTAAATATAATTAATAAAGATAATTAAATAAAAGTTAATTAAAAAGTTAATTAAGATAAAGAAATAAAATAAAAAGGATAGTTCTTTAAAAATATAAATTTATATATATAATTATATTTCTTTAATCTATTAATAAGATTTAAATATATAATATTATACTTATTTATATTAATATTTATTTTAAAATATAATTTAGCTAATTAATAAATATATATTAAAGTTAATTAATATATTATAATATTTTTTTTTTAATATAATAAATATATTATCCTTTAATTATTATATATTATTAATAATTCCTTATTTAAGATTAAGAATAATATATTTTAATTATATTTAAATTAATTTTTAATTAAAAACCTTTAAAAATACCCTTAGGGTTTTAGCTATAATTAAAAGGGGGTATTTTATAAAATAGTTTATATACCTTCTTAATAAATAAACTCCTTATCTTAGATAAGGAATATAGATTAGATTTAGAAAATATATCTATACCTTTAATATAAAATCCTTTTCCCGGAGAAATAGTATCTCATCTTAGAATATAACTCATTTATTTCACCCTCCTCCCGATGTATATGCGCATGTACCTTGTATCCATGTAGGTATTTAGATGGTTTATGTAGGCTGCAGCACAATGGCGGGGTTGACTACATGGACTGCCTACATATATGTCGAGGCGGTTTGACGCTGCTTATTATTGTTCCTCATTAGCCAGTCCTGAATGCATGTGGCGTGCAGCAGGATACTGCAAAGACAGTAATATTTTACTCGAATGCATGACCGACGAGTCTGACACAGCCCCACGATTTTCCAGATACCCTCCTCCGGCCTCGCTTCTGCTGGCTTTTGCTCTATTTGGCGGGGTCTCTCTCAAGCGAGCAGAAAAACTGACTGCCCCTCTATGACGATCCTGCCGCCCAAGGTCCCAACCGACGGCTGCTTGACGGCTCCTATCAGCTGTCACTCACTCGTTGGACTGGCTGACAGCTGTCAGCTCAGGCAAGTCAGCAACCTTGCTCGGCTCGTCCTTGGCGACTTCAACACTCCCTCACACTCGGAACAGCTTCATCCACAACCACCACAATGACGAGGACAATTCCCCGAGCAAGAGTCACGACACGGTCCAGCTTTAGCCCACTTTCCATACAATACATGCCAATTCTACACCAGCCTTCTCCCAACAAATGAAGCTCGACCCATCATCCAGCCCAAGCTCATCAGTCACCGAGAGAGAATGTTCCACATGCCGCGTACAGTTCTCGCCTGTCGGCGCCCGGGACTCCTCTTGGCCTCGAGTCTTACGATGAGCACTAGTAATTCCCCGTTGCTATCTTTTCTCGCTCCGTTCCCCCACCGCCTCGGGATCTTTCGCGTCTCCGGCCTGCGGCTCAAGAAAGTTCTAGACAAACAGCC
The DNA here is from genome assembly GCA_022225955.2 of Diaporthe eres. NCBI lineage: Eukaryota > Fungi > Ascomycota > Sordariomycetes > Diaporthales > Diaporthaceae > Diaporthe > Diaporthe eres. The sequence goes on along the minus strand of JAKJXM020000001.1, from coordinate 12,041,494 downwards.
AGTCAACCAACCTACGAGCCTTGGTGTGTGTGCATGGGACCGGTTGTGCGGTGTGCAACCATATATGCAGTGTGTAACTGTATACAGCCCCACGACGGGCTCAGGACTCTGTGGGCCAGAGTCAGCAACCCGCCAACATCCCCAATACCAGGCCATGCTGTCAGCAGGTTTTCTCGTTCAGGTGAGCCGCCCCTTTGAGATTGATTCTCATGGAAAGCATTCCATCTACAAGGGTCTCCCGGTGTCCCCCACGTGTGCACGTGTCTCCTGGTAACGCGCACCCGGTTCCTGGCAACCAAGAACCCGGGGCCGGACACGTTTCCTCCAGGGGTCCTCTGGCCATTTTCATTTTCATTTTATTTTTATTATCTCCTTGGAAGTGTCAGGCTCTGCTCCAACACGCCGGTACTCCCGAAAGACAGGATGAACGCTCTCTCCCTCGGACAGTTCCTCTCCTACCCAGCGTCTCAACTCATCGGCCTCAGAAGCCCCTTCCTGGTATTCCGACCTGGAACCACCACATCCGGTTTGCGCGAGTCCACCATTGCTACTCTTCTCTTCCAGGGCCGACCTGGAGAAGGATGCGAGCATCATACCGATGTTGGAAGTTGTCGGGACTCCCAGCTCCACAAGTGTGGTCCTGGAATAGCCTCCATGGGGTATGACTCGTGCCTTTGCTGAAGCGACATGATCGCTTCAACGGGCCCCGTCCCTTTTCTTTTGTTGTCCTCACATTGTGAAACGAAGGAGATGCTTGATTCAATATTCCAGCTGAAAAACAGCGGAAGCGGCCCTCGCTAGTCAAGCCGCGATGGAGAAGTTGGGACGACGGTGGAAATCTCCGTCCTATTCCATCCGGGGTAGAATCTAACCTCTTCTACACATCAAATTCCATCACGCGCCAATCTTGATCCGTAGCTCGATTCTACACCACACACGTTCGTTACCCCAACCACACTTCACTTCTCCAGGTCGACGCAGGGCGTTGGCGCCCCCAGTATCACTCGCTATGGATCGACCGGATCGATTTAACAGTGGGGGCAGCTGGATTCACGAGGACTCGGCATCGACGCCGTATGGCGGCCCCGACAGGATCGGCTCAAGATCGTCCAAGGCCCCGATGATTCCGGCTTTTGAGACGATCCAACTTGACGACATGAATGGCCGGATCCGGGCGTCCCCGCAGCTTGAGTCCAGGGAAGCACCAGCACGGAAGTCGACCGTGGAGTTCGCGGATTGGTCAAATCAAACGCGTACCTTCAATTCCCGGCAGTACTGGCCGACACGAACTAGTACAGTTGATTCAGTGGATTGGACCGAAAGGAAGAACGGCGACGATTTTGCAGACTGGCGCCAGAAACCAACAGCCACGGGGGATACCCCCAAGGAATGGCCGACTGTCAAGGTCGAGAAGGTGCCAGCCCCTGAGTATGACGATGCCCCAACGAGAGAGCCGGAATCGCATTACAACCAGAACTTTCTCCACCCGCCTACGCCGTCACGAGAAAGTATTCTGGGTGCATTTTCGACCGATGGCCATGATAATGATGACACCACCTCTCTGCGATCCCGCCGACTTAGCGTCAACATGGAGCAGAGCAGCCGCTTTGGATGGTGGACACTATGTCTTCTGCTGTTGGCACTGATCATGGTAATCCTGGCTGGTTTCTATTCGACGGGTTCAGCCACAGCCTTGATGAAGGACAAATTCTTCACAACGTCTTCGGCCAATGCGATTTTGATCTTGCGAATACTCACCGAGGCCTGCGCTCTCCTCATGGCCGCGCTTGTCGTGGTCGTAGTGGAGGATCTACAGTGGGCCCTGGCATCGCGTCCAGAAGGAGTCAGCCTGTTGCACTTTGTTGGCATGGACTCGGGCACAGGCGTCTGGGGCCTTTTGCGTCTGCTGGCGACGGCTGACTGGAAACAAAAGTACTCCAGCCTCTTTCGTCTCATGGTCATTTGCACCATCCCACTACCCGGAATCATCCTCATGGGCGACATCGCCATCCAGTTCGTCTTCTTCCCGCAGGAAACCTACCCCGTTTCCGCCGGCATTGGTGAATTCAATGCCTCTTGGATCAGCCACATTGACTCGGTGTCGTCTACGGCTTTACTGGTGCAGATGGGGACACCGACATGGTCAGACCGAGACTCATTCGGTGTGGATTCTCTTGGCCGCGGAGAGGGTCTCTGCACGGTCTCAGCCACTGACCATAGCTGGACGCCATGTGCCGAGTCGCACCTGTTAACCGGTGGTATCGTCAGCATCTCACCCCAGAAGGATGACCTCACCAAGTTTCCAGATTCGACAGCCTACGTGGTCCCCAAGACACGCGTTTTGCATCTTGAATATGGCACAGTGCACGACATCGATGGTCTATATGACAACGGCAACTGCTACCTGATTGGCACAGCAGCAGCAGCTTCTTACTGGTGTACTTCTGTGGGATCAGACAAGGAGCTACTATTTGGTAAGCAAAACTGCCTCTAGCCTGCGCTTAGTTCCTACGGACACTCAGTAACCTCTCTCAATCAGGTTCCTCGTACTGCCCACTCGCTGTACAAGCCAAGAAAGCCTGCCTGGAGGACACCACGTGGTGGAGCCCACTTGTAATGGTGTCATCTCTCTTTGTATATGACCGCTACGGCACGGTGAACTACGACCGAGGAAACTTCTCCATCCTCTCCGTCACCAATTTGACCCCTCCCGTGCAGAAAATTGTCAAGCTGGAAGAGTACATGCTAGCCCTGTCCGCAGTGGTCCCGGGCTTCAGCCCCACAACAACAACGAACAGCAGCACCATCCCTAACTCCAAGTCCACCATGAAGGGCGACAACTCCGCACTCGCCGTCTACGCCGTCACCGCGCTTCCGATCAACGACAATGAGGTCGCCAAGAAGCTAAGCCTCAAGGCCATCAGGAAGGCCATGAGCGTGCCATTCAACTACTTCCACGCCAACTACTTCTCCAAGCCGTCCATCTTCGAGCTCGACGAGCCACGCAAGGGTTTGAGCGACGACATGTACACGACCCTGTCCCTCGCCATCATGAGCCACCAGGTCATCGCGGGCTCGACCTCACGCTGGCTCTTCGGCCTCATATCGGGCGTGCTGCTGACACTGTGCACCGCCATTATCATCGCCACCGCCCGCATCTGCAAGCGCCGGCCCCAGCGCTGTGGGTACCCCACGCTCGACTTCGCCGCGGTGTGCGCCGTCAAGGGCGGCATACCTAGACCACCTAGCAATGAGGAGGAGAGGGGGCCCGGTGGGCATCACGGGCTACATCGGAGCCTGACCCAGCTGGGCCAGCAGCCTGCTGCCTTCCAGGTGGCCAGCAAGATTAAAGGGGAGAGGGTCATACTGGGACGGTAGATGAGCTGCAAGGGGGCGGCCAAAGTAGCGGGCCGGGGGATGGCCCTACGTTTCACTTCTTCTTAAACATTATTTGATTTGCATTTACTCTTTTTTAACGTGTGGCACGACAGATAGATGTGTGGGCATTTGGATGGGATAGAGATGACTGCATCATGGGAGCGTTGTAACTTTATTGATAAAACTTATTGACTTGCAAATGAACACCAATTTGGAAACCATCTATATTTTAACAAAGAAAGGGATAACGGGAATGGGGCAAGAACAGCGATTGCCGACGTGGCATATCAAAAGAAAAGACACAGAGACAATGTGCACGCACAGACCCACGTCCTAAGAGAATGCAACAAAGCAAGGGGGAACAAGAGCCAAAAGAAGCAAAACTCCAAGCCACCCTGTGAATCGTCCAAGAAGTCGAGACCTGCTGAATGGAGGCGACACCGGGTACAATAACACGCCCTGTCAAGGGCAATTCGGAGACCAGGTCGGGATATCGATTCAAGGTGGAAAATTATTGCACAGACGCTGACAAGCAAAGAATCGAGCATGGGATATTGCAAAGAGCGGAACGGATATAGAATCTCACAGAATCAGAGTGATTAGATTAAAAAATGGCTATACAATGCTGAACACCATTTTCCCACGCTATGTTGCGTCCCGCATGCTATGCTCAAGGTTGAATAAGCCCTCCGACTCCCAGTAAAAAGAAAAGCGCAATTTTCGTTCCCCTAACCGTATGCTGCGTGACTTGACTACTCCAATCTGACCCCTTCTCTTCCCAATACGCACCCTCATCACGAGCTCCCCAGGATCCTGCTGTACGCGTCCTCGACCTCCCCGGCCAGCTCGAGCAGGCTCACAATAACAATCTGGTGCGTCAGGTTCGGCAGGCGGTCGCGGTGCAGGCCGATCCACTCGAGCGGCGGCGTCGCCTCGCCCATGTCGCGCAGCTGCGGCGTCTCGATGATGGGCGGCTCCAGCGGGTTGTATTCGTACTTTGACTGCGGGAGGTCCACCTCGGCCGTGATCTTGCCCTGCTGCGCCTTCTTCTTCTTCCCGTCCTCCCCCACTTCGGCATCCTTGTTGCTGTTCCTTTGGGCGGCGGCACCTTCGTCACCCGGCGGCGGCGCCAGCCCGGCCTGCTTCTGCGGCTCGGGCAGCACGCCCGTGACCTTGATGGCGGACGGGAGGACGACCTCCCTGCCGTAGGCCTGGGCGAGCGTCTTTGTGTGGTTGGCCCACATGCCGCGGATGTACGAGATGCGGCTGTAGTTCCACCCGACCTCGACCTTGCCCTCGAAGGCGCTCTTGAAGATGTAGTCGATGTGCCGCGACTGCGGGCTCTGCCACGTCTGCATCACCGCCTCCACCTTGGGCACCTTGAGGATCGTCCCGCCGCGCGACCCCGTCGCCGACGCCGCCACGTCCTCGACCGTCAGCTCGCTCAGCGCCTTGGGCGCCTCGATCGTCCGCACGCCGGCCAGGCCGATCCGCAGCTGGCCCAGCGTCAGGCCCAGGATGCTGTGCACGCGCCGGTCGTCGATCGACGCGGCGAAGCGGGCTTGTGCGTTGAGCGCCTCCATCTTGAAGACCTGGTGGTCGGAGAAGGTGGTGGGGAATACACCGAGGTTGAGCGCCTTGAGCGTCACCACGACGTCGGTGTCGAGGGAGATGGGTGCCTTCGCCAAGACGTCATCGACCTGAGCCTTCGAGATAGACGGCCTCTGGACTGTCGCGGTGCTTGAAGCTATCGAGCTTCTCTTCATGAATTTCTCAATTTCTTTGAGTGATGTCTGGAAGCTGGCTTTGCGCTCTGCCACGAGTTTCGTAAACGCCTGGTACAGGGCGACTCCTTGCGCGGCAGACGTCGTGGTTCCGAAAATTTGTACTGCCTCGCCGTCGAAGGTGGCCACGAGCCTGTCACCGGTGCCCTCTTGTGCTCTTCTGACATTGTACATGAGGAACTTCAGTGACGTGATGTCGGCGACGAGGAAGGCCTGGTAGTCGAACGCAGCCTTGATACGGAACTGACTGAACGTGACTGAAGCTTGAATCATGGGCGTCTCATTCAGGGCCCGCTCTCTTTGCGGCCATTGGATCGCGGTTCGTAGCTTAAAGTCGCGCATGGCCACGAAACCGCTCATGCGGCCCTGGCTGTCAACCCCGATTCTCTCAAAGCCTAGGCAAAGATTTTGCTCCCAGTCCGAAGATTTCTTGGATGAAACCCAGAAGTCATTGATGGCGAACTTGGACTTTCCAATGGCTTGGCCAAGATCGACATTGATCACCAGAGCAGACATGGATATTGTAGCCGTCCAGGGGAAAGCTGCAGTGGCAGCTACCTGCTGGTATCTCTGCACCAGATGCCCCTGTGGTCCTTGGGACGTCTCCGTCTGCAGCTTAGCCATCGGGTTCGTCGAAGTCTGGCGGACATCACGGGGTATCCAGATCTCCCTGAAAAGTAGGAAGTCCTGAAGCTGCTTTGCGTTGACAGAAACCTCCATAGGACTGAACTTGAGAATGGCCGACACACCGCTGATGCCACTGACGTGCTTGCTGTTCATCAGAGACAAGACAATCGAGTCCACGTTGAACTGCCCTGTCTCTTCCCGGGAGTACACATGGCGGACAGAGGCGTGGAGATTGGCAATTGCTCCCGACATGGCGAAGAAGTTCCCTTGATCGGCAGAGGCCACGGTATTGACCGTGAAGTACATGTCGTCGAAGGCAGCCGACGCCGCCACGCGTGCGATGGGCTGACAGCTCAGCGTGAACTCCTGCTTGCAGATACGCAGACCCAGATTCAGCTTCAGCCGGCCGATGACGGCACTCGGATCAAGCAGATAGTCCTCCTGGGCAGCCTTTGTCTTAGCAAGAGCTTGCTGCGGCTCGACGTTCTTGCCCGACTCGTTCGCAAGAACCTCCTTGATGCTCGACGTCATGTCTAGCACCAGAGGGACGAACGATGGGTACAGCGTGTTACTCGAGGCGTCGATTTTGATTTCGCCGTACAGAGAGGGATCCTCGTTACCGGGATCTCTGTATTCCACCTTGAAGGCGACGCCTGGGGACTTCATGACCGTACTGCTGCCGGTGTCATCGGCAGTGAACTGCCCGTATTTGCCGGCTAGACCAGCACGCGTCGCCCTCGATGAACGGAAAGTGTCGTCAACTTCCTTCTTCGCGGCCAAGTAGACGACAGCTCCAGCAAAGTCCGCGTCGACGAGGAACGATTCCATCCTCTTGTTTCCAAACAAAGCTTTTCGTGGCTCCGCTGGCTTCTCTGCTGATGCCGCTGGCTGACTTGGTCTCCTTGGTGGATTCCAGTGTTGTGAAGCCTTTCGTACATTTTTAACGGACAAGTTGATGGAGTCAGCCACATTGGACACGGGGATGACAAAGCCAGACGTGAGGCGTAGGTTCAGAGACTTGCCAACAGCCTGGAAAGCCATGCGGCGAGTGTTCGATGTGGATACATAAGCCACATTGAAAACCACCTCAGGCATCAGAGCTGAATTAGCAGACCGTAGCCTCTTGTCCTGGCCGATTGGAACCGTCTGCACCTGGAAGTTCTCGATCGTAAGTCTGGCTGAATTTCTTGTGCGCGTGCCCAGCTCGATCTTGTCCCACGTGAAAACCAGGTCCTCCTTGCCTTCCACAGGCTCCTCACTCCCAGTCAGGACGAGCCAGCAGATCTGCATTTTGCGAATCTCAAAGTTGTACCTGATTGTGGATAGGAAGGAGTCGAGGAAGTCTGTCTCTTCTTGTCCTTGCTCGTCATTAATGGTGATCTTGGGCTTAGTCTGCCTCAGCTTGCGCAGCAATTCGAGCTCCCGGGATGTGTCAAGGTCCTTGATCTTGTCGCCCATGTACCCGAGGACGTCGACAGCCGTGGAAATAGTCTCCGGGGAGAGGATCACCTCAAATCCATCGGTGGCAACGTTGAAATGCCTCTGCTCGGACCCATCTTCCGCAGCCTTTGAGGTCGCCGTGATAAGGGCCCCAAAAGCCAACCTGCCGCAAGTCCGAACGTCGGCCTCCGTGCCTCTGGCGATCTCCATTTCAATCTGCCGTAGGTTCACATGCACCTCTGGGAAGTCCAGAATTGGTCTATGAGCCTCTGGCCGATTGCCAATTCGCAAGTGAACGCCACCCAGGCGGAAGAGAATGTGGGCCAATGGCTCTTCGGCCGACTTGAGGGGTGAGTTTCCAAATATATCGAGACCCTCACAGGTGACATGGGCGATATATACTAAGGCTGTCTTTGGCTCATTCGCCGGCATGTTGTCATGCTGTGGAGAAACCGATCGCCGGCCAGTGTCAAAGGTCTCACGAACATGTCTTTGAATAAGCTGCACCTGTTCTTGGATGTCATCAACCGAGCTTGATATTTCAGGCCGATTCAAGGCGCTGAGCAAGCTGTACACTGCAGACGCGTCCAGCTGGATGAGCTCAATCGACGCAAATGTGCTGACGGTGGTCTCGCCGTCGTTCATCTGAGTCGTCACTCTTCCATTGGTTGGTGGTATCTGCAGGAGTGATAGAGAACGCGGCTTGTTGTTGACTCTGATCTGTATCTCGTGGGAGTTCTCCTTGACGTCGAAATCAAAGATGATTTCCTTTCCAAAGTTGGCAGCCATGGCAGCACGAGCGACGACGCCCGACACGCGATACGTCAAGGACTGCAGCAGAGGAACGCTGATGTAGTACTCATCCAGGAACAAGGCAAGATTCACTCTGAACGACGACAGCCTGTCCTTGATCTTTGTTTGCGGTTGCTGAGGCTTTGGTGATGACGAAGATGGTAAATGGCTCTTCAACCGGTAGAGTTGCGCTGCTTCATCCCTGATCACGAGATCGAGGACTTCCAACAGACCAATTGGGTCTTGCTGGACCGCAAACGAAAGCTTTTTGCTGCTTGCCGAGGCCTTGATCACATGCGAATCAGTCGTCTCTGTGGCCTGTAAAGTGTGGGATGCAATCACAGCCGGATCACGCAGCTGGAAGACACCAATGACTTGAGTGTGGCTGCGCAGGCGCGAAGTGAAGGCATCACAACTGAGGACAAAGTCCGTGTCAGTGACATCTTTGGAGTCATGTCGGACGAGCGCCGACGCCTTCATGCCATCAGCAAGAGATACGGAATTGAGATTGATAGCATCGAATGCTATCTCGCCGCGGCCGATGGACATCACGGCATGAAGAGGCTTGCCAACCGACTTCGCAGAGGGTTTGGCGGTCTCTTCAGCTCGGGCTTCCTTCTGGCTCTGTAATCTGGTGAAAAGTCTCAGAACATCCTCGGCGAGCTCGCATAGATCCCAATTCAGTCTTATTGCGGCTTCGCTGCAGTAGACATTGAGCATTGTGATGGAGGCCGCTCCACCACCAGATTCTGGGCTGGCGTCCGAGGAATTCCTATCCTGAAATCTGGCAGTGACATCCGTGAGGACGATCTCATTCTGTTTCGGACCAGGGTCGAGTACGAACTGCGTCTCGCGGAGTCGCATGACAGCAAGGAATGCCATATCGGTGTTAGCCGATGGCGACTTTGTGCTGACGTCCTTGCCGAATATGTTTTGTATGAGCTCCGAGTTGTTTATACTGCTGAGATCCCAATTCCTCCAACGTTCAAAAGCGTGCACGACTTGCTGCCGAACGTCCGCAGGAAACTCAAATTCAGAGCCCAGGCAATCCAGCTCCAGCCGCTCTTTGCTATTTGGATTCAACGTGGTCCACATCTGTCTCAACCTGGCGACGAGCTTCCACGAGTCGTAGGTTCGCAAGTGCTCCTTCGCGGATCGTAGGACAGCTGACGGTCGGATCAAAAATGTCGGATCAATAGCGTCATGTCCTTCGCTCACAAGCTTGTAAGTCAGGTATTTGATGAGCCTACCCTCGCGAGCGAGCGTTGGCGTGAACACTTTCTCCAACTCAGTCGCCAGTGTGGTAGTTCGGTGAATGAGCGTGGCGAGATACTCAATCTTTTCTGACGATATGCTGCTGGTTATGCTTCCGACTTCTCCATCGAGGTATGTCATATCTTTAGTACCCATGGAGATCATAACATTCTCGACTTGTGCCTTGACAGCTGCATGCGTATCGAGGTGCGAGGCGAGACGCTCAGCTGCTGAAAGCTCGAGAACACCAAGTCTCACGTGGAATGAGCTCTTTTCCTGAATGGTGGTCAAGTCGAAAGGATCTTCCCACGAGCTCTGAGTCCTGGTTGTGAGCACGAGATCGCTCACGTGGGCATCGTACTGGTCCTCTTCCTCTTGAGGTGGTTCCGATGAATCCAATTCAGACGCATTGACGAATCTCAAATTTGCCTTGGGTATCCTCAGCATTAGGTCGCTGAATTTTCCTTGCATCTTCTTCTTGCTTTGTTTGGAGAAAATGTCGCCCATTGCATCGACCTGCAAGGAATCGAGTATGTCCTCCGGATTCGAAGGTTGGAGCGCAGAGATAAGCGACGATATGCTCTTGACAGCAATCGGATTGAGGAAAGCCGTTAGTCCCGCGGGCAGCTCTACCATCACACTCGAGTACGCACTGTCCTCTTTCATGTTGTCTGGGTCAACATCTTCCAGGTCAAAAGCCGTGGCTGAGCCAGCGGCTTCCTCGTCTGTTTCGATGCTAGTCTCCAGAGTCTCTGTGATATCTGGCTGGACTGTCTCGAGAGGAAAGTATGGTGCAAAGTATTGACTGGAGAACGCCACCGTGTTGTGAACCTGGTCTCTTCTGTCCGCAACATCTGCGTACGCGCTGTAAAAAGCCGAGTGACGACCGGTGGATGCCGAAGGATCTCTGCGGTGTAGGCTCTGCTGCCCAATTGCTGTCAGAGGCCGGAGTCCTTCCGGTAGCCTCGAGTGGCGCGAAGACTGCCGAGAACTTAGGGGTCGTTTGATGCTGCTTTGGCTCGAACTTGACACGCTCAGGAAGGATGCTTTGTGCTTGAGGCCTCTAACGTGTTGCGATGTCGCGCTGGACGACAGGGAGACTTTATCGTATGGTACGTCCTCCTCGCCCGTTGGCTGCGGTACAGGTGGTACAGGCTGAGCCATAGGGTCGACTGGTTCTGGGGTGAAATTCCCGAGGAGACCCGGCTGGAGGAGGAAAGGCGTCCGCAAGCTCCTCTGATCTTCACGTCTAATGAGCTCTTGCTGAAGTTTGCGCTCATTGGAGAAGTCAAACTTCCGTGCTATGCTTGCCAGGTGGACACTCGTTCGAACCAGGAGGTTTGTCTCGACTGTGTCGTAAAATCTCGATCGTTGCCTGGACGCGGACTCGGCATTCACACAAGATAGTTGTATGTCTGGTATCTTGACATTGGCTCGTTTGGAATAGTGCGATCTCGCCCAGTCATTAAAGTTGACATCAATACAGCCGGTCGAGAAGAGGAAGGCGGCCTCTTCAACGTGAAGCCACAGCCGGACGGACTGCACCGCAACGCGCAGGAATGTTACATCGTACAGGATGACGGACGAACTAGGGACCAACGCGTTCTCGTCGTCGTCAAAGCTGAGGCCAAAGGCTTTGCCTCCTCGCATAAGGGCAGTGAGGAAGTCAGCAGTGCACTCTCCGGTAATGGCACCAATGCCTAGGTCCCAATTGCAGAGATATGTCGGCTCTGTTGGCGGCAATCCAAATACACGATGTCCATAGACGGTGATGCCGTCGATAAACATCTGGGTGGTGCTTGTTGCACTGAGAGGCGTCTCTTGACCGCTTTCGCCGTGTCCCAAGGATAAGTGGAGTGGGCTGATGACCAAGTCTAAATCCATGTAGTAATTCGTGAACCGTAGGTCTGCAGATAGATGCGTCCCGTCAATCTGCACATTGTTTTCCGAGGAGTACAAGTTGGCAGGCAAAAAGAGCTTGGGGTCATCGAGTCTGACACTCAACATCACATCCATGTCATTAGACTTCTTGAACGGCGGCTTTGCAGCGAGCTCCGCGTCAGGGTTTTTCTCCTTCGCATCAAGCATCTCTTGATACTCTTCCAATGTCTTGAAATGCATGTCGTCGCCGAAGTAGTTGTCCTTCAATTTCATGACATACCTAATGACAAATCCGTAGAGGTGGACCACAGGAGACTGTCCGTTCACATTGACGACGAGCGTGTCTGTCAATGCTGGGGAAGTTCCAGCATTGTAATGGTACTGGCCATCAACAACCAGGTTCTCAAGATGACCAAGGGACAAAGATTTGACAAAGCTGGCTTGCGTATTCCACGGCGGAACGTGCAAGCTGATAAACGCCTCTTCGGCGCGGACATCGAAGGGAATCATGCTTCGAGGCGGCCGAAATTTGTCAAGTGAGATGCATGTACTCGACTCCAGCAGAGGGCTCGTGACAATGATATACGCATTGTCTTCGGGGTCTGTCGGCTTGTTGATGATGTTGCCGTCATTCACATTGAGGTACAGCTTCAGATTCGTGAAATGCAAGTCGAGGAAGTACTTGAAAGGCGTGAAGACGAGGTATTCGGCAGGCGGTCCGCTCGACCAGTCATTGACAAGATCGGTCAAGAGGAAGATGTGGTCTCTGAGAATGAACAGCTCTAGTGCGTCGGTGGCGACATCGAACCGCCATTGACGAAGCGCATTCCACTTCAGAGGCGTGGAGAGATCGCAGGAAATGCGCTGCTTCCCGGATCGCCAAAGCAATTCGTGGTTGATGCTGCTTGTAATCTCGGTCTTGGGAAAGTCAAGGTCAAGTGTGCTGGAGAACCCATGGGTGTTCGCGACCATATCCATCGAGTACGATATCGTAGCGTTGGCTGCGATCTTAACATCAAGCCATCCATATTGACGTTCATAGCCACCCGTAGCACCTTGGTCAGACTGCTTGAGCCGATTTCTCGTGCTGCGTTTGTCGCGGTCCTTGTCGGTCCTCATGGGAGGTTCCTGGCCCCTGAACCTCCAATTCTTCGACTCTTCTCGGATCGGTACACGGAGTGTCACCTCGTCATCGAGCTCAACATAAAGCTTGAATTGGGTGGGGACCCTGCTGGCCCCTATCGGAAGCTTCTCAGCCGGCTGGGAGTCTTTGCAAAGTCCCGGGAAGAACACCCGTTGAAGTTCCGCACGGTGGCGATCAGCCCATGGCCCGTAATTAACGAAGCCACCTTTTATTGACAAATTGATGCCCCATGCGGGCGAATCATCACCGTTGATATTTCCACCATTGTCGGACCTTGTTGCCTTCTCAACGGTACCGGGCCGCCGAGGCGCAACTAGGGTCGGGGTGTCCCAGTATATTGTGATGGTTGCTTCAGGCGTGTCCACGATCGTGTTCACAGCAGCATATTCCACACCAGCCCAGCGCAATTGTTCATTCCGCTCGAGGTCGTCCAGGTATCTCGAGAGACCTTGCCAGTGATTGGACCCAGGTGTTTGTCTGTCCGCGGTAGCTATTGGGGTGCGTTCCCCCGGAGAGAACGACTCGACAGACGATCTCCAGAAGGGAACCAGATCCCGCAGCTGAGATAAGGCTTTGCGGCGGTAGCGGCGGAAGAATGAGCGTTTTGGCAAAGGAGCAGAATCCTTTGCGACTTGTTTCTCTCGAACTGCCCTGTCGACTTGATCCTCCCTGTAATCCATATTGTCCCTCATTTCAATGACAGGGGAATCGAGTTTGATCTTGTAGGTCTGGCGATACGGGTCAGGCGTTTCGGTCGCACTTGCATCGATCTCGCCTGAAAATCCCTTGGCGTTGATAATCATGATGGCCTGCGTGTTCTCGTTGCCCATGACCACGGCCGCCTTGTTGCATTGCAGGTTGATTGGGTAGAACTGGAGCAGGAGCGGGAGCTCATCTTTGGAGTCTGACTTGTCTTGATGCGCCGTGTTGTCATCGTCTGACCCTGAGGACTGGAAGGTTGCCTTGGGCTTTCCGAAGCCATTCATACTGCTCTCTCCTGACTCCGCTCGATTTGAGGTGGACTTCCGTGGCGAGGCATCCCGGTGAGGCACGTTTGACGTCTTTTCAGGGCGTCGCCTCAGCTTGGAATGCTCCTCCTCCTTGGGTACAGGAGTGATAGAGGCTTCATCATCAACCAAGCCGGCCAAAATGGTATCATAGGCGGCGCTGCGGTTGTAAATGAACCACTCCAGCCCAGACATAACGACATTCACCCGACATGGCAGCTTCGAGTTCTTGTCATTTTTGCCTTGCGCATGGTCTTGGATTCCGACCCTCGCGCGCTCGATATCTGCATCTCGGACTCTCCACTGCCAGTACGACCATGTGATATATGCATCGTGTACGAAGATGGTCTCGTTGTTTCCATGGTATCGTAGCCCCTTGATGAATATGCGGCCGGCTAGCAAGGAGATCTGGAGGGCTTTGATGTCGATGTATATGCCGTACACGTTCCAGACATACGATCGGAGCAGGAGGGACACGAGTGAGGCTACGGCTCTGTTGAAGTATCCGAGGAAGAAGACGGAAAGTACGAGTGCGGTAAGACACCAGGCGAGGAAGATGCTAAACAAGAGGCGGTGTTAGTGCCTGATCCTCCAAAAAGGGGCCGCCAGTTTGCGACGAGGCGAGAGTTGGCATACCCGCTGAAAGGGGAGTTTTCGAAGGGGCTTTCAACCAAAGGACTTCTGGCCATTTTGATTGCGGCAAGGAGCCACGCCCTGTCTTGAATGGCTGCGGTCGCTTGTGCCGGTGGTGGACGCAGCTCTCGGTGCTTCCCAACCTCTGTCAGCTCCTCTGCACTTGACTACCTTCGCCATGCCTTATTCCATGCCATGCCCTTCTCAATCCGAGTCGCAGATGGAATATCGGAGCCGTATCACAGGCGAGGAGCTTGTCGGATTAGATCGACATTCGCAGCGGATCAATGGGGTGCGCAATCGTTTGTTGGTGTTTGTAGGGCGTCGCGTGAAGCTTCAATTCCCCAGATAATTGCCCAGGTCAATGAACGGACGAACATGGACAGGGGTCGCTGGCAGCTGCATGCGCCGAATGCACCTGTGCGTGACGTACCGTCCGTGCTGAGATCCGTTTAACTCCGGCTTAAATTCGGCTAATTTGGTGACATCGAACCACGCACGTATTGAACGTATACTTCAAAACAAAAATAGTCCGTAGAAATCATTATTTGTTACAGTGTAATCGGCCTTGCGATCAATAAACATCATTTCAAGTTCTCAATTCAGTCTTGTCACTGTGAGGCTGTGAGTGATGGCCGCCCTCGACGGTGACTCTGAAACCAACTGAGCACGAGCTCCTCCGCAAAACACTGACAGGTTCTTTACCAAGTCTGTGACTCTGGGTAGTCAAAATTGGTCTGCAGTGACGAGTACCCTCAAAGAATCTACATTGACCAGAGAAAAATTACAAATTTATACGTCAACGATTGAGACGATGCTGTATTCTCGATCATTGTCATAAGCCGGGGGAGGCACGCCTTACACATTCCGGTCATACGAGGATCATTCGTTTGGTGAGATGTGTGACGGACGAATTCATTCCCGGGGTGAGAGTTTGCTGGTGACAGAAAATTGAAACCGCGGATGGTTATTAATACAGCCGAGAGGAGTTATGTGTCAAGTGGCTCATTAATCTGTCCAAATACATGAAGTGTCTATGGTAATAATGGCAGCCAAATCATACAACAAAAATTCATGAATACTTCCTAAGCAGCAAGTCTTAAATTGCAACCGCCCACATATTCATTCCGTATGTACGCACTTTACTGTACCCCCATTCAGATGCTGCATGTTTCCTTACATATAACTTTCGCATGATCAAGTTATTCTGTGAGTTGATAGCAATAACCCCGTGGATCTCATGGAATAGTCTACAATGCATTGCATGGCCAAATATTCACCTTGACTCCTAGCTCTGTCGTCGTTCAGAATTGTACATTTCTCTACAAGGTATATTGGCTGCCCAAAGTCAGATTGATTTGCTATTTCACTCAGCAAAGACCCAGCCGGAATACTTTGAAATCCACCAACCCTTCGAATTTCTGCAAATCTTGTCGTCGTGTCTGCTTTGTTCCAATTTCATGCACAGATTGCTTAATTGGAGTCGGAAACACGAGCGGCACCCCAACAGTCGTATTCATGGTGGTATTTTAATATACGGCCATGTTATACGATCATTCTGCTATAACCAAGATATGGACAGCTCCATACTTATGAGCGAAGTGTGTGCGCTGGTTCGTGATGATGCTGAATCTTTTCCCTTATCGCGTTCTTTGCGGTTTGTGAAAAAAGTCGGAATTACATGTGCTGATTCCATGTTTACGGGCACAGGATGATTGGTTTTGGAAGAGGACTGTATGCCTTTGTTTCCAGTTTTTCTTCCGAACCGAAATAACAACGCTTTATTCCGCTAAGCAATTCTCAGAACCCTGTGAGCCCTGTTCAAGTCGGGTGTGCACAAATGGGACTCGAGCCGCCAGCTATGGCAATCTCGGAAATCCATGTCGCACTGGAGTTTGATCAGAATACGCGTATTCCAGCCCTGCAAGACGTCATGCACATGTTATGGTCGCTAAAACTAGCCGTCCAATCAGTGGGGAAGACCCTGTGGCTCCAGGCTTGGCATGGGCCTGCCTCCGCGTCGGCAGGCACTAGCTGTACGCAGCTGCCACCGTCAGGAGGGACGACGGCTACGTAGTGTCCTCGTCACTTTGTTGCCTCCACCATCCTCGCCGGCAAAGACGGCGATGACCTCTTAGGGTTGTTGCTTGCTGCTTGATCTCCGTTTCTTTTCTCCACCAAACCTCCAGCACATGGAGCCATGGCCGGAGGCACTGGCCAGAAGCTCACCTACGCCACCACGGTCGTGGCTGGTGTCGCGTCCCTATCTGCAACCCTCTTCTCAATAGTGTATGCTCCAACACGCCTTTCCGACCTCCCATTCGTACGAGTCCTCGGATACTTGAGCTAACATTCCAGACAGATCAACATGGCTTCAAACGTAGGCCATTGCAAGCTTTGCGCGTCCTGTCGGGGCTCAGTACTGACATGGCCTTAGCAAGAACTACAGAAAACCGCTCCTGCAGCGGTACGTCGTTCGCATCTTGCTCATGTAAGTCCGCGGGCCGTCGTCCCTGAACACTCTTCTGCGCAGATCAGGACTAACTGATGCTTCCAGGGTGCCCATCTACTCCATCTCCTCCTGGGTTAGTCTCATATCCTTCGAAGCAGCCAAATGGCTCGACCCGATCCGCGACGTGTACGAGGCCTTCACCATCTACACCTTCTTCCAACTCCTGATCAACTACCTGGGCGGCGAGCGCAACCTGATCATCACGACCCATGGCCGAGCCCCAGTCAATCATCTGTGGCCCCTGGACCACGTCCTCTCGCCCGTCGACATATCCGACCCCTATACCTTCCTGGCCATCAAGAGGGGCATTCTTCAATACGCATGGTTGAAGCCGATCCTGGGCATCTCCGCCATCGTGATGAAGGCCACGGGTACATACAAGGAGGGATACATTGACATCAGCTCTGGCTACTTGTGGAGCGGCATCATCTACAACGTCAGCGTCACGTTGAGTCTTTATTCGCTGGGCTTGTTCTGGGTGTGCATGCACGACGACCTCAAGCCTTTCAGGCCCATGCCGAAATTCCTGTGCATCAAGCTCATCATCTTCGCATCCTACTGGCAAGGCTTCGCTCTGTCTATCTTGGTCTGGCTGGGAGCGATCCCCGACAATGTTGAGGGCTACACCCAGGATAACCTGGCAGCCGCCATCCAGGACGCCCTGATCTGCCTTGAGATGCCCATTTTTGCTATTGCACACTGGTACGCGTTTTCATGGCACGATTACGCCGACAACAGGCTGTCTGCCGCGCGACTTCCGGTCTGGTACGCAGTTCGGGATGCTTTTGGTCCTCGAGACTTGATCGAGGACACGAAGGAGACCTTTAGTGGAGACCAGTACAAGTACCGGCAGTTCGACTCCAACGACAAGATCCTGGCCCACGAGGACTCCAAGTCACGGCTGGCGAGATTGAAGGCGGGGATGCGCTACGAAAGAGGAGGCAGGGGAAAGTACTGGCTACCGAATCCCCATGAGATAAACGAGCATACGTCTCTACTGCAGGGAGGCGAGTCGAGTCGGGAAAGATCCCAGTCGCGGACGAATGGCACGCTGGATTTCGACGAGCCGAGTCTCGACCCAGGTGAAGAAGACCTTTACAAGAAGGCCAAGAAAATGGAATTTGGTGACTGGAATGTGAGTATTTTCGTCTTCGCTCATCCTAAATCAACAGACACACTGACTTGCCCATAGTACCCAGTCATCACGGCCAATAAGCCCTCCCGAGACCTCTGGACAACCCCACAACCCAGTTTCGCCCGAATACCCCACGTCGAGCCAAGGTCATCGTCATCATCACCATCAATCACACGTCCGTCTCAGGGCTCGAGACCGCCCAGCGCCGAACTCATCAAGTCGAAGACCAAAAAGAAGGGGAAGCGCAAGGAATCGATCCCCACGTCCGGCATCATCCACTCCCCCGACCACCACCAGCACCGGGACAGAGCCACCGAGGAGCCCCTGCCTCATGCTGACGAGACCGCCCCGTCCGGCTTCGGCACCGCCAACGAGGACTACACCACGGTCACGGAGGAGTACCTCGAGGCGGCCGAGCGCATCGGCTACGATGGGCGGGTCAAGGACGTCGAGAACGAGGGCCCGCTGGCCGAGGGCTCGCGCGCGTGGGAGCAGGCGCACGAGGAGGAAGAGGCCTCGCCGACTGCCACCCCGACGTTCGCGCCCATCGACGGCGCGGACGAGGAGGTCCACCGTAACCCGTGGGACAAGGCACAGGATGAGTTCTTCTCTTAGCCAAGGACGGCGGCGACGGTGGTGTGTATTAGCATGCCAGCAGGTATAAGATTTTGTGTCTTGTGTTGTTGTGTTGAGGCTTTTGATACCCTGGACGTTGTGTTCTTTTTTCTTTGTCATAAATGAGGGTTCTGGCTGGCTTATCTGTTATTCACTGTTTTCTTCTTCTTCTGCGTAGCGACTATACATACATTGGGTGCGGCTTTCTCGAGCCCCGGCATCTGGACACGTGTGGGCATGGCAAGGCGTCTAGACGTATACATGGAGAGAATTGATTTTCCGCCTGGGGGGTTTTCCGCGATCGATATTGATCCTTGCTGGCGCGAGAGCCTGCCATACGTTATCGCCTTCGAATATCTCGCCTCTGACACTACGTACGATCTGCACTTTCAAAGCCTTGTCTCGCGTGGGCGCCGTGACCCCCTTTTGGAACTACGCTTTATATCCTGGGTGCCGCCATGGACTTCCTGTAGCATGATTAGGTATCCTTGTGAGCGGCACTGATGATGACCGTCCAGTACAAAACCACAAGCAGGCGGGAGTTCACCTGGCTGACTGTTTGCCCCCTGACCTGTCACATAAGAGGAGCGCAAATATCACGAGTGACAATTTAGGGAAGGAATAAAACGTTTCTGTCAATTTTGGTCATACACAAGCCTTTTCTGGACTGTTTGAGGTCTATAACGCCGAGTAGACTCCAGGGTATCCCGTTTCGCCAAAAAGAGTTTCCGAAGCCATGGTTTACCGTACGATAAAAATCGTGGGAGGGCATCTGGAGCATTTCCGCCTGAGACGGATCTCTTATAAGAAGGGCCAGACGATCCGTCTATCATTTCTTTTCTGTATCCATAACTCCCACTGCCATAACGCCTCGCGGTCGGTCGTGCTATGGGTTTGCGAGTCATCGTCGTCGTCGATCTCGGCTGTAAAAATCGCAAATCAGGCAAATCCCGACCATTTGGGTCTGGTTGGAGACTGCTGGCCGAGCATCATTGTTCATTTGAGTATCATTAGGCTCCAGAAAACCCGGGCGTCTCGGAAAGTGCAGGCGCCGGAGCCGACGAGGGGGTTCCCGGGCTGGGCTCGTGGGTGTAGCTATGGTCTGGGACGTGGCTGCTGCCCTGGCCTCCAAATCCCTGATCTTGATGTGAGCCAGGATGTGCCTCTTGGTAAGGCAGTAGCAAGTTTGAGCAAAGATGAAGCTCGAGTGTGCGGGAATCCAGGGCAGAGAATGGAGCATGTTGTTGTTGCGAGACGACATCGGCAGCTGGAGTTATTGTTAGCACAAAGTTAGAAGCCCGAGGGCCAGGGACCATGCTTACCTCTCAAATTGATGCGTTCAAAGTAAGACTGCAGGATGGGATCTTGGTCCTCGACAACTAGAATGCCGTCGCTCTCTCGAACTGCAGTCTTTGGTAGAGCTCGTCGAATGCCCAACAGCATGCCTAACAGTTCGGATATTCTGTAGCCTTGCTGGGTGTAGTCACTTGGAAGTCTCTCCAGAGGCCAGCAGTTGATGGTCTTACTCATCTCCTCCCAGGCCTTGAATGCCCAAGTCGACTTCTCAACACAAATAAGCAAGACCAGAATAGTGAAGAACATTCCGTGACCAATCTTGGTTCTCGCATCTTGCAGGTCCCGTTGCATGTGTGTCAGCAGGTTCTTGCTGGTGGTTGACGCTTTCCGTTCCGCGGCGGCTGTCAACTGCAGGCATATGGTCTTGTACAGCTCCGCGTCGGTTTCTTGTGTGATGGACTTTCCTGCGAGCTGGGCGACCGGGGACGGACAAATTTCGAGGTTCCACTTAAGTTCCCGGTCGATCACTTCCACGAATCCCCAAAGTTCAAGAGCCAGCCTCAGATTTCTATCGTCGGCATCGCGGGCAATCTGGAGAGCCGTCTCCACAGTGATGCGTGAAAATGACGCCCGCTCCTTTTGCGCAAACACAGGCAGCTGATCTCTGACATAAGCCTCCATCTTGCCGGAAAGTTCCTCCTGGTCATTGATCATGACGATCTGTGGCGTTGCCCAGCGCTCGTCTTCTGCAAGGAGTTCAGCGCCTGGCTCCTTGGGCTTGGTCCCGCGGAGAGTCTCGACTAGTATTGCCGAGCCTTCTCCTGGGAAATGGGAGGCTTCGAGCACCATAGGAGGATGGTCCAAGTTCAGTGTCGACTTGAAACCATTGATCTGCTTTTGCGAATGTACGATCTGGACGCCAGCATCGTAGAGGTTGAGTTCATCGGTGAATTTGGTGCGGACACACCCCGATCGCCAGATCCGTGGGGAGAGCACCTTGCGGCAGGTGTCACAAGGATCGCCTTGGGAGCAGGTCTTCCTTAAAATCCTGCAACGTATGCATGCACCAATCTTCCGAACCTGCTGGACCTCTTTTCTGCGCTGCTCATCAAAGCGCGCTCGGGAATGTCTTGACTTTGAGCCGTTCTGATCCACCCTGAAAACCGATCTGCTAGACATGGGAACTCCGTGCAGTGGATGGTTGGCAGCAGATGGCGGGGCAAGTGGTGTGTTCGCCATGTACGTGATCTCACCCCAGGGTTGCTGCGATCCAGGCTGCGAAACTGGAGGTGGAGCAGGTGCTGGAGGTGGAGATACATGATCGGGGGTCGCAGGCGGGGCGTGCTCTTCGGGAGCAGCGGCGACTGGTGCAGGGCCTGGAGCGGCTTCCGTATCCTGGACAGTCTCTATGGCCCTTGCGAGATCTTCGCCGAGGTTGTGATTGAGGAATAGTGTAGGATCCAACATTGCGTTGTTCAGCCTGGCGGTTGCCGCCGCAGCGACAGACAAGTTGGGAGCTTCAGTGGGCGTCGTGCTGTGCTCGTGTGGATCCTGGATGTGCTCTGTCATGTTCGGTTGGCCATCCGGACCTTCCTTAGCTGTAAATACTGTCAGTTTCTGTCACGCAAAGCTTCTGTGGGAATTTTCATGGTACACGTACCTGGCCCTTCAGATGGCTGATGTTCGTTATATGGGGACGAATGGTCCTCCACGGTGAACTGTTCCTGAATCTCGGTACGCTCAAGTGCGGTGGAGCCAGACAACGCAAAAGCACCGGGGAAAGGTTCGTGCGACCCATGTTGTGTCTGTGTTTGTTCGCCTCCGTACTCGTTCAAATGGTCGATTTGCCTCCTAGATACCTCTGCCAGAGTCTCCAATGGTGTCCAGTTCTGGTGAGGCTGCATCAAGGGGAGCTCCAACTGCGGGCCTGAATGCTGCTGGACTTGTTGCTGCTGCTGTCGGGCTTGCAGCGTCCGGGGGGTTCGAGCTGCTGAGATGCCATTGAGCATGAGGCAGGCATTTATGCGGTCTTGTTCGGATATGGCGGGGCAACGCTTCGTCAGATGGGTGGTCAGGCTGTCGATTCGACCCTTGGGGAAGTTTTCGCCGCAGAGTTTGCAAGTCTGGGGATATCTGCAGGAATAAGCGTCAGTTAAAATACTCGAGCAACCATGTTGCAAGGGCCGAGGCTACGAGGCCCCAAATGGTAGACCTCGGGCGTCGGCGGTGAGCGCTCGAGGAGATTGCGAGGGCACGGCCAGCGGTGCTCACCTATTGGAATTGTCTGCCAGCTTGGGTCCCCGCTGGAAGTACTGCTGGATCACCTGGTTAGGCCGGCGACCCATGGCGGTAATTGCCTACCAAGACAGGCTTGGATGTGCTCGACGCGGTTACAATATCTCGAGGTGCTCGTCCGGCTGGTGCGAGTCGCGGTTGACTTTCTCGAGATTCTGCTGGTGGAAATTTTGGCGGCGAAGGTAACAAGCTCTGAAAACAGCAAGCGGTAAGGCAAGCCCCGCTAGTTTAGTGGGTCCGGACACTCGATGTGATTGGGCATAGATCGATAAGATAGAGTGAGATAAGTAATCCTTGTCTGCTGGCTCAGTTGTGGCGAGGGTGAGCATTGTACACACCTGATTTGAGACCAAGTTGAACATGTACGTGCAGGTTATTGACGCTTAGCCAGAAATGAATGTATTGCCAGCCACGAGAATATTCATACTTCGACGCTTTTTTAAAGCATTGTACACTTTTCTTGTTCTCGAAGGTCCCCCCAGCTTATGCGATGGCGCACAAAGACCCCATTCTTCTCCCTCCATTCCTTGGCCTTCCCGCCTCTCTTTTCCAGCATTCTGATGAATTTATCCAATCTCTCTTTCTCAGCCTGCGTTTCTGCATAAGGAACACCGTCATAAGAACTTTGAGCTCTCAGAAGCACTGTATGACGCTCCTTTCGCCACCTGCGTTTGGACAGCCTGCGATTGGTTTCGATGTAGGCGTTCCGATCGGCGCCGTACTCCAGCAAAACCTCGAGAACCGGCAGCAACCGGCTCGCTGGAACATGGCCCCATGCCGTGTACCAAGCATTCTGCCAGGGAGTGAATCCATTGAACTTCAGGTTGGGATCGGCACCATTTTGCAAAAGAGCCTCCACGATTCGCGCATCTGTGCCTCTCAGCCACACAGCATACCTTGGTTCTGGCCTGCAAGCATAGTCCAGTAGTGGCCGGCCACGTTTCTGTATGGATGTGCGACCGCGTGTCTGAAGCCGAGCCAGGACGTAGCGCCATAATCCATAGCGAACGGTGAACGCGAAAAAGTTGTCGTGCCATGGAACTGGTTTGTTATAGTCCTCGAAGTACGTATCCCACCAGTCCGGTCCACATCTTGTAGTCAGCGCTGTTTCCAAAGCGTCTAACAAGTCCATCTGATCTGTTCCTTGCGCTTCTTCCAGCCGGTATGCGATTTCAAGAGCGACGCCCACCAATTCCCACGGCTTGCTATTCCATGTTCGGATTTCTTTGAACTGGAAGCCATACGGGCATTTTTTGGCCTGCATGACCAGACTTCGCAGAGTTGCGACCAATGGATGGAAGCCCAGGTGCTCCGTATGAGCACGGATTTTATTCCATACCTCTTCTTTCCACAAGTATTCAGTGACGGAGCGGTGTATAAATTGCACCTTGGGATCGTCCCAGTGGTGTGCATCATCCAGGAGAGGGGAGCGGGAGCTGCCTTCGTTCAAGACTTCTCTTGTGGCTCCGGTACTGAGACGCGCCGATTCGACATCATTATCCGCAGAACTGAGCTCAATCAAGCCAGCACAATGACTTTTCATCTTGGCCTCGATGGAAATCATCTCTATAGATGCCTCCTCAAAAGTAAACTGACCTGTCTCGGCCTCTAACACAGTCTTTCCGTCGAGCAGAGCGAAATGTAAACCTGATGCCGTCAATGGCTGCATCTCGGACATCATATGCGCAATAATATCGTGCCGTGCAAAGTGAGACTGGATCTCAATATTAATCCGTAAAAGCTGGAACATCTTAGACATTCCTTCTTTGTACCTGCTGGGAACTCGCTGAAGCATGTATCGAAATAGCTCCTCGAGGTCAGTCGGTAATTCGTGAAGTCGTTCAGTCAATGTGCCTATCTCGTCATGGTTTTGGAGACCTTCTAACAAAGATCTAACCACTAGCTTGACCCAAAGAAATACACCCTGGGCTGTCCCTACGATCTCTGATACGAGACCTTTGGTGTCCTCAGGAGACCGAGATGTAAGTTGTTGCATCCTGGGATGGTCGCGAAGTTTGTCGTTCACGTATTTCGCCACGTCATCCCGAGTTAGTTGATGAAGTCTCAGTTTGGGACAATCACGGAACGCATCTTCAAATGCATTCTCTGGTCGGCTGGATAAAATAGCTTTGAACGAAGATGACTTTGCTGCCGATCTAAATATTTCGGATAGCTCCGAATGATTTAATGCAGCAGCGTCGAACTCATCAAGCCCATCGATCAACAGGGCCAACTTTAGTGGAACACCGGAGGCATCCGTCGTCTTCTCAGCCGTCAAGTAAGTAAAAGCTCGCCTGAGTTGATGCATCGTCGGAAACTGATCCCATTCGACAAATTGTCTGAAGCAGTCAGGAAACAGTTTCTCGCCCAGCTCAGGACATTCCTGGAGAACTTGGAGAAGGATTGATCGGAACAATCCTTCCAGTGACTTCTGTAATGGTGTGCCGGGATTCCAAAAATAGAAGGATAGGACCAGAAGACGGCCGTCAACACCCCATCCGAGGAGAGAGTCACGTAACCTCTCGTCGGTAGCGAGAAACTTCATGAGAGTAGATTTGCCTGATCCAGCCTTCCCTGACATCCAATAGATTCCAGAGTCGTTGCGCAGCCAATTATGAAAGTTGGACCAGGTTACTCCGGTGGCTCCGGAAGGAGGCTTGCTGTATATCCACTCAAACGTGCCCCTGTGTGCACTGTCGATGTCATCCTGTCGGTCTTTCTCTTGGTAGAAGTAGAGGGAGTCCAGGATTCTCTTCAATGACATCTCCTTGACCTCCTGGGCCTGGTCAACGTCTTTATGTGTGGTCGAGACATGTCGGGACTGTCCATCACGTATGTCATGGAGAAGTGAAACAACTTCAACGTGCTGCTCCTGCTGCGCTGCAGCATACTCTTGGTGAAAGGAACGAAGGCGTTCTTCCATCGCTTTGTTTGTGTCCTCACCTGCGATTATCGCGTTGAGGAGAGTTCTCGTCTGCATGTCCAAGGCCGAAGTGTCTGGAATTGTGTTGATCTTTTCGGCCATGGGTACGATAATGTCGTACACCAATTGCCCGCGGATTTCCTGCAGTCGGGCCTTTTTCTCCTCGATCTTCTTGTGACTCCACATTGTACGTGCTGTGACCTTGATCTTTGTGACTAGCGTGCTAGATCCCGCGACAGACACCTTCTCTGCAAGTGCGATCAACTCCTCGGACAAGTTTTGGGACCCATCGACAAGGTCCTTGAAAGCCTGACATGTGCACTCAGTTAGAAAGTGGCTCTGCTGCCAGAAGAGAAGCAAAGTCAGGACAAAACCCACCTTGCTATCCTTAGCGATCCATGCTTGGTCCTTGATTTTCTCATTTGATGCTTGGAGGCTCCGGGCGATGCGAATAATATCCTGCGTTGCAGCCGGCGAGCCAGCATCTTTGACTTGCCCCAAGACCTCGAGGAAGGTCTTTGAGAAGTCAACAACCGCCAAGACGTTGACAGCTAAGCCGAAGGCTGATACTGGATCCATTATGTTGCGCGCAAAGGCGCTCGTGTCGCAGGACGTAGAAACGATGAGGCGGAGAGCTGAGCGAAATGCGCGAGTTAGGCAGTGATCAACAGTGGACGGCCGCAGGTGGTCAGCACTTGAGCCTCTCAATGATTTTAACAATCACGTGAGGTGCAAATATGTCATGTTACCACCTGTGGCGTTCGTAGCGTGCGGATCAATTTTCATGCGTATGCAGCCATGCCTGATCTAATTGTTGAGAACTTGGAGCCCTGCCAAGCCAAGGAAAGTACAACCGCAACGACCCATAGGAAATATGAAAAACTGCACTTTCTGAGCTGAGTGTGTCGCCAGCCACTTGTCGATTTCATCAAGCGTGATCGGCATCTTCACTGGTTTTCTGGCATTGCTGGCTGCAGTATATGTCCGATTTCGCCTCGTCCGACAGGCAGTCTGCGATATTCAGTAATTGTAGGCGGAGACCGAAGTATGTATCAAATTGTCGCAAAGATGATATATTTATATCATAGACATAATACGAGACAGGTGTCCTGCGCTTGAACGGTGTGTGGAAACAGCTCATAATTTTACACAGGTGATCGAATCCTTCGATTGGGAACGACCAGTCAGTGGCCCTCTCATTTGAGCCCCCCTGAACCTTTTCGAAATAGTAGCCGCGGCGTCTTACAGTCGTTTCAAGCTTGCTGGAGGCATTTACTCGTCTTGAGCGTTGCCCGCGGTGTTGCTAATGTCTCTGGCGCCCATGTTTCCCTAAATTGGCCTCCTTGCGCCGACGATACCACTGACAACCTTTCCAGAGGAAGCCAGCGTCTCCTAAAGCCATCAAGGCTCGTTTCACAATTTCTGATTCTGGGACAGAACGGATCTGGTCCAACATAGCACGACGTAGGCCAACCGTCGCAATTCCAACAGCTTATCCAGTAGTTAGATAGAACCTGTAAACTCCAAAGCGAATAATCTCGCGTCAGCAAGGGCAGCAACTCGGTGCGGAACTGCCATCCGCGCGTACTCCTCGCTCATGACCGTGTCTCTGAAGACGCCTATATTCTCATATTTTACAAGAACCACTTCATCCCAGTCGTCGTCCTTCAGTCCTAACACTTTGCCAACCATTGTGCCCGAAAATGGGACTCGAGTGCCGCTCATCGTCGGAAGCGCGAAAAAAGCGGGAACATAACGTTTTTGCCATGCATCTTGACCGCTGCAGGAAGGGAGAGAGAGGATCTCAGACGGGGTGGAAGGATCGTAGACCGCAACGGGGCGAAATTTGAGAAGATTGAGCATGTAGACAGGCTTGTTGGGATCGATTGATGCGATGGCTTTCTCGACAGCCGAAATGTCTGTGAGCTCGGTGGCAGCCATTGGAAGGCTTTGTACGTAAACAATTGGGCGTAGCTTTGGGAGGGAATTGGAACATATAGCAGGCGTAGATCGACGTTAAGCCCCCTTTTCAGCTTGTTGTCGTGCTAGAGGAACCTGACCGACGGTGCCCAGGTGGCACACATTTAGGCATACGTTCCGG
Organism: Diaporthe eres; assembly: GCA_022225955.2. Lineage (NCBI taxonomy): Eukaryota > Fungi > Ascomycota > Sordariomycetes > Diaporthales > Diaporthaceae > Diaporthe > Diaporthe eres. The sequence continues at coordinate 12,014,677 of JAKJXM020000001.1, read as the reverse complement.
CTACACTTCGCCTCATTTCAAAACAAGGGTTATGATATCTAATCCGTCCGTCCGAGACCATTTCAAATGTCAATTATGTGTACTCAGTACAAGCCTCGACTTCCTTGGAGCAGCCGATATTCACTCCGGTTTCAAAGCCGACCGTATCCTCTCGGCACCTCAATACACAATTATAGACTAATCACAAAAGAATGGTGGACAGATTAGTAACCAGACAGCCGGTGCATCTGCCAAGGGACCACTTTGCCAACGACACGAACGAGCGGCGATGGTCGTGACAGACCGCAAAGGTCTATGAAATTCGGAGTGCAGGTTCCACTCAATTTCGTTTTCAGGTGCTCGGGGAGATGTATAATCTCTCGGGCCAGTTTGTCATGTCTCTTCCATGCATATTGACAGCTCACACCGAGTCTGACATGCTCATGGTCAACGATCGAACTGAAAATGATACATAGTCTTTTCCTATTAGTACCTGCGCACCAATCGTCAAGGCCTCACTCAGCCGATGCTTGCTCAGAACATCATCATTCAGACATTGTTTTCCTGCCTACAAAACCGTTTTCCCACACTCATCATCTCTAATTAGCGCTCCTGCCGTCAACATGGCCCCAAAACTCATTGCTTTCATCGGCGTGTCGGGTGCCCAGGGGCTCCCGGTCGCTCGGGATCTGGCCAACTCTGGTCTATACAACCTACGAGCCTTGACGCGCGACCCGGATAGCCCACGATTCAAAGACCTGCGGTCCAGCGTCCCAAGTGGCACCATCGAGCCGGTGATTGGGACGTTTGCCTCGGAGGAATCTCTCCGCGAGACCTTCCGGGGCCCGTGGGGTGCCTTTGTGAACATCGACGGCTTCAATTGCGGAGAAAAGACCGAGATATACCGGTCAATCCGGGCGTACGAACTTGCGATTGAAGAGGGCATAAAGTTCTTTGTCTTCAGCAGCCTTGTGTACTCATACAAGGTGTCTGGGTTCCGGCCCGAGTTCCGGTGCGGCCACATCGACGCCAAGGGCCGCGTCGCCGAGTTCATAATCAGCCAGAACGACGAGGTCCGGCGGAAACATGGCATGAGCGCGGCTCTCTTCTCGACAGGCCCGTACATGGAGATGACAATCGGGGCCAAGACGCCGCTGGCGCCTATCGTGGAAGACGGCGTCGTGACATGGAAGGTGCCGTTGAACGACGGTGCTATACCGCAGGTCGCTCTGGAAGATTGTGGCCACTATGTCAAATGGCTGTTTGACAACCACGAGAACGCCCACGGGATGAACCTCGACACCGCGATGAGTCACATCACCTACACGGAGCTTGCGGCTGCGTTCGAAAGGGTCACCGGGGAAGAAGGCTCGCTATGTCAACGTCAGCTTCGACGAGTATTTCTCCCGCCAGGCCGTAGCTGGATTGCCTGCTGGCTACAATGCCGACCCGGACGATCCGGCTACGATGACCTTCCACCAGAACTTCACGGGCTGGTGGAATCTTTTCCGGCATTCTCCCGACAACAACGGCGTGTACAGGAAGGACTATGCCTTGCTTGATAAAATCCATCCTGGGCGGATTAGAACCGCGGAAGAATGGTTCCGCCGCGAGGATCAGCGAGGGAGGGAGAAGGGCCTTGGAAGCCTGTGGGAGAGAGTACAGCCGGAAAATATTCAGTACGTTCTCAAGGTCCATGACGATGGCTACAAGGGCGCATTGTAAAACCAGATGTATGTAGATTGCAGAATATCCGCTGCACTTATATCACGGCCATCTTAATTTCACGTTTGATGTTATCATTATCATGCATCAACGTTGCACCGCCTTAAAAATGCATTCTCAGTGGCCCATTATCCTCTCCATACGGGGCAACTGTTATAAATTCGGACAGTCCGCGCGAGGAAGCGCATATGGGTGTTTAGGGAATCTCATGTCATATTATTGTCTCCGGTAGAAATGAATTCACCCTATAAGTCGCTGCGTGCTTCCTGATTGACCTCAATCTTACCGATACTTTCAAACATGCTCTATACGCTGTGAATGTTGCCTCTATAGTAACACCATGCCACATTTAGCAAATGCAGCTCGCGTGTGTCCCAAAAGCGGCATCACTGGATTTTGTGACGATAAAGACCGCCGCTCTTCAAAAAAAAACGAGACCGGATATTCCTCCCTAAACCCATCAGCTTCCCTTCATGTGCTCCTGCCCCCCTGATGCCCGATGTCCGGGACTCCAGGGCCCGATTCATGCCAATACTGTTGTCCCTAAAAGTATTGGTGAGGATGCCCCGAGAATGCCAGAGTCCATTTCAGCGACACTCGGCCGGCCCACGTCCAGGCAGCCCTTTCTGCCAGCTCAAGGTCGCTGCTGACAACCCCTGCGGGCGGCGACAAGGACCGTGGGGGTAGCCGGGCCCTCGAGACCACCGCTCCAAGCTCCTTGACCAGGGCCAGGTAGTCTGCTGGGATTCTTTGGTCGTACGGATTGATGAAGTGCATGGGGCCGGGATCATAAGCTCGCTGCCTCAACAGCTCACTTAGCATTAGCACCCCGCGTATTCGGACGTATTTCCTGAGCCAGGCCAAGGCATCGACCTGCGTCTCGCTGGCTATGTATCTGAGGAGCAGGGCATCCCACGTGACGTATTGCACAAAGTGACTGAGTTCGAGCTTAACTGGACCGAAGGGAGTGCAGTCCAGCAGCTCCCGTATGCGCAGGAGCATGTTATGCTGCGGATATGGGAATTAGCTTTCCCATTGAGTATTGTTCTTCAAGTGAGTACAGCCAAGTTCCATTCCCGCGGGCCATCAGGTACCGGAGCTGCACAGGGTGGTAAGATTGACCTACGCAAATCGTTCCAGGCTCACACTGCTCAACGTGGTGCTTCCACGTGTGGTGGCCGAAGTCTCTGTTTTTTGAGGACATTAGTAGCCGAAGGCCAGGCTGTACGGGATCCGCCGAGTGATCAAAATTGAGTAAAGGCTGCGAGCAGGACACACAACGGGACGAGACGGAAACGAGGAGCAGCCGAAGTTTACGTACCCCAAGAGACTGAGACATAGCCTTCCGCTGACGAAGAAAGCGGGGTGGATAGGGTGCCGTGTGGTGTGAAGAAACCTGACTTTCGGGGGATCCTCAGGAAACTGGGCTGACAACTTGACGTGTAGCTTGACAAGTTTGAAATGGTAAACCCCGTGGTCTGAGCAGACAATATAGACGTGAAATTGGGATTCATCGTCGTTGAAGAAGGCGGAATATCGACATGTTGTCCGGGATTCGAACTGGAGCATAGGGCGCTCGATGGCCATAATAGATGGACAGTCCGTCGACTTGTAAGATTTCGTCGACGCTGAAGATTCTGTCGACGTTGAGGATTCCCTCGCTAGTGAATGTTCCTTCGATGTTGGAGGTCCCATCGTCGTTGAAGACTCCATCGTCGCTGAAGATTCCATCGTCGCTGAAGATTCCATCGTCGCTGAAGATTCCATCGTCGCTGAAGATTCCATCGTCGCTGAAGATTCTATCGTCGCTGAAGATTCCATCGTCGCTTGAGACGCCGTATCCGTTAGAGACTCCATCGTCGTTGGAATGGGATGGCTTGAATAGCAGCTGTTGGATGCTCACGTGGGGCTCGTGTGAACGTAGAGAATACCTAGGTAGTAATTGACGTTTTGTGATTTATGATTAACGAGAGACTGGGAGGAATCATGATGTTTGTCGACCTCGGGGCTCAAAGAGATGTCATGGGCAGAGTCAGTTGGAGGCTTGTAGGAAGGCAAGAGACGGAGGGGCTCGGTCGACTGAGGCAGTCGGTGTCGACCATGACCAAAGGACGCGCCTTCTAATTATATTGTGATGGGCGGCAAGAAGGCATGAGGCAGCGAATTGACACCGGCCGCCCGTCCGTTGAATTTCTAGATTGTAGACCTAAGCAAGACCTTCACTTGGCAAGTCTTTCTACAGTCGGTATCTAAGCTACTGAGTTGAAGGAGCCGAGGACGATCTTGAATCTGTTTCCTCAGGACGCTCTCGAGGAAATTCCTTGATTAGAAGAGCTTGTAGTTTCTGGTATGGACCTTATCGTATGACATTTGACATTACAACTATTGGCGAGCGTCCGGGTCGTTCAAGGAGGGATGCATGGCACACTAGCAAGCATATTCAGCTTTTGCAGGTTGGCCGGTGAAGGATCTTGGCCGGGTTAGGGTACACGAGTCAAAGTGCCGTGCAGGACAGGAAATACCATCCGAACATCTGGACGTCTGGGGCGAGCAGTTGGACATGTTGGACCATGTTGCGTTGGTCGAGTGTTTAGTGTTCCATTAATAAGTTTCGTTTCAATCCCACATCATGCAAGATGGAATGGCTGGCTGTGGATGAGAGAGAGACGCTGACTGTGTGCCGCGGCTAAGGTTCGCAGTCCCGGAAGAGCTTGCATGAGAGGGAGAGCGGGCAGCGGCCCAACGATCCAGATGAGGGAAGGTGCGTCGCTGTCACCGTGACCTGTGGGCCCGTGGACCAGTGGAGTGGATCTTGTTCCATCCAGCCAGGCCGGGGGACAAGGGGCCCTTTAGCTGAAGCATGGGCCCTCTCTGGCCCCTCTGCAGCCCCTCCGGCCCCCTGTACCGGGCACGCTAGAGACACAGCAGGGAAAGCAGCATCATCGCGCCAGGGCTGCCAGGGTTCAGTTCGACTCCGCTTCCGGGGCCACCCAATGGCCCATGTCCTTGGACGTCAACCCAAGACGACATGTCTTCGTCACATCATTTGACTCACAGATGCCCAGCGCACCTCGTCAACCTCGCATACTGCACTTTACTGTACATACATATCCAGCACGGCACCCTTGAGTCTGTCTCATAGGTTCACTCACTTGCGGCTGAGCCGACGAACCTGCGCTCACCCGCCGTGTCACAATTACTGCCTGCGGCCTCCCGTTGATGCTGTGCGCGTGACCGTCTGTCTCCGTTCACGATAAGAGCCGGCAGACGTTCGGCTTTGACCCAGAGGCTCGCCTTGTCCTTGTCCTCGAGTCCCGTGGCGTCTCAAGCATCTGATTCCCATGCCACCAACCTCCCCGCCTCGGCCGTGCGTCAGGACAGCCAAAAAAAGAAACGCCGTCTTGTTGGAGGCAGGTCCTGCAGTGTTGGATCCTCAACCCGGTCACCCGTCCCTACGGCAGTGGATATCCCCAATGACCGACCGACCAGGCCCGTTGTGACGACCGCCTCTCAACCTCTCAACCTTTCAACCTCTTTCCCCAAGCCACCCAAGGTTCTGAAAAGGACCTCGGGTGGTCAACTTCTCACCTTACGTTGCCTTGCACTTCCGGCATCCCCTAGACAACGTGGTCCTCGATCCGCTGCAGCACAGGTAGACGCACCAAGATGCCCATATTCCGGGAGAACCTCGACGAAGATGACGTTTCAGCGCCTCATTCCGAGTCTCCAGTGGCCCAGCCGGTCCCACTGCACATTTCTCTGCGTAACCAGTCCCGACCCATGTCCTTGAGGCGCCAGCTCTCCGAGGAGAGCATCCGAACAGAACTCTGCGAAGGGCCTGTGCCAGACACTTCAGGACCGTCGTCCCCAACGCCCGGCCTGTCCGTCAACACCACATCTGACCGCATCGAGCTGATTGAGCGGCTGAAGAGGGGTGAGAGTCCTACGTGGAGCCCCAAACGCCATGTAAGTGCCTGGGTCTCGCCTGTCTCCTGCGCTGGCAGCTTGCCTAACGTTCCCACTCAGCTCGAGTCTCTCTTCCGCCGCAGTGCCTCTCGAGAACAGCCGACCAGCCCGCAACCAACTCCCAGCGAGTCCGCCACACTTTCGCCCCCTACGAAGGACAGGTTAGGTTCCCAGACTCAAGAGGCGGAAGATCTAGAGCGTATCCAGCAAGGTCTTGCAATAGAGAGGCCTAGGTCGGCTCTTCACAGCGGGGACTTCACCCAACATGCGTCTTCTTCTCGTAATAACGAAGTGGGAAAGGAGGGCGTGAGAATAGTGCCAAACTCAGAGGGTTTCTACCGGGAACATCACTCCCGTTTTGCCACGTCGCCTCCGCGAGACTTCACACCGTTCAAATTCGAGAGAAGAATACCGTTTGCCGACCCGCCAGATGGTTTCCGGGCCTCGCCACCCTCTGTATCCTCGTCCATATCCTCCAGTTTCGTGTACAAGCATCCTACGAGCCCCCTCGTCCAGTCTGAGAGCAACGAGGACCTGAACCTGTCCATGCCCATAAGTCACATAGACTTGGACCCGCCTACCCCCAGCAGGATTTCTCGACGCCAGACGTTGAGCGGCTTGTATTCACACCAGAATGTTCCCACCACTGCTCAAAGGATATCTGGTATACACCGCGAGTCGACCCAGACTTACCAAGCCCACCAGCCGAGGAGATCTCTCACGTCCACACCCAGCTTCTCATTAGGGGGAACATCACCACAAAGCTCGGCATTCTCCCGGCGCCCCTCATTAGGCCTGGAATCATCTTCGCCTTTACACCAGACCTCCATGGTCGGATCGTACGAGGAGAGTATCCTCCGGGGCCGCATGTCCACCACGCCTTCGAAACCTCTGGATTTCATGGCCCAAATTGGTGTCTTGGGTCTGGGCAATTGCAAAAGCAGTCTGCGTTGTCCAGCCCATGTCACTTTGCCTTTTCCTGCTGTCTTTTATAGCTACGTGAACACACCTCACGGGCGGTCCAAGAGCGATGATGGGCCGAGCCCCTATGTTGGACAGATCGATTTGGAGAATGGGCTCTCAAACCCAGAGGAGACTTCAAGACAGAGACGTAAGTCTCATCAAAGGAGCATCTCGGCAGCTACCAAACAACGGCTGGATGGGGACGAGGACATCGTGATGACCGATATCAACTCCGGTGGGGATGTGGCCAATCTCGACGCACGGAAGGCGACCAAGCTGAAGCGGAGGTCAGCGTCTCCGAAAGCACCGCCCGGCGGGAGCTACCGTATCCCAGAGAAGGGCCAGGTCCAGATCATCATCAAAAACCAGAACAAGACGGTTGTGAAACTCTTTCTCGTGCCGTACGACCTCGAGGGCATGGAGCCGGGGACAAAGACGTTCATCCGCCAGCGGTGTTATTCTGCCGGTGGCCCTATTGTTGAGAACCTGCCATCAACCAATGACAGACCAACCCTTCGGTACCTCGTCCATCTACACATCTGCTGCCCTGCGAAAGGCCGGTTTTACCTCTATAAAAGCATCAGGGTGGTCTTTGCCAACCGCGTGCCGGATGGCAAGGAAAAGCTTCGAAATGAGATCACCCTCCCCGAGCCAAAGTTCACGCCTTACAAACCTGTCAGGGTTATGCACCAGCCGGTAATGCAGACGACAGGCCCAGGGGCAAGCCTGGCAGCCGAGAAGGCGTTCAGGAGGAGGAGTTCCGGCTTCTCGTTCGGCCAGCAGCTCCCGCCTTTCGACCCGAACGAGCCCATGCCGAGTCTGTCCCTGCTTCGAGCAAGGGCCTCGAGCTTTCAAGATAGAGGGCTGTCCCTCGGGCGACCTATTGGCACGGGTCTGTCCGGCGGTCAGGTGCTCGCCCCAACATCGGTGCCTGTCGATGCGCCTCCCACCATGACTCCTCTGAGCTTTGCTAAGGGTGATATCGGCGGATACGTGGGCGGCGGCAACCACTATCCTGGGAGTAGCAGTGGTGCTGCCATCGCCGAGGGGCTGCTTTCGCAGAGGTTGAGATCACTGGGCATGCAGAACGCCTGCAGAGGGGAGTCAGAAAATAGCAGTGACCTCAAGGAAGGTTGAGGCATTTCTGTCGCAGCCAGACACTGGACGGGCTCTGGCAGTCACACACAAATGTATATATCACATAGGTTTTCGGAGTTCGATAGTATAGACGGTTGGTAAGGACTCGGAATCGGAAGGGTCCCGGAATGCAGTTGGGTTACACTTCTCATAGGGCGGTCAGTGTCATTAACCTCTCGACAAACAGGTCACAGCACTGTGGGGCGAAAGGAGTATATGGACTTGGATAAACAATCATAGATTCAAATAAGAACGAATTTTCAAATTAGGTCCATATCTCAACGTCATCTATGTCCTGCACCCGCAACGCCATCTTTGATGTCCTTGGTGCACATCTGGTGAGGTGCGGTTTATCCGGCGCGTGGCGGCGATGGATCTTTGTCGATCTCCCGTCAATTTATCCTGCTCACGCATCCACCTTACTACTTGATTTTGTGATTCTCTGCTAGCTTTGGGTTTTGAAGTACTTTGTACTGTGACTTTTTGCGCAAACAGGTGCTCTCAGGCATGCTTTTCCATCGTCGTGGTCACACGGTTATGCCTGAGAGGATTTCCCTAAGGCGTGGGCTCACCACTCGCAGTGTCTCAGGGCCCGAGTCCCGGTAGACGGGCAGTCAGTCGCCTCCAAAGCCGAACCTCAACGGCTGAGAGTCATGGGACAACCAAAACGGGCCGTCTTCCAAGAAGCCCAGCTACGCGTTGAGGGGCCCAAGTGTGGAGCTGTCATTTTAATCGTCGCGTTAGTGCCCCCGGGGCCTACGAAGGCGAGCACTTGAGCGCCGGCGGAAAACCCGAACATCCCTGGCGGCTGTCCGGACCTTCATGACATACTTGTATAGGAGGAGCCTTCGCGATGGGTACGGATGACACGAGGCCCGGGCCCTTCGTCCTTGCGAGTCTCATTTTGCAATTCTCTCGTTTTCTTGCAAAATGACGTTCTCTACGCTGGTGCTTCTGGCCGTGGCTGCTTCTACCTCCTGGGCGACGAGTGTGTCTAACAGTGGTTTGGCCCGCCGTGAGAACAACGCGACTGCGTCAGCGCCCGTCGTTGATCTGGATTATGCCCTCTACGCGCCTCAGATCACCACTTCACCGGACGACCGGACGTACTACAACTTCTCCAACATCCGGTACGCGGCTCCCCCGGTCGACGCGCTCCGGTTCCAGCTGCCCCAGGACCCCGCCAACAACCGCTCGGCCGGCGTCCAGGATGGCACCTATGGCAAGATATGTCCCCAGTCGTACACTCCGTGGCAGAACACCAAGCTCGTGACCGCGCCCCCGGGCGAGCTGGAGAGCGAGGACTGTCTGTTTCTCGATGTTGTGGTGCCGGATCAGGTTTGGAATCAACGCTCCAACTCGTCCCGGCCAGTCATGATTTGGATTCACGGTGGTGGATTTCAAATTGGTGCGAAATGGGGTGGGCCTATGACGAACCCTCTGGGTCTGCAGGATCGCAGTTTCGATGAGGATGGAAAGGGTGTGATTTGGGTTGGGTTGAACTACCGAGTAAGGCTATTTTCCCGACACACTATATAGATACCTTCAAAAGCTAACAAATATGCTATAGCTCGGTGCTCTAGGTTGGCTCCAAGGCGATTCATTCACCTCAGCCGGTGGAGTGCCCAACGTTGGGTTCCAGGACCAGCGCAAAGCCCTCGAGTGGGTGCAAAACTACATCCACCTCTTCGGCGGAGACGCATCTCGAGTCACGGTTATGGGCGAGTCTGCCGGCGGAGGCTCGATCCTCCACCACATCACCGCACATGGCGGCAAGGAGGACGCTCCGCAGTTCCAGCAGGCCATCCTGCAATCCCCAGCCTATGTGCCGCGGCCCTATGCCTCGCAGGCTGAGGATTCGTTCTCCGTCTTCCTCAAGACCGCAAACGTCTCAAGCCTGGCGGACCTCGTGGCCCTCGACACGTACGACCTCCAGATCGCCAACAAGCTCTCGCAGGCCTCAGACTTCTACGGCACCTTCCAGTTCGGACCCGCACCCGACGGGTCATACGTCCCAGACCTGCCCGAGAAGCTGCTCGCGAGTGGGCAGTATCACAAGGACGTCAAAGTGATGGTCGCGCACAACACCTTTGAGGGCCAGAAGTACACGGATCCAGCGGCAACCAACTCGTCCGCCTTTGACACTTACATGAGGCTTTACTTCCCCGAGATGCCCGACGCCGTCCTCGAGGAGCTGTCAACCGAGGTATACCCGGCGGTGTACAACGACACCACCTCCTACCCGTGGGCGACCCCCTTCGACCGGCTCATGACCGCCGTCGCGGACTTCACTTTCACATGCCACGCGTACTTCACCGGCTCAGCCCTAGGCGCGGAGAACGGAGGCGCCCCGGCATACTCGTACCTATTCAGCGTGCCGCCGGGGACACACACGCTCGACGTCAACTACTCGTTCTACGTCAACAGCACGTGGAGCACCCTCGTGACGAACGCGACCCTGGCGGGCATCCTGCAGGGGTACCTCACGACGTTTGCGGAGGCCGGTGATCCCAACCGTGCGGGGGGGAGGCTGCCCGCGTTTCCTGCTTACGGCGAGGAGTTTGCGGATCTGAACCTGAATGCGACGTTTGTGGACGTCGTGAGGGATCCGGCGGCTAATTCCAGGTGTGATTGGTGGAGGGAGGCTTCGTATGCTTGAATTCTGAGGAGATGAAGCAGGCCACGTAAATACAGAAGTGATATATCACTCTTGTGCACATGCCGAGGTATTCGGCAGAATTTCAAATTTTCACCTTGACAGAGATGCCCATGATATGTCCGTAAACCCTCATTATTCATCATGTCGAGGATTTAGGTGCGATGAGCTAAACATATCAAGTGAGCCAACGAAGCGTGGAATATCTGGGCATACAAATTTGCTCGTTTTTCTGAACGTAGAATTTTCGTTGTATGTTGATGAGTTGGTACGATGCTTGGCACCTGGGGATGCCAGCTTCCTGGATTCCTTGGAAAGAAATGGCGTTGTAAGTCTGTGTGGTCTATAATTGGACACAAAAATGTGGGAACAAAAACTGATTGTGATACATAAATATGGACTCATTGCAGGTTGGGGTTGGCTATGCAGGTGAACCCTCAGAACCGGGTATTTGATCAACTTTCGAAAGAGCAGTACCACCATGTCTTCCGGCTTGGTAACACATCGCTTTTGGCAGAGACTCGCTTCAATTGGACAAATATGAGTTGCTGTAACACGTCGGGTTTTCCATACATAGTTAGGGAGTCTTCTTTCGATTGGCGGCAATACCAGCCACCATCAACAGCAATCGGGATTATTGGAGACAGGTGACAGAATTTCTGCAAGAGCCGTGGGTCGATACCTCTGCAGAAGAGGGGTTCCGAAATGTCGTCTCACTCCAAAGAAGACGACGAGGTCTTGCCTTCCCACGAATAAAAGTCAGCAACTCGAGTGCAAGTCCTTATCCCCTTCATTTCACTCATAATACCTCTCAATATCCGCGGATAACAAACGGGCAACCAGAGGACATCAACAATATTTCACATCATGTCAAGCTACGAGACCAAAGGCAAGTACGCCATAGTCACTGGCGCGGGGTCTGGTAAGTTCGAAATTGCCAATATCCGTCGGACTGCAGGCGCCTTCGCGCCTTCGTAGTCATCAGTAACTAAGATTTGTCAAGGAATCAATCTAGCCTTCGCAGAACAGCTTCTGGAGAAGGGCTGTTCCGTGGTGCTGGCCGACTTGAAGCTGCGGCCCGAGGCCGAGGAAGTGCTGCTCAAATATACGAACAAAGAGGCCGGGAAACCTTCTGCAGTCTTCCAAAAGGTGGACCTCGCCGACTGGGGGCAGATAAGCTCACTGTGGAAGGCCGCCCTCGAGACATTCCCGCAGATCGACATAGTGTGCAACGGCGCCGGCATCTACGAGCCCCCAGAGTCTTCCTTCTGGCACGCCCCGGGCATCTCACCCCTGGCGCAGGACAGGGAGGACGCGAACCCGGGGCAGTACAAGAGCTTCGCCGTCAACACGGCCGCGCCCATCCGCGTCGCCCAGATCGCCATCGACTACTGGCTGCAGAACCGGCACGTCCAGGGGAACATCATCTGGATCGCTAGCCTGGGCGCCTACGTGCACAGCCTCCACGTGCCGATCTACCTCGCGAGCAAGGCGGCCGTCGCCAGCTTCGTCAGGTCCGTGGGGGTGCTGAAGAAACATTTTGGCATCCGCAACGCGGCCATCTGCCCGGGCAGAGTGCATGTGAGTAAAACCTTCACACATCCCGTGTGGACTAAGCCCACGTATATTGACTATTGGCTGTACGAAGACGCCCCTCTTCGGGGATGAGGGCCGCCCCGACGAGCTGGGCATGACGCCCGAGCAGTGTGCCTCGGTCATGATGCGGGTGCTTACTGAGCCTCAGTACGGCGACGGCAACATCGTTGAGGCGATGATGGTTGGTACGAAGGAAGACTCCAGGATCAACGTCCGCGAGGTCCCGATGGAGGCGTTATACCCTACCACAGCAACTTTCAGCGATAAGAATTATCTTGAAGAAGAAGAGACAAAGATTGTGAGACAGCTGCAGGAGCAGGGAATGAGATAGGTGCAATTTGAGGTGGTTCGATCCTTCTTCATACTCTGCAATACAACTAGTCCCATAAGGACCACACTCCACTATAGTTGTAGTGGCTATGTAAGTGTCATGAGTAAGAGCGAGGAGTACTTAGGAAAAGTGAGCTTAGGCCGACCCGCTCACAAATATATCCACAGAGCTCAGCTTGTATTAGCCAGAAACTTATGAGTCAACAACCCTACCCGAACACCTGTCAGGAGAGATATTACCAACGTGTAAGACGACTAAGTACCCACTCTTTATCAATTATGCTTCGCAAAAGTCTTGGCAGGAGAAACATGCCACTATATATAGGTTATGGGTTAGACCAACACTGTCTGAAGATAGAGACTATCCGCTCTAACCATCTCAAAAACGAAAACAAGAAACTCATTATAACTTCGAAAGTAAAGACACAATTACTACCACTACAGCAATTATGAAGCTCTCTACTTCAACTCTCCTCTTCTTTGTCCCTGCAGTCCTCGGCTACTGGGTAAGATCTATCTTTCTTGAATTACATCGGTGTGTTTGCTAAAACTAGATGTTCTGATAGAACTGCGAACTTCCAAAAGGCGGCGACCTGGGAACATGCGTGCCCAACGGCGCAGATGCGGGACAGATGGTCAACACTTGCGGACAGGTTCGTTGGTCTCTCCTAAATTTCATTTAGAGCCCACTCGCTGACGAGACACATCATAGGGGCATCCTTGCGTGACAGCTGGCAACGGGTGTACTCCTATCGGATCGGGCGTTGCCAACTGCTCATAAGCAACGGGTGGTGATTTCGACGAGTGGGCGCTTCTCACCGAGACATGTACTCTTTCTGATAGTTAATGAATTCGGTGGAGCGGCGTAGTAACATCTGGGCAAGCCAGTTCACCGGGCGATTCCCTAGAATAGTTGGTTTAATTACACGAGTGCTTGCCCAGACAAGCAGAAGGATTCAGGGATTCACCCCAATAAATAAAAAAACAGCACTATATCTTTGTCTCGATTTCTTCCATCACACACCATCCTACCCCAACGCCTTCTAACTCGTTTTCCAAACCACCCGCTTACCGTCATGTTTGCCAATTTCCAATACCGACACCTCCCCGCGCTCTTCACAGCCGCCGCCCAGTGCTGGGGCACCATCTGGCCTCTCGTCAGCGGCAGCACCCGAAGCGTCTTGCTGCACTATGGCCTGCCGGAACGGGTGGCCGATGTGCCCGAGACGTGGACCGTCTGGCACGTGGGCAACGCCCGCACCGCCTGTCTTGGCATCCTCATGTTCACCTTCTACGCCCAGCGCCGCTACGACGTCCTCGACACCTTCCTGATCGCCACCGGCTATCTAGGGCTTGTTGATTGCTATATTCTATGGATTGAGGGCTCCCATCAACGGGCATCTTCCGCCTCTGAGCTCGTCGGTGTTTGCTGCCTTGGGCCTCATCGGTTTCACTCAGGGCCCCAAATCTTAGATGCAGTGCCGGTTTTACAAGGCTACTAGTATCGGCAAGGGAATGAGTGGGACGTATTTGATAACCTTGGCCATGCTGACCATGAAATAATGCATACTCGTGTAGACCTACACATCTCACTAGTCGATGCCTGAACTGAACCCTTCCAGGGCAATATCCTCTGCACCTGTAGCATGCCTGAGTTAAGCAAATGTTGGGTAATTGAAGTGTACAAAAAAGTCTTTGGTGTTGTGGGGCTGCCCCGTTTGTGAGCATCTAGTGCATTTAGAACACGATGGTGTATAATCAGTTGTTAAATATAAACCCAAACATAGACTATGATGTTGAATTATTGCTTGTAATCCCTCCAAATTCAAATAATTCGGATCATGACGGTCTTCTTTTTGAAAATATACTTTCAGGTTGTAAGCATTTGACGCAACAGCATCAATGAAATCAAGAGATCCACAAGCACGCATTGCATTCAACAATTTCACCAAGATCAAACAAGGACAAGACATTTGTGGGCAATAATACGGGCACAGAATAGTCAGCAGCGAGAAACTGACGGGAGGATTGTAGCAGAGTGCTCCGGCCTGAGTTCTTGCGACGTTGACAGCTTCCAGATGTCCGATGGGCCGTCTGAACGGCCGCATTATCGCACACCAGTTCGCAGGAATTCGGCAGGCAACGAGCCCAATTGATTGACCTCAGTCCTCGAACATGTTGATCCGAATGAGATAAGCTGGAATTGCAGGTAAATATCAAGAAATTGGATTTGATCGCTGTATCACTTGGGCCCGCTGCCTGCTGACGCCAAGGGCCGGCCGGTATCAGACCATCCTCCCCCAAGCTTTGCGGCACATGCGTCGCGACCTATTAAGCCGACCTGACAGAAGGTAGACATGCTTATTCCGCGTAGCCTCATCCGGGGCCCTCTTGAAGCGAAGAGCCCAGACTTGTGAGAATAAGCTGCGGGCCCGACTTCAGGCCTGCTGCCACCTCGGGTTCCGTCTGTGCCCCTTGCAACCCCCAAATGTCGGCCAGTATTCAAGCCTGTTTGATATTCTCTCTTCTGACGTTTTGCTGCGTCGCGCAAAGCCTTGCACCGTGTTGGCCTCATGACGTCCTTACTGAGAGCGACTTCTCTTTTCGTCCGAACCATTGCATACACCAGTAATCGCTGGTATTCTCTTGTATATTTAAACCTCCTGTGTTCCGTTCCACCTGTTCATCTGAATTCCTCATCCTCATCAGCACTAACACCAACAACACAATCTACCAGCCGATCATTCATTCGTGAGACCCGGAGTCCACCGCCTATTGCTTAACATCTTAATTCGTATTACACACACCAAACAACCTTTCCAACACACACCCCAGTCAAAATGGTCTCCTACCGCATCATCACCCTCCTCGCCCTCGCCGCTACCGGGGCCATCGCTGCTCCTTGTGAGGCAGGCAACGGAAACAACGCCGCCGGAACCGGAGTCGCGGCCGCCTCCAACGCCCAGGCGACAGGAGCTGCCGGCAACGCCCAGGGAGGCGCCGGTGGCAATGCGCAAGGCGGCGCGGGCGGCGCGGGCGGCGCGGGCGGATCCTGCCCTCCCACCACCACGAACGAGGCCCAGGGGCCCAACAACGTGGGCAAGGACGGCGCCCAGTTCGTTACCGGCCAGTGCACCAGCGACGCCAACTGCGCCTCGGGCTGCTGCGTCCTCGGCGGCGGCAACGACCCGACCATCGCCGTCTGCCGCAACGAGCCCGCCCTCAAGCCCACCGAGAGCTGCGGCTTCACCTGCAACTAAGTCCGGCCCTCGACGCTACGGCTCAGTCTTTTGGAGACTGATTACCCCCAGGAGAAGCGTGGCTGGGTCCAACTTTGATCGTTCGGGAAACGGTTTAAGGATAGGTGGCAGGCCGACTCCATCTTGGGGGATATCGGATGCCGATTGGGGGCAAGGTGTTGCCAATTACGATCTTTACCACACATACACTGCATTCAAATAGATCAGCCTATAGAATTAATAACTAGACTGATACAGGCCCACAATATTGGACCATAGCTGTTGCCCTCTTCGTTCAGTGTCTCCAAGTGTGGATATATGTGAGGGATCATATTCAAGATCTCTAAATCATTTAAACTAGGAATACATTGGCCTTGAGTTCAACAGAGAGGTTGAGGATTGCCCCCTGAGCCCTTTTGTCTAGAGAGGGTATTTC
The DNA here is from genome assembly GCA_022225955.2 of Diaporthe eres. NCBI lineage: Eukaryota > Fungi > Ascomycota > Sordariomycetes > Diaporthales > Diaporthaceae > Diaporthe > Diaporthe eres. Next base: position 11,998,650 of record JAKJXM020000001.1, on the reverse strand, counting down.
CCACCTTGTGAAGAGCAAAGAGTCACGGGAATATCAGACATTGTCAGGTGAAAGACGCAACTTGTTTACGTGGATGGAAAATTGAAAATACATGGATCTGAAGAAGAATTGCTGAGTATGACTGGTCTTCGAAACACTATGGTATGCACAGAACGAATGTTTCGTAAGAATATGGGACCTGAAAAGAATTACTAAGTATGCTGACAAGCTAACAACTATCAAACCAGCTAATTCGGGGAGCACTATGACGAGACCAGTTGCCGACATCTACTCAACGACGGCAAAGGCGGAGTAACTTAGCTCATACCGTAAGCATAACTGGAGCCGCCCCTCCGTGTCAATTCAACCGACCGCGTCAGCAAATTGTGGCCAGATACCACGGGCGAAAACAGATTGTCTCTCATGCTAATTGATCACTGTTTCGACCCTCGGAACTTCAAACCACTTAATCATTCATTTCAATTCACCGAGACGCAAGAGAAACACCATCTGTCCACTTGACATCCGCAACAAAGAGACTAATCACACCACCTCAACATGCCAACCGTAAACAACTGGTTCGTCCGGTTCCTCGAAAACCATGTCTACTCCATGCCCGAGCCGCCACCACGCAGGCGTCACAAGCCCATGGAAGTGCTCTGCGTGGGCATGCCTCGCTCCGGGACCGAGTCGCTGCAGCACGCGCTCCTGACGCTGGGATATGACCACACGTATCACGGCTGGGACATCATCTACGAGCAGCCCAACTACGCCCAGCAGTGGGTCAAGCTATGCCGCAAGAAGTGAGTTGTCCCTTGTCGTCTGGCTCTGAGGATCTGCCATGGGCCACCCACCCCCTTGAGTGAGATGTGAGATATGCTGACTTGTAAGCGTCCTGGAAGGTGGTTTGGGCCACTGGATGGCAACAACGATTTTACGGCGGCCGATTTTGACCCCCTTATCGGACACTCGGTCGCTGTCACGGATGCGGCAGCCTCTGTGTTCGCCGCTGAGCTGATTGCGGCATACCCTGATGCGAAGGTAGTCTTGAACTATCGAAGGGACCTGGATGCGTGGCAAGTATTTCCGGACAGATTCTTTTCATGTCTCTACATACAAAAAGATGCTTTCCTCGAAGGACTTGCAGATTGAGGCCTGGTTAAGATTTCACTTGCTGCACTCAGGGTCACCCGCAGAGGTCGAATTGATGTGCTGAAACAGCTCCAGGCACGAGAGCGCGATGGCGACACTAGTTCGCAACAACAGCAACACCCTCCTTCTCTTATTGTCATGTCTGGGCCGCGAGTTCTTCTGGTCTTGGCATGTCTACGTCCGATTCATGTGGCCAGGTCTGTTCCGCGCACTAGATGGCAACCTGGAGACGGGAGTCGCGAGGAATGGGAAGTGGGTGTACCGCGGTAGGTGATCTTGAGAAACAACATTCGCGCTATTTTCAGTTCGATCCCACTGATCAGTCTGCCTCCTCTTTGAACATATACTGGATGTCAGTTGACCCCTTTGTCGCTTTAGAGCACTGTAATATGGTCCGTGGGCTCGTACCTAAAGAACGGCTCTTGGAATGGTCGGTCGAGGACGGATGGGCGCCGCTATGCAAGTTCCTGGGAAAATCTGTGCCTGATGAGCCATTTCCTCACGCCAATGCCGCAGCAGGATGGGCGGGCCGCGAGTCGGAGCTAGCCAAGAGATATGGCCTCGCTGCGGCCCACAATCTTGCGGTTATCTTCGCTGTTATGGGGGCATTGGGAGCTATTTTGTACAGCTATGTCCTTAAGTAGGACAAATCTCGCTAGCCTTGTCTGTGCGGCTGTCACAAGGCTGTCACTGTTTGCTTAGCCGCAAGCTATAGACAATTGTGTTCGAAATTACTGTTATTGGCATTGTGTTTTTTTTTAATGCTAGGTGTTTAAGCGTTTATTACTGTATGAAGGGACTGATGCATACTGCTTAAGAGGCATATGTATACAGATTAAAAACGAGAGACCACTCAAGTCACTTCCATCGACTCTTGCGTCAACCAAGCCCGCTCTGGAGAAAGAAATGCCCTTAATCTGGAGGATAATCCTGCCTCACACTTCCGCTCTAGTCTAGCCTTGTCCTTCACGGCGTTGGTTCGAGACTGTAAATCGCTTTAAGACACTTGTTGTGAACAGGCACGAGCAATGAGTGGGGACACAGTTCCGTCTCTGGCCACGATCAAAATCGACGAGATTGGCCTTGGCTTGGATCATCACACTTTCACAGCGGTGGATCTCATCAACGCACATATCTCTCGAATCCTTGAGGTGAACGAAATTTTCAACGCTGTTCTCGAGATTAACCCGGACGTACTGGACGTGCCAAGGAGTTAAATACAGAGATAGAATTCAGGTTGTATTGTGAAAGTAATCAGCCGTTCTATGATGCTTCCAAATGAGGAGGAAACATTTATTTTCCGGCTCAACTCTTCCCCTGTGGAAAGCCTCTCCCGCTAAAGGATGCGACATCGGGCGGAGACAATACATAGCCCGACCAGGTCTCTAACCGTTTTGTCTCCTTATTCCAAAGCAACCCTAAAGATCGCAGTGGCATCATCAGCCTGCCCAACTTGGCTTGTGATCTATAGATCTACGTTAAATAATGAAAATATCAATACAGTTTGATGCAACTTACTTTAAGCGTCTTGCCCTCGAACGGCTGAGAGTTGTGCTGATGGTTGGCTGGTTCGTTATAGAGCCAGTTATAGTTGGGTTGATCAATACCCTTATCTTCTGTCATGACAGCTGCAGTGGCGTAATTGTCCTTGACACTCATGTAAGGGTTTGAGGCAAGAAGTCGAAGATACAGTGTTGTATTCCCAACGATCTTGTATCCCACAAATCCGGCGGAGCCAACAAGTGGGTTTTTAGAGCTGATTATGTGGCCCCCGCTACCAGTGCTGGAGAGGGACACCTTGTGGGAGGAAATTAGCAAAAATTGTGTTCACACACAAGAGTGTACATCTTATGTAAACGAGGATTCAATGAGGAGAGGTTTCCTTACACTGGAGGGCGGCTCCGCAACATCACCCCAATCGGCGAAACTAGATTGTGCAACAAGATTGTACCCAGTAGCATTCTCAACTTTGAACCATATCTGGTTCTTCTTCGAATCAGCAGCTTGGTGCACTTGATTGTCTGCCATCTTGGTATGATTTACAGTTCGAAAGTTTGTGACTAGGTCCTGGACGGTCCTGGACAAGAATTCATCGTGCTCTTAAATACAATAAGACCCAGGTGATCCATTGATAGTGTCGGTTGGTTTTTAGAAGACAACACTTGTTTCAGACAAGTATTGAACACTTAAACATGACTTGAAAATATTTAGCTAATGATCGTCTGTTGTCTCGCTCCCCACCTGTGCTCTCTGCTTTGACATTCCGACACCCATGTTACACTGGCAAAATAGCTCAACATTTGAAGTTGGTATGCCAATGAGAGTGCTCCAGATATCACTTTAGATTGACTACGTACAGGAAGTGGCTTTCAAGCAAGTCAGCTCTTGAGCTGGTACAGCCGTCGAAGGCACCAGGCTGGAATTGATGAGCGATGTCAAACTTGTATCACACCACTACTGTCGCACCGCACTTGAGTCGGTCTGGCATTACAAATATAAAGTAATAGCTAACCCAGCAGTGATCGGCAAGATGAAGACCTAGCTTTGCAGCAGTGGCAGAGGAACGTACACCCTCAGGAATGTACAGCCTCAGCTCGGTTGACAAGGCAGCAAGGCTGGGGCGCGAACCCCTGCACATTGCCGAGAGGGGCCTCTTTGACAGCAAGGGCACTGCATATCTCTTGTGGGCTGGTGGGGATTGACAATGGACAATCTTGGTTGTGGCCAACGCAAGTGTACCATAGTGGTAGGGATCTCTCCCTTGTGGAACATAGTTTGCGTAATGCACTGGAACTGAGCGATCTAGACGGCGCGGGCTGGTCTGCATTAAGGCGATTCGATGTTGACGGGCAAGTCACGATGGTTCGCCTTCCAACCATGCCATCCCTCCCTTCTTACAGAAGACCCAGGGAGATATAGAACTTACCACTGCAGGCCAACAAAATGCAGACCAACGGAATGGAAGTCAACAAAGTTCAGTACGATGTGGAGTGAAACAGCAATCACGCAGGATGGCTTAGCAGGATTGGCCCTGAACTATCTCAGTGATGTAGCCAAGTAAGGAGGCCGAGCCAGAGGAAGACAGAATGCTGCCCAAAGCCAAAACGTTATACGAGTGGCGCCTGCAGGCGGTCAGGGACAGTATTGCTTGAGTGCTCTAGTACAGGTACTGCCGAGGGTAAAGGCTGATGTGTTGGCTTCGCTCGGCAGCCGCACACACTGGCATGCGTGGATCTGTACAATTACTCTAGCAAAAGGAGGGGTACCGGCAATGTTCTTCGTACAAGAACAACAGGAAACAATTTCAAAGGCTCTGGAGCTTGTACAAGTGTTGGTCACGATCATACATTTCATCTGAGCAAACTGTCATTGAGCAATATGAACGTTTCCGTTGAGATTTTGGTCCCAACCTTCCAAGTTTCAACTTGCCGCGGCCAAAACGGGGCCTCGGGGGTGAGGCTTGATACTCTTGATGACAAGAACCCTCAATTTTCACGACGAGTCCCGTGCTTTCACCCTCATATCAATCCTGACAGCCGCCTGACACGCATTGCGCACAATTCAAGGGATATATTCCTTTGATCTATCACGTGGTCCGTCAGGGAATAAGACAAATATGGACGGATGAGTCGTAGCCCACCGGAATTTGAGATACTCTACTATATTTTGATGTCATGAAGCTCTTGTTAGTGCAACATGTGTGCTAGTAGAGTGTTGATCGCGTGGACTATTGTCAAAGGCGCATTTCATGCTGAGGTATAGTTTCACTCCCGCTTCGTATTGCAGAAACTCCAACTGCCACCGTCGGATTTGAGCTGTCACTGAAAGCTAAAGACTTGCTCAGAAGTCTGTGGGAATATATTGAGCACTCTTCATGGAGTCGGCATTATTACGGGGATTATGTCTCATTCACGCTGGTTACAAACCAGCACCGCCAGGTGGCCTAGGGATATGTGACATGCGCACGTCTCTGCTGTTGAAGAGGCATCGTGAATTAGGCCACCAGGCTGTACATATGTAATCGTAGTTGAGGGTGCTGCAGGACAGGCTGCAAATCCTGCCATTGAGATTGAGCACCGCCTCTAGGGTGTCTCTACGATGGTCCAAGGTTGGGACAAGCATCACCAGACCAAAAAGAGCTGAGCTTAACAATGATGAAGGAGAACGGTTGTGTTCAGTCATCGACAAACACATAGTAAATAGGACCTTCGGTCAAGGCAGTCAGGCAAGGAGGCCCGTTAAAATGGGAGTCAGGGGCGTGGTGTAGTTTATAGGATCCACTAGGCTAGACAGGGTGCTGTCCGTTCGAGCTCACTCCCCGAGGGTTCAAGGTCACGGGATCTGTAGAATGGGTATGTCCATCGGCTATAGAGTCACCTGAACTGGAACTGACATTCGTTATGTGGAGCCTAGAAGCTTTAAAGGGGTCATATCCCTGGTTCTTGCCAACTGGCGATTGCTGCGACTTGGGAAATTGCTGCTCGACCTCGTCTACATCAGCACGAGCAATGCTTTGTAGGTGTAAAGGAGAGACTGTAGGCATGAGGCTGTTGACTGGGAGGTACAGATAGCCAATGGTGGAGCTGCTTAGCTGGTGGGCAGTGTGCGGTTCCCATGGACTGGGGTTGAAAGGCATTCACATGTCGATACTCAGATGTGTTGCCACTTTGCAACTACCACCCCCACGCCGTCCATGTTTCCGAGCACGCCTCCTACCAAGACCACGCCGAACACACGCAGGACAACACATCGTGTGGCATTCGGCAGCGGGCAAAGCCATGCGCGCTTGAATAGCGGCCGGCGGGATTCATCGGCGGCAGCCGCCACATCTCACGGAACCAGACGGCATTGGACGTTCGGGCATGCAAAGTTTCGGGGGCGGGCGAATCAGGAAAATGGAAGACGACGACTTGGCGTGTCTCTCTCTCGAAGCGAGACACGGGGTGCAGCTCGAAGGATGCTGCTGCTGCAGCTTTGACGCACCATCTTGTGTTACCCGAAAGGAGACTTTCTGATGCAGTCACCGCATGCGCTGGCGCATTGTTGAAGCCCAGTGTGCATCGAGGGAAACGTTGAGGCCGTCTTGTCTGGTGCAAAGTTGACCGACTGAACGAAAGGTTGAGGTCATGTATGAAACCTCGTGACTTGCCAAGAGGGGTTCGTCCAATGGGCGGGAGCTCGGGCTGCATTGTGCCTGCCAAGTCATTCACCAGATGCAAGCTCTGGGGCACCGCAGCCCTGTTGAGCAACAAACACGTCCCCCCCGGGACAGACAGAGAGGACACGACCACCAACGACGGCGGGTCGATCGCCGCCCCATGAGTCGTAAAGCCATCGGCAGGGCGAGCCACCGATCGCGGAAACACTGGGACCAGCAGCTCCAGGCGCACTGCGATTCGCGAGGGGGGGCACATCCTGTGCTGCCCACATCGCTAGCCTGGGGAAATGATGATGCGCCGCTATCCCACGGGGGCATCGTGGGGTACTGGATGGCTTGTACTACGGTGCCTAGGCATGTACCTGGCCAAGTCAAGCAAGCTCCACACGAGGCACCACAAGACCACAGGAATGCCAACCAACCTGGCCAACTTGAGGGGCTCCTCGGCGAAAGCCCACTACCGTAATAATCTGCGTCGCTGGGCTTGCTTTGAGGAGTGAGGCGAGCAGGAGGGAGTACCCCGGACGCACCAGTCTCGTCGACGCAGCATGAGGTGTGAAACCTGTTTGACAAACAACACCCAGACAGACGGACAGCATGCAGTGAGAATCCCCCTTCCTTCACTGGTTCGGTAATGGCGGGTCACACGTACCTGGGTATTCTAAGTTGTCAGGAGCTGTCACGCTGGACGATCTCTCATCGGCGGTGAGGCACGACCATACTTGCGAGATGCACGAAGATTACTGCGTACAGCATTATCCTCACAAGGCGTGGTTGATCGTCGTTTCGACTTCGACTCCCGCCAGCCGGCGTGTCTCCTCGGAGATGGATCCATGATGGCAGGAATGCAAGCCAAGGACGACAAATTATCCGAAAAGACGTTCCATCATGCAAGCGTCCTTCTAGAAGCACCAAATCACACCCTCGGCTCGAGTAGCACCGGACGACACCAATCATGCTAGCATGGAGCAGGCCTTATTACACCACAGTAGCCTATCCCACACTTTCTGTGCCTATCCCACACCTTTTGTGCTGCACTGGCTGCAATATGCAGTGCTCGCACACACGCGTAGCTTAGGCCATGCTCGGAAAACCCAGCCTCGTCCAAGTGGTGAGGTTGTTGTTGGAGCTCGTGCAGCACAGGCGCCATCGTTGCCGTCTGTTCCGTGCGCGCCCCTCCACACCAGAGCAGAAGTTGCAAGCGCGTCAGATTCCTTCAAGCCCTGAAGGGCAACCACACACGTGTACGCTATCACTCAGCGTACACGTATGCACCTCATAGGCTCGCCCTCGGCTGCTCCACAACATGACCCTTTCGGTGCCGAATTGGGGGGGGGCAAGGGGAGTGGGCGGAATTCAGATGAGCAACTCACACAAGCGCACGAGCTCCCCTGGACCCTGGTGGTCCCAGGATGGGGACGCCTCTGCTGCCCTCGATCCCCCGGTCCGAGCTTCCCACACCAGACCAAGGACTGCCCGAGAGTGTGGTAATTACAATGCTTCATCAATCAGCAACAGGCAGGAAAAAGCCTTTTGTGGGGTGGGCTGGACCCGTCGGGCCTGCGGCTGCGGCTGTTGCAAAATCGCTCAGTGACACAGAGGGTATGGGTAATGGGTCACGGAGTACTCCCTCGTACCCTCGTTCAAGGTACCCGTACCCGGTACCGCGTATCCGTATGTGTGCACTTGCACAATCTCATCTCGGTCTTCGGTGACCGCGTCCACGGCGTTTCTCTGGACCATCCGTCCCACGAGAGACGTACCTCGACGCTCAAATATTTATTTGGCCTGCTTTTCCGCCTCCATCTGCCTCTCCATCTCTGTCCTGTTCTATCTACTCTTGGCGCTTCATTATATCTCAGTGATCTTCCAAATCCAGTAAATCACCAGCTTCGCTATCCAACCAACCTATCTCCTCCTCCATCCCACACAAACCTCACAATGGCCGGTTCTGCTCCCGCTGCTGCCAAGGACATCAAGTCCGTGCTTGACAACAAGCCCCTCAAGTTCAAGTTCAAGACCGGAGGCGCTTCGTACATCGCCCAAGTCCACACTGATCGCTCATCATAGTAAGTGATCCAGCACTAGTTAAATATGGCGCTCTCCCTCGGGTTCGCAACAATGCAGGCCAAGAGATGTCGCCAAGCCTTCCCCCAGAAAACAAATGCTGACAAGCACACCTAGCGAGCGCGTCAAGTCAACTCGGACGAGCTCCGCCGATTCCATCAGCTCGGCCTCGACAACTGGGTCCAAGTAGATCCGGCTCTGCTAGCATGAGTCGAGCGTGGGGTTTTGTGGTCGCAACGGGAAAATGCGGCTCAATCCCAGCCCCCAGTATCATCCCACGCCTCACCCCCAAATCCCGCAGCGCGTAACCCACCACGACCAGAACCAATCCTGAAAAAAAAAAAAAATCACCGAGAAAAATGCCTGGACGCATATGCGCACACATACACACACAACACCACCTGCATAGACGCCATTCTCGGGCCTGCATCGGCACTTTTCGGTCTGCATTGACCACTACTGGGGCGGGAGTCCGGTAGCGCATAGCCTTCGTCGCCGGATAACAATGCTTTTGGTCGCATCTCTCCAAGCGCAACGGCGGGGTCGCCGAATTCTTTCTTGCGGTCGCGGCTTTGCGTCGCATCGTCTTTTCTCCCTGGTGCGATGGTCCGGGCAAGGGGACCCCCTGCTTACCCATTCTCGCTCTTTTTCCTGCTTTTTGTGGGGGCCCAGATTGATGAAATGGCTTGGGATGGAAATGGGTATTGCGGCTGCGGGAATATCACGGGATTGTGGACGGGGGAGCACTGGGGACAAAGTTTGTTTTTTTCAACCACAGCGATAGCGAATTTGAATTTTGATACCTCTTTGACAATGCATTGATGCCCAGGTGATTACTACTACATTATTCTGTCAAGTTTTTCCCCGTCCTTCTTTTGGGTTGTCTTGTCGATGCTAGCTAATCGTCGGATCCGACTTCCTGAACCAGGCACGGGGAGCCGTAGGGTAGCGTAGCGTTATGATGCACTCCCCCGTATCAACCCACACCGCAGCCCGCTTTGAACCGTCCGACTGCTGCACCAGCCCTGTTGATCGCGATTATCACTCTCGGGCATCAGCCCTAGCCAGCATACCTCAAAGTTGGGACCAGCCGGTCAATCAGCCTTATTATTCAGACATATCGACACCGACATTCCCTCTTTGCTTCGCTCTCGTGCTCGGGTCCAGTTGGCCCCGCCGGCAGGGCCGGGAACCAAAGGGGGCGGGTGGCGTGCGTCGCCAGGCAGCCAGCAACACACAAAAACTGCCCGCGCACGGAGACCCGGAGTTGCGGTATGTATCGAAACGGAAAGCCGGCGGCTCTCGCTTTGCTCGATGCAACGATGGGCCGACGTCAGCTTTGGCTTGCTACCCTTCTACTTGTGCACTGATAAGTAGTCGGGCCTATGCAGCCTACGGCTAGCGGGCTGTGAAAAGCTTAATTGATGCCTACTTTTATGGTGGCATCCTGCTGTCTTGTCGACACCACTCTTCGGGATTTTACTGCATACTCTCGTATACTCGTATACTCTTCCCCAGTGCACGTGGTGCTTTGTTCTTTTCGCGGAGTATATCTCAGATATTGAAAAACACCTTATCGTCACGGCCGGCGCCGCCGCCGCCTTATGTGTCCGCCTCGCTCCCACTCCCCGACGGGTTTTAATTTGAATAGACCACACAACACGCTCCCGGAGAAAGGTTCACGCCTGACCGCCTGGTCAGGCACATCTCCCCTGAGCCCAGGCATCCAAATACGTGCCTGCCAGGGAAGGATTAGAAACCACGGGTAAGGTGCAATGATTTCTTGTAAGTAGAGTCACTGTGGATGACTAGAGCCCAACGGCTCCTTTCTGCCCCCCTGTTGCATTTCACTTGGTTGCGTGTTGTAGGAGAGCATGCATGTTGTGGCTCAAGCCCAGCGGACTATCAATTCCATACCTTTGACTTGAAATTGGTTGGGTTCTGCACGTGACGTAGTGGAATAGTCGCGCGTCTAAAAACAAGGCGTCTCGCATGTGCTGCGGCGTTGTCCGACTCCTTCCTGTGAAAATAATTGCGCGACTCTCGAAGTAGTCGCTTGAAGAGCCAACCGGCACAAGCACATTCAACACAGCATTGATGGCTACCAATCTACTCGGTGCTACAGGGCGCCGCTACATCTTCAAAGAATTGATCCAAGAGAGGCCGCACCTTGGCCGCGTGTGGTTGGCAACGTCCGCCCCTCCTTATCAATCTTGCATCATGTGAGCGTTGAGCTAATCATGGGGCCTTAGATGCGGGCATGACAAGTTCGTCTTGAAAGATATTCCCAAAGAAATATACTCGAGCTTCAATGAGGACATACGACCCAGACTTCGCGAACATGAAAACCTACGCTTACCCTCAGATACCATCCCCGGCAAATGCATCTTTGTGTACAAATATCTCACGGACGACTTCCTGAGCCTGGTTGAGCAACAAGTGCCGAAGGCGGATAGAAAGAAAGTCCTCAAGGCTTGCCTTCAAGGTATCGCGGAGTTGCATGACCGAGATATTGTGCATCTAGGTAACATGAAGCATGATGTCTAAGCCCACGATGCGTTAGTCATATTACTAATCATCCATTTTCAGACATCAAGCCTGACAATATCATGGTCAACATTCGGCCGGACTCTGTCATTGACCAAGTTCAGATCATTGACATCGAGAATGCCGCATACCTTCCTAAAGGCCGGTGCATCAAAGGAATGCTGCCCGGAAACGACAATTGGCGCAGCCCAGAGGGGCATTTCAAGGGCGAAGTCAACAGACCCTCTGACATCTATTCATTTGGGGCCGTAGTAAGTGGATCGCGGGTGAATTGCGGCGAACGACACCTCCTCTCTAACAAGCTCACACCACGTTAGTGCATCTATGCTATGCTTGGCCGTGTCATCTTCGGGCCAGACGATGATTTCCGCAAACACGAGTCGCAAGGCGCCCTGCCTGCGCTCATCCGCCTGCAGCGTCAAGTCTCGTACTTTGGAGATGAGGATGGTCTGAACGGGCTCATGAAGCACGTCGGAGATGAGGAGGTCAACTGCCAGATCTTGGGGATGCTCTGGGACGAGCGGACCGAGGAGCATATTCCATATAAACCATTCTCGACATGGCCGGACGTCGAAGATGTCTCTTTCAGAGACCTCGTCCAGCGCATGTTGAATCTGGACCCTGCGAAGCGGATTACGGCTCGTCAGGCATTAGGTCATCCTTGGTTCGCAGAATCTTGACCTCTAGTCTTTCCCTTTTCCAGATTTCTATCTCTTCAATTTCCCCTGCTATTTTCCTGTCCCGCAATTTTCTTCCAATTTCCGTCTCCAGAAAAAGAAGAGCCTTATACTCCTCTCAATCGCCCGTTTGCTGTGATAATTCTTGGACTGTGACTTATTGTTGCGAGTGCTCTTCCACATACCTAGGTACCTTGTTGAGCATGACGTCAGCCGCCCACCCCATCAAGTTGCACCAAAGGAAGATTGTCAAAATGCTCAAGAAAGCCTCATCTTCATGGCTCGAGTCTGTCTGAGTCTTGGAGCTCGGGCGGAGCGAGGCGCTTCCCGTGTAGAATGTGATGTGTGTTGAATGTCATGGCTTGGGACGCTCACACTGGCAAATACCCTGTGAGGTTCTGCGGCGTAGCAGCCGGAGACCAGTCCACCCGCGTCATGGTTTTGACCCGTCATCCAGCCTGCTGGCCACCGAGTGGGCAGATGCGACCAGTCGCCATCACTTCAAGGTTTACTGTCACTACAAGGCTAGCCGACTGGTCACATCATAATCCGCCTGCTTGGTGGCGTAGCAAGCTGGATGAAGGGTCTCAGGATGAAGCCTGTCCGTGACTAGCCAAGTTTGTCCATTCCTTGGGCAGCAGACTGGTCACGACCAACTCTAGCAGCTGCCGGGAGAGCCCATGCCAGTCTGCCGGTATATTTGTAGGCGCATGATGACCAGTCAGTGGCCCCTAGACAACGATTTCCTCGTCAACCTGGCCCACGTTGCCTCCCTCTATCATCACAGGCGTCCCCCAGTAGGCAGATGGCAAGGCAGCAGGACGCATCTGTTACAGTTATGTGAGATTTTTGAAATCACACAACAGGGGAGGGAAAGTACATTCAGCTAGGCGACAAGTAACCTCACGGCCTCGTCGATGAGCAGCTGCGCCGCGGCAGGCGTGGCCGAACACTGAACCGGAACCCCTGACCACATCACCAGCATTACATTTAAAAAGATGTAGCTCTTGTTCTTATGCTTATTTGTCTTTCACGGGCTTTTACTATGGTGGGTCCCGACAGAGCCGATAATCGCCGAGAGGGCAAAGCCAGACAAGGCGAGAGGCCGCTGGGGGGAGATAGTAGCACTATTCGTTGTAGCTGTTGTGAGCTTATCAATATGGGAAACGAGTGTTTCGTGCACTCAAGACTTGCTAAGAAACAAATCCTCAACTGCTAAGCGACAGGACGAGCTATTTATATTCGAATCGCTGAGGGCAACTCCATCGCTATTACTTGTGGAAAAGCAGGACTGAATAGGATTGATCCACTCTTCTACTTTCCCCCCTGAGCTGGGTATCTAATACTTCAGTTCCTAGTGGGCAGGCTCCGTCGGCAAATTACGTTGTTCACGCCGTAGTTGTATGTCTGTGTGTGTGTGTGTGTGTGCTGTGCTCATGATAGCAGCAGTGTCTGAGCAGGCCACTCTTCACAAGAGCCGGCGGCCCGATTACAATAGACTCCAATGACGATGGGCCTACGGGAACTGCAAGAGTCTTTGCATTTCCCCCGCAATCCCCGCGTCCTCAGCTTGTCCCGAGAGGTTGGCATTGTCCGGAGCTCTGAAGGTCTGGATTGTGCAGACCAGCCACTAAACCCCCTAGGTATCCGCACCGCTCTCCGACGTATGCCGGTAGCCAGACCCATGACCTGAACCCATCAGTGCGGATTTAGACTTAGTTTTGGCCTGCTTTCTCCGTTATTCCGACCTGACGATCATTTCATCAAACCACGCATCGAATCGATATTCGTCGCTGTCCTTCTCGGTCCCGACAGAACATTTTGAATTCCGAAGCACTGGAGAACTTGTAGATAGCCTGTGTATGATCTGTTTCTGCTCGTCTGATTCTTGGGGTTGGTTTGGTCTATTCCCGTATTTTTGCGCCATCAAGAAATATTGTTGTTTGTGAGTGTTTCGTATGGCTCGTGGTTATGTATCAGGAGATATCTCGCCAAGCCTCTATTGTAACTTCGAAGTCGAACGCGTGAATCGAGCCTAGACATACCACTGACAGAAATGCGTCAAAGATACAAAGAGACATCTCCAAAATTTCCGGTACTCCTACGTTCACTACGAGATAAACCGTGGCGCAATCGGCTGACGCCTTCGGTCTCCGACTTTTTACAAGCAAATTCACGCCAAGCTCAGTGCAACCCTGATGAGTCAAGGACGAAAGACGCGAAGTAGCGAGCTCATAGCTGCCGGAGCCAGGGCAGCCTGGACTCATCTTGGCGACATGTGGAGCTGAGTTGCGGGCAAATGGTCAGCCCAATTCATCTTGGTAATCAACGTGTTAAAATCCGGGCGTGGAAATCATAATGCTCGTGTGTTCTCATCAAGCCAGCAGTGCCATGAATGAACAACGGTTACGCAGAATGTCTCACTTCTGTACTGCAAATAGAGTTTGACTTGACTGCACGTACATGAATTGACGGCATCGTTGTGAAAGGTTGGATGTGTGACTTTCGAAACTAATCACTTTTTTTCGGTTCAGATCTGGCGAATGCAGGAGTTCAGATGCTATAACCACGCTTGTTTCATAGTTAGGGCTTAATAGGCTTCCCGTGTCACAGCCTGCACCCAGTCCGCAGCGGACTGGGCCTCTGAAGCACCTGACCAGAGGGTAGGGTCCCGCTGTGTAAGCCGCTGGCTTGACGCACTTGCCATACTGTAGTGTAGCTCTTCAGGTTGCTTGCTCAACGTCCACCTGTCTGCTACCGTGACATATGGCGCTAGACCTATTCCCCAAACAAAATTTAGACGGGGAATCTCGCGTTCTTTGATTTGTTTGACGTCTTCCAGCGGCTCCATGCGTGACAACATCCTCCCAAGTAAGGGAATGAGATATGATGGCGCGAAGGTGATCAGTCAGGACGGCGGGATCGGCCAAAAGGCTTCTCACACTCGTTCGATCTTCAAGTTCCGCGTTGATTCATAGTCTGAATTTCGGCTTGGTGGGATTTCTCTGCCGGTATTTGTATCACTGCCCATGATCTTGATGACACCCGCCTCTCAATACTGCTGGGAGCCTCATCGTGTCCTTCGGTGTGGAGCTCGGCGCTGGACTCTCCGAGAGGATATTTGATGCCCCTCTCTATGTAGCAAAAAAAGTATTATCGCCATGCCAATAAATCTTGGTAATAAGTACGCAGGCCATCCCCACGACGAGCCATGTGTGGCACACAAAAAAATTACGAGAGTCTTTGAAATCCAAGGGTCGAGTAAGAGGAAGCTCGGCGCCGACTACTTAAGGCCGACATCGCGCGCATGTAGCTATATCCGTTTGTGGAGATTTTGTGGACCCGGATTTTTCGGTAAAGAGACAGGCGGAAAAGGTCACAATGTTTGACTCGTGGTAAGCTGGTGCCATGTTAGACAAGTTCCGACAACACGAGATTAATGTGACGCCATCGTGGGCGGCACACCTTGTAGTCGATCCTCCGTGGGATCCGTTTGAAGGCGGACAAGATAAAAGGAGTTTGCTGTTGTTATTTGGAACTCGTTCATAAAAAGGGTGGATATTTATCTAGTAACAGTTCCAGAATTTGACAAGAGTTCCTGATATCCTTTCAGCTTTTAGATCTGTCTTGTCAGTCATCATGTTTGCCTCATTTTCACACCACTTTTTGTGGCTAATATGCCTGTGTGGTGCCGTGACAGCGGTTCCATTGCACAACAATTTGCACAATGTCACTGTCAATATCAAGAATGGATCTGTCATAGGCACATATAATCCCGCTTATCATCAAGATCTTTTCCTTGGACTACCTTATGCAACACCGCCTCTGGGTCAGCTTCGCTTTACCCGACCACAACCACTAAACCAAACCTGGTCAGAGCCATGGATTGCCCAGCGATACAGCCCCTTCTGCTTCGGCGTCAGTGTTGGACTCACTGGGTTCGACCAAAAGACAATAACCTACGATGAGTCGGAAGACTGTCTAACCATCAATGTTGTTCGTCCTTCCAAGATCCCTTCTAATGGATCAGGACTGCCCGTTCTAGCGTGGATCCATGGCGGCGGCTTTCAGGAGGGTGGCTCTGGCGATGCGCGCTACAATATGTCTAACCTCGTACGAACATCAATGGAGATATCAAAGCCGATGATTGGTGTCAGCTTCAACTACAGACTGAGCACTTTCGGATTTGCCGCAGGACAACAGTTGAGAGACGCAGGAATGACCAACATCGGCCTACACGACCAGCGGATGGCGCTCCGATGGACACAAGAGAATATTGAGTTCTTTGGAGGTGATCCTCGACGCGTTACCATCCAGGGCGAATCTGCTGGTGCTCTATCCATTGGCTTCCATTTGCTTGCCAATGGTGGAGAGCCCGATGGGCTTTTCAGTAGTGCTATTGCAGAGAGCGGAGGCCCATTCTTGGCAAAACCAGCAGACGACGAGACGGCGCAAGATTCACAGTTCACCAAATTGCTCGAGTACACAGGATGCTCGAATTCTTCCAGCGCTATCTCCTGCCTACGGGATGTTCCTGCGGACGCCCTGAAGGCTGCGTCCGCAAACCTTTCCTGGTACCCTATCATTGATAACGATTTGTGGACTGATTTGCCATCTGACGCACTTGGAAAGGGGGCATTTGCCAAAGTTCCGCTCCTGACTGGCACAAACACGAATGAAGGCACCCCTTTTGTGCCCCTATTCTCGAGTATTGGTGCGGACAGTCCCGCGGACTTTGCAGCGGCAACCAAAATATTCCACACGCCATTCCCAGTCTCAAACGGAACGATCGATCAGCTAAATCAGCTCTACGATGCTGCCGTAGCGAATAGTCCTGATACGGGCCTCGGCACGGTTCTATCTTACCCTGCTCCTCCCTACGGATCTGAATATGGCAAAATCTCCTTGCTACTCGGAGATCTCCTGTTCATCGCAGGCAGGCGCATAACTGCCGAGTCTTGGGCAGCGCATAATGCAACCGTCTACAGCTACCGCTTCGACACTGTGCCAGCTGATCTGGATCCACTCACGCTTGGTGCGGCACACTTTCAAGAGGTGGCCTTTGTCTTCGGGGACACAGAAGGCCTGGGATATGAATCAAATCCGTTCGCTGTGTCCTCGTTGGATCTCAGAAACAAATACATCAACATGAGCAAGTTAATGGGGCGCATGTGGGTCAACTTTGTCAACGACGGAAACCCGAATTATGGAGGTAAGTCCATACGTTCATGTTGAAATAGTAGCGACCCTATTACTAACATCCATACTGATTCAAAAAACGCTAACGTCCCCTCACCTGATTTAGCGCATACCCAATTTAGCGCACCCTATACCTATATACATGCATAAATGCATCCCTATCTACCCCTAATAAAAATATAAATATCTTTATAAATAATTTTTCTTTAATTATTAAACTTTATATTATTATTAATTTAATTATTATAAAGCTATATATAAAAATTAAGATATAAAAAGCCTATTAAAATAGCACTGAGGCTAATTATATAAGGGCAGCTTGGCAAGGGAGGCTGACTAAGCTAGCCTATATGCCTAAAAGGGACTGCTATATAGTAGCCCCTTACGTTTTATAATTTAGAGATAATAATAATAAATATAGACCTAATTAAATTAATATATATATATATATAAATATTATATAGTAAAGCTTATTTAATATTAATTAGTAATTGCTTAATATAATTATAGATTAATAAGAGTAATAAGATAAATATTAATATAATTATAATTATAGCTACTAAATGCTTATAGAATATAGAGGTAATTAGAATTATATACTTATGCTAAGAGCTTAGGAACTACCTTAATTCCTTAGTTTATTAAGAAGAGAAAAAGTTAACTTAGAAGATAAGATCTTTCTATTATATAAATTAAGATTATTATATTAAATGCCCGCGGAATATATTTATAATTAAGATATTATATAATTAGGAAGAAGGAATATATATTATTATATAATAATAAAGATATTATATAATAAGATAATAAAATTATATATAATATTTGCCTTAAATATATTAAAATTAACTACCCTAGGTATAATAATAAATCTAAGTAATTAAGTGATAACTTAGGTAATATATAAAGAGATAAGCTTTAGGAATATAATCTTATTAAATATATAGTAAAATATAATAGATTTATGCTTTTAGAATTAAGATATTAATTTAAAAAACTTATTATCTAAGATTTAAATTAATATATACTTTATATAAATCCTTATAGATATTATTAATCTAAATTTAAATTAAGATAATATATTAAACTCCCTTATTTATAACTTTAAGGGATAGATAATATATTAATTTAACTAAATAAATTATATATTTAAGTAAGCATTTTTAAATATAATTAAGTAAAAGGGAATTTCTTATATAAAAGGTTTTATTATATCCTAGATTATATAAGTTATTAATGCTAAAAAAGTAATAAAGAATAAACTACCTTAAGTATAAATATCTTTTATATAATAATTAACTAAGTCTTAATTATCTCTAAGGATATTATTACCTAAAGCATTATAAAATATATAAGTACTTATTACTAAAATATAAGCTATATAATAAATACCTCTAGAGATAAGATATATATAAAAGGTAGGCAATTTTTTATAATAATATAATATAATATTTAAAGCATATTTAATTTATATAAATAATATATTATATAATTTATCTCTAACCTAAATTATTTATAATAAATTAATAAAGCCTTAATAAATATTTATCTTTTAAAAAGGTTGGAGAAAAGATAGGAATTATATTAATAAGCTATATAATTTATTATATAATAAGGTATAAATCTTTATTAATTATTATAGATAACTATAAATTATAAAAGATTAATATTATATTATCTTTTTAGATATTTTATTTAATTATATAAAGGATTTTTATATATATTATATTAAATTAAATAAAAGGTAAGATGAAATATATAACTTAATAGATATATATTTTAATATAATAATAAATTATAATTAATATTAGGTAGATTAGATAACTTTATTTTTTATATAAGTGAGGAAAGAGAACCTAGATAAGATTTTGCTAGAAATCTTAGAGATTTTTTTAGATAAGCTTTAATTTATATAATAAGCCTTTAGAGAGGAATATTAGGGTAAGATTACGCTATATATAATAATAATTAGAGCTTATTATGTAATATTAAAGTTAAAATTAATAATAATTAATTAAAGGCTTATATATAAAGCTTTTTTTATTAATTTATATATAATATTATAAATTGCTATAAAAAGAAACTTAATTTAGTAATTTATATTATATAAAGAATCTAGAATTAATTTTATTAATAGGTAATATAACTTAAACTTTAAGAATTATTAAAGGATATTATATAATTATTAATTTATATTATTAATTTTTTTTTATTTAAGATTAGCTTAAGGCTAATTCTTAAAGTAATCCTTTAAATTATATTATATAATAACTTAATTAAAAAAATGCTTTATATATAAGAAGAAAAGGTATTAATTAATTAATTATATAGATAAGGAAAGGATAGATATATAAAAATAATATCTTTAAATATATAAAAACTTTAATTAAGAATTTATTCTTAAAGAAGGGAGCTTTATTATTTATCTTATTAAGTATAAAGGAAAGAGCTTATTATAAAAGGTAGAAGATTTAATCTTTAATTTATAGTATATAGATGATAAAGAGATTTTATAATAGAATTTAATGGATTTTACCTTTAATTATTATATAATAAGGGAAGATATTTATATAGCCCTTAAGATAATAAAAGTAGATTAATTTATATTATATAATTTATATAATATGAAATATTAAGGTGAGCTTTGAGATATTAAAGTTATTAAATTTTTAATAGTGGGAATATTTTAAGTATTAGCTTATATATAAGAGAATCTTAATATAAAGATTAAGTAAGGTATAGATATAGTAAAGGTTAGGTTTAGGAATAGTGATATTATTTTAATAATTAATATAATTAATATTATTAATTAATTAAAGAATGTTATATATTATATCTTAAATATATTAACTTTATTTTTATTTTTATTATATAATATAGATAGATTAAGAGTATATTTTAATAACCTTTTAGATATTATTATATAAGGAAATATAATAATCTTAGTAGTAAGAAAATAGGGATATTTATTCTTTAATATAAGCTATATAAAGGTTAAAGTATTCTTAATAAAATTATAGTTAAGGAGGCTTTATAAATACTTTGGATATCCTTATATAGATAGATTATATAAGCTTCTTAGGAATATAGGGTATGATGATATTAAGGAGGTAATCTTTGAGAAGATTTAGAAATTTTATTATTTTTATTAAATATATAATTTATTATTTAGGAGGTTTAAATTTTTAATTAAGAATAATAATTATTTTAATTATAAAGTAATAATTAATATTATATAATTAAGTAAAAAGAATGCTCTTTATATAATTAATTTAGATATAAGCTTTTAAGTAATTACTTTCTTAAACTTATTATTAATATAAGATATTTAAAATGCCCTATATAAGTATTAGATTTATATATATATTAATTTATTAAATTATATTATATATAATTTAGGGATTAACTTTATTTTTAAAGAATTTAAGAATAATATAAAGATTATAAAAATTATATATAAGGAAATATTTATAAAGGTATATTAAGTTATAAAGAAAGTAGAATGATTATATAAATTTTTAAGGAGAGTATTTAATATTTTAAAGATTAAATTTAGCTATTATATAAATAATAAAATAATTTTTTAAATAACTATAAAAGCTTTAAATAATATAATAAGCTTAAATAATATTATATTAATGCTCTTAGTCTTTAAAGTATACCTATAAGTCTTATATGATTTACCTTCTTTATTAAATATTATATAATAAGCATTAATAATATAAAAGGCTATAAAAATACTATATATAATTTAAATAAAGATAGATATTAATTATATAATTAATATTAGAAATAACCTAAATCTTAACTCTACCCTCTTTTTATTATTTTAAAGCAAAGCCTTAATATAAAGGGAGAATAAAGGATAAAGAGGATTATATAAGGTAAATAATATTAAGAGATATATTATTATAATAAGTATAATTAATAATCTAATCTTACTTTATATAATATATATTAAGTTATATTATTATATAAAGAAAGCCCCCTTATAAAATAAATTAGATATTATTAAGCTAATTATATAAAAGTAGCCTTAGCTTAAGAAAAGAGGATAATTAAGGAAGGTTATTATATAAATTACTTAGCTAAGAAGGTAAGGATATTTTTATAAGATAGTTATATAATTAGTATTTATTATATATTTATAACTTTTATATATCTTTATAATATAAAAAGAAAAGGATTTATATAAATTAATAATTAAGCTTTATTAAGATAATATTATTATTATTTTTAGAAGGCTATTTAAAGAATTAGATATATTAAAAATAAATACTTTAATTAATAAGGATATTTTTTAATTTATTTAATATAATTTAGATTTATATAAAAGGCTATAAATCTTTAAGATAAAGATAATATAAGAGGTAAAGAATAAATTAACTAAGTTAATAAAAAAATCTAGGTTTATTATATAAAAATATAGGGATTTAAAGAAAGAAGCTATTTTAATTTAAGCCTTAATAATTTAAAGGATAAGCTAAAGATTAATTTTAATATTAGGATTAATTCTTATATTATATTTTATTTATTAAGGGGAATTAAGAGATATTACTTAAGCTTATATTTAATTATATAATCCTTTTATTTATATAATCTTAATAGAGTTATTAATAAAATTATATAATAAATATTTATTAAGGATAATCTTATTAATTTAGAAATTATTATATAAGCTTATAAAGTTAAGCTTATATTAATATAAGATATATTATATATATTATATAAAGACTTTAAGAATAAAGGTTTTTATATATAACCTATATTTATTATTTATAATAAATAAGTTATATAACTTTAGGATTATAAGAATATAGATAAATAATATTTTTAGGTTTATAATAAGTTAATTTTTTTAAAGAGAAGAGGAAGAGTTATATAAGAAAGGATTTTATATAAAGAATAAAAATATCTTAAGTTTAAGCTAATTAATTAAATTTAATAATAATAAAATTAAGTTTAATAAGAATAATATAATCTTTATATAAAAAGGATAAATTATAAATCTTTATATAATTAATATTTATATAGAGGATATACCTTAATAATATATTATATAATACATTAAGGGTATATATATAGCATTAATTTATTAATTAGAAGCAATATATAACTTATTAGTAATAATATAGATTAAAGAGCTTATTATAAAAGATATAGAGGTATTAAATATATAAATTAAGTAATAAATTAAAAATCTTAATAAAGGAATTAATTTTATATTATTAAACCTTATATATATAAAGCTTTATATTTTTATAAATAAATCTTTTATTAATAATATAAATTTAAGCTTATAATTAAGTTTTATTATTATATTAATAATAAAAATTAATTATATAAAGGAGGATTTTAAAATTTATAAGAATATTATATATTAAAGCTTAATAAAATATAAGAAAATAATTAAAAATATATTAATAAATAAATTATATAAAATAATAATAGGGTTTAATAATAATATAATATTAAATATAATGCTTAATTAAATAATAATCTATTTAAAAATATTTAAAATCTTTATAATTATTTATATAAATTTAAGGTTATTATATAATTATCTTATAAGGTTAAATATAATAAATAAAAAGAGATTTATAATTAATATTATATTTTTAAGAAAAATATATAAAAAGAAAGAAATTTTTAAAATATAATAAATTAAGGGGAAAGATAATTTAATGAATATTTATATAAAGAAAATATTAAATAAAGCTTTAGAAAGGCTTATTTTAATAAATAAGCTAAAGATAAAGATTAAGATATATATAGATTGCCTTAATAAAAAGGAGTATAGTAATTAAGGGTATAATATAAAAAAAGGGTTATTAGATAGCTATATAAAGGAAAAGGGGGAGATAGGTTTAAGATAAGGTTAAGATATATAAAGGGAGGCTTAGGATAAGGTTAAGATATATAATAAATAAGCTAAGGATATAGTTAAGATAATTAAAGGATATAGCTAAGATTTCTTAAGATGAATTTAAGATATAGTTAAGATTTTTTAGGATGAATTTAGGATATAGCTAGAATTTTTTAAGATTAATTTAAGATATAGCTAAGACCCTTTAAGATATAATTAGGATAATAAAGGCTAGATTTAAGATATTTTAGGTTATATAAGGGATATTAAAGAGGAATTTAAATTATATAAAGGATATTAAAGGCTAGGCTTAGGATGTAATTTATTATATAAAATAATTATATAAAAAAGAATAATAAGGGGAGATTTTTAAAATTTATTATAAAGATTAATATATAAAGAAATATATTATATAAATTAATTCTTTATTTTATTATATAAGATTTTTAAAATTAATATATAAAGTTATTAAGCTAAAATAGGCTTAATTAATTATATATTTAAAGATATATAGGTTAATTAAAGGATCTTCTTCTTTCTTTTTAATTTTCTACTTAATATCCTTTATAGTTATTAGGTTATAAGAAGGTTCTGGATTATTATTATTATTTAGATTATTTTTATTATTATGATTATTATAATTTTTATAATTTTCTTAAATATAAATAAGGTATAGTTAATAATTCTTATAATAAAGGTATTAATAGGCTTATAATTATTAAATATATCTTATATAAGTGCCTTTTTAGAACCTAGGAATTTAATAATACCTTTTAAATTAATATATATTAGCTATATTATGAGTATATTTAATATACTTTTTATTATCTTAATTATATAATTAAATAAGTATTATATAAAAATAATTTAGATAATAAATAATATAATTAATAATTTTTAATAGCTATATATTAATATTATATAAAATTTAAATATTATATAAAGTATAGGTAATGATTATATATTTAATATTTTAGAATTAAAAGATAGGTTAAAATTAGAAAATAATAAATAGGAAAAGGTTATATAAATATTAATAATAATAAAATTTATAAAAATATAATTTAA
The DNA here is from genome assembly GCA_022225955.2 of Diaporthe eres. Lineage (NCBI taxonomy): Eukaryota > Fungi > Ascomycota > Sordariomycetes > Diaporthales > Diaporthaceae > Diaporthe > Diaporthe eres. Next base: position 11,974,937 of record JAKJXM020000001.1, on the reverse strand, counting down.
AAAGTAATTAATTAAGAGGGTTATAATTTAAAAGCTTATAATTAAATTAAGTAGAAAGGTTAAGGTATTAAAAAGAGGTTAAAGAGGGCCTTAGGGAGTAAGAGCTACCTAGGGAGTAGGAATAGGCATTATAATATTAGATATAAAAAAAGCCGCTATATATAAATTAATAAACATAAGTATATTATATATTAATATAGGGAGAGGTAATATATAAAGGTTAAATATAGATATATTATATAATAAGAAAGGCAATATATAATGGTTAAACGCTAGCGCATTATATATTAGTTAAGGCAACTCTTTAAGGCTAAAATTAATAAAGAGTATATTAAAGAAAGGATAAGATATATTATAAGAATTATATAAATTAAAATAAGAATTATAATTAAATATTATATAAAAAGGTTTTAAGATTATTAATAATAAAAAAGAAGAAAGATAATTATATAAATATATAAGATAAATATATATATATATATTATATAATAAAGAAAGGAAGAAGGGAAGAAGGGAGTAGAGATAAGTAAAAGGGGAGTTTTATATTAGCATTAAAAAGATATTAAATATAGATTACTCTTTTTTAATAATAAGTAATCTATTTATATAAATAACTTATAAGAAGTAGATTTTTTGATACTTATTTAATTATATAAAGGTAGGTAGAGAAATATTTAAAAAAGTATAATAAAAGTAAGGTTAAAAAGATAGTATAAAAAGCTTAATATAAGTTATTAATTAAGAAATTTATAATTATTATATATTTATAAGATTATAATAGCTTAATTTATCTAAGTAATAAGAAATTTCTTTTATTATAAGAAAGATATATAAGTAATTTAACTTATTTAACTTATCTAAGGATAAGAGTATAATTAGAAAATAAAAGATCTTTAATATTAGAATAATACTGAGGTTAATTATATAAAGGCAGCTTAGTAAGGGAGGCTAATTAAGCTAGCCTATATGCCTAAAAGGGATTGCTATATAGCAGCCTCTTATGTTTCATAATTTAAAGATAATAATAATGAATATAGACTTAATTAAATTAATGCATATATATATATAAACGCTATATAGTAAAGCTTATTTAATAAAGCCTTTAATATAATTATTATTAATATATTAATTTAAGTAATTAAGAAGGAATAATATATATTTAAAAATATATTTTAATATTATCTTTTTAATATATAAAGTTATTATAATATTATATAGCTTTAAAGGCTTCTTTTTAATATTAAAAAAGATTAATTAGCTTTATTTATATTTAATTAAAATACTCTAAGGCTAATATTAATTTACTTTAAAATAATAGCTCTTATAAATTAAATAACTTCTTCTTCCCTTAATAACTTTTCCCTTAAAAGGCAATAATTTACCTTCTTTCTTACTTATTATTCTTTATTTAAAAGTTATTAAAATTAATATATTAAAGCTAAAAGATTATATATTTTTTTAAAAAATAATATAAAGCCTTAATTTAATTTTTTTAAATTATTTATAATTAAGATAATTAAATTAAATAATTATTAAAATATTAATAAGGAAGGGCTAATAAAAATATACTTTAAGAATATCTTTATATTTAGCTATATAAATAATAATCTTATTTATTAAAAGGATTATAATTTAAGGGTATAGATTTCTTTTATAAAATATATATTTACTATAAGTAAGTTTTTATTATTCTTTATTATATTTAAAAAATTAAATATATAATAATAATAATTTTTAATAATTTTTAAAGATTATAATAAATAATAATTTATAGCTTAAAAAAAAGATAAATAGAAAAGAGAATAATAATTAAATAGCTTAAAAGAATATTTATTTTTTAAATTATCTTTTTAAATCTTTTTAATTAATATTTATTAATAATAAATAAATATTATATATATATAATTATTAACTTTATATAAAAATACTTTTTATATTAAATTTATATAATCTTTTTATTTATATATATTTCTTATATACTTTAACCTCTTAATATAACTATATTTTATTTACTTAAGATAATATTTAAAAAATATCTTTATTAATTTAAACTTTATATAATAATAATAATAATAATAAAGAAGAAGTTCTTTTATTATTATTATAAGATATAAAAGGAGGTACTTATAAAGTTAAATATATATTTTAATTAAAGAGCATTAAATCTTTAATTAATTAATAAAATTAAAATATTAAAAAGCACTTATATATTTAAAAATTACTAAAATTATTATAAATTATATTAATTTAATAATAAAAATAATATTAATAATTAATTTTATATTTTTTAATCTTTTTTTTAATTTAAAAAGCTTATTTTTAAGATCTTAAAAAAGTTATAAGAAATAAAGGATTTAATTATTTATTATATTTAAAAAAAATATTTAAGCTTTATATAATAATTATTATTTAAAAAGATTTTTAAAAAATATAATTAAAAGGTTATTAATTTAATAATAATCTTAAAGAAAAATTAATTATTAAAAGCTTAAATTAAGGTTAATAAGAAGGTTATAAGAAAAAAGGTTTAAATTAACTTAAATATAATCTTTATAAATATTAAGGTTATTTAAAAAGCTTAAATTAAGGCTAGCAAGATATCTATAGATAAAGTTAATTAATTAAATAATTTCTTAATATTAATAAAAGAGGGATTAATAATTATAATAATAGGTAATTAAGGGTAAGAGTAGTGGCATTTGTGTGGGTGATGATGCGCTAAATTGGGTGTGCGCTAAATTAAGTGAGGGGACGTTACTAAATGGCCATCATATATAGTGTCGGATCCTGTGAATTTTGTCTTTAATGCAAGTCGAGGTATGATGTTGGAAGTAGATGACTTTAGGAAAGGAGCTATTGAGTTGATTCAAGAGATGGCGCCAAATGTTGGGCGCTAATCATGATGTATATTCTGACTGTCAAGATCGCAAACAAGCAGGTGGGCACCGAGTAGGCAACATGTATTCTATTTGCTATGTACAGGCTCTATCCACAATAGGTACAGGCTCCTTTACACAGCATGTAATGATGTTACCGTGCATTGTGATATGGCGTTTATGAAAATTTACAACTACAAATTTTTATGACATGGTCCCATTCCATGACTCTGAATGATTCAAGTGACTTGCAGCAAGGTCATCAACTTCGGCATTCTTGCATTTTATGGTGCTCTAGAAATTTCGTAGCATCTACCGCTCCGACATTCCATACTCATACTTGTGTCCCCTAAATGACCTATAAGCTACTTAACAGAGCCGTTTTGGCAACTGAGTGATACCAGGCAGTACTATACATACCCGTGACCATTGCACATAGGTGTTATGGAAATCCCTTCAGAGTGTATCCTGATTGATCCTCTCCAGCCTCCAGAAAAAAAGCCCGTCACACCTCACTTTGTTATCTCTCGTTTCTCCTTCGTCCACCTCCATTCAACCATAATATGCCATTGCATGTTTCCATGTCCATGTGACCTCTGCCTCGAGTGCGGCCTAGACCGTCTCCGATGGAAGAACTCAGCTTCAGCTTTGTATATCGTGTCGGCCTCCCGGTTGCTAAAGTCCGATCACGAAGTTGATTCGCGAATTCTTTTGCCTTTTCACATCCTCACCAACAGTTCCCGGGCAGCTTCGGGCAGCTTCGGGTTTGTTGGCCATGTGCGCAGGCCCAAGGTGGCGTCTACTGCGCCAAGCTCAGCAGCTGTCTCGTCTCGCTGTTGGTTTTGGCTTTGCCGATGGGCCAGGCGCGGGCAGTCATGGCGGACCCCCCTACGACAAGGCCGGCCACCACGCAGTGCGCAACCGCCACCATCGCGAATATGGCGGGCCGGCCGAGTCCCAGGCTTATTGCCAGCGCAGCGGATGCCACGCCTGCCAGTGCGACGGAGGAGTAGGCCTTCATAGAGCCGGGGACGACAAAGTCCTTCCATTGCGGCGGGGAAAAAGTGGCTTCATCGGTGTCGAGTGGCTCGAGCCACGCGAGGCGGCTACGGGAGGAGGGCATATTGATTCCCCTTAGTGGAACAATGTATTGTGTAGGATTTGCTATTTCGATAATGAAGAGATATTTTTTTTGAACGATTGCGAAACAGCTTTTCTTCTCTAAGTTGTAGTTCGAACGAATGCGCCGGGTATCACAGACTCGTCGGTGGAATTCCATTATATTTACGATCCCCGACGCGGGCGTAAGCTTAGCTGTGTAAGGCTTACTGATTGGGCCTCGGTCTTTTGCGTGAGTGGTTGGTTCCAGCATCTTACACTCGGGGTTGGCCGCCCGGGCCCAATTAAGTATTACCCGACCATGCCATCATAGGTTTTGTTCTTTTCGGTGTGCAGGGGAGAGGGGGTGTTGTGACCACCAAAGATACATTTTTGACATATCCCAAGTCCAGATGATCTGAACATCATAGTGATTCATGGGACAGAGATTTCTTTGCACAGCCTCGTGACTGCCTAACTGACAGAGGTATCCACCGATATTATCCCGTTTCGATATTGCTGCCTGAAGTGAGTGGCTAATTGGCTATCGGGCAATTTTTGATGCATCATTTAGTTCATGACGGCAACAAGGAGAAGGTAAGCGACACAAGCTCATCTGTCACGGTCAGGCGCCTCGCCATCGTGCCTGAATCCATCCACTGCGATGTGCCCACAAGCTGCTTCACTAACGGACGGAGCCGACAGACCTGCAATTCCAGCAATTTAGAGACAACCATGCGGAATTCCTCCCAGGATTCAACCTCATAGCTACCAAACCCACAAGGCTGGATGTTGCTCCCATCAGTTGGGTCCTTTTCTCCAAGCCCTGCCACCATGCGGTGACAAATGCGCGCCAGCTTCTCGACGAGGAATGTGAGGATGACCATGGTCTCGATGGATCTCGCACAGTCTTTGCAATCCAATGTAGTCTTTGCATGGCGTAAAGCCTCTCTGTGGGTGGCCAGAATAACGTCGAACTTATAGGCAGAGGGTGAAGTGTCGGTGCTGGCGGCGGCCTCACCCGATATCTGCTCAACCTCGTCCATGATCAGAATCACACGGCGGAGGCAAAGGCATGGCCCAAATGCCCGTATGGTAGGATTTGACACGAGAATGGAGCCACACGGAGCCTCTGCTAGGATTTCTTGCTGTTGCCCGAAGCCTTGCACTTCGGCGGTGACATCGAAGCGATTATCGTTGACAAACGGGGTTTCATTTGTCGATGTTGGTAGGTGTTGGGCGGCAGACTGTTGAACTTGACAGTGTGCATTCTCCAGGGCCACCAAGTCCAGGGGAAAGCTGGGTGTGTTGCCCCCTGTAGCCAAAAAGTCATCAAAGTGACGAGGTGGTGCGATGGCCTCGTTTCCGGCATCCCAGCCTTCAGCCGAGACATCCGTTGCAGATGATGAATGTGAGAATTCTGTAACACAGTAGGAGGCCTGCGATCGTACTTCCAGGGATGATTGCGCTTGCGATGACCCTTGATTTGTGTATTCTGGCCGCTGTCCCGGCAGCTTGATATTGGTGCTCCTGCCATCCACATCCTTCGGCGTTGTCGCCATCTCGTCGTCCGCACGGAGACAAAATAGCCGCTGTTCGTGGTGGGGGTCTCTTTCACCCAACGTCGAATTTTGATTCTGAAAAATGCGGCTTCTCAGCTTGTGTCGACGCCCGATTCCTCCCAGGTCATAGTGGCATGTCCTCAAGAGGTCTCTGCACCGCTGGCAGCCAGATGGATCACCCGTGCACTTGAGCTTTTTGACCCGACAGTGATTACATGCTCGGAGAATCAGTTTCCTTCCGGAATCAGGATCGATATCGTTGCGTCTTTCCGTCAATCCCCCGCCGGCTTCTATGCTCCAGCTTTTGAACATGGTGTGCGCCGCCCGGAGGTTTCACAGTGCGCGATTACTGCCGATGGCAAAGGTGTAAGCACAAAGAGTGATGCTAGACAGTAGGGAGACGAAAGTGGCTCGGCGAATATGGCGTGACGTTGCAATTTGGGATATTCAACAGGCAGTCCTTCGGCATCCCCTCTGACAGTGGAACAAGTGAAGACGCATGTCTATGTGGGTGCGATTAGTCCCAATTTCAAGCTTTTGGTAGCACGTGTTGTAATAAAACTGAGATTTCGCAAGATTATGCGAAGACGCGGTCTCATATTTCATTGACAGCGGAAGTCGTCACTCAAGAAAGTGATATTTATATGTGATTTGCTAGGGACCTACGCCACTTTCACATGGAGGCACAAGTCACATTGCTGGGTACTCGGATCACGCGGAAGGTTCTTCCAGATGCGGCCACCCATCAACACGAACAAGTGAAGAGGCTGCCGTGGGGGTTCGAGTACATGCAAGTCAGTTACGTGTGATGGGTTCCTTTTTTTTTCTTGGCAAGGCTAGCCTTGTGACATTCTTCTTCTTTCCAATAGAAAATATCCAGAAGTACTTTGGGAGCAAATGGACAGTGGGTGCTACGCCTAGCAAGTATTTTGACAGACCCTAGGGACTCCAGGGCTGTGTCGTGATGCACGAGTAGGCAGCCTCCTCAGCTCGTGAGGAGTGGTTATTGTTCTGTGTTCTCCTGAACCTTGAAGTGTCAAGGAGTATTCTGCTTCATTTCCCGCGGAGGGTGTGTGGCCATCTGTTCTGGAAAACCATGCTAGCAACTGGCCCCGCGTCTACACTATAATCCCCGATGAAAACGAGACAACTGCATAGCCGATTGCCGGGTAATGATAAGATGGTAAACAATATTCAGTGTGGTCGATCAAGTATTCCAGTTTTATTGTTGGAAGTCCTTACATAACGATAATTATTGAAGATGCTCAGCAATGTGTGTTCACGTCAGGCAGCTTTCCCTATCAATCTGGTCTCTTCAACGAGTTTCGCTTATCTCGCTCGGCCTTACACTATGCTGGGATAACCTGGAATGGAAATCGGCGAAATCTCACCGGTCATGCAGCCTCGCCCAGATGAAGCTTGGTGTTGCATGGCCTGCCGCCATTGCTTACTGTGCTCACTCTCTGTGTCACACGCCAGGATATCCTTCTTGCAACACATTCACGACAGCATTCACGACAGCATTCCTGATCCACAGGCTTCCGAGATAGACAGCCAATTATCTCAGTCGTTAAGCATGTGCTTTCATACCATAACAAGACTGGACCAGTACTTCGGCCAGTAGGCGGGCTTCACTGATCGGGCCGATGAAGAGCCATTCAAGGCTTTTGGCTTTCATGGAGGGTCGCGTGCTCGGTAATCCCGTCATGGGATGCGCATTCTAGACCCCAAGCCACGGTGGAGGCTGGACGAAACTTGGCGTCTTCCAATTATCTCTCTCAAGTAACTCAAGGCATCCAAGTGGAAAACTGGGGACTGCCTTAAGGCCAAGATTCGGAAGTTGACGGTACGTTCAAAAGCCAGGCTTTCCTAGATGACAATGCACCTGTTGACCGCCTTTCACTTGCAGCTACGCCGAGGTGTTTGTATCAACATGGATATTTTTGCGAATTGAATGAATACCAGTAGGAATAAGTGCAAAATAATTTGGAATTTTGAAAGGTTGCGTAGTGCTGGTCGACTGCAGTGCAAAAATGGATGCCCAACCAGCAGCATTTGCTCTATGCTCTCCGTTTTTTGCTCTGCAACTCTATCATGGAGAGAACAAAAGGGATTCTATGTGAACGACGTCAGAAGCTCTATGTATGCCATCTAGAACGTATTTTACCCTCAATGGATGACATTTCTCGCGCAGAAGCTACATCAGTCCAAAGTGATACGGTTTTGTATGTGTGTGTGTATGTGGGGGGGGGGGGTTACAAAGACGGTCTGCGAAGAAAGGTTCAGCCCCTTCTTGAATATATTTTGATACTGAATGCTCTTCCTATCAACTGAGATGAGCAGACAAATAATTTGACTGTTATGGAATTAATGTCAGGAAGTCAAATGGGCCTAGATCGAATTGTGCCACGTGACCAACATGGAGTGTCCATGGGCGGCGAACAGCATGGGATCACATAAATATGGAACCAAGTTTGGATAGTGTAGTAAAGGCTTGGCTCGAAACCTTTGCATAATCATTGTTCTGACAATAAAGGAGGTTCACACTCTCTATTCCTACAGTCTTCATCTCTGGCTGGGGTGCAAAACAACACACTCACAACGTGAGTATCTCGACACCTCTCATGAGACACAAGAGGCATGTCATGCCCACATGTGACCATTCGAATTAATCAAGGGAGATCATGTTGCCATTCGTTTTGGAGCACAGTCAAAGATGGCGGTAAAATAGGAAGCCAGGGGCGGTTGGACTTGGAGGACGAGAGACGGTTGCGGACATAAGATTGTCATCAATTCCGCCTACTTGAGCTGCAACAACGCCAGGAGAGCTCTCGAGAAGGGATGATTCTACTCTGGCATTAAAGGCGCAGCGCTATTCTCAATTGATCTGAGATCATCGCAAATCCCGAGGGCAGGGTAACGACTGCCGACATGGCCATCAAAGAAGCATACAGCACGTGTTACACGGAAGAACAGCACGAGCCTTACCGATACGCATGGAGTTCGGAACACAGCAGACAGTCATTGGCGCGTAAAATCCAGAGCAGTCATCTGGCAAAAACAGATCGCACCCTATGACTGAGTCCCGCTTGATATCGAAACGTATCCCGGATCGCGATCGATGGAACATGTTTCTGGGGATCTTGCCTCATTGTATCATGACTCATTCAGGCCCTCTTCGGATTGCAGATGCATGTCGAAACATCTCTTCCTCAACAAGCAGTGCTTGCTCACCAGCGGAAGTCGGGAAGATTCCCGAAATCGGAACGCTGCCTCGAGGCCTTCTAAGCTTACCGATCTGCATACCAGGCGGATTGAAGGTTTGACACGTATTGTTCTACAAACTGAAGCCTCGCGTCTTCCGCAAGGTGAGTGGTCACAATGATTGAAATCCGAGGAGTCCCCACTGCCAGTAGGTATAATCGTGATGTTACATACCTAGGTAGTCAGCTTACAGTATCCACATAATCCTTCCATGACTAACGTGGCTTTGGAAAGCCTGAGATCGACTGTCTATCACTGCCGTTTCACGATCGGAACTTTTATAACCGAGCCTCATGGCCAATGGCTTAAGTTCTCATTGCGGCTGTCCAATCCTCCTACCGCAGATCAAGACCTTGAAGAGAAGGACGGCCAGCAAAGAATACAGGGGTTTTTTGTGCTTAGTAGTTCTCCACCGATTTGACCACATCTGTGGATCAGGTGCTTATCCAAGTCCGTGCTGAGGACAGCCTTTCACAGAGGATCTGAGCTTGTACGACACGAGAAGCGGCAGAACACTCATTCTACACTCCGCCAGGATTGATATCGTCTCCAGGACTTTTACTTTGGCCTATCTCTATACTTGACATAAGGTACCAAGTACGTTCTTCCACTCAAATAATCATATATCAATACGATCAGTGAATAATTACTTCTCGTGCACCCAAAGTAGCAAAGTTCTAATGACAGCAAGGGGTCTTGACTTCTGTTAGAAGAGATACATGTTTTACGTGTAAATGAGTACCTAGAGTTTCGATGTGAAGATACCTGCGGGTTGCAGACCCACAGAAACACCGAGCTAGCAATATTCCACTCGGCGGAGTGTAAGTGCTACAGCTGAGCCTTGTGGTATGTGGATCACGCCCTCACACTGCGGCTGTTGAGATGGGTGCCTTCCTAGGTAGGTGCCCAAGTAGCTGTTAACAGCATTGAGAGTCATCAGGAAACGAGTATAAATAGAAGGCATCTCCCTCTTCAGTCAGCGGCAACTCGAGATAATCAGCATCACTTCCAGACATTCATCACGCTTCTGCCAGTTCTTCGTTATATATACAAGACACTGCCTCTGTCCAAGTCCTCTATTAGTCCTCAAAATGTACTTCACCAAGCTCATTGCCGTTTCCATGGCCTTCGTCGCCTTTGGCGCTGCCGCCCCTTCCTCCGAGCAGGGCAAAGAGAAGCGAACCGTTTCGACCGGTGTACGTAACAGTGGCCTGAGATTCGGATATTGTTCTGCCCCAACCCAGCGGCTAACCTTTCCCTTGTTTAGGAATGCAACGGGACGTCCTGCCGATTTGGACTCGCTAATGTGCCGTGCAATGTTGGATCTGTAAGTCAGACGCAAGCCCCAAAGAGACAATGATTTCCGTCTATTGTGAGGGTGTGACAGCTGACATACGACCAGTGCGTCGGTACTGGGGGTGGAGACGGTGCGAAGTGTGGAGACGTCAACGGCAACATCCTGTGCCCTGGATGCTCGGGGACCTACGGGTGTGACTTGGTCACAGACGAGTAGATCTAGAATGTAGCGGTCGTCCTCCGTCATCGGCCAAGGATGTATGTCCAGGGAAAGGATGGTTTGATGAGCTTTCAACCAAGAAATCAACTAGTCACTCGTTGTGTGCAAGAAACGAAGACCTAAGTTATAGTCTAGGCACATTCGCTTTTCATAGGAATTCGATTCTCATTCAACCCCATTGCCTAGCACCCTACGTGTGAAAATAAGCTTGCGGATTCGAGAACCGTTATGAAAACGGCTTAAGCATATTTCAGTATTGACTTGGTCTGCCCTTGCATCGTTGCCTCCTATAGAAAGTCGCTCCAAGTAGGATGACTGAGACGAGGATTATTGGGCTGGCGCGCAGGATTACGCTTATGCCCGACTTTGGATTTTGATCAATGGTTGTTACGACGCAGTGCACACAACGGATTCCTCATTAAAATGTCCGGTCTCGCGACCTTTGCTCAAGGGCACTGTCAAGCTAAATACAGCCAAATTGCACACGACCAAATAAGCAGTCCCGGGGTGGCATCCCGCGCTCATAGGTCAACCATTCTTTCCCCAGTGTGGCAGGAAGGACTGGGTCTGGCAAATATGCGATTGTTTGTATTCGAAGTGGGCGTATTGCTAGGTTCTGAGTGCAGAAGGGGCTCTGGGCGCCCTATTTAAAGGCGTATGTGGCCCTCACGTGACCTCCCATTGACTGACCCCCCAGTGACCGCCACACCCAGCCCATTGCCATGTCACTGCAACACTTACCAGGCACACATAGCGGCATGGAGGTGCACAGCGTAGCAGCTGGGACTCGGCCAGGGGTCAGTTACCAGGCCCGGTCCACGGACACGCGGTGCCGCACAACTTCCTAGCGTCAGGCGTACAGATCATTCAACGCTTGCGTCAGGCTCTCCAACAACTGGGGACTCCGGCGGCGGGGCTTTACCATTGCGCTCCTCCAGGTGCTCTATCATGACCCTGAAGTAGGCGAGCCGGACCTCTTCAACATCTTTGAGATATAGAATCGCGTCCTCTTGCGCCTTACGCTGGTCGGGACTGAGGTCGAAGACGTGGGCCAAGTCAGGAAACTCATTCCGGAAGAAGGTTGTAATCTCTGGCGACAGGGTTGAACGCAAAACGCGAATGATGAAAAGCTCCGAGCGCAAACTATCCAACTGACGGCAGATGATATTTAACCCCACCCTTAGACTTGGGAGATCATATTTAAGGACATCCACGCAGTCGGGCGGGACCTTCAAACGTATGGTTAAGGGCGAGTGCACGTCACGGCGCTGCGCAGCGGGGCCGTCTATTTCACACAGTTAGCGGATGTGTCGTGAAGTCTGTGAGTGGAAGACGAGTTGGCACGCACTCTGCCTGAAGGAGCACTTGTCCCCGCGGCCATGATAATAACAGTTGGCACAGGCACCCCGCGTGGAATTCTGTGCAGCTGGATTGGTTGACACGACGCATTCGGACCAGAGCCCATTTCCCCTCGCGACACTGTCGACAACGCAGCGCCGGCTGTTGGCCGCTGAGCTGTACAAACAGGGCGAGTATATTCTGGGATCTCCTCCCACTGCTTATGGTGAAGACACTGGATCGGCTCGGGTTATTCTGTGCTGGCCGCTTCACCAACTCAGTCCCAAGGGGAGCAACGAAGTTTGAAAGGGAGAGGTCGGCCTGCGACGGTACAAGCCCACGCTGGGTAGCGTACTGCATGCAAGCTGTAGTAAAAGCGTACAGTATTAGCAGAAGCCCCAGAAGAGCAGGGACGGGAGTAACAATAGTCGACAATGCAGCCAGGAAGACTTGCTCATGCCGGTAAAATCAAGCTCTGGGGAAGCCATGGGCAGTGCAGGTGCAGAGAGACTGTGGGCGGGCAACAGGCAACGACACTGCGAAAGTAAGCAAGAAAGAGAGAGAAAAAGCACGACTGGGAGCGAACAGGAAAAAGAAGCGAGGGGCAGAATTAAGAGGCTGCCAGAGCAGACCTGCAATCAAAGTTCAGAGGGTTTAGGCTGCGCCGAGACGTCCTGGTACAAACAAGACGGGAAGCTGCAGGACAGCACAGGCGTTGGTGTCCTGACACGGACAACGCCGTTCACTCAAAAAGTGACAGCTCTGTTTGATTGATTGGTGTTGGGGGAGCGGCCCATGAGTTCCAAGGTTGCATTGATGTGAAGGAACCCAGTCTGCTCGCAAATTTAATCCATGGATACATCCCTCGCTCGATCTTAGCGGCAGCCCGTATATACGGGTACTCAAGGCTTTGCAAACTCCACTGCGACTGCCATAGATTGGCACTATCTATTTGTTTGAACCGTCTGACACGGAGAGAGATTCTTTAAGGACTTTTAACATTCTTTTTCATACATACTGTGTATCTATATAAAAGCTTCGTGTTAACAAAACAGTTTTGATGGTAATGAACCTGTGAAACTATAATTCAAAATCATTTCTCACCCGACTTATATCCAGATCGTTCCAGTATCCAGCTAGTCCCTTCCCAACTGTATTCAGGCCAAGGCTGCGAATCTTCCCACGTCTGAGTCTGCCAACATTCAGGGTCTAACCCGAGCTCTCGTCCCAGATCTGACACCTTCTCCATTGGGATGTCAACACTGCTTTCATACAAGTCATAGATTCTCCGAAACTTCTCTGCATAAGTTGGAAACCAGAAGCATATGAGTTCCTTCAAAGGAATAGACCAATTATGACGTCTGGCCAGCTCCAAGATTTCGCCAAAACTGGAATCTTCACTGGCAGCTTCACTTTCACCTCCATTGATATGCATCGGTGAATGAACTTGGGATTTGTTCGCACCCCATTGGCCGGTAAGCAGGATCAGTTTTCCTCTTTTGTCCCTGCCGCTGAAGTTGAAAGTCTGTTCGAAACTGAGCGTGAAGTCTCTGTCGGCCCCGTGCAAAAGGAAAAGCAACCACACCGGCGCGAGAAATGTACGCGGGAATACTCCAGTCGACATGATGCCGTCCCATATCAGGTTCTGCCAGACACTGACAGTGGGAAATCGTTCAACGGCCGGCATGGGCGAATTCGCTGATGCGCCATCTGCGAGGCAGATTGCCAAGGTTCGGAGCAGCCTGTCATAAGGGAACTTAGATGAACGAGGAACCACGCCTGGCCAGGGTCTTGTCAGCGACATTGTGACAAGGTGTAAAATGGTTTCCCTGGGACTGTTTTCCAGGGTTACTGTTGGCCAAAGCTCATATAGGCCAAACTTCAAAATCGTGAGGATAGCACAAGCGTCTGAATGGTAGTGGGCTTGTTTCACCATATAGTATCTTGTTGAGCGATCTGTGCCTTTCAGCTTCCACCTATGAAGGTAATTTGCACGAAAGTTCCAAGTTGACTTTTCATCGGTCTTAACGAGTTGCCTCAGCTGGTATATAGTCGAGAAGAGCTTTGACGTATCTGAGTTCTCGGTGTGATAGTAGAGGGTGATGAGGCGTTCTAAGTCATGTACAAGCCAGAGTTCTCCGTACAGTGACTCTGATATGCTTGGTTCTAGAAAATCAGAGTTTTTTTCCTGAGATAAAGTCGTCTTTAAACCGTCGTATTCTAAATGCCCAAAACGTTAGTGCTAACTCTTAGACGCAAGATCTTTTATTATGCCAAAGAAGACATTTAAAAGAGCGATGTTACTTTCCTGGGCTAAGAGGCCAGACTTTCAGCTCAGCAATCAGAGATTGGAAGTAAAATTGCAGCTTATCGAAGCCTTGGGAGTGCTCTTCAATGTATTCTTGAATTTCAGGACGTTGGAAGAATTCAATGAGTGACCGATGCGCTAATGCCATCGTTTCTTTTCTCACGACAACATTGTCGCGAGACCGTATGGTGAGAAGTCCCCTGCAGCCACCGTTGAGCTGTTTTCGGCAACGAGACAACCGTTGATCTCTACCTGTTGGATCCAGATCACCTCGTATGTGGCTCGCAAAATCCTGGTTGCGGTCGTAGTCGTCCATGAATGAAAGATGTGTTAGGAAGAGGTGGTTTTTGCATGCGGACACTCGAATCTCATCCACAGCAAGAGTAAGGATCCTCATTGCTTTTCGACGCTTGATAAGATCCCGTTCTGTTCTGATCGAATCGAAAATGACTCGAAATAGATGCTCGAGTTCGGAAGGGAGCACGTCAATGGACCTCTCAAGCTCTTCAATTCTTTCTTCTAGCACCAATCCCTGCTCCACGAGCCTCAACGCCAGAGACACCCAGAGGAAGACGCCTTCTGCTCTCCGAACAAGCAATTGACCCAGATGGGCTGCATCCTGGGGCTTAGACATCATTTGGACCTCTTCATTGCTTCGTAGCGTATCGTAGACAAAAAGAAATATGTCGTGGTAGGTAACTTCGTGCAGTCGAAACTTGAGGCTCTTTGAGAACCGCTGTTGGAATATAGGCAATTCCCGGCTGGAAACACAAATCTTGATATTTTCAGAGCCCGAATGAGCCCATTCAAACAAGGTCTTGATGAGCGTATCATCGTGCCCTTCGAACTCGTCCAGCCCGTCAATGAAGAACACGAACTTGTGCTTCAGATAAACCTCCGGTGTCGTGGTGAGGATGATGAACGCCTTCTGTATGTCAGACAGGCGGAAACGCAGCGTCTTTCCCGGGCTCGTCCTTGCCGCCTCCCATTGAGTCGGAAAAACTATTCGCGCGAGCTCCGGGTGCTGGTCGAGGACAGAGTACAAGAGCGATCGTAGCAATCCCTGCAATGATTTTTGAAAATCCGTCCCGTGCCTCCAGAAAAAGAACGAAGCAAATACCAGCTCCGATTCATGGGCCCAGGTAGTTAAGTGATTCCTGACCTCTTCGCTCTCGGCCAGGTATTTCATCAAAGTTGATTTACCTGCTCCTGGCTTTCCTGAGATGTGAAATATCCCGTTTCCATGCAAGAGCCAGTTCGTGAACTCTTTCCGGATCCCATGTCGCAATGGCCTGCCTTCCTCCAAAACATGTCTGATGCCGGTAAACCATGGGTCGTCCGTGTCTTCCATCGGTATAGTTATTGAGCTCGCAGTCTCATCTTCCAGAAGCCATTTGAAGGTTTCGGTGTGGGCCTCTTCGATACTGTCGAAGCGACTTTCCATCTTTTCAAACCTCAGAGCTTCCAAAATGTTGCTCTGCAAGACCTTGGATATAGCCAAGTCAGACAATTCGAGGACCGTGCGGGCTTCATCCAAGAGCCTGGAGTGTGCATTCAAGCCGGCTACGGCGTCTTTCAAGGCAACCAATTGGTGATTGAGAGACCCTAATTCTCTCTCATGGCATTTGCCTGTCTGTGCAATCTCGCTCAGACGACTGAGACTTTCGAGTCTGAAGCATGCATATGAGTAAATCGTGCAGGACACACATATCCCCTCAAAAGTGCTGACACTGACCTCGTTGTGTGAGACAGCTGCAAATGCAACAGCTGGCGACATTGATCCAGCCTGCCTTCTAGGTCTCTTTTCTGGTCCTTCTTTCTTACATTCTTCACAATAGCGCTGAAGACCTGGCGCTTCGACTTTGGATTGTTGACTCTCAACTTGTCTAGGAGCCTCTTGAGGTCGTTTGAAAGTTCCAGGCACTTGTCAGCAAGCTCAGTCAGCCGTCGTGCATCTGCCGACATGCTCCCCTGGTTCGATTTTGCAGCCGCTAAGTCCGTCGCCACAGCTTCCATGCGTGTGTTGAGGAACTCCATGTGGCTGTTGGCTGCTTTTGTGCCGGTAGCAGAGGAATGGACTTCTCTGGCAGCTGAGATGACTTCATATCCGAAGTCGATGAACGTAATCACACTAGAGACTAGGCCTATGGCAGAAAGAGGATCCATCGCGAACTGTATTGACTTTTCAACCGAAATGATTTCGCTTGACGTTGGGATGCTTGACACCGGCAAGGCGAGTCGCTTCTTCTCAGAGCCTGGTGCCTGGTGAGCTCCAATGACGGTATGGAACGTGACGGGAATGAGGGGTTTTCTTTGGGATAGCAAGATTTAAAGCAGAACCTAGCAGCTCTGTTGGACTTGGGGCTGGACACGAACGGCTGACTGCATGACCTACTCCACAAGCGAGGCCAATCAGGCACTGACAGGCATTTCGCTCACTGCAACCCCATGCTGTGTAATTATAGAAAAGCTACACAGGCCGCCCAATGAATTTGCTCAGCTTTCCGAGGAAAAGTCCCTACTTTCAAGGCATGGTATTTAAGAAAAGACAGAACCTGTAGTGAACAACCGGCATAGGTTAACGTTAACGTGGCGTACCCCAACAGAAGACCACAGGCTGCCATTTCTTTGGAGGAGAGCAGGGTAGTTACTTGTGACGACTTCAAGTCTCCAGTTCTGGGTATATTCCACCTGGCTCATATCACCGTTTACTGACAGCACCTGGAACACTTTCCCAGATCAGCTGTGAGCCCCATATTCTACCCCGTATGGGCCAACGAACCGTATGGGCAGCAACCCAGCTGCATCGAAACCGAGTCTGATGCCAGGGTACATGTAGACCGGGCTGGACCACACGAAGAAAGAGAGAACCCAGAAATACCCCATTATGTAACGAAAGCGAATAGGAAGTAAAGCAGCAACAGAGCTAGTAGAATCCTCCAATATGATAGCAGTTGCGTGCAAGAGAAAGAAAGTCCAAGCCCCGTTCTCGGCATTCGGCACGCCCTGTCGCTGATCCGCACGCCAGTGAATCAAGCCAGAAATAGCAAAGGCAATCGTCAGACGCATATGTCGGCCTGCTATGGACTGACGTGGGATGAAAGGGAACATTGTGCGCATAACCAAGTCGGCGTGCCCAGTGAGGGATGACCGCAGCAGCTGATGCCAGCTGATTCTACATTTTAATAAGGCATTAGCGAAGGAGGAATGGCCACTAGGCTTTCTAAAGTTCACTTTATACAGTTCACGTGGACTCACCCCCAGAATCGGCGGATGTTGTATGCCTCTAAGAACGAACCGAAAGCTGGCGGACAGTCCTCAGGCCGGCTGAGACCTGACAGCACCGCAATTATCGCGAAGAGGTTATTGGTAGCCGTGACAGCGACGATCGGGGTGAACCAGAATAAGACCGTGGCCCCGATGCGGAAAATGACGTCGTCCACGCTCAAACCTCGCAGAGAAAGAGCCACCTTGTCGCACCGGACCTTGGCCGCATCAGGCGGTGGGAAGGAGACCATGATATCGAGAAACAAATAACATGCTGCCGTGACGGCGATGCGTCTGACGAGGAAGGATGTCGGGCTTTGTGCCCTGATATCTGCGGTTGACGGCATGTTCTTGACCTGCCAGGGTGTTCCCACCCGCCGGAAGTTGAACAGCAGCCCTATCGCTGATCCGAAGCCCATGGTCGACGAGGAGTTCGCCCGGCGACAAGCATCGATGCCAAGCAGGAGCAGGAGATCGGACGCGTTGAGAAGCTGGACCCACAGCAATGCCGTCAGAACTGCGGCCCAGTGTGGTCTTTCGCTCTTTAGAAAGAGCGGCGTGATCAGTTCTTCCATGGTATATGTTGCCACGGCGAGGACGTATAGCCCAGCAACACGAGTGCTCGTGGCCTCCTTCGGGGTGCTGATGGCCACAAGGGCGAATAGGGTGATGAAGCCAATTTCGATACACATAAAGGCCAGTATTGGCCAATAGAAGGTCAGTGACTGGTCGTCTCCCATCCTGAAATCTATCTGTCTTCGTGTAATGTGATAATAGATTAGGTTGCTCGTGGAAGAATCTGGATGTCAGCCCTGAGCCCTGCCCTAAGCAGAAATAATTCTCGAAGGAGCTGTCCAACGCTTCCAGTGCGTTTGAGAATGCGTTGGGCAAAAGGATAGAACGTTAAATCCGTGAGCTTGTTGATGAGTCGCGTGTCTGTCGCCACGCGGTCGGTTAAAATTGTTCGGTGTAAGTGAGGATTTTATATCGGTAGTTTGAGCCGTTCTAGCAAAATGAGCTCAACGATGTGGCGTGCACAGCTCGGCCTTTCGAAATCTCGTGTGAATACTCCAAGGGCCTGTTTCAGTGGTGCTGATGGAGGGTGTAAGGGGAGGAGGGGACCGACCGTAATCTGCCCGAGGTGCTGACCTGCAGTAATTAATACCTCTCATGAGGGCGGGCCCTGGTCGCCGAGAAAGCGGCCTTAGAGCCTGCATACCCGCAAGTCTGTTTTATTGGGCAGTCATTTGCTCTTCGCCTGCCGTAAAATGAGAAATGATAAGACTGCGACACGTTGACCTATGGGACCAAGAAATTGTAACAGAAGAGGGTGTCACAGAAGGGGGGTGAATGCGTCCCACAGGCTCGGCAGTAATCCAATAGTATTGTACTGATGTTGTTTGATTCCAGGTTTGGCATCGCAAACTCAAATTGGGAAGGAAATTTGAATATAGTTCCTACACAAGAGAGTGGCCGGCGGCGACCAGCTGGGGTTCAATGAACCTGATCGTGGCGTATGAGAACGGCTGCTGGGACAGACTAATGGACATCTGCAGCGATTCTGCTCAGCAATTGAATCCTCATATCTCCCGTACAGTGTCGAAAGTGTTATAAGTCGCCTAAAGGTTGATTGTGAGTTGAAAGTGTTTGGGTTCACTTCGTCTTTTGAACATCTTTCCATATAAAGAGGTACAGGTCTACCGTGGACGTATTTCAATATGAATACAATTGTTTCAATGTCTCCTTGGTCATCCACTCTTGGTTCTCCGGAACGTATACCCTTCCAACCATAATTACCGCAACCACCAGTAACAGCAACTGCAAGCCGGCCGTCACTCCCATGATCACCGCAAACGTAACCGGGTCCTGCAACTCCAAACGTACACCCTGGGCCGGGGAGCGGCCTGGGATAGCCATGCGTGGATTCGTCGACGCCGTAGCAGCCACAACACCGATGGCGTACCGCGCGAGCTGATCCGCCATGTCAGGCGCGCTGTTGTTGAAGGGCGTGCCGAAGGGAAGCTCCCAATTAAAACTCCGACTGAGCGGTGTGTTGGGGTCAGCCGATGTGAGCCCGTTCAGCGCGATGGCCTGGGCCGCCGCCGCGGCGAGCATGGGCGCGAAGGTGAAGTTGTCCAGGTCCGAGACGGGCGGCGGGTCCGAGGACACGGTGACGTTGCACTCGTAGTAGAAGAAGCTGCTCTTCGGGTTGTCGAAGGATCCCGGGACGGCCTCGCCGCTCTTTGGCTCCAGCACATGCACTGTGCTGCACCCGGGTCCACACTCACCCGTGCTGCACCCGACCCGTGAGCCGCAAACGTCGGTTCGGAGTTGCCGCAGGATGGGCACCGTGCCGTATGTGTTGGACTCGAGGCCCCCGGCGATGGAGTCGAAGGTGAAGTCTCTCCCGCTTGTTTGGTTGACGATAATGAGCGATTGGTTTCGGTCTATGGTTGTGTTGTACTCTGGCGTTGCACACACGGCTGACGACGAGACCTTCCTGTCCGAATAGACCGCCAAATAATTCGTTCCAGCAGACACAATGTCCAGCGCCGACTTGAGGTAGTGATATTCCCAATGGTCGTCGGCCTTCCAGAACATGGCTGGGAATCTGCCGAGAGGTTCTCCCGCCAACGGCATAGACGGAAGAACCGAGTAGTTATAACTGCTTCCGATATCCCCGAGAATACTTGCTCCCAAGCTCTGTAGAGTTGAATCTAGATCGAACCGACGAGAGCCTCCTTGAAAGCGCCCCGTGCCGCGCGCAAAGTTGCTCATATCAGGGACGGAGACTTGACCCTGCTCTGACAGGTACACATCGTCAACATGGGGCTCAGCCTCGAATGTCAAGCTGATGACAGCTATAGCGGCCTGCATTCCCTGAAAAAGTACATGTGTTAGTCTCAGTTGGTTTCTCAAACATTTTGGATGTAAGGCTTACAATATTCAATAAAAGCCATATAAAACACATGATTTTAGTGACACTTGAAGATGACCGCCGTATCAACTTGGCAACATTGACCAAGCTGTCACTATGCAAAATGAGTACGACCTGACAATATCTTGAACGTCAGCACATGGAAAAGCTAAGACGGGAGTGACAAGGAAATTCACATACCTCCGACAGATCCCGTCTTTTAAGGCTGAGGAACCACCATCGCATGTGCTTTGCGATGTCCTTGAGAGCGCTCGCAATGTTGAGACCCACAACCAGACTCAGGGTGACGATGATAGACTCGAAGATTGACTTGTCATTGTTACTGAGAACCCTTCCTTGGTAAAAATGCACGGCAAGGACGAATCCCATTAATAGCAGAGCTGTGATCAACCATCTAATGAGGCCAGCGACTGCAAAGTGCCAGACCTTTTTCTTGCCATCTGCTGCTGGATATTTGTCGGCCAGGGGCCGGCCGTCCGGTTGGATAACTTTCGAGTTGCTTAGCCAGATATGAGCGATTTTGAGTTTCTGAATAAACTCCTACCGGTTGCTTGCCTATAACCACGCCCAGAGTCTTTCTCGGGTGTGAGACCGAAACCAAAGACAGAGTCTGGTGAAGTGATCGCATTTGGATCCTCCTTGAAGTGGCTGCGCTCCATAGGTAAGACGGGGTCTCACCCGAGCATAAAAGCTCTTCGTGTCGACGATAGCGAGGATCAAGATCAAGCATTGGATCTCAGCTCCAAGCTGGGAAAGCTTTCAAATTATACAGGCTGCTACCACGCCACTTCAAACACACCCCTGACAAGCAGCCGCGCCACGACGGTTGTGAGCCAATGAGTTGACGCCGTGCGAAATCCTTCTATAATAAAGTTCGGATTGGCACGAGGCTGCAACGGGCGTCTATAGGTTGAACCCCTGTAAGGATGCTGACACTCCGCCCATCCCCACATACTGAAGCAAGAGCTGAAAGGAGCTGAAGTGAACATAAAACTGGCGACTCCACCACTTATGCGAGAACACACAGATGCAACCACGTCTGGTAACACAAGAAAAGAAAAGAAAAGAAAAGCAAGCCGGCTCCTACAGTAGTAATAGCATGATGTCATGGCAAGGTATAAGGAGACAATGCTGAATTGAACTACCGAGGAACATCCGGGAAAGTGAAAGTGAATTGCATTAGCACACAATGCATGGTTTGCAGCATGTGTTATACTGATTATTATATGTTCCAGCGTATTCACGAAAGACCGCTAACACCGACGTCGCGGCTTGGCATTGTGGGCTGTCAGCAAGGGAAGATTGCCTGCACGGGTAGGAGGATTGCATACCTGGACCTCATCGGATGACAGATATAAATTCAGAACCTGCACACATCCCCCTTGTCTGTTTTCCTCCAGTGAAAAACAGGAACTTAAGGTCAAGGGCCCAGTCATGTCTTCTCTACCCGTTCAAAATAGGCCTTCACCACCACTTGCAACAGGCAGCAACACGGACCAGGCGATTGCAGCCATCATCGCCAGCTTCCCCTCAGATGACTCGATAGATATCTTCCTCGATTTCGCCTCGCAAGATGGCCTCCCCTTCGGTATCACCTCCATGAAGAGTGCGTCCTCTTTTACAGCCCCACGGGAATTTGCTTCCAACTAACTACCGTCTCTCTAGCTCGCCTCGCCCTTAACCTCAAGGGCCATCCCTACACTACCCGCTTCCTCCTATACCCTCAGATCTCCTCCATCCTCTCTTCTTCACCACTCTCTCTCCCTCCTCGTCCTTCCCCTCCATCTATCGCTCCGTACACCCTGCCCACGGCGCGAATCGCCGGGACATGGGTCACTGATTCACTCTCTATCGCCCGTGCTCTCGAGGCTGCCTATCCAGACGCGCCGTCCTTGCAGCTTGAGTCTCAAGCGGACCTGATACAGACCGTGGAGTCCCTGATTATAAAAATCGCAACCCCACTAGCGGCGATCTTCCTACGCGCGGTGTGCAAGAAACTGCTCCCGGAGCCAAGTGCAGAGTATGTCAGGCGCACGCGGGAACCATGGATGGGCAAAGTGGAGGAGCTAGAGGATAAAGCAAGACGGGAGGGCGAGGAGATGTGGAAGGCGGCGGGGGGCCCGGGACGGGAGCTGGCGGGGTTGGTGAGGAGCGGGTGGAAGGGGGGAGAGGGTAAAGGGCCGTTCTTTGGGGGCGATGTGCCTGGATATGCGGATTTGGTTGTGGTGGGATTCCTTTGGTCTACGAAGCGGCATGGGGAGGAATATTTTGAGCGGGTGGTGAAATGGGACCAGGAGGTCTTTCGCGGGCTGTGGGAAGCGTGCGAGAGATGGATGGAAAAGGTGGATTGAGACGAAGAAAGATGTCGTGATGCGTTTTCGACTACATCGTGTCCGTTGCCGTCATGTTATACAAGAGAAAACTATGTACTAGGTGCAAAACGACTCCTTGCAACGAAAGATGGTCCGGTTGCATGTGTGAGTTTGAGTTCCTCGATCTAATCTCGAACCTCCCATGCCTTCCAAATTGCAGGGCGACAGGCGGGCTCTCTGATGAGTGAATCAATTCTCGTTTTAGCACATAGTGATAAAATTGTCATCATGAGTTTTGCCTGCGAGAGCGAGAGGTTGGTGGAGTGGGCGTGGACCAGGGGATGTCATAATAAGCTGTGGTCCGTGCCCATCCCCTGCGGCCTGTACAGTAGCTTCGCTGGACACTGGACAGCTCTAGCTACCGACATGTGAAACATAATCAATACAATCAACCACCATCTGGACGACAATTTGAAAACCGCCCAAGCTTGGTGGCTGTCACTCGCCAGCAAGACGGCCGAACGCCCAAGCCCACCATGGCCGACCTCGAAAGAACCGTGCTGGACTTCTACCAGCTGTCGGACCCGTATCCTGTCGAGTGGCCGGCCGAGAAGGACAACAGCGACGTATCGGAAGATGAGGAGGCCAAGAAGAAGATCAACCGGCGCAAGTCGAGATACCAGGCGCTGGAGAGGGCCGTCAGCAACAGAGTTAGCATGCTTCCGGGGCAGGAGAAGTCGGCGAACGGTGTGGGAAACATCGTTCAGAAGGACGAGCCCGACCCGTTGGGCACCACCGACAGCGTCGTCCGGACGTTGAAGCAGCTCGGCGTCCCAGTGCAAGAAGACCCGCGACTGCGAAATCGATTCCTCATGTCCTCTACCACGTTCTCCCCTGCGCTGTTCCTCTCCCAAATGCACTCGACGGCGGACACGCAGTCCTTGCTCAACGGCCTTGATATCCTGTCCCAATCTATCGACCAGAAGAGTGCTTCCCTCAAGGTCCTCGTCGAATCCAACTTTGAGCGCTTCGTACGCGCAAAAGCGACCATCGACAACGTCTACAAGGAGATGAAGTATCGCGGAGTAGACCCCACGCCCCCGACCGGCCGACCCCGCGCCCACTCGAGACATGCTAGTAGGAATAGCTTCCGGAGCAGCAGCGGGTTGGGCCTGGCTAGCCCGATGCTGCCGGACCCAAGGAAGAAGAACGCCCTTGTGAAAGAGAGCGAGTACGGAGTGTCGGGCATCAAGGGCCCGCTGCTGGACGTGTCGGCAAAGGCAGAGGACGTATGGGGACCGGCCTTGGGCGGGCGAGACAAGGAGGAGAGGCTCAAGGACGTGGCTGCGAACCTGGAGAAGCATCGTGAATACGTCGAAGTCAGCGCGGCCATCGCCGAAAGCATCAAGCGCAAGGACCACGAGGCGTTGGTCGAAGAGTACAACAGGGCCAGGTCGTTCGCAGACGAAGCTCGGCTGCTTTCTCAGGGCGGAAGCAAGGAGGAAAAGTTGCCGGACCACCAGTTATACCAGATCCTTCTGGCCGCGCGGATGTGGCACGACGTGCACGAGCAGATCGAGGCTTTCAAGCGGGACATGTGGAAGAAGCTGGTCAATCTCCATACTGCACCAAAATCAGAAACCGCTGGACGCCAGGACCAGCACATGGAAATCATAAGTCTGTTACTCGAGCTGGGCGTGGATGAGAATCCCATATGGATCTGGCTTCTCAGTCGTTACGAGTACCTCAAGAGCAAGGCTACGTCGACGGCAGACAGGACCAAGGTCGAAATCGAGGTGGCAAGGCGGCGTATTGCGAGCGTTGAGAAGCCGGGATCTCAGGCAATCGCAACGCATTTGAAGACTATCGCACGGCAGTCGATGGAGAGCAAGTCCCATTCCTTCGATTCAGCCGATATCGTGGAGCTGTGGGAGAAGATCTACTCGTTCCTGAACACCATGATGTCCTCTCAGGGTATCATCGGAGAGGTCGTCGACTTCTGGCAGACTGTCCAAGGCTTTCTGGAAGGGAGAACCCAGACATCCATGCCAACGGGCTACAACGGCGAATCGCAAAAGCACCACGAGCTGACCCCAGAATGGGCAGCGGACCTACAGAAGGGCACACTGGAGCTTGTCGACATGATCCGCGAGCACGTGTACCTGTTCTTCATTGGCCCGCCACCCGATGATCTCTCGATGCTCCTCTCTCCTATGCCCTCAGAGCCCAGCACGCCTTTATCCGCTGCTCTGGGCGTCGTAGCCCTAACGCCCAACACGCTCAGGGACCCTCGTATGCACCTGGATCCAGGAAGCATCCCACCACCATCTCCAAGGCGTGGAGAGCAATGGGAGAAGTATGCTTTCTGGCCTCCATGGTCGAACTCGGTCAGCGCTGTACACTATCTAGCCAAGATACTCGCCGTGATAGGCTCAGGGTCATGCGACATGGCCAGCCTGGCGCCTGTTGCTCGGGGCGATGGAGCGGTCCTTGAAAAGCTGAGGACCCTTGTCGCATCCGTGAGAGAGCGGTGTGTGTCGGCTCTGTGCGCCGCGTGGAATAAAGACGCGGAGAACATCAAATACGTGGAGGACTGGAGCAGGTCTGCGGAGAGGAAGGATGTGACCAAGATGCCTGCCAGCTTCAAGGCATTCGAGAGCGCCCTGCTCACGGGTATGCAGCAGATACTGTATATTTCAGAAGCCATGTCGAAACCTGGCGCGGGTGATATCGTACAGCCGCCTCCTACGAAATTGCTACAGACAGTGCGGAGTCAGTATGTCACGACGCTGTACAAAGCTTTGAGTGGTATGGTGGAGAATGCAGAGCGCTCCCTTCGGAAAACAGATGATGAGTGGACGACTGAGGAGGGATTCGTCGTTGTGAATGGAAGTGGTTCAAGGGTATCTAGCACGAGCGGCGCAACGATCAACGCTGGCGACAGGGTAAGTTCAAGCCTGCAGCCCATGCATGCCGGTCACACATGCTGACTACTTCGCGCAGAACGTCCGCATGCTGCTGACCCTGAGCAACTTCCAATCACTCCGAGCAGAGATCGTGCCCAGTCTGAATACGCAGTTCGAGAATGCCTTCTCGGTCAAGCTCACCGACGAGACTATGAAAATCAAGGACGTCCTCGCCCAGATCGACGCCCGCCTCTTCCAGTCGTACACGCGGCCGTATATAGAATCCCTCCGGTCCGTGATCCGCACAGGCGTGACAGCATCTGACTGGGCGCCCGCCTCCCCGAACGACAAGCCGCGCGAGGTCAAGCCGTACGTGTACGAGGCGCTGCTGAGCCTGGTGCTGGTGCACACGCAGGTGTCGACGACGGCGGCGACGCTGACGAGCCAGGTGCTCTCGTACCTGCTGGAGCTGTCGTCGCGGGAGCTGCTGGACGCGTTCCGGACCCGGCCGCGCTACGACCTGGCCTCGCTGATGCAGGCGACGCTGGACGTCGAGTTCGTGGCGCAGACGCTGTCGCAGTACATGACCGAGAAGGCCACCGAGCTGCAGACGACCATCTACCAGGAGCTGGACTCGCGCACCGACAACGACGCGCGCGCCCGCCTGCAGGCCGAGCTGCCCGAGATGCGCAGCGTGCTCAAGAGGCTGCGCGAGGCGAGCAAGAACGAGTTCGCTTGCTTCCGGAAGCCGAGGCGGAGGGACGGCGCCCCCGGGGCCGGCGGGAGGGGCGACACGAGCAGTGTGTCCACCACGATGTCGATGGCTGGGTCGATCTAGTGAGGTGGTGGGGTGGATCTGTCGCGGATGAGTTCAATGGCACGAGCGCGCTTGGAGTTGTCAGATGGATGGCATTTGTAATTGATGCATTGCTTTGCAGAGCCCTAACTACTTTACAGTCTACAAGTTTCGTATCGTAGCTCCCCCGGCAGCAACACCCTTCTTCCCCACCTCCTTGCATCCCCTGGTGTGCGTGTTGTGTGTATTTGTATAATCGTCCCCATTCTTTCCCCCTTCTCCCGAGATTGATGAAAAAAGGTGCCGACGAGGGCGGTGGTGTCTGTATGTAGTTTGATATGCTGAACGAAGTATGCATGCCTCCCCTGTACTCCAACAGTGGCCCCCCATCCAAGCCCTCAGTCCTCATGTGAGCGGTAGGTAGGTAGGGTAGGTGAGTGTGTGAAGGTTTGTAGACCTAAGGAAAAGTTCTCGGTGGTGATTCGTGGTCGTCATGGTGGGCATAGAGGAAACTGTGGCATGTCTCCCCAGTGCGTGTAGCATCTTTCTTCGTTCAAAAAACCCCTTATCTACCTCCCTACTTTACAGCTTGGAGATGATGGCGGCGGCGTACTCGTTGGTCTTGGCCTTGCCGCCCAGGTCGCCGGTCAGGGCCTTGCCCTCGGCGAGGGTGGCGAAGGCGGCCTTCTCGATGCGGTCGGCGTAGTCGCCGAGGCCCATGTGGCGCAGCATCATCATGGAGGAGAGCAGCAGGGCGGTGGGGTTGGCGAGGCCCTTGCCGGCGATGTCGGGGGCGGAGCCGTGGACGGCCTCGAAGATGGAGCACTCGTCGCCGATGTTGCCCGAGGGGGTCAGGCCCAGGCCGCCGATGAGGCCGGCGCACATGTCGGACAGGATGTCGCCGTAGAGGTTGGGCATGACGAGGACCTTGTCGTTGTAGGGGACGGGGTCGGTGGTCATCTTGAGGCAGGTGTTGTCGAGCAGCTCGTCGTCGAGCTCGATGCCGGGGAAGTCCTTGGCGACGTCGCGGGCGGTGGACAGGAACAGGCCGTCGGACAGCTTCATGATGGTGGCCTTGTGGACGACGCGGACCTTGTTGCGGCCGATCTCCTGGGCCTGCTGGAAGGCGAAGCGCAGCACGCGCTCCGAGGCCTCGCGGGTGATGAGCTTGATGCTCTGGACGACGCCGTCGACGACGGTGTGCTCGATGCCCGAGTACTCGCCCTCGGTGTTCTCGCGGATCAGGACGGTGTCGACGTTGTCGTAGGGCGTCTTGTAGCCGGCGACGGAGCGGCAGGGCCGCAGGTTGGCGAAGAGGTTGAAGGTGCGGCGCAGCGTCAGGTTGAGCGAGACGTGGCCCTTGCCGACGGGCGTGGCGAGCGGGCCCTTGAGGGCGACCTTGTTGCGCTCGATGCTCTCAATGGCCGAGTCCGGGATGGCCGTCTTGCCGTCCTTGAGGATGGGCGTCACGTCGACGGGCTCCCACGCGACGGGCGCCTTGGCCGCGGCGAAGATGTCCTTGACGGCCTGCGAGATCTCGGGCCCGATGCCGTCGCCCTCGATCAGGCTCACGGGGAAGTTGCCGTCCTTGTCCTTGACGCCATTGTACTTGGCGACCCTCTCGCCCGAGATCCACCTCCTCTGGCATTGTGTCTGGCTGAAGGCGACCGTGGCGCGCGGAGCTGCGCGGGCGAACTGGCGCCGCGCAGGGGCGGCCATGGAGCGGACGGCCAGCATTTTGGGCGTGTGTGTGAGGGAGAGAGAAGAAGAGTGGGTGGGTTAGGATATATGCCAATTCCCAATTCGGAGGGGTCCCAGAATAGCAACAAGCACGGCAACAAATGAAAGTATGCCGGTGAGGATTGATCACGGAGAAAGGAGTGCTTGAAGACTGAGGGGAGAGAAGAGGAGGTTGAGGGTAAAGTCGGAGTTGAAGTTGAGGTTGTCAAAGATCACACAGCAAAACGTCAACCCAGAGAGCCAAGCCAAAGCCTGGGGCCGGAGCTCCTCTGCGGGTGCCATTGCCAGCCGCTAAAAAGATTCGCCCACAGGGATCCTGCGCCATTTTGCCTTTACTCCGACATGGCCGAACATACCCGACTCGGGTCGGCCCCAAGATTGCCATCCCGCCGAGCTGCTCGGCTCCGCTAAAATTTATTCTATCTGCTAGGCTTATCGCTGGTCTTGGCCATCAAGGTTCCACTCTAAAGTTTCCATTCTGCACCCAGCCATTTTCAACCCAACGCGACGCATCCAGCGTACCTTCAACCGCAGTCCATCACCCACAGCCAACAGATCCGTTCACATCCTGCAAAATGGGCTCCAAGCGACCACACGACGAGGTCGAGGGCGAGGGGGGAGCCCCATCCGCGGCCCCAGAGGCAAAGAAGCGCAAGGGCTTCCGCGTCGGGCCCGACAACCTCCCGGACGGTGCATGGCGGCGCAAGAACACCAAGATCAAGCACGAGCTGATTCACAAGGCGAAGGTCAAGAAGGATTACGCCAAGGTCAAGGCGGAGATTCAGAAGGAGAGGGAGAGGCAGGAGAATCCCGCCCCAGGCGCGGCAGAAGCAGAGGAGCCACAGATCCACCCGGACCGCCAGCAGCGCATGGACGACGAGCAGCTGGACACGCAGCACGTCGGCGGCGAGAGTGCACCACCAAGGAGGCAGGCGAGGAAAAAAGAGCCGACGTCCGGCGGCAACCAGCAAGAACTGGGGCAGCGGGCCGAGCGCGAGGACAACCCCACACCGCCGAAGCCCACATCCACAACAACGACGATACCACACCCAGCAGAACCATCAACATCAAACGACCCCAACCCCCGGCGCGAGAGGCGTAAGCGCCGCCCGGACTACTACGACAAGGCGCTGGAGGAGGGCACCCGCAAGAAGGCCGAGGCCGAGGCGCGGGCGGCGGAGGCGGAGCGCCGCGAGCAGGAGCGGGCGCGCAGCATCGACGAGCGCGAGCGCACGCGGCGGGCGATGCTCAAGGCCAAGGGGTTCTCGGCGTCGGGCAAGCCGCGGGGCAAGCCCAAGCTCGGGCGCGAGAGCAAGGTGCTGCTGGACAAGGTGAAGAGGATGGTCGGCGCTTGAGCACATGGGGAGGGAGAATAGTCGGGGGGGGGCGCAAGGGAACAGCATCAGCACCAGGGTCGGGATCAGGAGCACGAGAATGAACAGATGATACCCACAGTGAGGATCCGGACCAACAAAAGCAACCATCCTGTTTGACCTACGGCGGGAAGGATGTGAGTTCGTTGCCATGCGAGCGATCATGTTGCAGAACATTACAACGCATCACACGAGCATTATGCATAGACAACCACGCTCTTCTCCTGGACGGGAGCAAATCGAGTCGTTCACTCATGGAGGCACGTAGGTGTATGCGATAAGCCGGTCAGGTTTTTTCAGCCGTTATTCCCGGACACCAAACGGCAGGCGTGCCTTCCAGGGCGCCCATTGAGTGCCGAAAGCCTTCTCTGCCTACCCATTCTATCAGGGTGGTCTTCTTGAGGGAACACAAGTCCATGTGGACGGGCATATTCTGTGCCTTCTAATTTGAAACCGTTGGGGTTTCTATCACTGCGGACTATTTTAGGTATTTATCGCCAACGCCCAACACCCCCAGTACACAGCATTACAGGTAAGTAGTCGTACAGTCATGTTGAAGAGTCTCGTGAACCCTCCTCGTTCCGAATCACACTCAAGAATAGGAACCTGAGCCGCAATATGCTACTCGTATTGCCGTAGGTAG